>JAZHRO010000014.1:45295000-45940833 GCA_037157565.1 Thalassia testudinum
ACAAGCAACCCTTTAAATAGAGAATTGAGTTAAAGCTTGCATTTTTGCCTTCCAAAATTTTTGGGCACCTTCTAAGATATTGACCAAGATTGATCTTGAGGAATAGCACAAAAGATCGATCATGACTTTGGGATCAATCCTACCAAATTTCGTGGGATTTGATTAAGGTTTGCTCAATCAAATCTTCAATCAAAAGTCAACGTGATGGGTCCTTTGAGGTGCTACATTTCCTTCTTTGGATGGGAGGAAGAGAATGGTGGTAGGGGTCTCTTTGCAAGAGGGACCAAAAGTTAGGGACCTAATTGTAAGGAAAACACAGAAGATGAGGATCTAGATGTAATAAATAGTGATTTATGGGCTAAAATTTAAACTAGGCCAAGATGAACTTTAATTGGGCTTAAATTTTGGGGTTAACTTAATTTGGACCCAAGGAATCTAATGGTGGTCAAATTTGAGTTTTGACCACGTTTGACTAGGTAATTTATACAGAAGCCCAAAATAGAATAAATTCCCGCTTAAGTCTCTATTTTTGGTCAAAATGGGTTCCTTTGGTCAAAGTGAAGGTTTCAAACCTCATAGATATTTTTTAATAATTTTTAGGTGGTTTATATTACACTTATTTCTACTAGAACCTATTTAATTGAACTGAGGTTGTAATTAGGGTTTTTATTAATAAAATAATCCTAAACACGCGAAAGACCTTGATTTAGTCAGCTTAGGCCTACTTCTTGGGAAATTAATCTCATTTAACCTTAGATTAAGCTCTGATTAACCCCTCAGTTAATCTAAAATTGTGATTAGGTGTTAAAACAACAAAATTAGCATATTTTCTCTTCTCAAATACAATTCAGAACGAAATTACAACCTCCAATAAATAGTAAGGACCATTTATTAATGTAGTTAGGCTAAATTAGGCTTATTAACACCAATGATGGTGCTACCATCAGTATTGCACAAGCCCAGCAATTTTCGCTTCATTTGCAAGATATAGTGTTAAATGAACCATGACATTAAAGAAGGCTGTAGGAAATATCTGCTCCATTTTACATAATGTGACAACTATTTGTTTATCCCAGTACTCTAATTTATTGGAATCTAATGTCTTTGAATAAATAGCATTGAAATATCAGCTCATCTCTATAAATGAATCCAGAGTTGGATCAGGTAGCACTCCACGAATAGCTGATGGGAACGGGACTTGCATGTAAACGTGAGAGTCATGACTCTTTAGCCAACTAGTTTTCTTTTGAAACTCATTTACACATTGCAAAAGTTGTGAAGATAGCCATTTGGCACCCATACTTCTTTCAAGAAGGTGAAATTTTTTTCCCACTAATCATTATTTAGGTTGTAAATGGCTTTCGAAAAGTCACAACTGCCATCTTTTTTCTTAGTACATATAACTCTAGATGAATGCTTAAGATTATCATGTCCTTCCTCATCTTCACGGTATCCTTTGGACTTATTTAAGTTGAACACATCCAAAATATTGTCCATAACATTTTTTTAATATGGACCACATTGTGATTATGACAGATTGTTAGCTCTTTCAAATACGAGAGTTCCATGAAGAAAATGCTCTTCTTTTTAAAACTCAAATGTTTCAAAGTTGTTTGCTCCTTCTTGAATAGACGAGCTAATCGTATGTTGCCAAGTTGTTATAATTTCTCCATTACTTGAAAACCTGACAACCTTATTGAACTTATCCTTAAACATTGCAGTTTGCCATCTATGATCAACAGGCAAGAATCTACGGTGTCTCAAATAACAGAACTTGTTGCTTTCAGGTAGTCGAAGGTGATGAGTGTCATCCATACATACTGAATAAGCAAACTTTCCTTTTGTACTTCATCCCAACAAATTTGCATATGCAGGGAAGTCATTAATGGTCCACAATAACACTGCATGCATATAAAGGAATTCTTTTTTGTGTGCATCATATATATGAATGCCGTTATGCCATAATAGTTTTAGTTCATCTATGAATGGTCGAAGATAAACGTACATTGCATTCCTTGGCTACTTTGGACCTAGGATGAGGAGAGTCAACATCATAAATGATGATCATATACAAAGCCATGGAGGTAAGTTGTAAGTTACCATCATGACTAGCCAAATTGAATAGGACAAGTACATGTTCTTAAAAAGATTAAACCCATCGCTTGCCAGACCCAATCTAACAATTCTTTCATCCTCTGCAAATGTTAAATGGGTGTTGTCAAACATCTTTCACTCTTCTGAATCAATACAATGATGAATGAGACCATCTCGTGACTTGTTATCCTAATGCCATGTCATCAAATTCCCAGTTCTATTTGAAACAAAAATGCATTGTAGCCTAGAAATCAATGGAAAGTAACGTAGAACCTTCTCAGGCTACTTTTTGGCCCTTGTATTTAGTGATTTTCCCACTTTATATTTATCTACACCACACTTTGGACAGCTACACAAATCTGCATATTCATTTCTATATAACATGCAATCATTTTGACATGTGTCAATCTTCTCACAATTTAAACCAAGGTCATGAATATGTTTCTTTGCTTTATACCATGTCTTTGGAAAACCTTTTAGATTTTTTAAAAGCTCTTTAATGAATTCAACACCTCATACATCAATTTAGAGGTCACTTTATTCATAATCTTCATCCAAAATAATTTCAAAAGAAATGACAATCTTGAAATGGACGTGATATCCGGAGCAATAGGTTCATCTGCCACCCTAATAGCATCATAGAACTTATTAGAAGTTTCCCCACTACCTGAATCTTCATCTCTTGCTCTCATTTCGTCAAGCATTTCATCGATGTCACCGGCTTCAATATCCACAATAGACTCATCGAAATCTATCAGAGATCATCTGACTTCCTCTGTAAGATCCTCTTTATGAGCAATCCACATAGTATAATGTTGCCACCAATCGTTGCAAATCATGTGCTGGAATATAGTGTTCCTATCATGGGAATATCCATTCAAGCACCTCCTACAAGGGCAAAAAAGCTTGTTGAACTTTTTTCCTCACCTGAATGACTTCCTATCATCATGAAATGCCCAATCAAGGAACTCTTTCACTCCACTCTTGTAATGGGAGTAATCTGAGTTCCTCAAACTAATCGAAGACTTGTCCATGATAATCTACAAAAATAAAATAAAAGCACCCAATAATTATATCTTATTTTAACAGTGTTTGTATTTTTATTAGGGATTTCACTTAATAGCCCATCCTTGACAATTTGATCACAATGTTACTTGTTACATGCAATAGTGTGTGGTAAAATTTCAACAGCATCTCCCTACACTTCTCTAGTATACCTCCCAAGACTAACTTCAGCTACATTCCTAATGGCACTCAATTAAGGGTGCTTTAGGAACCTAGCTAAGATCAGTTGATATACAAGAGAAGAATAAGAAGATGATACCAAAATTCCTCTACACACTAGTTACATGCAACAAGTAATCCTAAGTTATGATCAAATCTTCAAGGACCCTCTTTAGCCTGGTACTTCACTGAACTAAAAACGATCGAAACTTATGGCATGCTATAAAGATAACGCATCGTGCAAGTAAGTGAAAGTATACACACAGTCTGCATTGTCTGTATAACATGATCATAAGTCTCGATGAGCGAGTATTTTGACACGATTATCCCCTCTCAAAACATATAACCTAGGGGTTAAAATACCTATTGTTTGGCCTTAAGTGCATCTAGATTTGTGCAAGTGTGTGTATCTATAAATTCACTAAAATTTTCAATAGAGTTTCTCCTAAAATATAAACTTCTAATAAAAAACACACATAATTAATCATATAAGCATTCACAAATTAAGTGGGTGCATCCCACATTCTAGTCATGCATACAAATTGAAATTAAATTAGGTACACCCCACATTCTAATCATGAATAAAAACTGAAATTAAAGTGGGTACACCCCACATTCTAATCATACATATAAACTAAAATTAAAGTCGGTACACCCCACATTCTAATCATGCATAAAAACTAAAATTAAAGTCACTACACCCCACATTCTAGTCATGCATAAAAATTGAAATTAAAGTGGGTACACCCCACATTCATGCATACATAACAATATAATTAATCTAAAAATGTGCACATTCATACCATGCGGAACATGTGAATTGATGAGAGTGTGTCCAACACTGAGTGTAACCTAAATCAAAATTTACAAATCAAATATGATAATTATTAAATTATAATAATAAATAAATAAATAAATAAATAAAATAAAGGACGGGGAGAAGGGTGGCTAGATGGGGAGGACGATAGGGGGAGGAGGAGGGGCTGATAGGGGAGGAGGGGGGCTAAATGGGGAAGGAGGGTGGCTGGATGGGGAGGACTATGGGGGGAGGAGGGGTGGATGGAGGATAAGGTCAGGGGGAGGAAGGGGATCGGATGGCGAACGAGGAGGGGTGGTTGGCGACGTCGTCAGGGGGAGGAGGAGGATGATGGAGGGCAATCATAGGTGAAATGGAGAGGAGGGCGAGGAGTGTTACCGAGGAGGACAGCGGTTGGAGGCACTAAAGAAAGGGACAACGGCAAGAGAGTATGATTGATGATAACGTCATCATCAGCCATATCTAGCTTTAATCAGTCATAATCCAAAGATAAATACTCCTATATAACCTCCAGAAGACCATAATTCGCTATATATCCGTTCTAAGAGATTAACATAAAATAAGGGGTAAATTTGCAGTTTTAACATCATATCCTAAATGTAAAACAATTACGAGTTTTTTCAAGGGTTTATTAAAGGTCAAGTAGTCATAAATGTCTAATAAGAGGGTCCGCGTAGATAGAAATGGGTTTTCAGACATCTCAAGAATTAATGGACATCCAAAACCTTAAAAATAGACCTACTTAATTAACTAAGGTTCTGGATAGGATAAAATCCACCTAAATCTTATAAAAATCATAAAAAAATATTCTATAAGATTTGATACCTTTGATTTGACCATTCAAACCCATTTTGACCAAAAATAGTCTCAGACAAACGCCTTAATTTGGGTTTCTGCTTAAATTACCTAGTTAAACTTAGTCTAAACCAAAATTCGACTTCACCATCAGATTTATTGGGTCTAAATTAAGTTTGTAGCAAGATTTGGGCTCAATCAGAGATTATCTTGACCTAGTTTGCATTTTATTCTAGTCAAACTCTTTCTCTCTCACTTAAACCCCTAGCTTTCAAAATCTATTGCAAGGACCCCCCTAACTTTGTCATCTTCTTCACCAACAGGTCCTTACTGCCATGACTGTGTGAACGCATCAAGTAGCTAACCTTCAATTAGGAAGATCTCCCTGATTTCACGCCTAAACCCTTCCAAAATTTCAAGGGAGACTCCTAAGAGAATCCTCTATGATCTATACATAATCTTGGACCATGATTCTTTCCCAAAAGATCATGCAAATTATTTGAAGTCGAGGGGTTCCCATTTGTACATAACTCCCAAGCATCCAAGCTTGGTTTCCAAGCTTGGAAGGCTCCCCTGATGGCTATAAATGGACCCTTGAAGACAAACCGTCCTCCTTAGCAAGGTTTGGGGCCAAAACCCTCTTCAAATCCCTACCTCTGGCCCTTCTCCGACCTAGCTCTGGCGACCCTTCCTCCCTATTTTGCTAGGGATGGCCAACGACCAAATTGGGTCGTCTATCATCTTCATCACCTTCCTCCGCACCTCGCCAGTCACAGCGAGGGCCATCTCCCCCTTTCCTTGTCGTTGTCTCCCTCAACGGAGAGTTCCCCTTCTCCAGCACCGGCCAATCAAAGTCGGTGCCTCTCCATCCATTTCATCCAATTAGAGTAGGTTAGTTAGGTATCTCTTTCTCCCTATGTTCTATCCCTTTATTTAAAACCCAAAATCAACCCCCCGATGCTGCCAATCACCGTCATCTCCTCCACCTCTGACCGCACCTACGGTGAGGTTCCCCCGTCACTCGACCGCACCACACGCCTCACCAACACTTCCTAGACCTCATCCAACAGAACCAAACCCCTCTCTTATTTCACCCTTTCATCCACCCAAACTCCCTATCGACCAACCCACCCTTGCACGTCATCTTCCAACCTCCACAAACCACCACACGCCCTTGACCTCCACAAAACACCCACCACCAACTTCTCCAAGCCCAGGCAAAGCTCTTGAGCAATTTTAATGTGGTCTTGAGGCCTTATTCATGATTTTAGGTTCTCACCATTGCTCCGCCATTGCTACCATTACCGCCACCTTGTTCTTCAAGCTCCAAGCTACAAGAGCCCTAAGTGCTACCTCCAAGACACGCGGGTGGCTTCCAGGCATCTTCCCAGGTCCTTAATTGATGACTCCATCCACTCCTGCTACACTAATTGGAGACATCTTCATCTGGCAGCTACACACAAAGAAAGGAATGAGAATAGTCCCACACTGGTGGGAGAAGAAAAGCCGCGCATGCATAAATGGAATTTGTGCCTAAGGCTTATCGCCTCAGACACTGGGGGTGAGGTCCCCTTCACTCGCACATACCCGACCCGCGTAAGCCCTTCACTCCTCAGCTGTGACACCATGCACATAGCCCTAGACCCGATACTGCATGTTTCGAATACCCGATTGGTTACCTGGTTATCTGAGGAAGAGGAAGAGACTGGAAAGAGAGAGAGAGCGGGGGAGGGGTGGATTTTTCTCTTGCAGAAACCGTGCAACACTTAGTCACTAAGAAAAAGAAGGCTCTAAGAAGTGAAAGCTTGAGAAGGAAAAGAAGGCACTGGATGTGAGGAGAAAAGAAGAAAAGGAGAAGAAAAGAAGAGGAAAGGCTTTGAAGAAAGAAAGAAGAAGCTAAAGGTTTCTAAGAGAACTGTAGCAATGACGTTTAAGTCATCTGATTTGAGGGCTTATCATCTGATAACCCTCTGAGCAGCACTATGCATTTATTTGCCTTTGTGGACATATAGGTCGTTCTGGTTACTGTTTGTTTATTTGATATTATTGAGTAATTGAGATGTATATGCTTAAGATTAATAATTGGTGATTCAGATCACCATTATTTTGTCTTAGATATCTTTTTACCCTCTTAAACTCTTGATATACTCATGTTGTACATTGAATATCAGATTTGAGTAGTTATATTCATTGAATATTATTATTGACTTGAATTTTTGTGCTCATATGTATATTCATTTTGATTAGCATGTGAATTGCAATACTTGCTCCTTGTGTTTGACCTCAGACTTCATTTTAGATATTCGAGTTATAAATTGTATTATTCGCACACTCTTTCAGCTATATTGCAACGAAGTGATTTTAAAACCTTGATTTAGCACATTAACATTTTAGTGCCGTTGCCAGGGAGCAACGTGTAATTCACCACTATTGTTTGTTTTATTTAACTATATTTGAGCACTAACTTGCCCTATCTGTTTTCTTGTGATTTTGCGAGGTACATCATGATGCGATCTTCTGCACAAATCAGCCACTCCCAAGGCAGGTAATCTCTCTTCTTCCCTAATCTCCTAATCTTTGGAAGAGAGAAAAGGAAACGAAACTAATTAGGAATCACCTGCCTTATTTTCTTAGTAAATCATCATTTAAAAGGAAAATTTCCTGATTTGCAAAAAGTTTTCATATCTGATTGAAGCCTGAGACGATTCTGATTGGATATTCCCCATCCTGATTTCCTATACCTATTAAAGACTATGCTTAATTTCTAAATCACTTTGGGCTAACACACTTCTTGTTTGAAGCCCAAGGTAAACCTTTTAAGATCAAATGGGACTTGGAGTAGAGCCAGTTAGGATTTTCAACATTAGGATTTGGAGTGATAGTACACATTTGCCTGCATTAAAGAGAATTAACTCTCCCGCATTTGTGTGCTACCCAACCCCCTGTTTGAAAAGATCTAATCAAGAAAAACTCTAAAATCAGGCTCTAAGATTCACTTGAACCTTAAAAATCTTGGACCTAACAACCTAAGCGTCAAATCAGGATGATATTTGGGTCTTGATCCAGAGTTCATTCTCCATCTTTTAGGGCAAGTTAAGTGAAGTTGGTCTACTTTGTGGGCCAACCAATCTCCAAATTAGGTCACAAGTCAAATCAACTTCTAATCAAGTGAAATTTAAGGCACAAACTAGGTTAAAATTGGTAGACTTAAGGTCTCAAGTTCATACATTTTGGTCTACTTGGAACCGCAGTAATAAGGAAAGTCAGGTAGGGGAAACCCTGTAACCCGTGGGGACGCTCTACCGTGTAGGGGTCTTTGCAGGGCTCTCCCTTCTTGGCTACCCAGGTATTTCTCGGATGTATGGATTTCTGATTCAAAGGTATCATCCGCTTTGAAATAGCCTTAGTCATCTAAAAATCTTTGGGTGCCTTGATTGGGTCTAATTAATATCCAGTACCTCATCCTTTCTCTAGAGCACACACACAGGAAGGTCATTAGGTTTTTAACCTAAGAGACCTTATTAGATTTTCTCAGAGATTTCTAATCTGATCTAATTAGTTTCAATTTGAACCTAAGTTTGATTCTATATCTTGATTCCACCTCCTGATTCAAAATTGCAACCTGACATTTTAGGCAAGGTGATTAAGAAACCCGTGTCCCAAATGACTATCAAAGATAAAATGATTAAGGATGATTATAGACACCATGAGGAATATTTTAATAGGGACATTCAGGATAAATTCAAGAAAACAATGAACCACATTATTAACCGTATGGAGATAATATGGACACAAATAAACCACGGTTTAACCCGGGAAGATCTCTTAGCAGAACACATTGAATTGGTGAAATTACACAACAATGATTATCTGCAATATTAGTCAAATACTTCATTTTCTGAAGAACTCCAGAATTTTTTGGAAAGACAGGGAGAATTGCTGAATATGTTATATAGAACCATTGATCAAAAATACCTGCCATAAGTTAATAAGACATCTTGGAGTAATTCTAGTGATCTACGTAATTCCCAAATCCCAGGTTTGATGATCAAGGTTGTTATGGACTCCCAATCCAAATGGAATCAGATTCAAATTTCATAACAATTAACATACTTGATCTTGATGAGAGTTGAGAGGATCCAATTGCAGGTGTTCCCGATTCTGAATCAACCGTAGGAAACTAGGAAGCTAGTCCATCGAGTTTAAATTTCCCTAACACTTGTGATGATGAGCTTAAAATAGAACTTCTCGAGAATGTAAATCTCGATCCTTGTCCTATTAGGGTGATTCTCGAGAATGGTTCTGACATCCCAATAGAGCCCAGCCTAAATTTTAGTGATCCAATCCTTACCCCTAACCTAGAATCTAGATTCAAGCCTATTTAGGATAATCATGAGGCCCCATATGATGAGACACATATTTCAAATCTAAAATACGATTGAAGGCCTGTATTTGATGAATAAACCTCTTCAACTTCCTCAAAGACACTACTTGATTTTTCGGAAGTCACATCGTTCTATGATACAGAAACTGAGGGGTTGGAAGAGCTAGGACTTGATTAGGTCTATCCTAGGAAGCAAGAGCCTGAGCCCATGCCTAATAAGGACACCTTTTTAAGCTCAGAAGCTGAAATTAGGTTAGATCCAATTCAGGTTGTTGGTTCTACACATCTTGATTCTCTCTATGGTGGAACTCCCAATCCAAAATCAGATTCAGAAACTTATTCTCGCAAATTCTCTGATGATTTCGAATCCTACTCTGATTTTGAAGAACCTTTGGTTCCTGATGATTATGAATGAATCTACGACCTCAGCATCCATGACCCATTCTTTGACTTTGACTCTGAGATCCCTGATCTTGAGATCAGTGATTCAAAATTAGGTTCCATTGAGATGGAATCATTCCTTTTTGATCTACAGGAATCAGAAATAAGTGTCGAGAGTGTCTGCAATCTAGAGTTCGAATCTTTCATTTACTCAAATTTTCATGATCCTCTAAGTACTCTCCAGGCATTTACATTTGATTTTGATGGGCATTATGAGGACTCTCTAGATGAACCTATTTTTGAATCCTTTCTAGAGGAACCCTCAATGCACATAGTTCTCAAAAAAGCCACCTCTTCTAATCCACATTCAGAGACTTCTCAAATCCGATCACAACCTCGACCCACCACCGGAATCAGCTTCGACTATGATTCACCTCTCTGATTTGGTTGCATATGATTCTCCTCGATTTGTTGATCGAGTTTTGGACATTGATCAGAGTAATAATCACGTCTCATCCTTTTCTGATCACTCTTGTAGGGTTCCTACATTCTCCATAGATCTATTTTCTTTTGAGGATCCCTACTATGATCAGGCTGAATCGAATCATCCAAACCCTGGATTTTCATTTCCATATCTTTTTTAGCAAGAAGACACTTGGTGGGCTCCGCATCTACAGATTCACATATATCAACCCACCAGACTGATTGGGTTTGGGCTACATCATCAACTTGTTGATTTGAACAAGCACCTGGTTGGACCAACCAAGCTTTTGATCATAGTGCCTATTGTACAAAACTCATTCGATTTGACCACTCCTCCTTGACCATCTTCTACTCAGCTGAAGGCATTGAATTTAGCACTTAACGGGAGGCAACCCGTCATTCCAAAAACCCAAGACCCTTCTGATCATCTTTTTGAGCTACACTCCTATTGCATTTCTGAGTTCAGTTTTAGAACAGTTGACTCCACCTTTGGTATTCATATCAAAGCTTCAAATCATCCGCAACAGTAATCTTGACCCATTCACTCACCCTTTTTTGCCCTATTCTAACCCATTAACCCAATTGATTTCGTACCATCCAATTTACAATGAAGACATTGCAAAACTTAGTCATGGGGGGATGTTAATGTGCAAACACACAAAACTCAAGTTTCTGAAGGGTTCTCACAAAAAATATATACACATATTCCAAAAAACCAAAAAATAAGAAAAGAATTGAAAAAACAAAAAATTGGAGAAAGGGGACGAAATTTTGAGAGATTAATTGCATATCATTCCTGGGGAAGAAAAGAGGAGGTGATTTAAATGTCAAAAAAGAGCCACAATTTGAAACAAAAAGTGTTACTCTTAGTAAATGATTATGGAATCTACTTAAAGTTCTAGACCAAATCAAAAGAAAGGAAAAAATAATAATCAAAAGTGCTAAAGGGACACGGAGATTAGTATGAGTGCTGATCTTAGGCCTCTTAGGCTTGTTTTTAGGCTTAAAAATTCATGTATCCGTTACGATGCAGATAGTCCTCAAGAGGTTGAGGAAAATGCAAAGCTTACATATTAGATCTAAGGCTTAGAGATTATTCGACCTCGTTAACTGACCTCTGGTTTGCGAGACTCGGTAACCTAAGCACCCTAATCCACACATAAGTCTGGTTCAGTGCGCTTAATCAATCAAAATCATGCAAAAGCATTTATTATGTTTTGAAAAAGCTACCTAGATTAGGAGCAGCTTTAAAAGCACAAGTTGATTTGGACAAGTTCCCGACGTGGAGAGCTAAGAAATTTTCCTCGAAGATGCGCAATAACATATCGTCTCCTTGGTGCTTGTCTCCTAGTATATCTAAATATCCTACCGGGGGCATGTAAGCACTTTATGCCTAATTATATGCATGGTTTAGAACTCTAGTTCTTTTCATAAGATTTTCTTAAGGGACTAGCAAAAGTTAGGCATGGGGGTATGATGATAACGTCACCATCAGCAATATCTAGCTTTAATTAGTCATAATCCAAAGATAAATGCTTCTACATAACCACCAAAAAGATCATAATTCACTACATATCCTTTCTGAGAGATTAACATAAAATAAGGGGTAAATATGAAGTTTTAACATCATATCCTAAATGCAGAACAATCACGGGTTCTTCCAAGGGTTTATTAAATGTCAAGTAGTCATAAATGTCTAATAAGAGGGTCCGTGAATGTTAAGACCCATTCTATCCTGAGCCTTTTAAGATGTCTAGACTGTCGGTCAGACGTCTGGACACCTTCCCAGACATCTGGAAATAAAAATTTTTGGGTACGAGCTCGCGTCTGCACACAGGCTACGCGTAGACAGTACCTTCTCTTTTTCCTTCCCTTCTTCTCTCTCTCCCGGCCTCTAGTGAACCCTAACCCACCAACGTTATAAACCCCTTCCCCCTCTCTCATTCTCCCCACACTCTCTTCTTCTCCACTCCAGTGAGATAGCCAGCACGAGCAAGTGAGCGCCAGAGCGGCGACAAGGAGGAGCGGCATGAGGAGAAGAGGAGTGTGGTCGTGAGCTCGTGTGGGAGCTCACCGGAGGGCGCACCACCGAAGTGACGCATGTGGGAGGAGTAGTGCATCGGAAAAGTCATCCCCGACATTGCTGCAGCTGGAGCTGCAGGCGAGGAGGCGAGCCGCGACCGCATGCGGCGGGAGCGAGCGCGAGTAGGTTCTAGTTCTGGGTTTTTCCCAGAATCAAACATCTGGAGCGACGTCCAGACGACGATGTGGACATCTAGAGGTGGTTCTAGACATCTGAAGAGAGGTCTTCGCGAAGGTACGTTCTGTTTGCGGATACGGCCATGCAGACCGCTCCGCTGCTACCCTTCGCATGGTTTTTTTGAGAAGATTTGCTGGTGGCGTGCAAGATTTGCTTTGGGAAGGTGTGGGACATGCCCTCCAAAGCATTTCAGACGTCTGGGCGGCTTACTAGATGGTTGGAAGCACTTCCAAACGTCCGAAGAGGAAGTCGGACGACTGGAGCTGGGTCCAGACAATCCAGAAGAGTTCCTAGACATTTGGAGTGGATGCAGAGCTTGAGGTGCATTTCTGGACACTTTTAAGACATCTAAAAGTTGTTTCAGACGTCTAATTTGAGTCAGTAACCCTATTTTTGACCTGTTAGGGTCCGTTTGAGGTCCGTTTTACGCAAATAAGATATCGATGTTTTCCTTATGAACTCCTTTGCTTGTTAGAAGGTTTTCTATACCATTCTGAATGTTCCCTTGTGATTGTTCCTTGTTATAGTGCTTCATTCCGTTACGGGTTCAGGGCTTGCTGAGGCACATGAGCCTGCCGTTTGAGCCCCCAATACTCCTGGGTTGACTATAGAGTGGCTTCCCCTAATTTAAATACAAACCTAAATGTATGTGTGGAATGAATGATTAGAAATTAGGATATGGCATGAATCCTAGGACGAGAAACACTTGAAATGTATGTATGTTTGAATTGTAGTCTTGAATGAGTAGATAGAAACAATTGCCTGTCAATGAACAAGAGTTGCCTGGGAAATATGGATTAACTGTGTTAGTGAAACAGTTGCATGTAACCTTACCTGGTGTATAAGTTAAAAGATATAACACAAGCTGTATGTGTATAATCTGAGAATGGTAATGTGAATGTTAGAAATATGAGCTGCATGTGTATAATTTGAGAATGGTAACATGAACGTTAGAAATACGAGCTGCATGTGTATAACCTGAGAATGGAAATGTGAATGGTAGAAATACGAGCTGCATGTGTAGAACCTGAGAATGGAAATAAAAATAACGAAACTTGGTATGGAATGGCATGAGGAAAATGAGCATGAACCCTACAGGGAATTAGGAGTAGAGCTCCTAGAACTGAATGGAATGGATCTGGGGATGTGAGTGGGGTAGTGTGTTGGCCCTTGAGTACATAGTACCAAGGAGAGTGACTGTCCCCTGTTTAGTGTAGAGCGGAGCTAGCCGCCCTTGGGTTGGGACCCAGGGTTAGGATTGGCCACTCTGCACCGACTTCTTGGCCCTCGTGTACACTGTACTGGGGAGAGCTACTAGTGTAGGGAGAGAGCTAGCCGCCCCACAGGGCCCGGGGTTTAGCTAGCCACCCTACACCGACTTGTTAGGCCCACTAGGCAAACCAGGGTAGTCAGGCGAGGGTGCACGGACTATGGACGGGCGAGACCCCTGTTTGGTTCTTAGGGGCTAGACCCCTATTACTAAGAGGGCTAGGCCCTATACTATCCTGTGCTGTACTTGGGCGCACCTGTTAACAGAAACAATTGACCACCTGCCAATGCGGGGTAGCTACCCATGCGCTTATCGCGCATGCCGTAGTCACCGTTACGTCTGTCCGTGACCTTGGGGTGGTTGACTGGGTGTAGGACCACCACGGGGGACTCTCCCAGCCAGGAGAGCACCACGTGCGACTTTTACTCTTCGGAAAAGACTGCAATCAAGATCGTTCCCACGAGGAACATTTGAGATCAAGAAAGAGATCTGATAAATAAACCAAGTGGTGGAAAAGAATAAGTAGTTAAATAAAGTAATTGAAAAACAATAGCTACCTGTCCACTTTTAATACTTTAGTTAGTTGGTTGCCACTCTATTCAGCGTTCGCTGACTTTGTGTACTCATAACCCCTTTTCAGGTCCAGGTGTTGAGCAGCCTGAGTCTACGGCTGCAGAGGGTGCTGGGCCCAGTAGAGCCCAGTAGCAGTAGTTTCTTTTGCTGTACCTTTTGTAGTAGTGAGTTTAGACTGTTGTACTTTTACGTTTTATACCTTTACTTTTCTGTACCTTTATGTTCATGTATCATGTTACTATTCTATTGTTGTGGTGGTGACATGTGCTGTAGTATCTTTACTTCTTTACTGCTGTACTCTTTTATTGTTAGTTGCTTAGCATAGTGAATGTGGTTTACTTTCCTACTTTTTGGTTATTTCTCTTTGGACGACTGGGTCTTGGGATCAGTCAAGTCGGGCCGGTCTCGTGTCCTGTAGGGATTCGGGAATTGGGTCGTAACAAGATGGTATCAGAGCAAGGTCGTCCCGAGAAATGAACCAACTAGCTTGAGAATAACCAATTCTCATGCATGTAACTAGAGTAACCACCACAACGTACCTTTTGACATCTGATCTGAGGATTCTTTTGCTAAATGTCTGTTAGAGTTGACGACTCTTTGTTCTATTTTTCGCATCTCCATGCAGGAGATGCCTCGACGTGGAGTCCTTGAGGCTGTCTGCGGATGCGGCCGGGGATGAGGTCGGAGGGGCGAGCGTGCTGAGCCCAACGTTTCAATGGACCAACCACTTCTTCTGGGCATTCAGGCCAAGGACCTTGCCCAGCTAATACGGGGGATAGATTGAGAGGAGCTCCACCCGTCTCCACGGGCGCCTCTCCCTGGGGACGTGGAGGGGAAGTTCTCTGTGGGACCACAAGACTGACGCAGCGCTAGACATGGGGAAGGGGGTGGTCCACCACCACCCCCACCGCACTCTGACACTTCTGAGCACAAGCCCTCCCTGCCTAGAGGCATGCCCGTTTCCCCACTACAGCAACATTACAAGCTTTTCGGATAGTTCCAGAAGCTGAAGCCCCCCTCCTTCAAGGGGGATGAGGACCCGACTGAGGTGGAGGACTGGCTCGAGCAGATCGAGAAGCTTCTTGACACCCTTCGCCCCCTGCGGAGTGTCGCATGGCCGTTGCCACATACCAGCTGGAGAGCGCTGCACACAGGTGGTGGAGGGTGGTCAAAGGTCAGGAGAAGGCAGAGCCAACATGGGACTAGTTTGTCACCCTCTTCTACAAGCAGTACTTCTCGCAGACGTGGTAGGATCAGAGGAGGCGGGAGTTCCACACTCTCCGCCAGGGGACGATGACTGTTAACGCGTATCGTAAGCATTTTCTGGAGCTGTCCCATTTTGCTGCGACAGCTGTGGCTACTGAGGAGGAGCACCTGTGAAGGTTCACTGAGGGGCTCCGACCTGCCATTCGGGGTTAAGTCAAACCCCTGAGTTGCCTATATTCTCGAGAGTGGTGGAGGCAGCTATGACCTATAAGGAGACCAACCCAACCACACGTGACACTGATAGAGGACGGAAGAGGCCCTACCAGCTAGAGTACTCATAGGGCTAACGAGAGATGAGGCACACAATGCCCGCAGGAGAGCCGTCTCGCTTTGCAGGGTCGTCAGCGGCCTTTGGGGGCCCCTGACACGGGCCAGCTGCCAGCACTGGACCCCCACCCAACTGTCAACAGGGACCTACCAAGTTCCCATTTGCTACCAGTGTAGCTAGCCAGGCCACATCAGGAGGGACTGCTCATCTAGGGCCGGAGTGCAGCAGATGCTCCTCGCACCGAGTGTTGGAGGCCGAGCAGGTGGCCGTGGTTCCCAGGCGCGTAGGGGAGGACAACAGTCGTGGGGAGGATACCGACCAGCGGCTACCCGTCCGACGCAGAGTGTGGCTGCTTCTTCTACACCGAGAGCTGAGGGGTGTATCAACGCCCTGACACACAGAGACGCCAGAGCTTCAAGTTCAATGGTGGTAGGTATGGTTACAGTTTCCGGCAGATTAGTTTACGCACTTTTTGATTCCGGCGCCACACACTCGTTTGTTGCTGCGAGTTTTGTTGTCAGTTTGGGACAGGACTGTGTGTTGCTAGAGAATCCTTTTGTGATCAGAAGTCTAGGTGGTTAGCTGTTTATAGCTGAGGAGGTTTACACAGACTGTGAGGTCAGTGTTGGGGGACACAGCCTCCCCGCTGACCTGATTGTGATACTGATGGAGGATTTTGGCGTGATTCTGGGGATGGATTGGCTGTTCGCTTACCACGCTTTGGTAGACTTTTTTGAGAGGAAGATCATCTTCTCCATACTAGAGTTTCCTTCTTTTGAGTTTCACGGACAGCCAGTGGATGGAGGCTTCAGGTGCATTTCTGCACTTCGAGCGGCGAGACTTTTGGGCAAGGGGTGTGAGGGCTTTTTGGCTTGTGTGGTAGTAGAGCCCAGCCCCATAGTAGATTTTCAGAGCATCCCGATGGTCAGAGAGTACCCCGACGTGTTTCCAGAGGAGCTGCCAGGACTACTGCCCGAGGGTGAGATCGAGTTTGAGATCTCACTGGTACCGAGGACTAGCCCCATTTCTACCGGACCTTACAAGATGGCACCACTTGAGCTGCGAGAGATCAAGTCCCAGTTGCAGGACCTATTGGAGAAGGGCTTTGTAAGGCCCAGTGTGTCTCCGGGGGGAGCCCCGATGTTATTTGTGAAGAAGGATGGTACCCTACGCCTTTGTGTGGATTACAGATAGCTGAATATGGTCACCATCAAGAACGGGTATCCGCTGCCGAGGATCGATGATTTATTTGACCAGTTGCAAGGTGCTATGGTGTTCTCCAAGATAGATTTGAGATGTGGCTACCACCAGTTGAGGATCAGGGAGACCGACGTCTCCAAGACAGCTTTCCACACTCAGTTCGGACACTACGAGTTTTTGGTCATGCGTTTGGGGTGACCAATGCCCCCGCTGCCTTCATGGATTTGATGAACTGGGTGTTCAGATCGTATCTAGATCAGTTTGTGGTGGCGTTTATTAACGATGTGCTCATTTACTTGTGAGATCAGGTGCAGCACGGACAGCACTTGCAGATGGTTTTGGACACGTTGAGATGACGTAGGCTGTATGCCAAATACAGCAAGTGCGAGTTTTGGTTGAGGCAGGTGACCTTCTTAGGTCATGTGATTTCTGGGGATGGCTTGGCTGTGGACCTAGCCAAGGTAGAGGTAGTGCTCAGGTGGGAGAGACCACGTATAGTGACAGAGATCCACAGTTTCTTGGGACTAGCAGGCTACTACTGGCAGTTTATCAGGGGTTTCTCGCAGATTGCGCATCCTATGACTCATTTAACCCGGAAGGATATGCCCTTTGCTTGGACTGACGCTTGTGATGCGTGTTTTCATGAGTTGAAGGAGTGGATGACTTCGACTCCTGTGCTTACCATCCCAGATAGCAGTGGTGGTTTCGTTGTTTACACGGACGCCTTGTTGCAGGGGTTAGGGGGTGTGCTTATGCAGCGAGGTCATATTATTGCTTACACTTCGCAGCAATTGATGCCCCATGAGCATAGCTACCCTACCCATGACTTAAAGCTGGCAGCTGTCGTCTTCGCACTGAAGACATGGAGGCACTACCTTTATAGTGAGACTTTTGAGATATTCACAGATCATAGGAGCATTAGGTACTTGTTTGATCAGAAGGAGCTTAACATGAGACAGAGACGTTGGTTAGAGCTCCTGAAGGACTATGACTGCAGCATCTCCTACCATCCAGGGAAGGCCAACGTGGTGGCTGATGCCTTGAGCCGAAAGGCGCCTGCCCACTTGGCTAGCTTACAGGCACAGAGATGGAGACTCATGGAGGAGTTGGGCAATTGGAAACCCCTAGAGTTAAAGGGGCATTGTGGGGTAGTGACAGTGACATGGCAGACGAGATCAGAGCTGATAGACCGCATCATCACAGGACAGATGACAGACACGTACCTGCAGTCGTTGCAAGACAGAGTACTGTCAGGGGACCCAGGAGACTTCTCCTTTACAGAGGAGGTAATGCGCATGAGGGGATGTTTATGCGTTCCTAGAGACAAGGAGTTGATGAGAGAGCCCCTGACTTAGGCACACGTGTCCAGGTTCACCATACATCCCGGGAACACGAAGATGTACCATGATCTAAGACGTGACTTTTGGTGGAGAGGGAAGAAGCGGGATGTGGGTGAGTTCGTGTAGTAGTGTTTGGTGTGCCAGTAGGTGAAGGCCGAGCACCAGAGGCCTGCAGGGCCATTGCAGCCACTTCTTGTGCTAGAGTGGTAGTGGGAAAGCATCACCATGGACATTATGGTGGGCTTGCCCGTTACCCAGCGAGGACACGACGCAGTCTAGGTGATTGTAGACAGATTGACGAAGATGGCACATTTATTGCCGATCCGAGTCACTTTGGGACCAGCGTAGTTGGCGGAGAGGTATATTCGTGACGTGGCACGTCTGCATGGAGTTTCACGTGAGATTGTATCCGACCGGGATACCCGTTTTACATCCCAGTTTTGGGCTGAGTTTTAGCAGGCTTTGGGAACACGGTTGAGGTTCAATACAGTGTACCACCCTCAGACGGACGGACAGTCAGAGCGCACGATACAGACACTTGAGGACCTTTTACGTGACTGTGTACTAGACTGGAGAGGCTCTTGGGAGGAGAACTTGCCCCTGGCAGAGTTTGCATATAATAACAGTTATCACTCAAGCATCGGCATGGCACCCTATGAGGCTCTGTACGGATGGAGGTGTACTGCGCCCTTGAGTTGGGTAGACGTGGGGACCAAGTGGGAGGTTGGCCCCAAGTTGATCCGGTAGAGTGAAGAGGTGATTGAGTAGATTCACAGACGATTTCGCACTGTCAAGAGCAAACAGAAGAGTTATGCCGATCGAAGTGTAGAGAGGTACAAATTGAGGTTGGGGATCACATCTTTCTTCACGTTTCGCCCATGAAGGGCCTGCAGCGGTTTGGGGTGAAAGCGAAGCTCGTGCCATGGTTTGTGGGGCCCTTTGAGGTCCTGGAGCAGGTAGGACCCGTTGCTTACAGGCTTGCCCTTCATCCCCAGCTTTCTGATGTGCACGACGTGTTCCATGTGTCCAACCTTAGGAAGTACATCACCGATCCCAATCACGTTCTAAGCGATGAGAGTGTCGAGGTGCACCTGACCTACCCAGAGCGACTAATGCAGATACTAGATATAGCCGTCCGGAGTTTGAGATGAAAGTAGGTACCCCTGGTGAAAGTCTTGTGGAGGAGCCAGAGGTACGAGGAGGCTACCTGGGGGCCTGAGGCGGCGATGCAAGAACGGTACCTGGAGCTTTTTGAGGGTACGTCTTTTTGGACTGGCTTCGGTTCTCTTTAAGTTTGTTATGATGTTAAGACCCGTTCTATCCTGAGCCTTTTAAGATGTCTGGACTGTCGGTCAGACGTCTGGACACCTTCCCAGGCATCTGGAAATCAAAATTTTTGGGTACGAGCTCGCGTCTGTGCGCGGGCTGCGCGCAGACAGTACCTTCTCTTTTTCCTTCCCTTCTCTCTCTCAGCGCCTCCAGTGAACCCTAACCCACCAACCTTATAAACCCCTTCCCACTCATTCTCCCCACACCGACCACCTTCCTCTCTTCTTCTCCACTGCAGTGAGAGAGCTAGCACAAGCAAGTGAGAGTGAGAGCGGCAACAAGGAGGAGCGGCGTGAGGAGAAGAGGAGTGTGGTCGGAGCTCGTGTGGGAGCTCATCGGAAGGCGCACCCTGGAGCGGCACGTGAAGGAGGAGGAGTGCGTCAGGGAAGTCATCCCTGACATTGTTGTAGCTGGAGCTACAAGCGAGGAGGCGAGTCGCGGCCACGCGCAGTTGGAGTGAGCACGAGTAGGTTCTGGTTCTGGGTTTTTCCCAGAATTAGACGTCTGGAGTGATGTCCAGACGACGGTGCAGACGTCTGGAGGCAATTCCAGACGTTCGAAGAGAGGTCTTTGCAAAGGTACGTTCCCTTTGCGGATACGACCATGTAGGCCGCTCCACTGCTGCCCTTCGCATGGCTTTTTTGAGAAGATTTATTGATGGCGTGAAGGATTTGCTTCAAGAAGGTGAGGGACATGCTTGGGCAGCTTACCAGACGGCTGGAAGCACTTCCAGACATCCGGAGAGGAGGTCGGACGATTGGAGCTGTGTCCAGATGGTCCAGAAGAGTTCCTGGATGTCTGGGGTGGACGCAGAGCTTGAGGTGAGTTTTTGGACACTTTCAAGACGTCTGGAAGTTATTCCAGATATCTGATTTGAGTCAGTAACCCTGTTTTTGACCTGTTAGGGTCCATTTGAGGTCCATTTTATGCAAATAAGATACCGATGTTTTCCTTGTGAGTTCCTCTTCTGGTTAGAAGGTTTTCTATACCATTCTGCGTGTTCCCTTGTGATTGTTCCTTGTTATAGGACTTCATTCCGTTGTAGGTTCGGGGCTTGTTGAGGCATGTGAGCCTACCGTTCGAGCCCCCAATACTCCTGGGTTGTATATATAGTGGCTTCCCCTAATTTAAATACAAACCTGAATGTATGTGTGGAATGAATGATTAGAAACTAGGATATGGCATGAATCCTAGGACGAGAAACACTTGAAATGTATGTATGTTTGAATTGCAGTCTTGAATGAGTAGATAGAAACTGCCTGTTAATAAACAAGATCTGCCTATGAAATATGGATTAACTGTGTTAGTGAAATAGTTGTATGTAACCTTACTTGCTGTATAAGTTAAAAGATATAACACGAGTTGCATGTGTATAATCTGAGAATGGTAATGTGAATGTTAGAAATACAAGCTGCATGTGCATAATCAGAGAATGGTAATGTGAATGTTAGAAATACGAGCTGCATGTGTATAACCTGAGAATGGAAATGTGAATGGTAGAAATACGAGCTGCATGTGTAGAACCTGAGAATAGAAATGGAAATGAAGAAACTTGGTATGGAATGGCATGAGGAACATGAGCATAAAACCTGCGGGGAATTAGGAGTAGAGCTCCTGGAAATGAATGGAATGGATCTGGGAATGTGAGTGGGGAAGTGTGCTAGCCCTTGAGTATGTAGTACCAAGGAGAGTGACTGTCCCCTGTTTAGTGTAGAGTAGAGCTAGCCACCCTTGAGTTAGGACCTAGGGTTAGGATTAGCCACTTTGCACCGACTTCTTGGCCCTCGTGTACACTGTACCAGGGAGAGCTACTAGTGTAGGAAGAGAGCTAGCCACCCAACGGGGCCCGGGGTTCAGCTAGCCACCCTACACCGACTTGTTAGGCCCACTAGGCAAACCAGGGTAGTCAGGCGAGGGTGCACGGACTGTGGAGGGGCGAGACCCCTATTTGGTTCTTAGGAGCTAGACCCCTGTTACTAAGAGGGCTAGGCCCTATACTATTCTGTGCTGTGCATCCATTTAAAGTAACTAAGGCTACCACCTTCTTGATTGAGCCCTAGATACCATATTTGTGGCAACTAAATTGGACCAAAATTAGAGCCAAATTAAGGATTCCAATTTAGGATTTTTAGAAACACATCTTTCTAAGCAAGAATCAACTATTCCAAAAAGAGGTGTGCCTAAACCTTGATTGAAAAGACTTATTCAAGAGAAACCCTAAAATTCAAGCTCTTAATTTCACTTGAATCCTAAAAGAGAGGACCTAAAGCTTCTCAAAGGATAAATAGGTGAAGTTGACCTCTTGTTGGGTCAACCAATCTTGAAATTAGGTCACTTTTTGCAGTCAATACATCTAAAGTTCAAGTGAAATCCTAAGCACCTTTGCTCTTAAATAAAAGTGGTAGACTTAAGAGGTCAAGGTTCCCATTCTAGTCTACCTGAAATCTCAGTGAGAAGAGAGGTCGGGTGGGGGAAACCCTATTACTCGTGGGGACGCTCTACCGTGTAGGGGTCTTTGCAGGACTCTCCCTTTCTGGCTACCCAAGTATTTCTCAGGTGGATGGCTTTTCTGACTAAGGGATATCATCCGCCCCGAACCTCTATAGTCATCCAAATTTTTGGGTGTCTTGATTAGGTCCAGCACATTCTACACTCGTCCAAACCATCAGTGCATGTTCGATAGGAGGTCCTTAAGACCATCCTTAAGACCTCCTTTAGCAATTCACTCCCGCCGAGGCCAAGCCTCGACGTCCATGTTTGTGCAGTAAGCCCACCACATAGACATCTCCTTTAATTCATCAGAACCCAATTCTCCTTCTTCCATCATCATGGCACAACCAGTAAAAGAAGAGAACAATCTTGAAAACCAACTCCAGCACCTAAATGATCTATTTCAAAACTTTGTAAACTTGCCGCAACATCCTATTATGCGAGATCACTATAATCTTGCTGCGGTGGCGATCGAACCTCGAGTCCAAATCCTGGTTGGAGGTCCTGATTCTGAACTCAAGCCCAACATGATTCATGCTATTCCAAAGTTTCATGGGCTTAATTCCAAGGATTCCTTCTAGCACATCAAACAACTCAAGCATCTGGCCTAGACCTTCGGGTCAGATGTACAAAACTAGGGTATCCTTCTTATGAAGATGTTTTCCTTCTCTCTCATGGACAAGGCAACTCATTGGTATCAGACTCAAACATATCCAATCAACACGTGGGTTGAACTACAATCCAAATTTTTAAAAAAGTTCTTCCCAGTTGGTTGGACAAATGCCTTATGCCACCAGATCACACACTTCACCCAGCAATCTGGAGAACCTCTTCATGAAACATGGGATCGCTCCTTGGATCTCATGCGAAAGTGCCCCCATCACGGAGTTCCTAAATGGGAACAAGTCTAGTCTTTTTACTAGGGACTCCGTGAAGATATCCGCTTATTCGTTAATGCAACCTACGGAGGAAATATCATGGGTCAACGCGACGACACTATGTGGGAGATTCTTGAGAATATGTGCGAGAACTCCATCAATAATGACTCCGTGGGCTTATTCGATCGAACGAATGCCCATGCATCGACAAATCCATGGGGAGCACATGAGACGCAGGGCCTGTCCACATCCGTCGACTTGGAACTGATGGCCAATTAGTTGGACAAGGTCTCTATCATCAAGAAGGTGGATGAGCTAACTCAACATTTGCAGCGAGCCACCTCTGCACAAAACCCATTTGCATAGCCACCTCTTGGGAGGGAAGCTGTGCATAACATCTATCACCGATCTTCTCAGGGGATGGACTTGTATCCACCCCCATCTAACTCCAGGACCGAAGGAAACTCCGATCCGACCTACTCTAGTTGGGGAAACTCTAAACCCTCATATTCTAACTTTCTTGAGGTTCCTTAGACATGCGAAGACCTCAATGCCATCCAGAATGACCCATTCTCTAACACCTATAACCCTAGATGGCGGAATCATCCCAACTTCCTGTGGATGGGAAATAATTAGAATCAAAGACCACCATATCAGCCCTATCCACAAGCCCCCCGTCCATATCAGTCACCTTAGCCTCGGCCCAACCCCACCTATCAATCTAGGCCAACCCAAACAGATCAAATGACTCTTATCCTTCAGACTCTGGCTGACATTCAGGAGATGAATGCAGCTATGCAAAAATAACACAAGGATGGGATCACAGAGGTTCGCAATCAACTCGCCCAGTTGGCGAATTCCCGCCAACCTGGCACACTCCCTTCGCAACCTCTGTCGAATCCGAATAACGTGCCAAATTAGAGGCGTGTTATGAACCCAAATCCGAGCCAAGCCCACTTGATTTATCAGGCCCCTTTTGTTCCATCACCCGACGGGATGGAAGCTTGGACATCTTATGCGAGATTTCAACAGCAGCCACCTATTTTACCAACCCCAAACCAAAACCAGGCAGGACTGAATTCTGTAACAACCCATAGTGGTAAAGCAACACAAGACCCACCTTATCCAAGCCACTCTCAGCCTAGTAGTAACCTAAGCCCTAGTATAGTTATCCAGGACATCGCTGTCCTAGATCAAGAACCTGGACCTATTCTAGAGGAACTAACCAAGGTTCCATTTCCTGAGGCCTTGACCAAGGGAAAGAGGACAAACAAACCCATGGTTCCTGAGGAGGATTTGGTCAAGCTCTTTGGACAAGTCCATATAAGCATCCCCTTGATGAATGCAATCTGCTACGTATCGACTTACGCACGATTTTTGAAGGATGTGTGTACACCCAAGCATAAGCCACGAACCAAAAGTGGGAGTTCGATCATACTGTCAGAGCAAGCTAGCTCTGTAATTTTGAGCAAACTCCCACCTAAGGCTAAAGACCCAGGTACTCCCCTGATTTCATGTACCATTGGTGATACCCATTTCGACAGAGCTTTATTAGATTTAAGTGCCTCCATAAACCTAATACCTACATCCCTCCTTGACCACCTTGAAGAATCTGAGCTTAAACCAACAGAGGTGATATTGCAGTTGGCTGACCGATCTATTAAGTCACCAAAAGGAGTACTCGAGGATGTCATCATGAGGGTACGGGATTTCTATTTCCCGGTGGATTTCGTAGTCTTAGATATGGATGCTCCAGAAAACCCAAGGGATACACCAATTATACTAGGGAGACCCTTTCTGGCCACTACTAGGGCCAATATACATTGTGAGGGCCAAATTGAACTGAAATTCGGGAACCAAACACTGAAAATTGACATCCTTAAGTACCAACAAGGGATTAATTGCGGAGTTATAGGACAAATATGTGATATCAAGGCTGTGGTTGATGAACCATATATTGAGGACAACCTGATTACTTTCGATCAACTACAAGAAGATCAAAACTCGCAATCAGAGGAGTCTGAATCTGACTTAGATACACCCATAACTCTTTCCCTTGCTCCTAACACACACCCTGAATTGCCCGTTGCTACTGATAACCCCATTCTGGAACTCAAGCCTCTTCCCGACCATCTAAAGTATGTCTTTTTGGGTTCCAATAAGATGTTTCCTGTGATTATCAACTCCAGACTCACACCTGACCAGGAATCCCATCTGATTACTATTCTCCAGCAACATCGTAGAGCAATTGGATGGACTCTCGATGATCTGACTAGTATCAACCCCTCTTACTGCACACACCGTATCTACATCGAAGAGGGCACACGACCTTCCCGTGAAATGCAAGGACGTTTGAATCCTAATCTGTAGGAAGTCATGAAAAAGGAGATCATCAAGTTGTTAGATGCAAGGATCATCTACCCAATCTCCGACAGTATGTGGGTGAGTCCAATCCAGGTTGTGCCTAAGAAGGCAAGACTCACCATTATCACATCTGAAACCAAAGAAGTCATACCTACCCATGTGGAGAACTCGTGGAGAGTCTACATTGATTATAGAAGACTCAATTCCTCCACGAAGAAGGATCATTTCCCACTATCATTTATTGATTAGATCCTCGAGAAACTAGCGGGAAATAGGTTCTTCTGCTTTTTGGATGGGTACTCCGATTATAACCAGGTGGCAATCCATCCTGAGGACTAAGAAAAGACCAATTTCACCTGCTCCCGGTCTTTGCAATGCACTCGCTACTTTTCAGTGGTACATGCTTGCCATATTCTAAGATATGGTAGGTGATTATCTAGAAGTCTTCATGGATGGCTTTTTAGTATTCGGAAAATCATTTGATGATTGTCTCCTGCACTTGGTCCAAATCCTCAGGTGGTGCATCGACTTGAATCTGGTTCTTTCCTGGGAAAAGAGCCATTTCATGGTGCCTGAAGGAATTGTCCTGGGACATCTCATTTCAAGAAAGGGCATCCAAGTCGATCAAAGCCAAGGTGAACTTGATTTCCAAACTTCCTATGCTTAGCTTGATCAAGGACATCTGATCTTTTCTGGGGCATGCCGATTTTTACCATTGATTTATTCCTGATTTCTCAAAGATCATGCACCCCCTGACCACTCTACTTTCTAAGGATATACCTTTCGAAATCTCCAAGGAATGCACTCAGGAATTTGAAATCCTCCGTGATCAAGTTACCCAAGCCTCGATCCTATAGTCCCCTGATTGGTCTCAACCCTTTAAAATCATGTGTGATGCATCTGATTTCGTTGTAGGAGCAGTGCTTGGGCAGAAAATTGACGAGAAACCCATGGTCATATACTACGCTAGCAAGACACTTGACGAGGCTCAACGTAACTACACAGTTACTGAGAAAGAGCTGCTAGCCATAGTATTTGCCTTGGAAAAATTCAAATCTTATGTCCTAGGTTCCCGTGTTATCATTTACTCGGATCACATAGCTGTGAGGCATCTTCTTGCGAAGAAGGACGCGAAACCTCTATTAATCTACTAGATCTTGCTGTTGCAAGAGCTTGACCTTGAGATTTACGACAAAGCAGGAAAACAAAATGTGGTAGTAGATCACGTATTCCGCCTTCCTTCTGAGATCATTGACCCTTCCGAACCCATCACGAAACATTTTCCTGATGAGAACCTTCTAACATCAATACAGGGCTTCTATGGTTTGCTGATATAGTAAACTACCTGGCATCACATCAGATCCCATCTGATTGGCCAAAGACCAAGAAGAACAAATTTCTTTTCGATGCCAAGTATTACTTCTGGGAAGACCCGTATCTTTTCCGCATCGGTGCTGATAGATTATTCGACGATGTGTCACGGAAGAGGAAATTCAAGACATATTGTCTTTCTGCCATGACTAGGCATGTGGTAGACATTTTTCAGGTCACAAAACCATAGCGAAAGTTCTCCAGTGTGGCTTCTATTAGCCCACGATTTTCAAAGATGTGTACAATCACTGTATGGCATGCACTCGTTGCCAGACCTTAGGCAATATGAGCCATCGTGATATGATGCCCTTACAGCCAATTCTAGTATGCGAAATATTCGACATATGGGGGATTGATTTTATGGGACCCTTCCCTGTTTTGGACAATTTCGAGTACATTTTACTCGTTGTTGACTACGTGTCCAAATGGATCGAAGTCGTTCCAACCCGAACCAATGATCATAAAGTGGTTATCAAATTCATTCATCAGAACATCTTTTCACGGTTCGGGATTCCACGTGCTATAATTTCTGATGGAGGGACCCATTTCACTAACGCTCAGTTTAGGTCACTGATGACCAAATACAGGGTGTTGCACTGAATCTCTACTCCTTACCACCCCTAAACTAATGGTCTAGCTGAGCTATCAAATCGGGAGATCAAGAAAATCCTCCAGGTTACTATTCGACCTGACAGGAAGGAATGGTTATCTTGACATCTAGAAGCTTTGTGGGCTTATAGGACCGCCCACAAAAACCAATTAGGTATGTCTCCCTTCAGATTGGTGCACGGGAAGGCATGTCACCTCCTTGTCGAATTGGAGCACAAAGCTTATTGGGCAGTACGAAACTGCAACCTAGATCTTTCTAAGGTAGGAACCCACAGAAAGCTTCAAATGAGTGAGATCGATAAATTACGCCACGACACGTTTGAGAACTCGCGAATTTACAAAGAGTGGGTTAAGGCCTTTCACGAAAAGCACATATCCAGAAAGATCTTCCATCTTGGTCAAAAAGTCCTACTCTTTGATGCCAAGCTTAAACTATTCCCAGGAAAGCTACGATCAAAATGGATCGGACCCTACCTTGTCCAACGAATCTTTGGAAATGGAACCATTGAGATCAGTCCACTCAGCTAGGATTCAGAACCTTTCATCGTGAATGGTCAGAGACTCAAACCGTTCATTGACTTGACCGATACAAATTTGGCTGAGATATCCTTTACCCTCCATTCTCCCTGAGCTCATTACGCCTAGTCGATGGCGTAAAACTCAGCGCTTAACGGGAGGCAACCCGTCATACTTGAAAAACCCGAAACCTTTCTTGACATTCCTACACTAACTTCATTTTACACTTTAGGGTTCATCTATTAGAACAACCGACCCCAGCTCAGGTACCCGTACCCAAGTTTAGAAATCGTTCGCAACAGTCACCTCGACTCGTTCACCCACCCAAAACCTATTCTAATGAATGATATAAGCTGAACTTGAACCAACCTAATTTACAATGGGGACATTGCAAATCATAGGCATGGGGGGGTATGAAAGTGCAAAACACCATGAAGACTCATCTCACAAGAAAAGGTTTTAACAAAAAAAAATCACATATCACAAAAACACCAAAAAAATGAAAAGATCTTGAAAAAAAAACATAGAACAAAAAAATTCTGAGGGGAGAGAAAATTTTGAGGCCATAAAAATCATGAGGAGAAAAAGGGGAAAAGTGAAAAATGTCAGAAAAAGGAGCACAAAATGAAAAAGAAAAAAGAAATAGTCATTAGTAAGAAATTAAGGGATGGACTAAGTTCTAGACCATATCAAGAAAAAGAAAATGAAAAGAAAAAGTGCTAATGAGACACAAAAAAGATTAGTAAGAACACTGATCTTAGGCCTCTTGGTCTAGACTCTTAGGCTTAAAAATTCAACTATCCACTAAGATCTGCATAGTCCTTAAGAGATTGGGGAAAATGCGAAGCTTAAGTATTAGGTCTAAGGCTTAGGGAGTATTCGGCCTCGTTAATTGACCTTTGGTTTGCAGGACTCAGTAACCTAAGCACCCCAATCCATACACAGTCTGGTTCAGTGCGCATAATCATCAAAATCATGCAAAAGCGTTTAAGTGTTCCGAAAAAGTCTCCTACATTAGGAGCGGTTGATCAACACAAGTTGATTTGGATAAGTTCCCAACG
The DNA here is from genome assembly GCA_037157565.1 of Thalassia testudinum. Taxonomy (NCBI): domain Eukaryota; kingdom Viridiplantae; phylum Streptophyta; class Magnoliopsida; order Alismatales; family Hydrocharitaceae; genus Thalassia; species Thalassia testudinum. Next base: position 45,323,974 of record JAZHRO010000014.1, read on the forward strand.
CGGAGAGGTGGGAAATTCCCCTTGAAGATGCGTAATAACATATTGTCTCCTCGGTGCTTGTCTCCTAGGATATTTACATATCCTACCGGGGGCACGTAAGCACCTTGTGATGGTTCAGATGCCATGGGCGGCATTATCACGAAATGTTGATTGCTAGGGTCTGGATTTAGCTACAGAACGCCATGGGTGGGATTATCTTGAAATCTCAAAAACCAGGGTTCTAGGGGTTGCCATGGGCAATGCTATCACGAAGCATCGATTGCTAGGGACCCTTCGAGGATTGATGATGGGGACGAGGAATCCGATACAAATCGTATTGAGAAGCCAATCTGAAGCTAGAAATAAAAAGAAAAGAGAGAAAACTCTCCAAATAAAAAATTCCTCTGTCTCTCTCTTACAAAAAATACACTGCAAACTGAACCGAGGCTAAAATACGTTGCAAGCACGAGTGCTTTAACCACAGAGTCCAACGAACCTTAGGATAGTTCCTGTGGGACTTAAAAACCTTCGCGGAGGACCAAGGCTAGAGCTGGTCATGTCCGGATCTTGGCTGGTACTTAAGTACCTCTAGGCCTACTATCGACATTCTAACCTAATCAAAAAGAAAAAAGCACTCATCATAATTTATAAACATCAAGGAACTCATGGTCTAGAACAGAAGTTAAAACCTTAAAATTTTTCTATGGGACTAGCAAAAGCTAGGCATAGCGGTATGATGGGAACACCATCATGAGCCATAACTAGCTCATTTTGACCCAAAAAAGAGTACAAAAGCTCCTACATAACCGACTGGATGTCCTAATTCAATGAATAACCATTCTGAGAGAAAATCAAGAAACAAGGGGTAAAATATCTAGGAATTAAATGACTGCAGTACAACAATGGGTTTTCTCATTGGCTAAACACAGGTTATATGGTCTTAACAAGATAAAAAGTGGGTTGGTTCAAATAAAAAAGGGTTCATGTGAATTCTATGAATTAAATTAACCCTAAAACAGACCCACTTAATTTAACAAGATTTTGGTCAAGATAAAATTCACCTAAATCCTCTAAAAATCATGGAAAGACATCTTCTAGGGCTTAGAACCATCAATTTGGCCCTTAAAACCTATTTTGACCTAAATTGGGGTCTTAGTCAAATGTTTGCCCTAAATTAGGTTTTTGCATAAATTTCCCAGTCAAACGTGGTCAAACCCAAAATCCAACTTTATCATTGGATTCCTTATGTCCAAATTAGGTATGTATCAAAATTTGGACCTAAGGGGAATTCACCTTGACCTACTTTTTAAACAGGTCCAGCCCAATTACATTTCTACCACTATCTTTGTCGTCGTTCTTTACAATTAGATCCCTCCACCACTATAGCGGAGGGAATCCTACTCCGGCGAGGTTTCGAGGGAAAGATCTCTCTGATTCCTCAGAGAATCCCCTTCAAAATTGAAAGGGAGATTCTCTGATAAATCTCCTCCAGTTTGAACACAATCAGGGGCTCGATTTGGTACCCAATCTCTCATGCGAATGCATGAGAGATTCGGGTCTCATTTGACCTTACATCTCCGGCGTGGTTGTCGTGCTTGGAAGCTTGGCTTCCAAGCACAAAACCTTCCTCCAGAGCCTATAAAAGCACACCCAAATCACCCCGCATCCTTCAAGCTTGAAATTGGCCTGAGAAACCCTCTATTTTATCTCCGGCCAGTGACTCAGCAAGCTCCAACGACCCCCCTCTCTTTCCCTCATCACTCTGGCACAATACCAGTGGCAGGGTTCTCTTCCTCCTCTTCGTCCGCATCGCATCGCACCAGCTGACGCCGCTGCAACCCCTTCATCGTTGCCGTCCTCCTCTGCTGAGTGCTTCATCTCCGACGACGGCAATACGAGTCGACCGCCATCTCTGCATCCCCCTTCATCTATCTATGCTTAGCTAAGTCCTCTCTATGTTCTCATCATTTTTCTCTCCTTATTTCTTGAAAACGCCCCTTGACTCAAGCAACCACCATCACCTCCATCTTCGGCCAGACGTCCGGCGAGGCGTCCCCGCCATTCCACACCTCCATCCACCTCGCCAACTACCCCATAAGCATCGCCACACCTCACTGATCCTAAACCCTCACTCCACTCACCGCACCAAGACCCCAGAACACCCCCCGAACACACCCACTTTCACGCACATAGTGTGCCCTAGGCACGCACACACCGGCCACCCCACGCCACGCTGACCCCCGCACTACCTTCGCCGTGTCTCGATGAAGCTCCCTGAGCTTTCTGACGAGGACGCAAGGCCATTTTCTTGTTGACAGATGTAGGCGTCTCCACCGCCATTGACGCACGCGAGGAGCTTGCTTGCAAGCCTCCTCCAGGCCCCTCCGCTCCAGGTGAATCGCCCCAGGTGTGCAAAATCCCATTGTGCACAACTCCAGATGCGCAATTGGCTTCGAAGACCCTATAGCTGCTGCAATCAAAGGAGGCCCCCTGCTGCAAGCACATTCGAAGGAAGGTGGGACAACATAGTCCCACCTCGGAAGTGAGTGAGCGACTGCAGTGAAATAAGAGAAAAAACTGAATACGGCTTATCGCCTCCTGACCACGGGGTGAGGTCCCACTCGCCCTCTCACTGCCTCGTCCGTGACCCGATCCCCATGAACCTGGCTTGACCCGTATACTCGACCTGCAGTCCTTGCCCACCACCGCATGCCGATGGGCTTGGTCCCGGGCGCACACCCGACCTGATTACCCGAGAAGTAGCTTTGGGAGAGCGAGCCTTAGAGAGAAAGAGGGAGAGAGATCGCGGGGGTGGGTAGGGGTAGGTTTTGCTCTCTCACAGGGAAGGAGAAGAGGAAAAAGCCAAGGAAGAAGAGGGTAGAAGCCAGAGAAGCTAAGGGAGGAGAAGGCAAAGAGGCTGAAGGCTGAAGGGCTAAAGAAAGAGAAAGAGAAGGAGGAGCTGAAGGCAGAAGAAAGGGAAGCAGCTAGAGAAAGAAGAAGAAAGAGAAGAAGCCAAAGCTAAAGGCAGAAAGAAAAGGTACAGATTGAGAAAAGAAGGAAAGAAAGAAAGAGGAAAGAAGGAAGCAGCCAGAGAACATAGACATATCAGAGAAGAGAGAAAGAAGAGAAATAAAGCACTGTAGCAGCCCTAAGTTTAAGATGTCTGATTCACAAAATCAGATGTCCATTTTTTGTTCTCTCTTTACATACATTGTCTTTTTGCATTACAACTTTGATTTACGTTGCATATTCAATTTCTCAAAAGTTGTGCTCTTGATTTTGAAACCCCAATTTGCTCCCTGTGTTCGACCTCGGATTTAAAACTTCGAGCAATAAAATTTATTTGTTTTCGAGTGATTTCAACTATACTACGATGCATTGATTTTAAAACATTGATCTTGCCCGTTTAACACTCACAATGTAGACTTAGCGCAGCCAATAAACCAAATACACTTGGAACAACCCCTGACCATGTTCCAGGGAGGGACCTTTGCTCCCTCAAACCCTGATTACTCCCTCCCCTCCCCCTCGTTACCTTCTACCTTTGAAGATGTCCAGGCCATCCAAGGTTACTCTAAGCCTGACCCCTTCTCCAACACCTACAACGTCGGATGGCGTAATCACCCGAATTTCGCCTGGACGAGCCAAAAACCAAACCAATTCTAGAACCAACCCAGGCCAAACCCCCCTCCTATTAGCAAGGTCCACCAGTTAGACTACCCTATAATCAAAATAGGGTGGCCCCTCCCCCAAAAAACCAAATGGACATGCTGATAAAAATGATGGCTTATATGAATCAAAAACATCCTGAGGAAATGGCATTAGTAAAGGGACAGTTGAGCCAGTTATTGGATTGCAAACAACAGGGATCCCTTCATTCTCAACAACAACCGAACCTGCGAAATGTGATCAATAGAGGCCCCAATTCTCAGGGGTTCCAAGCCAATCCTGAACATGCTCGCATGGTACAGTAAGCCCCACAAACACCCCTTAGGTTTGGTGCTTCTTCTTCCTCTTCTTCTCAAGGATCTACCCCTAGTCCCAACGCCTCGGCCAACGCGGTTACCTTGAGAAGTGGCACTAAAACCCAGAACCCCAAATGGCCAACCCCACCTGTGACCTCACTTCTTGAGATACCTGATTTTGAGGATGAGTAAGAGGAACCCAAGGACCTAGAGACTGACCTGATTCAAACCTAAACACCATACCCTAAGGCCTTGCAGAAAAGAAAGAAAAAGAAAGCAGTAGTTGAGAATGAGGAGTTGTTGGAGATTTTCAAACAAGTCCAGACTAATATTTTGCTCCTCAAAGCAATCAAGCATATCCCGGATTACGCTATGTTCTTGAAGGATGTCTGTATGCCGAAGTGTAAGCCAAGAACCCAAGCACCTAGGAAGGTTGTGCTCTCAGAACAAGCTAGTTCAGTGATATTGAACAGCCTACCTCCCAAATGAACTGACCCAGGAGCACCCCTGAATTTTGGTAATATTGGGGACATGACATTTGATAGAGCACTCTTGGACTTAGGTGCCTCAATCAACCTAATCTCGACTACCCTTTATCACCAGTTTGGATTTGGGGAATTGAAAACCACACCTGTGACTATCCAATAGGATGTTAGATCTATGAAAACCCCGAAGGGGGTAGTCAAGGACATATTTGTTCGGGTCAAGGACTTCTACTTCCCGGTCGACTTTTTGGTCCTCGACATGGAAGTCCCTGAACAGCTACAAAACACACCCATCATCCTAGGCAAACCCTTCTTAGCTACGACTAAGGAGAACATTGATTGCGATATGGGATGCATGGAAATTGCCTTTGGAGACAAGAAGATGCAATTAGATATCTTCAAGGCGGCTAAGTCTTTTGATTGTGGCTAGGTTGAGGAGCATGATCCCGTGGAATCTCTGGTTGAAGAATGCCTCACCCTTAGCTCTTCAACAAACCATCTGACTCAACCAATTGATGACTACCCTGACCCGCTTCAGCCTGTGGAGGTTGACCTGTGTAGAGCTGATTACCTTTAGCAACCACCATTCGAGGAGATTGATGTTGATCAACTCCCACCTTTCCCCTACCCATCAAATGTTGTCCTACATACACCCGAACTAAAGCCTTTGCCCTATAATCTCAAGTATGTCTTCCTAAGACTTGACCAGACCTTCCCTGTGATTATCAATGACCACTTAACTAAGGATCAAGAACTTAGGTTGACTGCAACCCTTTCTGAACATCGGGCAACCATTGGGTGGACAATTTCTGACCTAAGGGGAATTAGCCCTACCTATTGCACTCATAAGATCTATTTGGAAGATGGGGCTCAACCTTCTCGCCAGATGCAAAGGCGATTGAACCTGAATATGTGAGAGGTCATTAAAAAAGAAATAATCAAGTGTCCTGACGTAGATATCATTTACTCGATTTCTGATAGACCCTAGGTGAGCCCCACTCAAGTGGTACCCAAGAAAGCTAGGCTCACAGTGGTCACCAATGACCAAGGTGAATCCATCTCCACCCGCACCGCTACCGCATGGCAGGTATGCATTGACTATAGGAAGCTTAATGAGGCCACCAAAAAAGATCATTTCCCTCTACCATTCATTGACCAGATTCTCGAGCGATTGGCAAGGCAGAAATATTTTTGCTTCCTGGATGGATATTCAGGATACAACCAAGTTGCTATTGCACCAGAGGATCAAGAGAAGACCACATTCACTTACCCGTATGGCACGTTCACATTCCATCGTATGCCATTCGGGTTATGCAATGCACCCACGACCTTTCAGCGTTGCATGCTAGCCATTTTTTCAGAGATGGTGGGTGAATACCTGGAAGTTTTTATGGATGATTACTCCATGTTCAGGAACTCATTCCACCATTGTCTTAGTAACTTGGAGAAGATCTTGAACTGATGTATTGAGGTCAATCTGGTTTTAAAATGGGAAAAGAGTCATTTCATGATTCAGGAAGGGATTGTCCTCGGTCACATCGTCTCGCATAGGGGCATCAAAGTGGATCGAGCTAAGGTTGATTTAATTTCCAAACTTCCACCCCCTAGCTTGGTCAAGCAAATTTGATTTTTCCTAAGACATGTTGGCTTCTATAGAAGGTTCATTAAGGATTTTTCCAAACTTTCTAAGCCCTTGACTGACCTTCTAGTCAACGACGCCCTTTTTCAAATGGCACTTGATTGCATCAAGGCTTACAACACTCTTAGGGAAACAGTCTCCACTGCACCTGTTTTACAACCCCCCGACTGGTCCTAGGACTTTGAGATAATGTGCGATGCATCAGATTTTGCCATCGGTGTAGTCCTAGGACAAAGAAGAGAGAAGAAACCCATGGTGATCTACTATGTGAGCAAAACATTGGATGAGGCTCAACGGAATTACACCGTCACAGAAAAAGAACTGCTCACCGTAGTCTTTGGATTGGAAAAGTTCTGATCATACCTTCTGGGATCCCACGTGACGGTTTACACCGACCACTCGGCTATCCGGCATTTGTTGGCCAAGAAAGGCGCTAAACCCAGGCTCATCCGATGGATCCCGCTCTTGCAGGAATTTAACCTGGAAATATGTGACAAAGTCGGGTCCAAAAATGTTGCAGCCGATCACCTATCCAGACTTCACTCAGATCACATTGGATCCTTATTACCCTTGACTGACACCTTCCCTGATGAACAACTTCTAGCCATGCAAGGAAGAAAGCTACCCTGGTATGTAGACTTAGTCAACTATCTGGTGGTAAGACTGACTCCGCACGGTTCATCCAGACAGCAATGGAATAAGTTTTTGGCTGAAGCCAAGCATTATTTCTGGGATGATCCTATGCTGTTTAGACTCTGTGCTAATCAGATCATTAGGAGGTGTATTCCTGAAGAGGAAGTCCATAGTATGCTATCCTTTTGTTACGACCAAGCCTATGGTGGCCACTTCCCTTGGAGGCAAACGTCGGAAAAGGTTTTGCACTCCAAATTTTACTGGCCATCCTTATTCAAGCACGCACACAGTTTCGCCAAGACTTGCTCTCGGTGCCAGACATTAAGGACTATGACTAGAAATGATATGATGCCCCTCCAGCCCATTTTGATTATCGAAATTTTCGATGTTTGGGGCATCAATTTTTTGGCTCCTGTTGCAACGCTTTATCGGATTTTTAAGTAAGTCTCGTTGCAATATAGTCAAAAAAGTGTTGAAAACAAATAAGAATTTATTACTCAAAAACCTAAGTATTCGAGGTCAAACACAGGGAGCAATTGGGTATTTAAAAACTTAAGAGCACAACTCTCAATTTAATAAAAGGCAATGACCAATCCAATCAAAATTAACAAGTAAAAATAATGTCAATGTAGAGATCAGCTCAACAAAATTGGACGTCTGATGTAAAATCAGACGTCTTAAGTGCTACAGTGCAAGGCGTGTTCTTCTCCTTCTGATTTTGCCTTCTCTTTCTCTCTTCTTTCTCTTTCTCTGCGGCCATGCTTCTTCTGCCTTCTTCTTTCTTAGTCTTTGCTTGGCTGCTCCTTTTGTTCTTCAGCCTTTGCCTTCTTTGGCTTTTCCTTAGCTTTTGGCTTCCTTGTCTTCTGCTTCTTTCTTCTTCCTCTGCAGTCATCTTCTGCGACTAAGTCCCTCCTTAGCTTTTTCTTCCTTTGCCTTCAAGTCCTGCCTTCAGCGGCTGCCTCCTTCTTCTTTTCTTCCTCTTCTACCCTTGATCTTCTTCTTCAGCTGCTTCTCTTCTTCCTTCTTAGCTTCCTCTTCTTCTGCATTCAGATTCTTCTTCCTTTCCTGCACAGCACAATGAAGCAAAACCTACCCCTACCCCTCCCCACGTCTCTCTCTCTATTTTGCTCTTAGGTACTCTCTCCTAGAGTCGAGTAATCGGGTCAGGTTTTGGGTGCCCAGGTCCAGGCACACCAGCGTGGTGTAGTGCACGAGGAGTGCTAGGTAATCGAGTCGGGTCCCAGGTCCACGGGGGCAGGGATCGCGGATGAGGCGTGAGCATGTGAGGGCGAGGGACCTCACCCCGTGTCACTTGAGGCGAAGAGACAGAAACAGGAAAATAATTTAACACCGCTTACCCCTGAGTTTACGAGGTGGGACTAAAAGTCCCACCCACTTCTGCTGGCGCCCGTAGGAGGGAAGTCCATGCAATTGGGGTAGTTGGGAGCCTCGCGAAGTCTGCTCTCAGGCTGGTTACGTTCGCACACTCAATGCACGTCGCGTGGAGCTCTTATGCCTGGAACACATGGCCTAGAGCTCTTTGCAAGCTTGCTTGCTTCAGCGTTAATGGCGGAAGGGGGCTCAGACCTGCGTGACACAAAGATGGCCCTGTGGCCCTGTCAAACAATGGGGAAAGCTTCGTCGTGTCACAGCAAAGGTGAGGCGGGGGTTGGCGTGGCGCAAAATGGCCTAGGCATGCATGCCTAGGTCGGACTATGATCGTGCTTCTGGGTTTGTTCGGTGGTCGTTTAGGGAGGTGATGGCGGTCAGTGGATGGGCGGAAGGTGATCAATGGGTGATGGTGAAGGTGATGAGGTGTCTGGCGAGACGTGTGGAGGTGCAGAGTGGTGGATGCACATCATCGGTGGTCGACCAGAGATGAGGAAGACGAAGGTGGACAGTGGCTATCAAGGGGCATTTTCTGAAATTAAGTGAGGGAAAATGAGGAGTGGGAGGAGAGGAACTTATCTGTGGGTATTGGGACGAAGAAGAGGCAGAGGAGACGAGCGGTGCATATGTGCCCTCATCGGAAAAGGAAGCCCTGAGGTGAGGATGACTGCGACGAGGAGGTCGGAGAGGCGTACGCTGGGGCGGCGCAACGCGGAAGAATGGGATGAAGATAACTATGCCACTGGTATGGTGGCAGAGCTATGAGAGGAGGGAGGAGAGATCGTCGGAGCTTGCGGGCATTTGACCGAAGATGAGGAAGGAGGAAATTGAGAAGGTATCTATGGCCAAATCAAGCTTGGAAGATGCACTAAGGACCGGGGGTCCTTTTATAGCCGCTGGTTGAACCCTTTGTGCTTGAAAGGCAAGCCTTCAAGCACAAACGTCTCACTAGAAATGGAAGGTCCTCAAGACACCCAAATCTCTCGAGCATTCGCACGAGATATTTGGTGTGAATTAGATCTGGAGATCCTATTTAGACGATGGAGAAATCCTCAGAGAATCTGCCTTCCAAATCTGGGAGATCTCTGAGGATTTAGGGAGATATCCTCCTCGAATCCTCGTCGGAGTGGGATTCCTCTACTGTAATGGTGGAGGGACCTGAATGTAAGGGTGGAGAGGAAGTTAGGGGGGTCTGCGCGAGGATTTTCAAAAGATAGGGGCCAAAATGTAATTGGGTGGACTATTTTGCAAAGTAGGTCAATGTGACCTTCCCTTAGGCCCAAATTTTGGTACAAACCTAATTTGGACCTAAGGAACCCAATGGTAAAGTTGGATTTTAGGTTTGACCATGTTTGACTGGACATTTTGCATAAAAATTCAAATTAGGTCAAATAATGAGCTAGGACCCCAATCTAGGTCAAAATAGGTTCCAAAGGCCAAATTGAAGGTTCTAAACCCTAGGGGATATTTTTCCATGAATTTTATGGGGCTTAGTTGATTTTTATCCTAACCAGAACCTTGTTGAATTAAGCAGGTCTGTTTTAGGATTATCGAATGTCATTTAATTCCTAGACTACTCATGAACCCATTTCTGACTAAACCAACCCACTTTTCATCTTCTTAAGACCATTTGACCTATGTTTTGCCTCTGAAAAATCTCGTTTATGTACTGCAATGGTAAAATTACAGTTTTACCCTTTATTTCATGTTTTCTTCCCAGAACATTTCTTCCTTGAATTAGGCCCTTCTTTAGGTTATGTAGGAGCTCTTATTCTCTTTCTTAGGTCAAAATGAGCTAGTTAGGACTCATGATGAGGTTCTCATCATACCCCCATGCCTAGCTTTTGCTAGTCCCTTAGCAAAATTTCAAGGTTTTAACTTCTGTTCTAAACCCTGAGTTTCTGTCACCAGTTATGATAAGTGCTTTTCTTCTTTTGATTAGGTTAGAATGCTGATAATAGGCCTAGAGCTACTCAAGTACCAACCAAAATCCAGACCTGACCCGCTTTAGCCTCAGTCCTCCGCAATGGCTTTTAAGGCCCACAGAAACTATCCTAGGGTTTGTTGGACTCCACGGTTAAAGCACTCGTGCTTGAGACATCTTTAGCCTAGGTTCAGCTTGCAGTGTGTTTTTGTAAGAGAGAGACAAAGGATTTATTTGTTTGGAGAGTTTTCTCTCTCCTTTCTTTTTATTTCTAGCTTCGGATTGGCTTCTCAACACGGTCTGTATCGAATTCCTCGTCCCCATCATCAATCCTCAAAGGTCCTTGGCAATCAATACTTCATGATAGCACCGCCCCTGGCAACCCCCAAAACCCTAGCTTTCGAGATTTCAAAATAATCTTGCCCATGGCATTCGGTGGCCGAATTCAGACCCTGGCAATTGACATTTCGTGATAATGCCGCCCATAGTATCTGAACCAGCAGAGTGCTTACATGCCCATGGTAGGATATTTAAATATCCTAAGAGACAAGCACTGAGGAGACAATGTGTTGTGCATCTTTGAGGGGAATTTCCTGCCTCTCCATGCCAGGAACTCGTCTAAATCAACTTGTGTTGATCAGCCGCTCCTAATCTAGGCAACTTTTTCAGAACATTAAAATGCTTTTGTGTGATTTTGATAGTTATGCGCACTGAACCAAAATGTGTGAGTTAGGGTGCTTAAGTTACTGAGTCCAGCAAATTGAAGGTCAGTTAATGAGGCCGAATACTCCCTAAGCCTTAGACCTAATACTTAAGCTTCACATTTTCCCCAACCTCTTGAGGAATATCCAGATCTTAGCGGGTACTTGAATTTTTAAGCCTGAGAGTCTAGCCCAAAAGGCCTAAAGTCAGCGTTCCTACTAATATCTTTCTATATCTCCTTAGCACTTTTTTTCTCTTTTTTTCTTGATGTGGTCTAGAACTTCAGTTAATCCCTTAATCTTTTACTAATGACTATTCTTTTTTTCTTTTTCATTTTCTACTCCTTTTTGGCATTTTTGCTCTTTTTTCTCATGTTTTGTATAGCCCAAAAATTTTCTCTTTCCCCCCTCAGTTTTTTTGTTCTTTTTTTCGAGATTTTCAATTTTTTGTGTTTTTTGTGATATGTGATTTTTTTGTTAAAACCTTTTCTTGATATGAGTTTTCATGACATTTTGCACTTTCATACCCCTCCATGCCTACGATTTGCAATGTCCCCATTATAAATTAGGTGGGTTCGAATTCAGTTTAGTTCATTCATTAGGATAGGTATTGGGTGGGCGAACGGGTCGAGGTGACTATAGCGAACGATTTCTAGACTCGGGTATAGGTACCTAAGGTGGAGTCGGCTGTTCTAATGGAAGAATCCTAAAGTGCAATATGAATTCAGCATCGAAATGTTAAAAGAGGTTTCAGGTTTTTCAAAGAATGACGGGTTGCCTCCCGTTAAGTGCTGAGTTTTACGCCATCGGTTGGGCGTAATGAGCTCAGGGAGAATGGAGGATAAAGGATGTCTTAGCCAACTCTGTATTGGTCATGTCAATGAACGGTTTGAGTCTCTGACCGTTCACGACGAAGGGTTTGGAATCGTGGCTGAGTGGACTGATCCCAACGGCTCCATTTCCAAAGATTTATCGGACTAGGTATGATCTGATCCACTTAGATCTAGCTTTCCTGGGAATAATTTGAGTCGGGCATCAAAGAGCAGAACCTTTTAACCAGGATGAAAGATCTTTTTAGAAATGTGCTTGCCGTGAAAGGCTTTAACCCGCTCTTTATAGATTCACGAGTTCTCATACACGTTGTGGTGTAATTCATTGATCTCGCTCATTTGAAGCTTTCTATGGGTTCTAGCCTTAGAAAGATCTAAGTTGCAATTCCGTACTACCCAATAAGCTTTATGCTCCAATTTGACGAGGAGGTGACACATCTTCCCATACACCAATCTAAAGGGAGACATACCTAATTGGGTCTTATGGGCGGTCCTATAAGCCCACAAAGCTTCTGGAAGCTGGGATGACCAATCCTTCCAGTCAGGTCGCATAGTAACCTGAAGGATTTTCTTGATCTCCTGGTTTGATAGCTCAGCTAGACCATTAGTTTGCGGGTGGTAAGGAGTAGAGATTCGGTGCGACACCCCGTATTTGGCCATTAGTGACCTAAACTGAACGTTTGTGAAATGGGTCCCTCCATCGAAAATCATTGCACGTGGAATCCCGAACCTTGAGAAGCCAAAAGCTAAGGAAAAGCCAAAGAAGGCAAAGGCTGAAGAAGAAAAGGAGTGGCCAAGCAAAGATAGAGAAAGAAGAAGGCATAGGAAGCGTGGCCGCAGAGAAAGAGAAAGAAGAGAGAAAGAGAAGGCAAAATCAGAAGGAGAAGAACACGCCTTGCACTGTAGCACTTAAGACGTCTGATTTTACATCAGACGTCCAATTTTGTTGAGCCTATCTCTACATTGACATTATTTTTACTTCTTAATTTTGATTAGACTGGTCATTGCCGTTTATTAAATTGAGAGTTGTGCTCTTAAGTTTTTAAATACCCAATTGCTCCTTATGTTCGACCTCAGATACTTAGGTTTTCGAGTAATAAATTCTTATTTGTTTTCAACACTTTCTCAACTATACTGCAACGAGATTTACTTAAAAATTCGATAAATCATTGCAACATTTTGGCGCCGTTGTCGGGGAAGGAAGCCCTGAGGTGAGGATGACGGTGACGAGGAGGAGGTCGGAGAGGCATGCGCTGGTGTGGCACAACGCGGAAGAACGAGACGAAGATAACTTCGCCACTGGTATGGTGGCAGAGCGATGAGAGGAGGGAGGAGAGATCGTTGGAGCTTGTAGGTGTTTGACCGGAGATAAGGAAGGAGGAAATTGAGAGGATATCTGCAACCAAATTAAGCTTGGAAGATGCGCTAAGGACCGAGGGTCCTTTTATAGCCGTTGGCCGAACCCTTTGTGCTTGGAAGGCAAGCCTTCGAGTGCAAATGTCTCACCAGAGATGGAAGGTGCTCAAGACACCCAAGTCTCTCGAGCGTTCACACGAGAGATTTGGTGTGAATCAGATCTGGAGATCTTGTTTAGATGATGGAGAAATCCTCAGAGAATCTCCCTTCCAAACCTAAGAGATCTCTGAGGACTCAGGGAGATATCCTTCTTGAATCCTTGCCGGAGTGGGATTCCTCCGCTGTAAAGGCGGAGGGACATGAATGTAATGGTGGCGAGGAAGTTAGAGGGGTCTGTGTAAGGATTTTCAAAAGATAGGGGTCAGAATGTAATTGGGTGGACTATTTTGCAAAATAGGTCATGGCGACCTTCCCTTAGGCCCAAATTTTGGTACAAACCTAATTTGGACTTAAGGAATCCAATGGTGAAGTTGGATTTTAGGTTTGGCCATGTTTGACTGGACATTTTGTACAAAAATCTAAATTAGGTCAAATAATGAGCTAGGACCCCAATCTAGGTCAAAATAGGTTCCAAAGGCTAAATTGAAGGTTCTAAACCCTAGGGGATATTTTTCCATGAATTTTAGAGGGCTTAGTTGATTTTTATCCTCACTAGAACCTTGTTGAATTAAGCAGGTCTATTTTAGGGTTACAGAATGTCATTTAATTCCTAGACTACTCATGAACCCATTTCTGACTAAACCAACCCACTTTTCATCTTCTTAAGACCATTCGACCTATGTTTTGCCTCTGAGAAATCCCGTTTATGTACTGCAATGGTAAAATTACAATTTTACCCTTTGTTTCATATTTTCTTCTCAAAATATTTCTTCCTTGAATTAGGCCCTTCTTTAGGTTATGTAGGAGCTCTTATTCTCTTTCTTAAGTCAAAATGAGCTAGTTAGGACTCATGATGAGGTTCTCATCAACTCCCTTCCCACCATCCAATGGCTATGAGTACATATTAGTCTCTGTGGACTATGTCTCAAAGTGGATCAAAACCCTAGCCACCCAAAGATGTGATCATAAGGTTGTCATGGACTTTGTTAAGCAGAACATCTTCTCACGGTTTGGGATACCGAAAGCCATGATTAGTAATGGCGGGAGTCACTTTATTCATGCCCAATTCTGTGCTTTACTTAGAAAATATGGGGTTACTCACCGCATTGCCACCCTATATCACCCGCAAACAAATGGGCAAACTAAGGTCTCTAATAGAAAGATCAAGAATATTATGCAAAAGACCATGAGACCTAATCGGAAGGATTGGTCCACACGATTGGATGATACCCTTTGGGCATACAGGACCGCTTTTAAGACCCCAATAGGCATGTCACCTTATCAATTGGTTTTTGGCAAATCTTGCCACCTTCTAGTAAAATTGGAACAATGAGCATACTAGGCTATGAAACAGTGCAACATGGATTCCCAGTTGGCCAGAGCTCAAAGGATGCTCCAACTCTCCTAGCTCTAGGAAATCCATCGGGATGCCTATGAGAATAGTCAGTTTTACAAAGAAAAGATGAAAGCTGTCCACGACAAACACATTCATAGGAAAACCATCGAGCCCAATCAGCAAGTCTGGCTTTTTGATGTAAGACTTAAACTTTTCCTTGGGAAGCTGAGATCAAAATGGATAGGACCATATCAGGTGGTCAAACCTTATCCCAATGGGGCGATTGAAATTGAAGATCCTAACACTGGGCAAACCTTCACAGTAGACGGCCAAGATTAAAACATTATCTTGCCCAAGTTCCCCTAAAGGAAGTAATCACCCTCATTGAGGGTTGACACGGAGCTTCGCCTAGCTGGAGGCAATAAACTCAGCGTTTCCTGGGAGGCAACACAGAAGATTTAGACTAATAAGGTAAACTGCAACGCTCACGTGATTTCTTTCTAAACCCCCTTGCATACATTTATTTACCAATGAGGACATTGTCCAACTTAAGCATGGGGGGAGTGGTAATTCGCATTCTCCGAGTTTATATTATCAGCCTGAATTATATATATATATATAAATTATTAGGAAGGAAAACTTAGGCATTAGGAGCTTGTCAACTGTGGGAAATAATACGAGAAGAACCTAAAACACCTAGACTTTTCAGGCCTTCAGGCTTAATCAGCCCTGGTGTCCACTAAAATGTAGATTTAGCCCCGAATCCTCGCAACCTTAATTTACATTAATCTGATCAATAAAGAAAGGTGATAAGTATACAACTTATCAACCCGCCCTCTGACTCAGAGGGACTTTTAGTCTAAGTATCAGCACACATTTTTGCACTGACTCACTCCTTGAAGATTTTAACAGAAATTGGGTAGCTAATGAACCTTCTAGGGTGATATGGCTAGTAAGTTGTCGTGGGTAATAGCCCATTAGCCAATTGTCCAGAGCCCAGCCACAAGACCATTATCTTTTATTGCCTCTAGGTAAATCTTAGATTAGGGAAGCCACCTATTGAAACAACAAAGGAAAAAGTAAAAAAGAAAAAAGAAAAAGGGAGAAATAGAAAAATATATATATAGAAAAAGAATAAAAAGAAAAAAAATAAGCCACACTTCATTGCATGAGTATGGCTGGCAAGTGTTCGTGGGTAATAGCCCATTGGCTGGTTATCCGAAACCCAACTTACTAAATGCACGAAAAAGCCCAAAACACTTAAGGAAGAAGCGGGGAAGTAGAGAATCTGGGTAGATATACACTGTAAACACCCTTGTGTTGACCCTACTCAAAATAAAAGTAGGGAGAAAGCTACCGATCAGACAGATACACCTTTAGGCAAGCATTTTCTTTTTCGGTCACCTAGGGGTGTAGAAACCTGAAGTCTATTTTAATTACCGTTGAGTAAGTCTATCACAATCTTCACACCAAGATGCTTAACACTTAGAGTCTTTTTTGAGTTATGTGTGGGTTGGGTAGCAGTAAAATGTTACCTATACACTCTCAACTCCAAAAATCCAAAAAAATGAGAAAAGATGAAAAAGAAAAAAATATGTCTCTGTATATATGATTTAAAGGGGGGACTTGGGCGATTTGCATTTTGGCAGACACCCAGGCATTGTTTAGTCTCTATGGATTAGGCACTTAGTATATTTCGTCCCGTTGACAAGCAACATATCTCTAAGTAATCAATTCCTAATTCCAACTGAAAATAACGGCTAGGATAAACCTTGCTAGGGACTAGCAAGGGATGAGCATGGAGGTATGATAACTCTGCATCCAATGATATTAATTCCATTAACCAGAGTTTATTTTGAGGGTATATGTGCACTAATAATATACCATAATGGGCATGGGAGCACTACATGCATCGCGAATTTAGATTGCTTATAAATCGATGCTTAATGGCCATATGTACAAGTGCATATTGAAACAGGCCTCAGATGAGCAATCCGACCGGACGGATGGATTTAGATTGACAAACAGAGTCCAACAGACTTGAAATCACTTAAATCCGACATCCAGAGCTCCCTCGACCACCCTAAGAAGTTCCCCAAAACATGCCATGTGGCGCCCACTTGCCCGCATCCACTTCTTCTCTTCATCGTGCAGGAGCAACCATGGTCGTCCGATTTCCCATCGAATGGCTGAGGATTCGCGAAGAATGCAACCATATTGCGTTATTGGTGCAGTGGTTAGCGCCTCAAATCCACACACACAAACACGCGTTCGAGCCAAAGCAGGGCTCAAATCGGTGGCGGAGGTGCACACGAAGGAAATTCAGCTGTAGATGAAGGTGCAGACGGTGCAAACGGTGGCTACATGGCAATCTGGATGCACGCCATTGCCCATGCGCGCTCAATGTGCAATCCACAGTGTGCGCCCATGCGAACTCTCAACCATCCGATCATCCATCGGACGGCTCATATGGTGCGAACACGGATCGCGCAGACGAAGGAAGCACGAGCGTGCACTTAGACTGGCGGGCGAGAGGCTTCACCAAAATTTATAGAATGGATTTAGTGATGTCTCGGACGTCACTAAAACCCATAGTTTGGAAACCTCTCTTCTCTATATAAACCTCCTCAACCACCCCATTCAAAGTCATTCAATTCACACACTCTCCATGCTACTCTAGCCTTCTCCTAGCTCCACCAAGCACTCCATACACGCCCCAAAGTTGTCAAGCCACTGACAGAGCCTCCCTCTAACGCCATGGCTGCCTTGACTCCTCCTCTCACTCTCTTTACTTTAGTTTTTATGTTGCACTTGTTTAAGATTTTATCTATTGTTATAATTGTGAACAAACTCTAATTTCATGCTATATGTTGATGATGTTTCATATATCATAGCTCACATCCTCTTAGAATGCTTGCCATGTTTTAAACACGATCTCTAACCCTACTCTCTCTCTCTCTGTCTCTCTCTTGCGTACGTTTTCTCGTAAGCAAGCAAACCAACCATTCCGATGACAACTAAAGTGACAAACAAATCCGATTTCACGCCTCCTCGTGTTCGACACTTGGACTCACCAAATCCACATTCTAAATTAAAACAGACATCACAAACGAATACTACAATGGCATAATTAAACAAACGTATTCCGTGTGCGTCAATGGTAAGTCCAGCCTTTCTTAGGCACAACTTGAACAGAACTTACCCACTAACTATTAGAGATGGGAAAAATAATTCCATTGTCTAACCACTTAATCATTTCATTCTTAACCACCTCCTACAGTGTAGGGTTCAGTCTACATTGTGGCTGTTTGGTAGGTCTCGTTGAAAATCCTATGAGTTCCATAAGAAGGACTAAGGCCAGTTAAGTCAACTAAGCTCCATCCTATGGCCTGTTTATGTGCTCTCAGGATGGAAATGAGTCGTGATTCTTGATTAGGGTTCAATTGAGAATTGATAATCACAGGATAAGTCTGATCTTGTCCTAAGAAGGCATTTGAGTGAATAAGGAAGAGGTTTAAGCTCAACAGGTGTAGGATCAGGTGAAGGAGAAGGTGTGGAGATCTTAGAAGATCCTAAAGACACTACAGTTATTAGAGGTGAATCCAAAGTCTCTCTAGCAGGTGTCTCAGAAAGAGTCAAGTCAGATGTAGAAGGGAATTGAGGCTCTAATGTAAGTGAATCAATCACTGTGTCCTAGACCAACTTGTTCAAAGAATCCAATGAACATATTTCCTCAATCAAACTACAAGATGGTCCCTTCTGTACCTTAAAAATGTCTATCTACATCTTCTGATCTCGAAACTTCAATTCTAATAGGCCCTCTTCATAGGCTATGTTTGTCATGGCTGTTGCCAAGAAAGGTTTTCTTGGTATGATGGGTGTGTTTTGTATATCCTCAGAAGCTTCATGTCAAGGACAATAAAATCCATAGGAAAATAAAAGTCCTTGACCCGCACTATAACTTCTTCCAACACTCCATGAGGCATCTTAACTAATCGATCAGCTAATTGTAGAGACACCTCAGTTGGCTGCAGATTGCCAACCTCGAAATTAGTCAAGAGGGAGGTTAGGATAAGATTGATGGATGCACCTAAATCCAATAAGGCTCTATTGAATGTGGTGTTTCCTATCATACAGGAAAGTAGAGGGGTGTCTGGGTCTTTTTTCTTAATAAGGAGGTTAGAAATGATGGAACTCACTTGTTCCGAAAGCATAATAGGACTAGTAACTTTTTGAATTCTCGCCTTACGCTTAAGTGTATATAAGTCTTTAAGAAACTTAGCGTAAGGTGGGATGTGGCCAAATGCATCCAACAAGAGGATGTTTATGTGAACTTCCATAAAGAGCTTAAGTAAGTCATCCTTAAGAGCTGCATCAGATTTCTTCTTTTCTTTACTCTTCTTCTCTAAGGCCTCTGGAAAAGGTACTGAAGTGGTAGTAGGAGGATAAATCAAAGGTTCAGAAGAGTCAGGATTAGGAGGTGAATTGGAGGAGTGAAAGGTCCAAGTAGAGATGTAGAAGTAGGAAATGGTGGATCAACTATGCTTCTACCACTTCTAGTAGTGATGGCATTTAAATCAACTTGAGATGTAGACCAAAGATCAGGATTAGGCAGAATAGGTGGTTGAAGGGCGTGATTTCGTATGTGAAATGATTTGAGTTGGAAACTCATTGTTGTAGTGCATAGAAATCCACTAACCAGATAAAATTTATATCGAAACTCCAAGGGAGTCCTGGGTCAAACACAGGGAGGCGAACGTTTGGTTTTGAAATATGTTCTTTCAATTTATTTCCTTTTGGTTGTTTTGATCTTTTGAGATTTTTTTGGTATTTTATAAAGAAAGAGATCAGGTCGATAATATCTAGCTAATCTATTTGCAAATAAGAGAGAGAGAGACAAAGAGAGAGGAACAAATCACATATATGTTCAAACAAAGCTTTCTACAGATAATCTAGAAATTACAACTAGACTAGAAAGCAATAAAAGATAAGGTGAGAAGAATCCCCCTCGACAATCGCTTGGAGGACGACTCGCTCTGACGTCGCCTAAATGACGGTGGTGGGAAGCTGGAGGAAGGAGAACGACAGCGGAGGAAGGAGGATGGGGCAAGACGATGTCGTGGCGAGGATCTTCTTCCGGAAGGTGGTGAGAGGACGGCCACAGGATGCTCCATGAATAGGAGTGAGAGGCGAGAACAAATGTTGGTTTTCTACTCTAGAGGAGCATTCCAGGCTTTGGACAAGGTCTCTCTAAAGCCTTGGAGGTGGTGAGGGAGAGAAAAGAAGAGATGTAGATGGATGGGGGGGTGCGGGTCCATTTATAATGGAGGAGATGAAGAAATCCATCCATGGGCTATAGCGACATTAAAGTCATTGCTGAAGATCCGCTCTAAACATCACTGAAGCTCACGCACAGCACTGCTAGCATTTGCACACGCACCTCGCTAGTGTACGCATCACGAGGTCATGTGTTGCGCTGCCTTGTCATGCATGTGCGCGCTAGCGTGCGCTACTAGTGCATCGCTGGTCCGCGCTAGTGCATGCCTCTTGTGCATGTGTGTCACGAGCCTTTGTCATGCGCTAGTGCCCAATTGAGGATTTGGGGGGGTCTTGCGAGTCTCGAACTAGAGCCCCTCCTTTGGGAGTGCATGCTTCGACCACTATGCTGCTCTTACGGATTGCCACGAAGACCATCCAACGTGCGATCGCTCGTAGCCGTTGGATGAGGATCCAACGGTCATGAGCTCTTGAAGAGTAGATGTGGAGACGCGACGTGGCTTCACAAGAGCCATTGGATGGGCATCCAATGGCCTAGATCTCATGAGGGGAGACATCTTTGAAGAGGAGTGGCTGCTGCTGGTTGGTTTGGATGGTCTGGATGGTGCCACGTGGCTCCATCTGGACCGTCCATCTTCGGGTGCTTGTAGGTGGCACCACGGACATCGGATTGGGTCGATTTTCACGTTGTTGAGCTACAATCGTCGATTCGGATCCATTTGTGTGGTCAGATTTGTTGTTTGAAGCTTCAAATTACATCACCTAGTCCCTTGGCCGTTGATCTTCCTCAGACTGCATAAGGTGCTACAAGATTCCGATCATGACGATTTCGGAAGCATTGGACTCCGATCGTCACTTTGATCAGATTCGTACGATCAGATCATCAATCAAGGCCCTGAAATAAATCTCCTTCTCTCCTAACCACAAAAGGACATGAATTAACCTATGATTTTTATAGACTATTCTAAATGCAGAATGATGCTTGCTATGCAATATTAATAACATGAAATGCATAACTAAGCTTAGGAACATGCATAAATTGACAGTTTATCATAATTAAATGTGTCTTCATAATATCCCCATGCCTATCTTTTGCTAGTCCCTATCAAAATTAAATTAAACTAAATGATATGTATAAAAATAGAATTAGGATCTGATTACTTAGGCAAGATTTGTTCATTACATTAGAAATTTTCAACTAAGAACCTACTTACAAAAACTCAATAGTGCCCAAGTGTCTGCCAAAATGTAGACCACCCAAGCCCTTACCTTATTTTGAAAAGGGAAGATGCATTTTTTTTTTTGCTTTTTCTTCTTTTCTAATTTTTTTGGAATTTTGAGTTTAAGGTTTCGGGGCAGCTTTCTACGATTACCCAACCCACCCAAAACTTGAAAAGAACTTTAAATTCTAAGCATCATGTGAAAGGTGATAGACTCATTGGCAGCCGTTAAAACAAACTTCAGATTTCTATGACCCTAGGTGACCTTAACAGTTTCTGCCTGAAGGTTTATCTTTCCTATCGGTAGCTTTTTAGCTACTTTTTTTTATTTTTTATAGGGTCAACACAAGGGCGAACCCAGTGTATTTCTCCTGGATTTATTTTACTTCCACGCTTCTTCGTTAAGTGTTTTGGGAATTATTTATGCATTTTTGTGAGCTAGATACTGGAAACTGGCCAATGAGCTATTACCACCGACCACTTGCTAGCCATACTCGTGAGGTGAAGTGTGGCTTATTTTATTTTATTTTTTCTCCTTTTTATATTTTTTCTTCTATTTTTTGGATTTTTCTTTCTTTTTCTCTCTAAGTAGGTGGCTTCCCTGATCTAAGATTTACCTAAAGGCAGCAAGAAGAGAATGGTCGTGTGGCTGAGCTCTGGACAACCGACCAATGAGCTGTTGCCACCGACAACTTACCAGCCATACCACCCTAGAAGGTTCATTAGTTACATAATTTCCATAAAATTGCTGAAAAGTGAGTCAATGCAAATATTGTGTAGAGACTTAGACTTAAAGTTCCCTCAAATCAAATGGCGGGTTGATAAGTCGTGTACTTATCACCCTAATTTATTTACCGAATTAAAATAAAGTTAACTTGGCGAGGACTCGAGACCAAGTCCACATTTTAGTGGACACCCGAGCTGATTAAGCCCAAAGACCTGAAGAGTCTAAGTGTTTAGGTCCTAAAGTGTCGTTTCCTAAAGTTAACAACTCCTAATTCTATTTTTTTTTTGTCTTTTTGAATTTGATTTTTTTTGTAAAGAAAATAAAAGAAATTCCATGGAGCTAACAAAATAATTTCAGGATTAATTATCCACCCCCATGCCTAAATGATGCATTGTCTTCATTATAAAAATAAAGACATGAAAAGACCAGAGTAAATAGAATGCCACCTGAATTTCGTGAAAATCCTGTCAGCTCCACAAAGAGAGGTGTATACACATGTGCTACGTTTATTGTCTTTAGCTAAGAATTCACAAATGCAGGTTAGAATGAAAATAAAAATATTGATTCTAAAACCCACCAGGAGGTGTCCACAAATGTGGACCAGATTATGGTGCTGACCCATACCCCAAGGTTGAGTAGTTCTAAGGTTCTGGATGAAAATCACCTAGAACCAGAGATTGTTGTATTTACGGGGTTGAGCTGGGCCTGTGGTTTGCAACCCAAGTCTAAAATGTACGACAATGGGTAGATTTGATTTACTAGGTTCATATGTCCACTTAGAGTTATCTTAGAAAGATAGTCAATTGTTATGTACTTGGGTTGCACATCATCAATGTCAAAATTATCATAAGGATTCTGGTAGAAGGTAGGTGCTTTCATGTCAACAGGAACCCTTAAATCCAAAATTGTATTTCCCTCATAATTAGCCTCCTAGATTTTGACTTCCAAATTCCTATCTTCCAAGTTCAAGTGTTCAGTTTTCGGGACCTCAAGATCGTTGTACACCCCATCTAAAATATCCAAGTCCAATAATTGTGGTTGAATTAGGATTGACTTGGGTACAATGATTTCCAAATCAAAATCATAATCAATCCCTTCGAGGTGTGGTTGAGGGATGGGGCTATTGATTGAATCTTCTAGTAAATCAAGATTTAGATCCTCCAAGTTAGCCCCAACAGGGTCACATTCTTCAATGATTGGGCTATCAAATAGTTCATCAGATTCCTCAGGCCCATGTATCTCACTAAAACCATTTTCTTTGAGCTCAAGTGAGACCTCGCTTACAGATTCTTAACCCTCACAAGCAAAGAATTCTTGATCCTCATTTATATATGTCTCAAAATCATATGTTCTTCCTTGGTCTATAGAGACATATTTTTCCTCGCTCCCTGACTCAGGGATCTCGAGTGAGAAAATCAATTTATTCTTAATGGGTTGCTTTAGACCAACCTGGTCATCCCTGGTCTCAGAAAATGTGTCCCCCCCAACAGGCGCCTGAGTGGGTTCTAACATTGCCTCTCCTAAAGGGGGTTCATCCTATGAATCATCCCAAGATTGGACTAAGGCAACCACAAATTTCATCGTCAATCTTGACAACTTCCCAAGTAAAAACTCACCTGAGCCCCTATCCTTAACATCTTGGAGCCAATCCAATAAAGAACTATTAAGTTCATCAGTTATTTTGATCATAGTCTCCAATGCTTCAATGCATGATATAGGTTGAGCTTCCAAAGATTGTATGGTGTTCGTCAAGTTAGCCAACACCCTATCTTAGACCTGGTTCACCTGAACCAAATGGTTTGGTTCAAGGTTGGGTGGGTTTCGGTTAAAACTAGGGTGTCAAGAAATTAAGGTTCTTGAGTTCCTCCTTGATAGTAGGTCATTTTGAGGTGTTCAAAGAGAGGTGGTGACCTATATTCAATATAATCCTATGGAGGGTAGGTGGTATAATCATCATATCCTTCTTGATTGTAGATCTGGTTGGTTTGATCATCAAAGACTGGAGATTTATACTCAGTGTAGCTCTCGAAAGGATAATAATCATAATCATGATGTCTAGGGTTAGGTCCTGGACATTGAGGTCCGGAATCATATCCTCAATCAAAGTTATCCTACTAGTCGATGGGTAATCATAAGTCGAGTCAGGATAGTAATCATCTTAAGGATAAGTTGTGGCAGGAGGGTATAATTGGAATTGTGTGTACAGTGTGGAAGGATACATGGTGAAGTAGGAGGGAAAATGGAACAGAGAAAGGTGCCTTGCAATACAATCAACCAAACATGTCCTTAAGTTGGTTATCCTAAAGACCTATAGATTCCCAGGACCTGTCTTGAGATGACAGAAATGATTTGGTCTACTTTTATCCAGTCAATCCAACCAATTAGAGGGAGGGGTTGGGGAGAAGGTTCTTCCTTTGGCTTGCGCATTTGGTTCCTTTGATACCCCCAACTGCAATCGTTTGACCTACTCTCCTAGCTAGACATCAAATGGACCAGCAGAAGCAGATTAATCGAAAAAAATCTCAGTTGGAGTCTTTAAGGCCAACGTTTACTCAGTTTTAATTGGTCTTGGGAAGATTGTGCTCTTGGAATGTGATGGGCCCTTTAGATAGGTCTTGCCCTTAATGATCACTAAAATGTGTGTATGTGCACAACCAGGGTTTTCAAACAAAGTTATTTTATGATGTGTCTTTTAGGGTTTAACCTTGTTTAGTAGCTTTTAGGATTTAATCTTTAGGTTGGTTCAATAATGGTTCAATAGAACACTCCAAGTTTTGGAAGCACTGGTGATGATATATTCCTTTAAAACTCAAAAATAATGTGGAGTGCCTGGTTCAACCCTAAAAATCAACCTTATGCAGCAAGCTACTGATGATTCACTTTTATCTTAAGTGGTGCGGCTCAAACAATTCAATCAATTATCTTGCTGCACCACTTGGTTAAGGCACACAAAATGTCTTAACCTAATCAAATTTCTACTCACTTATGTATGTGTTGAGTTAAGTGTACCGGGTCCACAAGTCAGATCCCGGGTTAAGTGATAGAATCAAAGTGATTGTGCGCCTTAAGATGAGAATTTGTGGATGTTAAGTATGTCTCTTTTAGCTTAATCTCAGAAGAAGAGAAAAGTAATTTTTTTTTGTATTTTTAATTTATGTGAATGGGTGAGGTTAGTTGAAGTGACAAGCAAACAATCAAATCTAACCTAGGGTTCATGCAAGCACCTAAGTTAATTTGAGTTTGAGTTATTTGGTGAAGAAATGGCATCTACGGTGGGGTGGTGGTAAACTTACATAACCTTCGAACTGCACTTTACTCCAATCTATCCACTTTGTCTCGCCTTAGAAGGCTATCTCTAATCACAGAAAGAAAGGAGCAAAGTGAGCCAAAAGTTAAGGTGGGAAAATCGCAGAAAAACCAAAGATCATTGCCTCTCCGACAACGACACCAAAATGATGGTCGTGATTTCGTACGCGAAAAGATTTGAGTTGGAAACCCGTCGTCGTAGTGCATAGAAATCCTCTAACCAGATAAAATTTGTACCGAAACTCCAAGGGAGTCCCGAGTTGAACACAAGGAGGTGAATGTTTGGTCTTGTAATCCACACTTTCGATTTTGTTTCTTTTTGGTTATTTTTATCTTTTGAGATTTTTTTGGTATTTTATAAGGTAGGACATAAGGTCGATAATATCTAGCTAATCTACTTGCAAAATAGGAGAGAGAAAGAGAGAAAGGGGAACAGATCACATATATGTTCAAACAAAGTTTTTTACATATAATCTAGAAATTACAACTAGACTAGAAACTGATAAAAGATAAGGTGAGAAGAATCCCCTCAACAGTTGCTTAGAGGATGACTCACTCTAACGTCGCCTGGGTGATGGTGGTGGGAAGCTGGAGGAAGGTGAATGGCGGCAGGGGAAGGAGAACGAGGCAGGATGGCATCGCGACAAGGATCTTCTTCCAGAAGGTGGTGGGAGGATGACCCCAGGATGCTCCATGAATGGGGGTGAGAGGTGGGAACAAATGATGGTTTCCTACTCTAGAGGAGCATCTCGAGCTTAGGACAAGCTCTCTCTAGAGCCTTGGAGGTGGTGAGGGAGAGAAAGGAAGAGATGAAGATGGATGGAAGGGTGTGGGTCCTTTTATAGTGGAGGATATGAAGAAATCCGTCCATGGGCTGTAGTGACATCAAAGCCGTCACTGAAGATCCACCTTAAATGTCGCTGAAGCTCTCACACATCACTGCTAGCACTCACGCATGTGCCTCATTGGTGCACGCATCACGAGGTCGTGTCTTGCGCTGCCTTGTTGTGCACGTGCACTCTAGTGTTCACTGTTGGTACGCTGCTGGTGCGCACGCGTCACGTGCCTTTGTCGCGCGCCAGTGCCCAATTAAGAATTTGGGGGGGGTCTTGTAGGTCTCGAACCCGCACCCCTGCTTTAGGAGTGCGTGCTTTGACCACTACTGTAGTGCCCTTGCGGATTGCCACGAAGACCATCCAACGCGTTATCGCCTGCAGCCGTTGGATGAGGATCCAAAGGCCGTGAGCTCTTGAAGAATGATGTGGAGAGGCTACGTGGCTTCACAAGAGCCATTAGATGGGCATCCAATGGCTTAGATCTTGCGAGGAAGACGCCATTGAAGAGGAGCGGCTACTGCTGGCCAGTTTGGATGGTCTAGAGGGCACCACATGGCACCATCTAGACCATCCATCTTCAACTGCTTGTAAGTGGCACCACAAACTCCGGATTGGGTCAATTTTCATGCCGTTGTGTTGCAGTCATTGATCCGGATCCATCCATGCGGTCGGATTTATCATTAAAAGTTCTAAATTACATCACCTAGGCCCTTGGCCGTTGATCTTCCTCAGGTTGCATAAGGTGCTACGGGATTCCGATCAAGATGATTTCAGAGGTATTAGACTCCGACCATCGTTATGATCAAATCCGTATGGTCGAATCGTCAATCTGAGGTCCCAAAATAAATCTCCTTCTCTTCTGACCATAAAAGGACACAAATTAACCTATAATTTATACAGACTACTATAAATGCAGAATGATGCATGCTTGCAATATTTATAACATGGAATGCATATCTAAGCTTAAGAACATGCATAAATAGGCAATTTATCCTAATTAAATGTGTCTTCATTGGTGGTTGATATAAGATGTGCTTGACCTTGCATAGGAGGTCTAGGTTGTGCTTACGATGGGAGTGAATGTGATTGAAGGGAATCTGTCGAGTGTGATAGCTAGGTTCTCATCTCAGCTAATGTCGCATCCTATTTTTGCTGCATAGCAATATTCTGTTATTGTATGTCAGCAAGTGCTTTCATGATAGACCCCAACTGCTCATCTTGTGTAGGCCCAAATTGAGAGTACTGGGTGGGCCTTGGTTAGGGCTACTAGTAGGCATGCGAAGGATAACTCTATTGTTGTTGAGGTGGTGGAGGTGGTGCTTGGGTCAAGTTTCGAAGTTTTGAAGTGGTGGTCTTTGTGAATTTCCCGACCATGAGAAATTTGGATAATTATGTGGTGAGCATGTATTTCGCAAGAGAAATCAGGCTTTTGGAGAACCAACCGCCATAGTCACAAAATATCACTACCAAATAAAATTTATACCGAAACTAGAAGTGAGTCATGGGTCGAACATAGGAAGGTGAATGCTTGGTTTCAAATCTGCACTTCAACTTTATTTGCTTTTGTTGTTTTTATCTTTTGCAATTTTTTTCGTATTTTAATAGACAAGAGATCAGATTGACAACATAATTATCTAACTAATGTACTTGCAGAGAGAGACATTTCATAAAATCGATCAATGTATATTACAACTAATTGAAACTACACTAGAAAGCAAATAAAAGATAGAGATAGGTGAGAAGAATCCCCCTCGACGGTCGCTTAGGGGATGACTCGCTTTAATGTCGCTTGGTTGAAGGTGGCGAGAGGCTGGATGTAGGAGAACGACGTCGAAGGAAGGAGGATGGGGCAGGACGATGTCATGACGAGGATCTACTTCCCAAAGGTGGTGAGAGGACGGTCACAGGATGCTCCACGAAGAGGGTGAGAAGCAGGAAAAATATTTGATTTTCTACTCTAGAAGAGCATCCTGGGCTTAGGACAAGCTTTCTCTAGAGCCTTGGAGGTGGTGAGGGAGAGAAAGGATGAGATGAAGAAGAATGGGAGGGGTAGCAGTCCTTTTATACTGGAGGAGAAGAGGGTTTTCGTACATGGGGCAATTAGCGGCACCCAAAAACATCACTGAAGATCCACCATAGATGTCGCTAAAGATCCACCGTAGACATTGCTGAAGACAGCTCACACGCCTGCTGGCACTTGCATTCCCGCTGCTGTGCTGCTGACGCATGCTCTACGCACCCATGTCGCACATTATGCGCTCGCTACTGCTGCCCATGCCACGTGCTCTGTACGCTACGCGATACTGCTACGTGCAATTGGAGAATTGAAGGGTTTACTAGTCTCAAACTCGCGACCTCCCCTTTGCGAAAGATTTCAAGACCGCCACGCTATCCTTCCCTTTGTGTTAAGAAGATGAACACTTTGCTTGAGCAACATGGAGCTTCCATGGTCGTTGGATCTTCATCCAACGGCCTAGATCTATTTGCCAAATAGAGATGGGGAGCAGTGGTGGCTCATGGGCAGTCTTGTGCTGCTCTGATGGCGCCACATGGTGCCATCATGGCCATCTGTTTTCTTTGCTTTGTAGATGGCACCACGAACGTCGAATTGGGTCAATTTCCATGTTGTTGGGCTATGATCGTAGATCCGAATCCATCCATGTGGACAAATTTGGCATCTAAGGTTTAGATTGGCTCCACCTTGCCCCTTGGCCTTTGATCTTCCTCAGACTACATAATGTGCTATGGGACTCTGATCAAGACTATTTTAGAGGTGTTAGACTTCGATCGTCATCCTGATCAGATTCGTATGGTTGGATCATCAATCAGAGGCTCCAAAATAAATGTCCTTCTCTCCTGACAACAAAAGGACACGAATTAACCTAAAATTTATACAAACTATTCTAAATGTAGAACGATGCATGCTATGCAATATTTATAATATGGAATGCATCTCTAAGCTTAGGAGAATGCATAAATAGGCATTTTAACCTAAATAAATGTGTCTACATCATACCCTCGTACCTATCATTTGCTAGTTCATAGCAAAATCAAACTAAATGCTATGTATAAGAATAGAATTAGGACTTGATTGCTTAAGGCTTTAGTTGTTTATTAACAAAAGGAAATTTCAACTAAGGTCCTAAACTAAAAAGACACAATAGTGGTCGAGTGTTTGCCAAAATACAAACCACCCAAGTCCTTGCTTTATTTTGAAAAGGGAAGATACATTTTTTCTGGCTTTTTCTTCTTTTCTAAATTATTTTTATTTTTTTCATTTGTGAGTTCAGAGTTTCAGGGCAGCTTTCTACGACTACCCAACCCACCCAAGACTCGAAAATAACTTCAAGTTCTAAGCATCTTAATGTGAGAAAGTGATACTCACTAGGTAGCCATTAAATGGACTTCAGGTTTCTACGGCCTTAGGTGACCTTAAGAGTTTTTGCCTAAAGGTTTATTTGTTCAACCGGTAGCTTTCTCCCTGCTTTTTTTATTTTCTTATGGGGTCAACACAACTGTGAACCCAGTGTATATCTCCCCTATTCATTCTACTTCCTTGCTTATTCCCTAAGTGTTTTGAGAATTATTTATGCATTTTGCGAGCGAGGCTCTGGACAAACGCCAATAGGTTATTACCCATGATAACTTGCAAGCCATACTCGTGCGGTGAAGTGTGGTTTATTTATTTTTTCTCCTTTTTCTTTTTTCTTATTCTTTTCTTCATTTTTTTTGAGTATATATATATTTTTTTCTTTTTTTGAGTAAGTGGCTTCCCTAATTTAAAATTTACCTAAAGGAAGTAGAACGAAAATGGTCATGTAGCTGGGCTCTGGACAACCGACCAATGAGTTGTTACCCACGACAACTTGTCAACCATATTACCTTAGAAAGTTCATTAGCTACCTAATTTCCGTAAAAATCACTGAAAAGAGAGTTAGTACAAATAGTATGTAGATGCTTTAGACTTAAAGTCCCCTCAAATCAGAGGGCGAGTTGATAAGTTGTATACCTATCACCCCAATTTATTAACCAAATTAAAATAAAATTAATGTGGCGAGGACTCGAGACCAAGTCCACATTTTAGTGGACACCCGGGCCGATTAAGCCCAAAGACCTAAAGAGTCTAAGTGTTCAAGTTCTAAAGTATCATCTCCTAAAGTTAACAACTCTTATTGCCTAAGTTCTCTTCTTCTAATTCTTTTTTTTTATCTTTTTGAATTTTAAATTTAATTTTTTTGTAGTAAATAAAAGAAATTCCACGGAGCTAACAAAGTATTTTCAGGATTAAGTATCCACCCCAATGCCTAAATGATGCAATATCCTCATTATAAAAATAAAGACATGAAAAGGGTGGAATAAGTAGAGTATCACTTGAATTTCTTGACAATCCAGTCGGCTCCGTAGAAAAAACTGAGTATATACATGTGCTAAGTTTATTGCCTTTAGCTAGGCGTAATATACAAACAAAGAAGAAATTAAGAATTCACAAGTGTGGGTTAGAATTAGAATTAAAATATTGATCCTCAAACTTGCAAGAAGAAGATGTCCATAGATGTGGACCAAATTGTGATGCAGACCCATGCCCCAGGGTTGAGTAATTCTAAGACTCTAGATGAAAATCACCCAAAATCGGAGATTGTCGAGTCTACGAAGCCGAGCATGCAGTTTTGTGGTGTGCAACCCAAGTCTAAAGTGGCTAACACTAGGTAGATTTGATTCACTAGATTCAGGTGTGCACTTAGAGTTCGACTTGGAAAGATAGTCAATTATTCTATACTTGGGTTGCACATTAAAGATATCGTAAGAGTCCTGGTAAAAGATTGGTGGTTTTAGGTCAATAGGTACCCTTAGATCCAAAATTGTGTTTCCCTCAGAATTACCTCCCAGATTGTCATTTCCAAATTTCTACCCTCCAAAATCAGGGTTTCTAGGACCTCCAGATCGTTGTACACCTCACCTAAGATATCTAAGTCAAATAATTGTGGCTGAATCAGAATTGACTAGGGTCTGGTGATCTCAAGAATATCATCATTCAGTTCTTTGGGGTGTAGTTGAGGAATGGGGCTATTGATTGAATCATCCAATAACTCAGGATCAGAATCCTCCATGTCAGCCCCAATCGAATCATAATCCTCAATTATTTGGTTATCAAATGGTTCATCATGCTCCTCGAACTAGTTAGTCTCACTAAAATCATTCTCCTTAAACTCAAGTAAGACTTCACCAAGAGATTCCTTATCCTTAGAATTAAAGAATTCTTTATCCTCATTTATATATGTCTCAAAATCATCTATCATTTCCTGGTGCATGGAGACATATTTTTCCTTGCTCCCTGGCTCGGGGATCTCGAGTGAGAAAATCAGTTCATCCTCAATAGGTTACTCTAAACCAACCTGGTCATCCCCAGTTTCATCAAAAGTGT
The DNA here is from genome assembly GCA_037157565.1 of Thalassia testudinum. Classification (NCBI taxonomy): domain Eukaryota; kingdom Viridiplantae; phylum Streptophyta; class Magnoliopsida; order Alismatales; family Hydrocharitaceae; genus Thalassia; species Thalassia testudinum. The sequence continues at coordinate 45,355,158 of JAZHRO010000014.1, forward strand.
CCCCCCTGACAAGTGCTTGAGCTGGTTCTGACATTGGCTCTCCTTAAGGGGGTTCATCCTAAGAATTATCCCAAAATTGGACTAGGGCAACCACAAATTTCATCCTCAATCTTGACAATTTCCTAAGTAAAAACTCACCCGGGTCCATATCGTTAACATCTTGGAGCCAATCCAATAAAGAACTATTAAGCTCATCAATCATTTTGATCATAGGCTCCAATGCTTTAGTGCATGGTATTGGTTGAGCTTCTAAAGATTGTAGAGTGTTCCTCAAATTAGCCAACACCCTATCTTGGACCTGGTTTACCTGAACAAAATGGTTCGGTTCAGGGTTGGGTGGGTTTGCGTTAAATCTAGGGGAGTCAAGAAATTGAGGTTCCTGAGGCCCTCCTTGATAGTAGGCATTTCGGGTTGTTCAAAGAGGGGTGGAAACCTATATTCAGTACAATCTTAGGAATGGTAGGAGTTATAATCATCATATCCTTCTTAATTGTAGATCTGGTTGATTTGATCATCAAAGGCTGGAGATCTATACTCAGTGTAGCTCTAAGAAGGATAATAATCATAATCATGATGTCCAGGGTTAGGTTCTGGATATTGAGGTTCGAAATCATTTCCCCAATCAAAGTTATCCCAACTAGGAGATGGGTAGACATAAGTCGGGTTGGGATAATAATCATTTTGGGGAAAAGTGCTGGTATGAGGGTAGGATTGGAAATGCGAGTGTGGTATAGAAGAATACATGATGAAGTAGGAGGGCAAACATAACAGAGAAAGGTGCCCTGCAATACGATCAACCAAACATGTCCTTAGGTGGGTAGCCTAAAGACCTACAGACTCCCAATACCCGTCTTGAGATGATAGAAATGATTTGGACTACTTTTATCCGGTCAATCCAACCAATTAGAGGGAGGGGTTAGGAAGAAGGTTCTTCCTATGGCTTGCACCTCTGGTTCCTTTGATATGCCCCAACTGTAGTTGTTTGACGCTACTCCCCTAGCTAGACATCAGATGGACCAGTTGATGCAGATTAATTGAAAAAAATCTTAGTTGGAGTCCCAAAGAGCGAGTTAATCCTTAAGGCCAATGTCTACTCAATTTTAGTTAAGCTTGGGATGATTGTGCTCTTGGAATGTGATGGGCTCTTTAGATGGATTGTAATGATCAGTCAATATGTGTGTGTGTGCACAACCAGGGTTTGCAAACAAGGTTATTTGATGATGTGTCTTTTTTTTTTTTTGAAACATTGATGATGTGTCTTTTAGGATTTAACCTTGTTTATTAGCCTTTAGGGTTTAATCTTTAGGTTCGTTCAATCAGGTTTAGTAGAACACTCTAAGTTTTTACAAGCATTGATGCTGATATATTCCTTTAAAAATCAGAAAAAATGTGGAGTGTCTGGTTAGTTCCTAAAAATTGAACCCTAAGCAGCAAGCTACTTGATGAATCAGTTTTAAATTGAGTAGTGCGGCCCAAACAGCTCAATCAATTGGCCTGTTGCACCACTTAGTTAAGGCACACAATAATGTTTAACCTAATCAAATTTCTACTTACTTATTTTGTATTGAGTTAAGTGTATCGGGTCCACAAGTTAGATCTCAGGTTAAGTGGTAGAATCAAAGTGATTCTACGCCTTAGGATGAGAATTTGTGGGTGTTAAGTGTATCGCTTTTAATTAAATCCCACAAGAGAAGAGAATTTTTATTTTGTATTTTTAATTTATGCGGATGGGTGAGGTGAGGTGAAGTGACAATCAAATAACTAGGACTAACCTAGGGTTTATGCAAGCACCTAAGTCAGTTTGGGTTTGATTTATTAGGTGGCAAAATGGAATCTAGGGTGGGGGTGGTGGGGATACACTTACAGAACCTTCTAACTGCACTTTACTCCGATCTATTCCACTTTGGCTCGCCTTGGAAGGGTACCTATAATCACAGAAAGGCTAAGCAAAGTGACCTAAAAGGTTAAGTAAGGTGGAAAACACGGGAAAAATCCAAGAGCGTTGCCTCCCTAACAACGGCGCCAAAATGGTAAGCGTGTATTTCACGAGGGAAATCATGGTTTTGGACAACCCGTCATCATAGTCACAAAATATCGCTACCCAATAAATTTATACCGAAACTCGAAGTGAGTCCCGAGTCAAACACAAGGAGGTGAACATTTGGTTTGAAATCCGCACTTCGACTTTATTTTTTTTTTGTTTTATCTTTTGCAAATTTTTTTGTATTTTAATAGGAAAGAGATGAGACAACATAATTTTCTAACTAATCTACTTGAAGAGAGAGAGAAAGAAACATTTCATAAAATCGATCAATGTATATTACAACTACTTGAAACTACACTAGAAAGCAAATAAAAGATAGAAAGAGGTGAGAAGAATCCCCCTCGATGGTCGCTTGGATGACGACTCACTTTATCGTGGCCTAGATGAAGGTGGTGAGAGGCTGCATGAAAGGGAACGACGTTGGAGGAAGAAGGACGAGGCAGGATGGTGCCGTGGCGACGATCTACTTCTTGAAGGTGGTTGGAGGATGGCCACAGGATGCTCCACGAAGGGGGGGTGAGAAGTGGGAAAAATATTTGATTTTCTACTCTAGAGGAGCATCCTAGGCTTGGGACAAGGTTTCTCTAGAGCCTTGGAGGTGGTGAGGGAGAGAAAGGAAGAGATGAAGTATGGGAGGGTAGGGGTCCTTTTATAGTGGAGGAGAAGAAACTTTTTGCACATGGGGCAATTAGCGACACCCAAAAATGCCGCTGACGTTGCTGAAGACAGCTTACACGCCTGCTAGTGCTTGCATCTACGCTACTGTGCTACTAGCGCTCGCTCTGCACGCTCACATCGCATGCTACATGCTCGCTGCTACTATCCACACCGCATGCTCCACGCGTTACACACTACTACTACGTGCAATTGGAGAATTGAGGGGCTTGCGGGTCTCGAGCCCATGACCTCCCCTTTGCGAAAGGGCTCAAGACCACTACGCTATCCTTCCCTTTGTGTCAAGAAGATGAACACCTTTCTTAAGCAACGTGGAGCTTCCATGGCCATTGGATCTTCTTTCAACGGCCTAGATCTGTTGGCTGAATAAAAAGGGGGAGCAGCGGTGGCTCATGGGCGGTCTTGTGCGGCTGTGATGGTGCCATGATGGTTGTCCATATTCTTTGCTTTGTAGATGGCATCACGGACATTGGATTGGATCAATTTCCACGCCGTTGGGTTGCGATCGTCGATCTGGATCCATCCGTGTGGTCGAAGTTGGCATCTAAGGTTTGGATTGGTGCCACCTTGCCCCTTAGCCCTTGATCTTCCTGGGATTGCATAATGTGCTATGGGACTTTGATCAAGATGATTTCGAAGGCATTGGACTCCGATCGTCATGCTAATCAGATCCGTACGGTTGGATCATCAATCCGAGGCCCGAAAATAAATATCCTTCTCTCTTGACCACAAAGGACGTGAATTAACCTAAAATTTATACAAACTATTTTAAATGTGGAATGATATATGCTATGCAATATTTATAACATAGAATGCATCTCTAAGCTTAGGAACATGCATAAATAGACATTTTAACCTAAATAAAAGTGTCTACATCATTATGCTATCTAGGGTTATAGGTTTGGTAATATGCATTGTTGTGAATGACACGGAGCTCCTCCAAGGCTCTCGAAAGTGCAAGGAATTCAGGAAATGGAGAACAAAGGTTCCTCTGACCAGTGGTGAAGGATATGAAAGTGAATAGTCAAAAGATGGTGGTGGTGTCACAGATAGGTTATTCACAGTTTCCCTCCCCGTAGGAAACTAAGAAGTGTGTTGTGAAGGTGACTAAGAAGAAGATGGTTTCGAGAGAAATTTACATACTTCATCAACTTTCTTCTCAATTAAGCCTACTTTATCCAGCTGATTGGCCACTATTTCCGTATCGTATTTGCTGGATTGGACTTCACGTACCCCAGAATGTGCAAGGGAATGTGAGGATTTCCTATTAAAGGCACTCATCAAAGCATTGTTAATAGAATTTTCAACCATACCTTCAAAGAGTTCAAAGGCAGAATCCTCATCCCGACACAAGAAATTGCCTTCACAAGCGGCATCTACGAAGTTCCTTGTGTCATCATGGAGCCCATGATAGAATATCTGGACCTGTTGCCAGAGTGGGACACCATGATGGGGACATTTTCTCAAAAGATCATGAAATCTCTCCCAAGTTTCGTGCATCAATGATGGAGGGTCAGCTGGAGTAGGTGGGAGGGGGTGGAGTTGGCAAGGGGAGGAGGAGATGGTGAGGTAGAGGAGGAGTATGGAGGGGCAGCTGGAGGAGGAGGAGATGGTGTGGGAGGGGGTAGATGGGGCTGAGGGCGGTGGCTACGCTCGTGGAGGAGGATGGCGGCAGTTGCATGCATAGAGGAGGAGGACGACGAGGGGAGGGGGCTGGAGGAGGAGGAGATGGCGTAGGAGGGGGTAGGTGGGGTCGGGGGTGGCGGCTGCGCATGTGGAGGAGGAGGGCAGCGGATGCGCATGTGGAGGAGGAGGACAACGAGGGGAGGGTGCTAGAGGAGGAGGAGGACGGCCATGGGAGGAGGAGGGGTGCTTACCGTCGAGGAGGGGGCGATGCAACCGAAGGAGGTTTGACTGACCTCAGGGAAGAAGAGAGGGAAAGGAAGGGGAGGGTTTGGGGGATCGGGTGTCGTGGGTTAATAGTGCACATTTAACGATGGTTTTGAATAAAATCGTTGTTTAATGTCACGTTAGGGCACCACTTCTCGCGCCCAAAAAAATTCACAAAATATATATACAATGGTTTATGTGAAACCGTCGTTTTGGTGATTTATACTACGGTTTAAAAACCATCGTGTATACTATTCTATATACAATGGTTATATTAATAACCGTCGTTTATAACACATCGTGAGATATGACGGGTTTAATGAAAACCGTCATCTATATCATCATTAAGACGATTTAAAAAATGTCACTTATATATTTTGCTATAGAAGACTGTTTTAACAAAAACTGTCGTTATAAAAGCATCGCGAAAGCCTATTTTTCTTGTAGTGACATACAATTATACATACACATACACAACACACGAACACTTAACACACGGCCTATGCATACACATAACACACCTCACACTTACCACTAAACCTTAGTTAATTACTAGTTAGACCAAAACTATTGGTTTACAGACCCATGGTTCACAAGATCAACGGCCCACTAAGGGTCAAATCGATACCATTACTACACTGGCCCTAATTAATTTATTGTAGATTTTAGTATAGTTTGGGCCTATCAAGGCTCACAGTTGACTCCCAGGCCACACCCATACGGGCCCATGCACATGCACACACACTCGCATACACACACATACACACTAATGCTCATTTAATTTGCACCATGCGCTAATGACTGAGAGGGTCATCAGCATAGAAGCTTATGTGCGGGATTCTAAAATTGGTTCCCACCAAAGTGGGACTATCCCACTCGGATTTCTGGGCAAGATTATGTGAGATTAACGAGTTAAATTGCCATTTCATGCCTCGATTTTAGAGCTTAACTAATCTTTATTTTCAAATTAAATTATATATACATAAAGCCTATACATAGGGCTTCCTATTGGTATGTTGAATTTACAATAATTAAATATTTGATTATATTTAAAAATTCATTAAATTTAGTAAATTATATATGTTAATTTAGTAGTTTATTTACTAATTAAAGTTCAAATTGATAACTTAATTACTCAATTGACTTATAATTTGGTTAATATACAATATTAAATATTTATTACATATTTTTAATTTATTTTTAGTTGTTTATTTTAATTTATATACATTTAAATACATGATTTATATAGTTATATACATATTTACATTATAAATACTATTCTACAGTTTAAGTATATTAATAATACTTAAAATTATACTATACAAATATATAACATAATTTACTTCAATAATTTATTAATTTACTAATTTAATATATTTTTACTTAATAACCTAGCTAATTAACTTAGAAACATAATTCTATACCATAAGTACATAAATAAATAAATGTAAGGGTATGTTACTGGACATTATAATTATTTTAATATATATTTACAATTATAAATATCATACTAACTATATACACATCTATTTATATTTACCTATGTTTATGTACATTTAATATATATAAATAAATCTATAATTATATAATTATGATATATACTGTTTAACTCAATATAAATATTTATTTAATTAAATATAATATATATATAGAAATGATTTATGTACATTTTATATATATAACTTACTATTTACAATTAACCTATTATTATATTATATTTACAAGTATAAATACTATATACAAGGTATTTTTATGCATTTTTGGACTTTTTTAGATTTTTATGTTCTTTTTATATTTTATAGAAGCATGAGAAGAGAGAGAAGGTAAGAAGAGAGGAAGATGACTCTTTTTGGTGTTTTTATATGTTGATTTCTTTATTTCATACTAGAGTAGACCTAATCTTCTACTGGTATGTTCTACCAACTAGAAGACTCGAAACCTATTCTAATTTGATACACATATAAAACTAGCCATATTCTAACTCAAGACAAATTTATTTTATTTATTTACACTATTTTGTAATTTTTTCATTATTTACAATTTAACACAATGTAGGCTTAAATGAATTGAGAACATGCAACCTAAGCCTTCAAAGTGAGATCTAAATTGCTGGAAATGAAGAATAACATTTAGGCACATTCAAACAACATCATCCAACATAATTGAACCATAAAACATGAATTTCAACTTTGAATTCCATTAAAATTTGGATTAGGTAATAATGTACAATTCATGCTGCTGACATTGGATTTAAAACATGTATTACAAGCTATTTTCAAATCATATTTGAGCCATAATAGTCAATGAATGCTTGTTCATGAGGATCTATCAATACAACACATCAAAAACTCTATTAAACACAAAACTTAGTTTAAATCCTCAGAAACCACCAAATGCAGTAGTTGTTGCTGATAGAATAGATGGCTCAAAATTTTGGATCAGACATTCAAGGTCTGTTCTAATGTGCAAGTCCATCCTTAGATCTGAAAAACTAGTTCTAAGGGCAATAAATCCTAGCAAAACAATTCATCCTCAAATCTCTTGAAATTAAGGATTTAAATCCCATAGATAATCTTGTTTAAATAATCAAAAACAGCGCAGCTGAACATCTGCTGCTCAAATTTAAATAAAATCGATCAAATCCACATTTCAACTATTGAAAAACCTCTTTGAAAGATCTGGAACTCAATTGAAACCCAATCAAAGGATTGCAAAACCTAAAACCCTAATTTGATCCTCACATCACACTATAGACAGTGTAAGCATGAGAATCAAATCAGGCCTAGAATTCTTTATAAAACCCTTCCCAAATCTTTGTTTAAACCTTTCTAACATCAATCAAACCTCAATCATTCATATTAAAACCATTGTGATAAAGAATACAATGTCATCCAGATTGAGCTTCTAATTTGGATATGCCCGGGTGATCTGATCACCTAGAGCTCCTGAACACCATCAATCAGTGTTCAAGACCTCAGAGCGATTCTAGAAAACTATATGGGTCATTCCTCAATCCTCATTTTAGTGAATCTAAGATTCCTTGGCCAAAACTACCTAATACAGAGAAGAAATTAGGCATATGTACATCTAAGACTAAAAATCCGATTGAAACACCTCATATTCATCACATTCATCCAATTAGATGACCAAAAACTCAATTCACTTGATCAAATCTATTTCAAACCAAATTTACTCAAAATCTCTCTATCAGGAATAAAACTCAAATCTAAATCAATCAAGCGAATTGATGCAATTAAAACCAGATGGGGGGTCCTTGTGATTAGGTGAAGTGAATGGGGAGACCTCCAAGTGAATTTGAGTGCTATTCAGATCTGAAAGTTGGGTTACTTCATATTCGAACATCCTCTAATTGATGGGGTGGATTACAAATTAAAAACATGAGGGAAGAATATGAATCTGACAGTGAGGTGTAAAGGAAGCTGTATGAACATGTGAATGCAAGTGAATTTGCCTCTCTAATATGAATTGATCAGAGAGGTGCGATTTAGGGGATCTACACTACAACTAATGTACAGCTAAGCTAAAGCAATCAAACAATGTAATTATTATCTAAACTAACTAGAAAAAAGTAAATCTAACTACAAAAATAAGTAAAAGCCTATCTAATAAAGGAATGGGATTCCTGGGCTATAGCTAGTCATTTCAATGACAATGGGGGAGGAGAGAGTCTCCAGCAGAGTGATTGAGGACCTTGGATCCATAGCTAGTGGCTGTGGCGATGAATTGAGGAAGGAAACACCACCCCTATTATCGGCAATCGATGAATGGGAGAAAGGACCTGGAGATGTGGACGAAAGGATCGGCTCAAGATGAAGGGAGTCGATAAAGGAGCTATGGTCATTGGGGAAGCTCCTTAAATAGGCGCGAGGAGGATCTGGGCACTGCATTTGAAGAAAGGGCATAATGGGTTTAAATGGTGGGGATGGATTTGAGATAAGTGTAGGAAGTTTCATGCAAGAATTCAATCGTTGGATGAGATCTAGATGAAGATGTGATGCTACGCGTACTGGCATTGAGACTCCAATCAAGGATTGATAGTTGATCTCCTAAAGCACAGAATGGATGGTGGCTACTCAACATGTTCTTCGTATATGAACAGTGACAAATGGGCTGCATCAGGTGTTTTGGGTTATTTGTAAAACATCCCTCAAGTGAAGCAGTAGAGAATTTGCGAACAAGGCCCATAAGTGGCAAGAATCATAACCAAAAGGCCCTTAATTTGAGCAATTATGCCCCTGCAGCTTTAATATATGAAGAAATGAAATGAAATGAAGGCCTTAAGTGAAATGCTTTAAATACAAGGTCCAAATGCAATGTGATTTTAATGGAATGTTAATTGAACATGTTGGAACATAATCCAACCCTTAATTTATACTTTGAAGCTCAAATATGTGTTGAATTGACATTTTGATCATCTAATTACTTAATTAATAGATAATCTCTCCAAATTTACCTAATTATGCATTTTTAACACAAATTGAGTGTTTTAGGTCATTTCCATTAATTCTCACACTTAACCCATTTATTATGTTAATAAGATGGTGTTTAACCTAGATTCTAGCTCAACTTTAGCATTTTAGCTATGATGAGCCATACCTCATCAACTATTAATAAGATGGTTAAAAAATAACTATTTATATGATTCGTCCACCATCGAATGGAATCAAGGGGATACTCATTATAGATGACGGTTTTAATGATGGGAACACCATCATGAGCCATAACTAGCTCATTTTGACCAAATTAAGTCAATAAATGCTCCTACATAACCGCCAGAGAGTCACAAGTCATTGCATATTCATTATAAAAGAAAAATAAGAAACTAGGGATAAAACTGTAATTTTACCAACTCATCATGAATGCAGTACAACCAAGGGTTTTCTCAGGGGTGGAATGAAGGTCAATTGATCTCAAAAAGATAACAAGTGGGATAAGACAGGCAGAAAAGGGTTTGCACATGTTCTGAGAATTAAATGACTTTTGAAACCCTAAAAATTGACCCACTTAATTAACTGAGGTTCTGATCAGGATAAAATTCACCTAAACCCTCTAAAATTCATAGAAAAATATTCTCCAGGGTTTAGAACTTTTAATTTGACCATCAGAACTCATTTTGACCCAAAACAGAACCACAGACAGACATTTGCCTTAATTTAGGTTTTTGCATAAATTACCTAATCAAACATGGTCAAAACCAAAATCCAACTTCATCATTGCATTCCTTAGATTAAAATTAGGCTTGTACCAAAATTTAGCCCCAAGATGATTTTATGTTGACCTAGTTTGCAAATTGGTCCTGTTTAATTACATTTCAAACCTTAGCTTTCAAAATTTTTGTGAACAAACCCCTAACTTTGTCGTCGTTCTCACAAAAGGTCCTTACCTCCATTAATCGTATTCCTACTTACTCTGGTGACCTTAAAATGGAAAGAACTCCCTGATTTCTTGACGAATCACTTTCAAATTTGAAAGGGAAGTTCGTCAAGAAATTCCCTTCCTTTTGAACCAAATTCTAAGCCCTAGAACTTACCCAATCTCGCATGTGAACGCATGAGAGATTTGGGTCTCAAGAAATTTCCCAATTCGGTGATCTTTCCAAGCTTGGGAAGCTTGGGAAGCTTCCCAAGCTCTAACCGTCCTCCTGAGGTCTATAAAAGCACCTCCTGCTCATACCGACTCCTCCAAGCTTTAATTCCAGCTGTGAAATCTCCTTTTCCTCCTTCCTCTTCCGACTGCGAAGCTCCACAAGCTCTGGCGACTCCTCCTACCCTCTCTCATTGTTTTACCACAAAACCAATGGCCAAATTCCCTTTCCCCCTCTCGTCTGCTCTTGGCCATACCAACAGGAGCTCTTCTACCACCGTCATCGTCGTCGTCTCCCTCATCGGGGAACCTTTGGTCCATGGCGCTGGCCAACCATAGTCGACGCTGCCCTACCCCTTTCATCCTTCGATTAGGTCCCAACCTTCCTTGTCCTTCCCTCCTTTTTCCCTACTTCTATCCCTCAAAGCAACCGTTGACCACACATCTCCCCCTTCGTCTTCTTCTGCTCTGGCGAAGCTTCGACAACGCCCAACTGCTACTCCACTGCACAAATCACACCGCTATCACCTCCATAAGCTCCGCCGTGATCCACTCTTCAAAGCCCCTCTCCTATTTCATCCTATTGACCTCTCACAACCTCCACCGAACAAACCCATCACCAACCTTCGTCCCTGACTCCGTCCAACCACCACACACCTCCATCCTCCATGAAACCACCGCCATTACATTCGCCAATGTCTAACGAACCTTCTGAGGTGTTTTGACACGGTCGAAAGGCCTTACTCTCTATTTCAGGTTCAGGCCAGAGCTCCACTGCCATGTTGTCTTCTCCGGCAGTGTTCGTGGTGTTCTAACCATGAAGTCCCCAGGTGACATCCTCATGAAGTGCGGACTACCTCCAGGAACATCCCCAGGTGGTCAATTGGAAGCATCGACTGCTCCAAGGATGCCAATTGAAGGCCACCTGCTACTGCTATTCGCGCAAAGGAGTGGGAAGCAGATAGTGCCATTGTGAACAAATGACCTCGTAGCCATGCATAAATTGTATTTGTCAAGTAGGCTATTCGCCTCCAAACATGAGGTGAGGTCCCTCTCACCCACACAAGACTCGTCCCTGACCCCTGCCTATGGTCCTGGCCTGACTCGTTTACTCGCCTAGCCAAGCACTCCTCGACTGCTACCCCACTGTAGGTAGCCCTGGACCCGGGTGCTCATGTACCCGATAACCCGATATCCTGAGAAAAGGCCCTGGGACGGCGGAGCCTAAGAGAGAGAAGGAACGAGAGATTATGCGGGGGTAGGGGAGGGTTTTGTTGTAGAAGACATTGGTTGACACTTAGCCAATTTGAGAAGTTCCCCTCCCTTGTGTGAAGAAGGAGAAAGAAGTAGAAGAGAAGAGGACCAGAAGAAGAAGAGGCTGAAAAGAAGAAAAGAAAGAGAACAGTCGCAGCAGAGAAAGAAAGGAGCAGCAACAGAGAAAGAAGGTTGTGCACTGTAGCATCAGACATTTAAGTCATCTGATCCCACTTTCAGACATCTGATTTGAGTTTCTAAAGTTGTAATTAACTCTGATATTGTGCTTCTGCTTGCTATTATTGTATAAGGGTAATTAGTGATTTAAATCAACATTTTACCCTCTTCATTTTGTACATTGATCATTAATTTTTATGTCATTCTGCATTAAACTTTTACTTATATATTATCCTCATTTACATTATAAATTGTGATATCGAGCTTTAAATTCCATATTGCTCCTTGTGTTCGATCTTGGAATCTTTTTTGAGTAATAAAATTTATTTGTTTAAACACTATTTTGGCTATACTGCAACGCGACATTCTTAAAACACCAATCTAGCGTTCGAGCATTTAACAAAAACTGTCATTTCAAAAGTGTTTCCAAAACCCATTTTTCTAGTAGTGGGCGTGAATCCCACTCTAGCTCTAGGTCAACTTCTAATCCGAGTTGAGAATCCTTAGTAGTCTACCATTAGAGCTTGAGAAGCTCTAAAATGTCATCTCAATGTCTTGGAACTGTATTATAACATTTAGGAAGTATTGAGAAAGTGATTGGAAGTTGCAAGCTTGAGATTTGTTATAGTTAGTTTGGAATTCATACAAGAATATAGGTGTATTCTGCCATTAATTCAACTGTAGCTCCTGACAATGTTGTTGATTTCAATGCCATCTAAAGGTCTGAATCCGATCATTAAAGTTCCAAGTAGAGCTATGAAGTTTTAGATAAGTCAATGAAGCCTTAGAGCAAACGCAAGAGTGTCTTACAATCAATGGGAACCGTGGTCAGCACCAAATTCCAACCACTATTGGCTCCCGTGAGCCATTTTTCCCTCCCGTGAGCCATTTTGCCAACATTGGCATGCGATGCCAAAATTTCTTGATTGCTACTCTTTTGCATATCTGAGCCCATTGAGGGGTGGCACGTATTGTGCGGCCTGCAGGCATTAACTATTGACCCAGCCATGTGGATTTTGAATTAGGTTGGGCTTATAACTTTTTTATGTGAATTAATGCTGAGTACTTGTTTGTAATGTTGAACACTTAGCTTAGTTGATGATCATTATTATTGATCCAACATTTTTTTGATGCATTCCTTTACATACTCTTATGCATTTGAAGTAGAAATTAATTGCTATATCTTTGTTGATCTAATTAACATTAGTTGGACTTAATTACTATTGAACAGAGTGAGACAGGAGTTTTAAAGTCATTTCACTGTAGCAAAGCCTCCTAAATAGCTCAATCAACAGATATAATTTATTACTCGAAATCTAAATTGAAGTCCGAGGTTGAACATAGGAAGCAAATATGGAATTCACATACTAATCTTTAATTGTGTATAAATGAGCACCATAATCAAAACACAAAAGAGATATTCAATGAATAATATATATTCAAATTGATATTCAATTATAAACATGAGTATTTTAAGAGTTCACTATGATAAAAAGAGATCAAGATAAAATAATGGTGATTTAGATCACCAATTATTAGCCTTAATTAAGCATGCATATCAGACATCTCAATTAAACAAATAACCCAATAGTGGCTTTGAACGCTACAGTAATTAAACGTCGGGAATGTGGATCAGAAGACTTAAATGATTGAGGCTCTCAAAGCCTTCTTCTTTGTTTCTTCTCTTCTTCTGCTTTCCTTCCTTTCCTTCTCTTCTTCACACAAGCCCTCTAATTCTTCTCTTCTTATTTTGAGCCTTCCCTCTTTCACATAGAGGCTAAGTGTTGGCCTCTCCTCCTTAAAGCACAAGGGTAGACTAAGCTTTAGAGAGCAAACCCCCCCCACTCTCTCACGAATTCCTCTCCTCTTCCTTAAATAATTGGGTAGCTAACTGGGTAATCGAGGATCCAGGTTAAGCAGTATCAGGTCCAGGCCTGCATGCGTGGGTCGTAGGCGACTAGTGAGGCTTAGGGGGGTAATCAAGTAAGTGCGTAGGAGGCACTCAACCCCTTCGTGACTTGGGCGATAAGGTCTGGTCTCAAAATCACTTTATGGGCTATCACACACCCTTCACTGCATGAGGTGGGACTATCTTAGTCCCCCTCCTTCATATGAATGCAGCAGCTGGAGGTTGCTCCAATTGAAGGTGTTGCAGCTGCTGGTTGTTTCAATTACTAGTGCGGCTACATTCCTAGGTTGAGTCCACGACACCTGGAGACGATCTTGACAAAGAACTCTGCCATGGTGCGAAGAACAAGCTTGGGGAAGATGACGCGGCAGCGAAGCTCTGACGTAGGACATGAAATAAAAAATATGGGCTAAAAACCCCAATTAAAAAGCTCAGGAGGATCATCGCAGGGCGTGGAAGGTGATGGCGACATCCGTGGGGTATTTCGTGTGTGGATGAGGGGGGACGGTGACGGAGAAGGTGATCGACAATGGGTTTGTTCGGGGGTGCGTTTGGGTGGATGGAATGGCAAATAAAGATGGGGGTTTGGTTCATGGAGGTGAGGCGGTGCTTGTGAGGGTGTTGGCGAGGCGTGTGGTGTGGTGGAGCGACGGGGTGACCTCGCCGGAGGTGCAGTTGGAGATGGAGAAGATGGCGACATGTGGTGGTGTCATGGGTTGATTTGAAAGATAAAGAGAGGGAAAGAGAGTAGGGAAGAAGATAAACCTAACTAACCTAACTCTAACGAATGAAAGGAGAGGATGGTCCTTGCTGGTGGTACGCCAGACTCGGAGAAGATGAAGCCTTCGATGGGGGAGATGCGGCGAGGAAGATGAGGAAGAAGACCCTCACTGGTATTGTGAGCGGCGAAGGAATGTGGGAAGGAAGATCCAGTAGACTATGGTCTGTGGTGGTCAGTGAAGAGGGTAGGACAAGGAGCTCGCAAAGCTTTTATCCGGAGAGGAGAGAAGAAGGTGGGAAACTGGCCAAAACGAGCTAAGGAGATCGGCCGTGCATCAGGGAACCCTTTATAGGCATTATGAGGGCCTTCCAAGCTTGGAAGCTTGGGACTTACGTACAAAAGGGAACCCCTTGATTTCAAATGATTCGCATGAGCTTTTGGGAGTGAAGTAGGATCCATGGATAGTCTCATTTGGAAAGAAATTCTTCAAGGAATCTCCCTTTTAATTTTGGGATTGATTGATTAAGAATCGAGCAAGAAATCCTCGATCGAAACTCGACGGAGCTTGGTGTGTTCACACCAATGGTGTAGGGACCTATTTGCAAAGAATGATGAGAAACCTAGGGGTCTGATTGCAAAAAATTCAAAAGCTGAGGGGCAATTTGAGAGAAGAAGAGTCAAACTAGACGAACATGCACACTAGGTCAAGATGATCTCTGATTGGGCCTAAATTTTGAAAAAAACCTATTTTGGACCCAAGGAATCTTGTGTTGAAGTCATATTTCAGTTTTGACTAAGTTTGATTGGGTAATTTACACAGAAACACAAATTAGGGTAACTTCCTGTCTGAGACTCTATTTTAGGTCAAAATGGGTTCAGATGATCAAATCAAAGATACCAGGCCTTATATAATATTTTTCTATGAATTTTAGGGGTTTAGGTGAATTTTATTTTGACCAAAACCTCTATTAATTAAGAAAGTCTGAAATTAGGATTTTAAACGTCCATTAATTCTTGAAATGTGCGAAAACCCATTTCTGTCTGCATGAACCCTATTATTAGTTATTAATGCTCATTTGACTTTCATTTAACCCCAAGGAAACCCCATGATTGTTGTGCATTTATGATCTTCTGTTAAAACTGCAGATTTATCTCTGTTTTAATGCATTTTTCTCATAAAGGATATGCAATGAATTATGATTCTCCGGCGGTTATATAGGAGTAGTTGTCTCTTGTTTGTGATTAATTAAAGCTAGTTATGGCTGATGATAACGTTATCATCATACCCCCATGCCTAACTTTTGCTAGTCCCTTAGAAAAATCTTATGAAAAGAACTAAACTTCTATACCAAGCATTGATGTTCAGAGTCCTGATTCTTATTACTTTTTAGAAATTAAGTCAGAATGCTAATAGTAGGCCTAGACGTACTCAAGTATCAATCAAGATCCAGACTTGACTAGCCTCAGCCTCGGTCTGCAGCGAAGGTTTCTAAGGCCCGCAAAAACTACTCGGAGGTTCATTGAACCCAGCAATTAAAGCACCCATGCATAAACATAATAGGTCCAGGTTCAGTTTGCTAGTGCATTTTTTGGTATGGGAGAGGGATAGAAGTAGATTTTTATTTGGAGTTTCTCTCTCTTTTCTTTTTAGGTTTCCCTAGATCCATCCTCGAATAGGCCCTAAACACGATTTGTATCAAATTCCTTGTCCCACCATCAATCCTCAAAGGGTCCCTGGCTTTCGATGCTTCGGGATATCACTGCCCATGGCAACCCACAGAACCTTGGTTTTCAACACTTCGAGATAGTGTCGCCCATGGCGTTCTGTAGCTAAATTCATGCCTTAGAAATCGACATTTTGGGATAATCCCGCCCATGCCACCTGAACCAGCACAAGATGCTTACATGCCCTCGGTAGTACATTTAGATATCTTAGGAGACAAGCACTGAGGAGATGATATGTTATTATGCATCTTCGAGGGGAATTTCCCACCTCTCCACGTCGGAAACTTGTTCAATCAACTTGTGTTGTTGAGCCACTCCTAAGGTAGATCTTCAAGATGATTTTTTAGAATAGAACACTTTTGGCAAATTTTTCTTTATTAAGAGCACTGAACCAGACTAAGTGTGTGATTTTGGGTGCTTAAGTTACCAAGTCTCGCAAATCAAAGGACAGTGATGGGAACACTATCATGAGCCCTAACTAGCTCATTTTGACCCAATGAAGAGAATAAATGCTCCTACATAACTAAATGAAGGTCCTAATTCACTGCATAACCTTTCTGAGAGTGAAATAAGGAACTAGGGTTAAAACTGTAATTTTACCAATGTAGTGCAACCACAGGTTTTCTCAAGGGCTAAACAAAAATTAAATGGTCTTAATAAGATTATAAGGAGGTTGGATCAGACAAAAAAGGGCCTGTGTGTATCCTGTGAATTAAATGACTTCTTAAAATCCTAAAATGGACCCACTTGATTAACCAAGGTTCTGGTTAAGATAAAATTTACCTAAACCCTCTAAAAATCATAGAAAAATATTCTCTAGGGTTTATAACCTTCAATTTGACCATTAGAACCCATCTTGACCTAGAATGGGGTCTCAACAGATATTTACCCTAAATTAGATTTTTGCATAAATTTCCTAGTCAAACATGGTCAAACCCAAATTCAACTTCATCATTAGATTCCTTGGGTCCAAATTAGGTTTGTACCAAAATTTTGACCCAAGATGAGTTTTCCTTGACCTAGTTTACAAAAAGGTCCAACTTGATTACATTTCTACCCCTATCTTTCAAAAACCCTTACAAGTAGCTGCCTAGCTTCTTCATCATTTTCACAAGTAGGTCCCTCTGCCATTATAGCGAAGGAATCCTACTCCGGTGAGCTTTGGAAGGAGAGTTCTCCCTGATTGCTCAGAGAATCTCTTCCAAAATTGGAAGGGAGATTCTCTAAGAAATTCTCTCTTGTCTAAACCCTTATTTGAGATCTGATTCCCTCCCAATCTCTCATGCGAACGCATGAGAGATGTGGGTATCTCAACGATTTCCATCGCCAATGAGCTTTCCTTCCTTGGGAAGCTTGCTTCCCAAGCACTAACTGACCTCCAGGCTCTATTTAAAGGAGCCCAGATCGCCCTGACTCCTCGATGCTCGAATTCGGCCGCGAACACCCCTAATTCCTCTCTTCCCTTCACGGCCGTAGGTTCCTCGACGTCCGGCGAACTCCCTTAGTCCTCCCCGTTGTCCGACCGCCATACCTGCGATGGATTTCTTCCTTGACTTCGTCTGCATCTCGTTGTACCAGCAAGCGCTTTCCTCTCTTTGTCCTCGCCGATCTCCAGTCATCAGAGCCACCATCGTCTTCGGCGTCGGCCACACCAGACCTGACGCCTCCACTTGCCCCCTTCATCTCTTCACCTCCCAGATAAGCTTCCTCTCCCCTCTACATTCTTCTCCACCCTTTATTCTTCAAAATCGACCACTGTCAACCTCCATCACCTCCATCCCTTCCATCTCCGACCACCAACTCCGATGAGGCTGCTCCACCTCCACGGGCCATCCCAACCCTCGTCGATAAGTCGATGAGCTCTGCTTCACTCCACTAAACATTTCCCCTCACTCCACTTACCGTGCCACTCACTCAAACCATCCCCCGAACACACCCACACATTCGCACACGGTGTGCCCTAGGCATGCATGCACATGCATTGCCACGCCACGCCGACACCCCCAGCATCTTCGCCGTACTCCAGCGACCCTCTTTGAACATTTTGACATGGCCGCAAGGCCGATCTTGTGATTTCAGGTTCGTCGGCCCCTCCGCCATTGTTGCAGAGCTTGAAGTAAGCTTGCTGCAGCTCCAGGTCCGCCAAGCCTAGGTGCAGCTATCCCAGGTGTGCGAAAGCCCCTCGTACACACACTTAGGCCTTCAATTGGTGTCGAGAGACTCCATGCCTGCTGCAATTATGAAGATCACTCTGCAGGTGCACGTGAGGAAAAGGTGGGACATTTAGTCCCACCTCGGAAGTGAAGGAGCGTCTACACCTGCATAAAAGGAAAAGGTGTAGTAGCCTTGTCACCTCAGATCCATGGGGTGAGGTCCCACTCACCCGACCCAATCTTGTCCACGATCATGCCCCACAGACCTGGCCTGACCCGACCTGACTGCACTCCTCGCTCACTACCGCACATCGGTGGGCTTGGTCCTGGGTGTGCACCTAACCCGATTACCCGACTATCTGTGTGGCTGTGGGAGAGCATATCCTAAGAGAGAAAGTGAGGAGAGCTGCACGTGGGTAGGGGTAGGTTTTGCTACAGGTTTCTCCGGCCAACACTTAGCTGCAATTTGAAGAGGAAGAGGAGGTTAGAAGAAGAAGAAAGAGGAAGGCAGAAGGTTGAAGAAGAAGAAGGCTAAAGCTGAAGGCCAAAGGCAGTTGCAGCCAGAAGGAAGAAGGAGAAGACAAGGCAAAAGAAAGGCAAATGTAGAAAGAAGAAGGAAGAAGAAGGAGAAGAGAAAGGCAGAAGACAGAGAAAGCTAAAGAGAAAGAGAAGAATCGTGAAGGCAAAAGCAAAGGAAATCATAACAGAAGCCAAAGCAGAAGAAGGAAGGCGAAGACATAGAAGAGAAAGAGAAGAACAGCTCAGACACTTTAAGTTGTCTGATTAAGGAATCAGACGACATATTCTAGCCTCGATTGCATATTTATATATTGAATCATTTGGTGATATTGTAGGAGTACTTGGTGATCTACATCACCATTTTACTCCAATATTTTTGCGCTCTGACACTGCTACTATTGCAATTTCTTTCAGTTTAAATTGTGATCATGATTTCTAAATACCAATTTGCTCCCTATGTTAGACCTCGGAAATCTTCTCGAGTAATAAAAATATATCTATTTTGAACGTTATTTCGGCTGTACTACAATGCAATACTTTTAAAATTCGATCCAGCGCTCCTAACAGGCAGGCAACAGAGCCGAATAATCCCTAAGTCTTAGATCTAACATATCAGCCTCGCATTTTCCTCAACCTCTTGAGGATTAATCCGAATCTTGATGAATATGTGAATGTTTAAGCCTTAAAATAAGCCCAAGAGGCCTTAGATCAGCACTCATAGTAATCTCTTTGTCTCTCTTTCATTTCAGGACTTAATTTTTCTTTTGATTAGGTCTAGAACTTAAGTAACTTTCATAATCAAGTGCTAATGGCTATCAATTTTTGTTTTTGAATGTTGCTCCTTTTTGACATTTTGAATCATTTCCTTTTTTCCTCCTCATGAATGATATGCAATAAATTCTCAAAATTTTCCTCTCCTTTACATTTGTTAGTTCTTTTTCAATTTTTTTTTGGTTTTTTGAATATGTATATTTTTCAGAGAACCCCTTAGAAACTTAAAATTTTTTTTGTGTTTGCACTTTAACACTCCTCATACCTAAGTTTTGCAATGTCCTCATTGTAAACCGGAGGGTATGAAATCAGCTTGGTTCATGGGTTAGAACAGGTTCAAAGGGTGGGTGAATGGGTCGGGATGACTGTTGCGAATGATTTCAAGCTTTGATACAAATACCAAAGGTGGAGTAGGCTATTCTAAAGTTGAACTCAATAGTGCAATAGGAGTTTAGCTCAAAAGATGATCAGAAGGGTCTTGGATTCTTTTTTGGAAAGACAGCTTGCCTCCCGTTAAGCGCTAAATTCAATGCCTTCAATCGAGCAGAAGGTGATCAAGGAGAGGGAGTGGTCAAATCCAATGAGTTTTGTAGAACAAGCACCTTGATTAAAAGCCAGGTTGGTTCAACCACGTGCTTATTCAGATCTACAGGCTGATGATGCAGCCCAAACCTAATCAATCTACTGGGTTGATGGATGTGAATCAGTAGATGTGGAGCCCACTAGGTATTTTGTGGCTCAAACAGATATAAAATGAGAATCTGGAGTTTCGATGAGTCGATTTAGCTTGGTCAGAGTAGGGGCCCTCAAAAGAAAATGGATCTGAAAAGGATATGGGAACCCTACTAGTAGGATCAAAAAAGAATGGGAAGTGATTATTGATCTAATCAAAGTCCGAAACCCGATCAACAGATGGAGGTGAATCTTATGCGACCGGATCAGAGAGAGGTGAATCATAGTAGAAGTTGATTCCGGTGGTGGGTTGGGGTTGGGATTGGATTTGAGAAAGCACTATATGTGGATCAGAAGATGTAGCTTCCATGAGATCTGTGTGTGTTGAGAGCTCCTCTAGAAAGGAGTCAAAGCTAGGTTCATCTAGAGAATCTTCAGGAAGCACATCAAAATCAAAGGTAAATACTTAGAGAGTGCTTATAGGATCATGGAAATCTGAGTCAATAAAAGATTTGAATTCTGGATTGCAGACACTCTTAGCACTTACTGTTTCTGATTCCTGAAGATCAAAAAGGAATGATTCCATCTCAATGGAACCTAATTTTGAATTAATGATCTCAGGATCAGGGACCTCAGAGTCAGAGTCAAAGAACGGATTATGGATACTAAGGTCGTAAATTGGTTCATAGTCGTCAGGAAACAAAGGCTCTCCGAAATCAGAGTAGGATTTGAAATCATCGGAGAATATGCAAGAATGAGTTTCTAAATCTAATTTTGGATCAAGAGTTCCACCATAGAATGAATCAGGATGTGTACAATCAGCAACCTAAATTGGATCTAACCTCATTTCTGATTTCGAGCTTAAAAAGGTGTCCTTATTAGGCTTAGGCTCAGGCTCTTGGCTCCTAGAGTAGACCCAATCGATTCCCAACTCTTCCAACTCCTCGATTTCTATATCATAGATCAGCATGACTTCCGAAAAATCAATTCGTATCTCTGAGGAGTCTAGAGAAGTGTACTCATCAAATACAGACCCAGAATCATAGTTCAAATTCAAAATCTGACTCTCATCACATGGGGCCTCATAATCATCCCAATTAGACTTAGATCTAGATTCTAGGTTAGATGTAGGCATTAGGTTACTAAAATCTAGGCTAGACTCTATAGGGGTGTCAGAATTATTCTCGAGGATTACCTTATCAGAATAAGGGGCGGAATTTACACCCTCAAGATGTTATGATTCAACCTCATCATCACAGGTGTCTGGAAATTCAGGGCTTGGTGAGCCAGCTTCATGGTTTTCTAGGGATGGTTCGAAATCGTGAACAGTTACAATCGGAACCTCCCAACCCATCTCAAGATCGGGTGTATCATTCAGCACATAATTTAATTTGATTTCCATTTGGGTTGAGGGTTGACAATAATTCTGATTTTCGAACTTGGGTTCTAGGGAATCATGTTGATCATCAGTGCTGTTCCAAGGTGTCTCATTATCTTTTGAAGGGATGTAAGGGTATTCTCGATCAATAGTTTTACACAATGTATTTAGTAATTTTCCCCGTTACTCCTTGAGAACTTGTTCTTTTTCCAAAAGTGAAGGATTTGACCAACATTGCAGACACTCGTTATGATATTTCATTAATTCAATGTATTCTGCTAAGAGATCATCCTGGGTTGAACCATGTTTCATTCATGTCCATATTATTTTGATACGGTTCAGAATGTGGTTTGTTATTTTTGCAAATTTATCCTAAATGTCCCTATCTAAGGCTCTATAATATTCTTCATGGTGTCTATAAGCAGCCTCAATCATCTTATCTTTGATAGTCATTTGGGACACAAGTTTCCTAATTGCTTTTCCTAAAATCTCAGGTTGCATTTTTGAATCAGATGGTGGAATCATGATGTAGAATAAAATTCAGGTTCAGGTAAAAGTAAACAGATCAGATCAGAAATCCCAGTAGAAGATCTAACGAGGTCCCTTAAGTTAACAACCTAATGACCTTTCCTGTGTGTGCTTTATAGAAGGGATGAGGGACTAGATATGAATTGGACCCAATCAAGGCACCCAAAGGTTTTTGGATGACTAAGGCTTGTTTCGAGGTAGATGGTACCTCTGAATCAAAAATCTACACACCTAAGAATTACCTGGGCAGCCAAGAAGGGAGAGCCTCACAATGACCCCTACATGGTAGAGCATCTCTAGGGGTTAGAGGATTTCCCCCACCTGACCTTCCTTGTCACTGCGATTCCAAGCGGACCAGAAAGTACAAATTTAGACCTTAAGTCTACCAATTTTATCCTAATTTGTTCCTTGAATTTCACTTGATTTAGAAATTGATTTGATTTGTGACAAAATTTGGAGGTTGATTAGCCCACAAAGTAGACCAACTTCACCAGACCTGTCCTAAAAGATGAAGAATGAAATCTGGGTCAAGACCCAAATATCACCCTAAATTGACTCTCAGGTTTTTAGATCCACAATTTTAGGATTCAAGTGAAATTAAAGTCTGATTTTAGAGTTTAGATGATTAGTTCTTTTCAAGCAAGGGTTTGGGTAGCACACAAATGCGGTAGGGTCAATTTTCTTTAATTCAGGCAAGTGTGAACTAGCACTTCAAATCCTAATATTAGAAACCCTAATTGGCTCTATTTCAAGTCCAATTTGATCTTAAAAATGCTCACCTTGGACTTCAAACAAGAAGTGCGTGGTTTAAGGCAACCAAAAATTAAACGTAATCCCTAATAGATATAGGAAATAGGGTAGGGATCTTTAATCAGAATGGTCTTGACTTCAATAAAATGGGAATTTTTTGTTTGCAAATTAGGAACTTTCCTTTTAAGTGATGATTACTATGAAAATAAGGTAGGTGGTTCCTAATTGATTTGTTTCCTTTTTTATCTTTCCAAGAATAAGAGAGTGATTAGGGGAGAAAAGATTACCTGCCTCGAGAGTGGCTGATTTGCGCGGAAGATCGCCTCGTGATGTACCTCACAAAATCACAAGAAAATAAATAGGGCAAGTTATTACTCAAATAGAATCAAGTAAAACAAGAATAGTGGTGAATTACACGTTGCTCCCCGGCAACGACACCAAAATGTTGAGAGGAGCGAGACAGGAGTTTTAAAATCATTTCGTTGTAGCAAAGCCTCCTAAATAGCTTAATCAACATATATAATTTATTACTCGAAATCTAAATTGAAGTCTGAGGTCGAACATAGGGAGCAAATGTGAAATTGACTCGCTAATCTTTAATTGCATATAAATAAACACCATAATTGAAACACCAAAGAGATATTCAATGAATAATATTTACTCAAATTGATATTCAATTATAAACATGAGTATTTCAAGAGTTCACGATAATAAAAAGAGATCAAGACAAAATAATGATGATTTAGATCATCAATTATTAGCCTTAATTAAGCATGCATATCAGACATATCAATTGAACCAAATGACCCAACAGTGGCTTTGAATGCTACAGTGATCAGACGTCGGGCATGTGGATCAGACGACTTAAATGATCAAGGCTCTCAAAGCCTTCTTCTTTGTTTCTTCTCTTCTGTTTTCCTTCCTTTCCTTCTCTTCTTAGCACGAGCCCTCCCCTTCTTCTCTTCTTATTTTGAGTCTTCCCTCTTTCGCGTAAAGGCTAAGTGTTGGCCTCTCCTGCTTAAAGCACAAGGGCAGACTAACCTTTAAAGAGCAAACCCCCCCTCCACTCTCTCACAAATTCCTCTCCTCTTCCTCAGATAACTGGGTAGCTAATCAGATAATCGGGGATCCGGTTAAGTAGTATCAAGTCTAGGCCTGTGTGCGTGGGTCACAAGTGAGGAGTGAGGCTTAGGTGGGTAGTCGGGTAAGTGGGGTAGGAGGGACCTGACCCCTCATGACTTGGGCGATAAGCTCTGGTCACAAAATCACTTTATGGGCTATCACACACCCTTCACTGCACAAGGTAGGCGAATGCAGCGACTAGAGGTTGCTCCAATTGAAGGTGCTGAGTTGCTGGTTCTTTCAATTACTGGTGTGGCTATGTTCCTGGGTTGAGTTCGTGGCACTTGGAGATGATCTTGACGAAGAACTCAGCCATGGTGTGAAGAATAAGGCCGAGGAAGACGATGCGGCGGTGGAGCTCCGACATAAGACCTGAAATACAAAATATGGGCTAAAATCCTCGGTTAAAAAGTTCAGGAGGATCGCCATAGGGCGTGGAAGGTGATGGCGGTGTCCGTAGGGTATTTCATGCGTGGATGGGGGCGGACGGTGATGGAGAAGGTGGTCGGCGATGGGTGTGTTCGGGGGTGCGTTTGGGTGGATGGAATGGCAAATAAATATGGGGGCTTGGTTCGTGGAGGTGAGGCGATGCTTGTGAGGGTGTTGGAGAGGCGTGTGGTATGGTGAGCGACGGGGAGACCTCCCCGGAGGTGCGGCCTGAGATGGAGAAGATGGCAGTGTGTGGTGGTGTCGTTGGCTGATTTGAAGGATAAAGAGAGGGAAAGAGAGTAGGGAAGAAGATAAACCTAACTAACCTAACTCTAACGGATGAAAGGAGAGGATGATCCTTGTCGGTGGAATGCCGAACTCAGAGAAGATGAAGCCTCCAGTGGGGGAGATGCGGCGAGGAAGACGAGGAAGAAGACCCTTGCTAGTATTGTGTGCGGTAGAGGAATGTGGGGAGGAAGGTCCGGTCGACCATGGTCTGTGGCGGCTGGTGAAGAGGGTATGACAAGGAGCTCGCCAAAGATCGCAGAGCTTCCGGCCGGAGAGGAGAGAAGAAGGTGGGGAAACCGGCCAAAACGAGCTAAGGAGATCGACCGTGCATCAAGGAACCCTTTATAGGCATTAGGAGGGCCTTCCAAGCTTGGAAGCTTGGGACTTACGTACAAAAGGGAACCCCTTGATTTCAAATGATTTACATGAGCTTTTGGGAGTGAAGTAGGATCCATGGACGATCTCATTTGGAAGGGAATTCCTCAAGGGATCTCCCTTTAAATTTTGGGATTGATTGATTGAGAATCGAGCGAGAAATCCTCACTTGAATCTCAATGGAGCTTGGTGTGTTCACACCGATGGTGATAAGGACCTGTTTGTAAATAATGATGAGAAACCTAGGGGCCTGATTGCAACCAATTCAAAAGCTAAGGGGCTATTTGAGAGAAGAAGAGTTAGACTGGACTCAAATGCAAACTAGGTCAAGATGATCTTTGATTGAGCCTAAATTTTGGTACAAACCTAATTTGGACTCAAGAAATCTTATGGTGAAGTCAGATTTCAGTTTTGACCAAGTTTGGTTGGGTAATTTACGTAGAAACCTAAATTAGAGCAACTTCCTATCTGAGACTATATTTTAGGTCAAAATGGGTTTAGATGGTCAAATCAAAGATACCATACCTTATAGAATATTTTTATATGAATTTTACAAGATGTAGGTGAATTTTATCCTGACTAAAACCTCTGTTAATTAAGCGAGTCTGAAATTAGGATTTCAGATGTTCATTAATTCTTGAAATGCGTGAAAACCCGTTTATGTCTGCATGAATCCTCTTATTAGTCATTAATTCTCATTTGACCTTCATTTAACCCCTGGGAAACCCCGTGATTATTCTGCATTTATGATCTTCTGTTAAAACTACAGATTTATCCCTATTTTAATGCATTCTTCTCAGAAAGGATATGCAATAAATTATGATTCTCCGACGGCTATGTTGGAGCAATTATCTCTTGATTGTGATTAATTAAAGCTAGTTATGGCTGATGATGACGTTATCATCAATTACCATGCTTAAATTCATTTCTTTTGCAATAAGTCCTTGAGCTTATTATTTGTAATGTTATATATTTTGAAAGTTAATTATGGCTACAAATTTAGTTAAGTTATACTAGTAATTTCATCTAACTATTATTTATACACTTAACTTAATTAGTTAACCTAATCTTAACTTGTAATCTTAAGCAAGTCATAATAAAAGTAAGTTCATTTATTAACTTAATAATTGAATCCCTTTATTATAATTAATATAATTAAACTAAGCACAAGATAATTTAAGTAATAAGTGGTGAAATAAATTAAATAAGCCTCCCAATGAACGACCTTGACTCAACTAGTATAAATTTATAAAATATGTAGGTTATTTTGCACACTATATTATAATACAATGACACTCATTACAACTATGAGATAACCTAACATCATTAGAGTAAGAGAAAATCCTTGAAACCATCGAGATATGCATGGCTCTACGTGGTGAATCTTGAATGCTCCAAGTCTCTAATCTCTTGCAAAGCTCCTCCTCTAAGAATGTGTCTTCTCGCGAAAAATCGAACACAGGATAAAAGCACGATAACGGAGATGAAACCAATGGAGAAAGGGTGCCCAACCTTAGAGTAAGGCTTATGGACGTCCAATATGGTGTATAAAGGTGGTGGTTAGGGTTTTGGAAGAAGGTGAAAGTTGTGGCTGTGGAGGCAAGGGAGTGGATATTTATAGAGAGTGTTGCAACATCATTTTAGGGTTTTCCTAAATTATCTGGACTTTTCAACAGCCTTATGTTTTGAATTTCAAATTGTACATAAAAGGAATGTTATAGCAGTTTAAATCAGATTTCAAATGCAACTTACATCACTCAATTTGGATTTAAAATGAAAAGTTATAGTCAAAATACAAAAGATGGGTCAAGCTATCATGAATTGTGGAATTAGGATTGTTGAATATGGAAAGTAGAAATATGATTTTTGGAAGGTGGATGGTGGACATCCAAGGCCCTTTTTAGAATGTTAATTAGTGTAGAACAAGTCCTCTTAGGGTTTCTAAAGGTGCCTCCACTGTGAACCCAAAGAGAATATTCAATGGGTGTGTTCATACTTGAGAGAATTAAGGAAAGGGAATCAATCAAACATATTTGATTGATTCCCTTTCCTTAATTCTCTCATGTATGAACACGAAGGTTCTTGTTTGATTTTCTTCTGAGAAATATTATCACACCAGTAAATATGGATTTTTGGCGGAAAAATAAGGTGGGACTTGGATCACTTTGCCCTTAGAAGTAGGATTTCAAGGGTTCTCTTCCATTTCCACCCATTTCTAACTATTTCTAACTTCTTGGAACCATTTCTAATCCATTTCTTCCCATTTCTAAGCTCCAAGGCACTACTAGCATTCATTTATCTCTGTATCATCCTGACTCGGTCTGCATTAGAACCATATATTTCCATTCTAAACCAAAAATAGGCTTATCAGCACAAAAATAATCGAGGCATGCTGTTTTAACCTAAATGCAGAATATGAAGTATCTAAATGCAATTAGTCCTTTGCTACTATGAAAATAACATTATTTAGGAATTATTTAGATATATAAATATGTGTTCATCACACCCTCATGTGTAAGTTTTGCTAGCCTTGAGCAAAATCATATGGAGAAGAACCAAATCTCTAGACCAGAATTTTATCGTTAAGATGCCTTATCATGCCTTACCTCTAGAGATTCATTTGAAATACTACCCTAGGCCTTAAGGTACTCAAGTGTTGATCAAGATACAGACCAGATTGAATTTAGTTTTGGGTCTTTGACAAAGCTTTCTTAGGCCCCATAGCCTACCTAAGGGTTTGTTGACCACAAAGGTTAAAACACCCATGCATTCGTGCAAGTGGTCTTGATTCAACTTACTACCACATTTTTAGAATAGCGGGGGAAAATATTTTTGAGATTTTTCTTTTTGTAAACATTTTGTAATTTCTAAGTCTAACCTCATATTGGCTCTCAACACGGTATGTGTCAAATTCCTTATTCCCATCATCAATCCTTGAAAGGTCCCTAGCATTAGATGCTTCAGGATAGCACTGCCCATGGCAACCTTAAGAACCCTAGCAATTGACACTTTGTGATAGTGCTACCCATGGCATTCTTTAGCTAATCCAAGCTCTGACAATATACATTTCGAGATAATGCCGCCCATGGCACCTAAACCGCACGATGTGCTTCCATGCCCCTAGTAGGATATTTAAATATCCTAGGAGAGAAGCACTAAGGTGATGACATGTTATAACATGTCCTCATGGAGAGTATTTAGTTCTCTTCTCATGTGGCGGGAACTCTTCTAACTTACGTGAAATGAGATTTGATAAAAACACATCATAGTATAGTCGAAACACGCACAATCTACTTTAAAATTTATAATCTCAAATATTAGTCCAGGGTCATTCGCAGGGAGCAATTAAATCAGTGAATACCACTATTAATTATTTACAAATGAATTTGATGAACTTGTATTACGGGTGACTTCTCGAAAATCAGGCAAGTTAAAAGTCACACCTTAATCTACAAAAATAAGGGGATGAAATATAAGATTCAAGTGCAAAGAGTAAACGTCAAAAAAATTTATTCATTTTTAAATATTTAATTATTTAATACTTAATTAAAAATAATCAAGTGTTAATGAGATTAAGCACTAAAGAATCAATAACAAAAATGTTTGAACAAGATATTACTCATCGCCGCTAGACACGTTTGGAAAGGTAGATATTATCATCGTAGTGCAAATCACAACAGAACAAATGAATTTATAAAAACTGAGAGTACCGGGCCGTCCGCAGGGAGGCAATCACGATTTATACAGAAGCTTTTTAGAAAAATCGCTCTAAATAGATATTATATATGTATATATGTATAGAAATCAGATATATAATCAGAATTGTATTGCATTAAGAAATAAATTTTCAAAATAGAGATTGCTATGCTAAACAGTAACTAGAGAGAGAGAGAGAGAGAGAGAGAGAGATAAGGACACTGCTTGTAGGATTCTTATGGGAAGCACGGCATCACTTCAGATCCAGAGTGCCGGGATGAAGGTCGAAGTAGAGTTGTAGAAGGAGAGAGGTCTAAAAGAGAGATGGTGGAGTATATTCTTCAAATGGGGGGCCCTAGGGCTTCTTTTATAGCTTTGATGAGGGGCAAAGAGGGTATTTTGGCTTTTAAAATCATGCAACAACTTTAGGCTAATTAGATCCATCGATCAGGAGATCAATGGCTTTGATTTAGCCTCAAAACACCCTCAAACGCGCCTTCATCATGCAGATTGGTTCTCTGATCGACACGTGGTGACTTCACAAGCCTTAGATCCCAATCTGACGCTCCACCTTCTTCCTAGCACCCACCCAACTCCTGCTCCACTCAATTCCCTCTCCTTGCATGCCTTCGCTATTCATACTTCGCATGCCTTAACCTTAGTTGTCCGAACTTATGACTGGACAGCTTAAACTCTCACCCACAATGCATTCTCAAAGCCCACGTGTGATCATGCGTTAAAGCTATGCATTTGTCCCCATGTTTGCCGCAGACATGTCTGGTCATGACACATGGTTGCATCTGCACCCTCTGCTCGAGATCTGACGACCAATCGGGCGTGCCTCCACCAGCTTCCCAAATTTTAGTGCTAAGCGTGCCTTGAATGTGCGTCTCACGCTTGCAAACCAGCACTCCTACTGTTGGGCTAAGGGTGTGGATTGGCAAGTTTCCTCTTCGGTGCTCGGCTGCTCTCGGCTGTTGGATGGAAATCCAACAGCTGAGGGTAGCCTTCCTTTCAATGAGGAGCGGTGGACTGCGGCGATGTGGAACGTTCGTGGCCATTGGATGGCGATCCAATGGCCCACAACGCACGATGAAGACACCTTCAGATGTTAGGTTGCAGTGAGGGGTGGCTGTGATGGCACCACGTGGTGCCATCATGGCCGTCCATCTTCTCTTCTTTGTATTTGGTGCTACAGAGCTCCGATTGGGTTGATTTTTGCATCGTTGGACCACGATTGTTGATCTGGATCCATCCGTGTGGTTGGATCTTTCATCTAAGGCTTTGATCTTTGTCATCTGGCTCCATGGCCTCCATTCTTCTATGGACTGCGCATGATGCTCTGGTTGTCTGATTAAGA
Organism: Thalassia testudinum; assembly: GCA_037157565.1. Classification (NCBI taxonomy): domain Eukaryota; kingdom Viridiplantae; phylum Streptophyta; class Magnoliopsida; order Alismatales; family Hydrocharitaceae; genus Thalassia; species Thalassia testudinum. The sequence continues at coordinate 45,385,198 of JAZHRO010000014.1, forward strand.
CAATTTTGGAATCATTGGACTCCTGTTATCGTCCTGATTAGATCTGTACAGTCTGATCTATCATCTACAGCCTCAAATCATCTGCAATTTATTTCATCTCTCTTTTAGGTCATAAAATGATAATATTATCTTTGCAGCTAACAAACTAACTATTATGTAAATTACGATGCTTATGAATGCATTATTCCTAAGTTATGCTAGAATCTAGCTTAATTCAAGTAATTTAGGTCGCATGATTGTTATGCAATCACACCCACATGCTTAAATCTTTCTAGTCCCTAGCAAATGCATGACTAAATGCAAAATGGTCCTACATGACAGATTTCTATCAAGAGTTTGACTAAAGATTTATTTCTTTTGTTTCCATCCAAAACTTTAGAAATCCAAATAATCATGAAAGCGTTTTGTTCTAGCCTATGCAACGGATCTAAGTGAAAAGTCAATCCACATCTAAAACTCATACTTGACCCTTAGTAAAAATCTATTGGGATAGGCATACTTCTCCACTCAGGGTTATAGGATAATTTGTAAATTCAACCCTGATTTTTGGCTTAGGTAGATGATAACTAAGTCAAGTAGATTTGTATTTGGTGGCTCATGCTCATTTGGTGCCGCATATAGACTAGTACTTTAGAACCTAGATTTCCAGACTATCAAATAATTCAACTCAAAGAGAGGCGGAGAAACTATGCTCTCTTTAGTTCTTTTATACTTATTCTCTCTCTTTCTCTTTCCTTCTTTTTATTTTTCTTCTTTCTTTTCTTTTCTTTTCTTTCTTTTAGAGCTCATAACCTCATCAGATTTGTCAGTATATTTGGTGGTCTCTCCTAGCATTAACACTTTGATTAGGTTCTAATAACCCTATGACCAAGTTAGAATTCCTCAGCCTGTATTCAGGCAGTTAGAAATATAGAAAAGTTGGTCACGGCTATATTTGGTGGATCGTGAGGGTGGTAGGTGTTGTTGGCTCATTACACTTAAAATAAATTCTAACTCATAAACTCATTTTTTTCTACTTTTTCTGCTTTTTTCTTTTTCTAATTTTTTTTTCTATGTATAATTTTTTTCTTCTCTTTTTTTTTCCTCTCTCTTTTCTATAAAAATATATATTTTTTTATTTTTCTTTTCTTCTTTCACATCTAAATATGTACTAATGCAACGTAGTATTGCATACAAACTTTTATTTACAAGGCATTATTTAGGATTAGGGGTGTTCAAGAGGATATTGGGTGCTTATTTGGTGGAAATACCTATTCCCGGCACTAGGAAGGGAATGGATAGGATAGCGTATTTATGACCTTGACATGAATATGCTCCTTCAGCCGAGAATTCCATAAAGAACAGTCGTGCCCATCCACCTTAGTCCTAGTTTTATCAGAAGCTACTCTCTACGTATTTGCCTTATTTGGTGGCTCTCAAAATATTCGCACTAAAAATTTGTATGCAGAAATTGAAAGCAAAAACTATGCCTAACTCTGAGTATGATTATCTAATTATCCAGAAGTTAAGATTCCTCATACTAGCCTTAGAGCACCAGTAGACTTTCTACTCTCACCTCACACTTGTTTGGTGGATATGTTAGAAGATAGTTTTCCTGATTCCCTAATTACTATCCAAGGGTTTAGGAGAAGAAGCATTTCTTCTTCTCGACAAACTAAAGATGTTTATCAATCTTCATAGAAAATCCATTGAAAATTCTATGTGTAAGTGTGAAATTGTACTAGATTCTAAACTCAGGAATCAACTTAAGAATAAATCCCTAATAAAACCTTAATAAAAATGCTTTATGCCTAAATACAATATTTTTTTTTCGACATAAAAATAAGACCTGCAATGTCCACCCCCCATGCCTATTCATTACATTGTCCTCATTGAAATGTATGCAGGAAAATCAATATATAATAAGCAAGAGGAGGGGATGTCACCTAACTATGCTTGTTAATCTAGGTCAGCATGGATGCAAAGGATGCAAACTACCTGTAAAAAATACTGGGTTGCCTCCCAGCTAGCGCTAAGTTTAACGTCATTAGCTAGACCTAAACCTAAAAATGAATTATTAGATTAATGGGTTGAGTCAGGATTAAAATAAAGATATTATCATGCAACACAAGGATCAATGATCCACAAATGCAGATCAGCTGATGGTGGATACCAAGCCCAAAAGGTTGGAAAAATAAAGTGAACGAGTTTGAAACTATTTGCAGCCAGATGCTACAAAAGAGAGAAACATTAGTGCGGGTGCCAAAGTGAAAAGTAGATAATGGCAACCTTAAGAAGTGATGCATGAGGAAGGCAGATGAGGTGGATACAAGGTGGTTCATGGGGAATAAATCATATGGGTCATGAAAGTGATGGGAAATGAAAGGAGGAACCCGAGTGGTATAGTATGAAATGGTATAGGAAACCACTTTGTAAGTCAAGTTAGGTATGGATGGATGTCGAGTAGGTGAGTAAAATAAGATCTAGTGGTCCATCTCAATAGTTTCAGACTTATCAAAATCCTCAATCTCATCCCTGGGGTGATCAAATATCTGATTTGAGTCACCCAAATCTTATTTTAATTCATGATGCAAGTCTTCAAATGTAATGGACGAAAATTCATTATTCCTTAGAATCACAGCCCCAGGGGGAGTAAGATCAGAATCTAGATTGGTGAAAATTTCAACTTCTTTTAGTTTTGTGGACTTCTGAATTTGATCCCAATTGTCTTTCTCTTGAATTACATCTTCTAAGGGAATGTTTTTCTGTTCCTCATCTGTGAAATCAAACTCCTCAGGATTCCATGATTCAGCTAAATTCTTTGCTTCCTCAGATAGATTCTCATAAGTCATCCCAGTAATTATGCAATTTCTTGAACATCTTTTTCATAAGGGGATTGTCTGTTTTGTTCAATCTCGAGATGTTGGGGATAAGAGTCAGGGTTTTCCTTAGGACTCTGGTGGATGGGAAGAGAAGGGTGCAAATTAGCTAAAACAGAACTGAAAGCATATTCGTCTTTAATATGCGATATCTTAGAATGATTTGTATTGCCAAATCCAGATATCAAATCATTTAAGCACATCTGATCATGGTAATCCTCAGACAAGATGACATCAGAGCCATCCAACTGTGCTTGGCTGGGAGTGTCACTATCCCTAATCTTTCTATCTTCTTGATCTTGATTTGATCCTCCAAAATCATCCATGTAGTCCAATTGTGTGTCTTTAAACATGAAAGACTCATACTTCAACCCACCATGGATTAGCTTCTTAAAATAGAATGGTTGTAATTCAGGGCCTAAATCAAGATATAATTCCTTAAGTGAGCCTTCCTCCTCAAAGTTAGTTTTTGGCATATCAAAATTATTTATTAGTTCAACTGTAGGCCTAAGTAGGATCTGTTCTGCATAATCACAAGGGTGGTGAGTGGGCTCAGTGTATGTAGAGGTTTGGATTGGATATGTCATACTTAAGGTTGGATCCTCAACCTTGAGTGGCTTACCACCAACTTGTGGCATACTTGGACCAGGTTTATCACCTTGTGCTTTCCAGATTCTATTGAGCTATTTTGTTAGATTATCTGTATTTCTTTTATTAGCTTCTCTCATCCCCTGGACTACTTGGATTAATTGGGTGATCTTCGGATCACCGCCATGGTCAAGGATTTGAGTAGACTGAGGATAATTATTTTCAGAATTTCTAACCTTAGTCAAATCAGAATACCTATCATTTGGATACCTAGGGTAAGAATCATATCCTTGGTTGGGTGGTGTAGGGTTATCCCAATAAGAAGGTGAAGTTGTTTGGGTGGAATTGGGTTGCAAAGTGATTTCGAGGATAGGATTGATATTCTAAGTATTGGGATTCTAAGGCATATCCCTGATCCGGGGAGATATGAGTTTGGCTGAAGCAGTCAAGATAGTTGGTCATGCCAATTAGGTACTGGTCCTGAATGGAGAGTGTCTTTTGAGGTTGTAGAGATCCTTGATATCCAGAGTTTTGTGTGGGATTTTGTGACGTAGGCCTAGCTATACCCAGGGAATATGAGATGTAGGCAAGGGAGTCAAGCCCTGGGTGTTGAGGAGAGTTCTCCCATCCCGAAGAAGTTGAAGGGAAGGGTTGGGATAGAGAGAAAAGGAGGAATAGTGTGAGGCAAAAGAGTATGGGTCCATGGTTTCCTTTTTAATTAGTTCTTCCTCATGGCAACTAGTCATTGGAATGTATTCAGAAAAATTGGGTCTTCTCCTTAGTTTACTCTCTAAAGGTGGTACCAAATCAGGGTTCGGAGACCTTTTAGCATCCATATACCAGAGGAAAGTTAATAGGTGAGAGAGAGAAGACAGATGAGAGAATACCCAACCCTTTCAATGGAAGCAATCAAATTGGTCCTTAGAGTGCTAACCCTTAATAGACCTGATCCTAGCTCCCCAAAATACGATTGGGTTAGATAACCCTTGAAGTACTTGGCTGGCTAGAAGGGTGGGACCCCCTAGGACACCACGCACGGTGGGACACCACTAAGGGTTAACATGGTTACCGCACCGACCTTTCTTATCACCAGTGGGTCCAAGTAGATAAGGCCTTGACCTTAGTCTAATCTAATTTCAAGTCCCCAAGACTATTTGTCCTACCTAGAGCAGGTCAACTCAATTTTAGGCTTGGGTTTGATGTGCTTTTGGCATATGATGGGCGTTAGGGGGTGTTTGCACTTCAAATTGATTTCAGATGTGTGAAGTGCACATGCAAAAGGGGTTTTGATGGGAACACTATCATGAGCCATAACTAACTCATTTTGATCAAATTAAGTCTGTAAATGCTTCTACATAATTGCTAGAGAGCCATAAGTCACTACATAACCATTCTGAAGGAAATACAAGAAAATAGGATTAAAACTGCAATTTTACCATCTTTATCATTAATGTATTACAATCACGGGTTTTCTTAGGGGGTAATTAAGGGTCAAATGGTCCTTAAAGTCTAACAAGTGGGTTAGAACAAATAGAAAAGAGTTTGCACATGTCTTGAAAATTAAATAACTTTTGAAATCCTAAAAATAGACCCATTTAATTAACTGAGGTTTGGGTCAAGATAAAATTCACCTAAACCTCTAAAATTCATAAAAAAATATTCTCTAGGGTTTGACCATCAGAACCGTTCTTGACCCAAAACAGAGTCCTAGACTAACATTTGCCTTAATTTAGGTTTTTGCACTAATTACCTAGTCAAATTTAGTCAAAACCTAAATCTAACTTCACCATTTGATTCCTTGGGTCCAAATTAGGTTTGTACCAAAATTTGGGCCTAATCTAAGATCATCTTGACCAAGTTTGCATTTTGGTCTAGTCAAACTCTTTCTATCTCATTCAGACCCTTAACTTTTGAATTCTCTTACAAATAGCCCCCAACTTCTTTACCTTCTTCACAAGCAGGTCCTTGTGCCATTTTTGGAAGGTGAAACTTTCACCGTCAAGTTTCTAGTGAGGATTTCTCACTCGATTCTCAATCAATCCTTTTCAAAATTGATACGGGGATTCCTTGGGAAGTCTCCTTCCATTTGAGCCATTCCTTGGGTTCTAAGTCCTTCCCAAAAGGTCATGAGAACCTTTCAAAGGTTCAGGTATCCATTGTTGCAACCACGTTCCAAGCTTGAAAGCTTCTTTCCTATCTTGGAAGGGCATCCTATGGCCTATAAAAGAGATCCTAGGGCACAGCCGTGCTCTTCAGCTAGTTTTGAGGCCAAAAACCCTCTTCCTAACCCAATCTCTGGCCTCCCCTGACCTAACTCCGATGAGCTCCTCCACTGTCGTCCTACAGCCTCCGAACAACCAAATTGGGAGCGTCTTCTTTCTCCTTGACTTCCTCCGCCTCTCGACAACCAACTCAGAGGCACCCTAGCCCCTTCATCCTTGTCATCTCCCTTATAGGAGAACCTTTCGTCCACGGTGCCAACCAACCACAACTGACGTTTCCCTACCCCTTTCATCTTGAGATTAAGTTCCAACGTTTTCTAGTATCCCCTACTCTTTTTCCCCTATTTATCCTTCGACTTCGATCCCTCAACACGCCGTTCACCTCCATCGTCCTCACCTCCATCTACTCCTCCGGCAAGCCCATCTCACCACCACAGACCACCAATCAACTCACCGACAAGCCCACAACTTCACCTCTCCACCCTCTTCAAAACCCCTCATCCCATTCATTACTTCGCCCACCCAAACTTGCCTCCAAACACACCCACTCTCACGCACACAGTCTGACTCTGCCTCGCACGCACGGACCTTGCCACGCCTCACAACCACCACCACCGCACTCACCACTCCACGGCGATCCTTCCTGAGCCTTCTGACAGGGCCAAGAGGCCATCTTACTTGATCTCAGGTGTACCCTCTAGCCGCCATTAATGAAGAGCTTCAAAGAAGGTTCGAGCTTGCTCCAAGTCTCGACTGCCCCAGGTAGAAGTCCCAGGTTGTGTGGATTTGCTTCAGGTACTGCCCTAGGTGGTCAATTGGATGCTTGGACCTCATGAGCCACGGCAATAGAAGGAAGGAACAATGCTGTAGATGCGCGAAGAAGAGGAACGCAGGTAGTCCCACCTCGAAAATCATTGAGCGCCCTATGACGCATAAATTGAAAAAGTGTCTAAGGCTATTTGCGTCAGACACTAGGGGTAAGGTCCCCGCTTACCCGCCCACGTGCCTCATCAGCAACATATACCCCGCAGACCTGGTGTGCTTGACCCGCCTAAGCCTTCACTCCTCTCTCACCACCCACAGCCGATGAGCCTAGACCTGGGTGTGTGCCTACCCAATTACCCGACGATACCTTGAGTGGCCATGGGGGGGCAAAATGTAGGAGGGGAGAAAGAGAGAGAGAGCATAGGGCAGGGGAGGGTTTTGCCCCGTGCAACACTTAGCCAAAACTTGTGATGGATGCCCTTATGCATGAAGAAAGAAAGAAGAAGAGGAGAAGGCTTGAGCAGAAGAAGAAAAGGAGAGGAAGAAAGCCGCACAGGAAGAGAAAGAGAAAAAGAAGAGGAGAAGCACAGAGAAAGGAAGAAGAAGAGAAGACACGGCAAGGGAAATAGAGAAAGAAAGAAAGAGGCAGAGAGACCCTTGAATCTCTGGCACTGTAGCACAAACTGTTTAAGCCGTCTGATACCTTTGATTACATATACTTGAGACTTTGATTTAATTGTTATTTGTGAGGAGTAATTGGTGATTTAAATCACCATTTTACTCCATTATTTTTGCATATTGATCCTGACATTATTCTTATTGCAATCTCTATTCTTGATTTAAATTGTGATCTTGAGCTTTGAATTCCATATTGCTCCCTGTGTTCGACCTCAGACTTAAAATTCGAGTAATAAATTTATTTATTTTTGAAGCGATTTCGGTTATATTACAATGCAATTTTTAACCTTGAATTCGTTGCACAAACATTTTAGCACCATTGCTGGGGAGGTCTTGACACTGAACTCAAGCCCAACATGATTCATGCCATTTCCAAATTCCATGGGCATAATTCCGAAGATCTTTTCCAACATATCAAGCAACTCAAGCATCTGGTCCAGACCTCGGGTCAGAAGCTCAAAATCGGGATGTTCTACTCATGAAAATTTTCTCCTTCTCTCTCATGAATAAAGCTACTCACTAGTACCAAACTCAAACACGTCCAATCAACACCTGGGTGGAACTTCAATCCGAGTTTTTGAGAAAGTTCTTCCCTGTTGGTCGGACAAATGCCTTATGGCACCAGATCACACATTTCACACAATAAGCAGGAGAACCACTTCACGAGGTATAGGATCGTTTTCTGGATCTCATGCAAAAGTGCCCCCACCATAGAGTTCCTAAATGGGAACAAGTCTAGTCTTTTCACCAGGGACTCCATGAAGATATTTGATTATTATTCAATGCGACCTACGGAGGAAACTTCATGGGTCAACACGAAGACACCGTGTGGGAGATTCTTGAGAATATGTGTGAGAACTCCATCAATAATGAATCCATGGGCATGTTCGATCGGACGAATGGCCGTGCATTGACGAATTCAAAGGGAGCACATGAGACGCAGGGCCTGTTCTCTTCCGTTGACTTGGAACTGATGGCCAGTCATCTAGACAAGGTCTCTATTATTGAGAAGAAGGTGGATGAGCTAACTCGACATTTGCAGTAAGCCACCTCTACACAAAACACATTCACGCAACCACTCTCTGGCAAGGAGGTTGTGCACAACCTCTATCATTGACCTTCTCAGGGGATGGACCTGTATCCACCCCAGTCTGATTCTGGTTTTAGAGGAAACTCTGGACCCACCTACTCTAGTTAGGCGAACTCTGAACCCTCGTATTCTGACTTTTCCGAGGTTTGTCAGACCTGCGAGGACCTCAATGCCATTCAGAATGATCCATTCTCCAACACTTACAACCCTGGATGGCATAATCATCTCAATTTCACATGGTCAAGCAATAATCAAAATCAGACCTCAATATCAGCTTCGACCACAAGCTCCTCATCCATATCAGCCACCTCAGCCTCGGCCTAACCCAACTTATCAATATGGGCCGAACCATACAGATCAAATGCCTCTTATCCTTTAGACTCTGGTTGACATTCAGAAGACGAATGCGGCTATGCAAAAATAGCACAGAGATGAGATCACAGAGGCTCGCAATCAACTTGCCCAAATGGCAAATCCTCGCCAACCTGGTGCACTTCCTTCACAATCTCTGCCTAATCCGAATAACATGCCAAACCAGAGGCACGTTATGGACCCAAATCTGGGCCAAGCTCACTTTATTTATCAGGCCCCTTCTACTCCATCACCCAACGGGATGGAGGCTTCAACATCATATGCGGGTTACCAGCAGCAAGCACCTCTTTTACCCACACCAAACCAGAACCAGGCGGGATTGAATTCTGTTACTACCCGCACTGGAAAAACAACACAGGACCCACCTTATCGAAGCCAGTCCCAGCCTGGTAATACAAACCCTAACCCTAGGATAGCCATCCAGGACACCTCTATCCCAGATTAAGAACCTGGACCCATTCTAGAGGAACCATCTAAGGTTCCATTTCCTGAGGCCTTGACTAAGGGAAAAAGAATAACCAAAATCGTGGCACCTGAGGAGGACCTGGTCAAGCTCTTTGAGTAGGTTCATATAAACATCCCCTTAATGGATGCGATACACTACGTACCGACTTACGCACGATTTCTGAAAGATGTATGTACACCTAAGCATAAGCCGTGAATCAAAGATGGAAATCCGATTGTACTATCAGAGCATGTCAGCTCCATCATTTTAAGCAAACTCCCGCCTAAGGCAAAAGACCTAGGCGCCCCTCTGATCTCCTGTGAAATCGGTGATATACGATTCGACTGAGCTTTATTAGATTTAGGAGCCTCCATAAATTTGATACCTACATCCCTACTAGACTACTTCGAGGAATTTGAGCTTAAACTGACTGAAATGACTTTACAGCTAGCCAACCGATCAATTAAGTCACCAAAAGAAATTCTTGAGGATGTCATAGTTAAGGTACATGATTTCTATTTTCTAGTGGATTTTATCATCTTAGACATGGATGCTCCTGAGAATGTGAAGAATACACTGATCATACTAGGGAGACCTTTTCTCGCCACTGCTAGGGCCAATATCAATTGTGAGGAGGGCTAAATTGAATTAAAATTTGGGAGCAAGACACTAAAGATCGACATCTTCAAGGTCCAACAAGGAATTAATTGTGGAGTCATAGAACAGATTTGCGATATCGAAGTTGTGGTTGATGACTTTATCGAGGAAAAACCAACTATTTTTGATCAACCACAGGAGGATCAAAACCCACACTTAGAGGAGCCCGAACTCAACCTAGACACACCCATAGCTCCTTCCTTTGCTCCTGGCACCCACCCTGAACCACCCGCTGCTACTGACAACCCGATTTTGGAATTAAAGTCTCTTCCTGACCATCTCAAGTACATCTTTTTGGGTTCCAATCAAACGTTTCCTATGATTATCAACTCCCGACTCACACCTAATCAGGAAACACGCTTGATTTCTATTCTCCAGCAACATCGAAGAGCCATTGGATGGACTCTCGATGATCTGACTAGTATCAGGCCTTCGTACTGCACACATCACATCACATTTAAGAGGGCTTGCGACCATCCCGTGAAATGCAGAGACGCCTGAATCCAAATCTGCAGGATGTTGTGAAAAAGGAGATCATCAAGTGGTTAGATGCAGGGATCATCTACCCGATCTCCAACATTCGGTGGGTGAGCCCAATCCAAATTATGCCTAAAAAGGAAGGGTTCACCGTCATCATACTGAAATCGAGGAAACCATATCGACCCGTATAGTAAACTCATGGAGAGTCTACATTGATTACAGAAGACTCAATTCCTCCATGAAGAAGGATCATTTCCCACTACATTCATTGATCAGATTCTAGAGAAACTAGCGGGAAATCGATTCTTCTACCTTTTGGACGTGTACTCCGGTTACAATCAGGACGCAATCCATCCCAAGGACCAAGAAAAGATCACCTTCACCTGCCCCTTCAGAACATACTCATTCTAAAGGATGCTGTTTGATCTCTATAATGCACCCGCTACTTTTCAGCGGTGCATGCTTGCCATATTCTCAGATATGGTAGGTGAATACCTTGAAGTCTTCATGGACGACTTCTCGGTATTTGGTGAATCATTTGATGATTGCCTCCTGCACTTCATCCAGATCCTCAGGCGATGCATCGACATGAACTTCGTTCTTTCTTGGGAAAAGAGCCACTTCATGGTACTTGAGGGAATTGTCTTGGGACATCTCATCTCTGAAAAAGGCATCCAGGTTGATCGAGCCAAGGTAAATTTGATTTCCAAACTCCCTATGCCTAGCTCAGTCAATGACATCCGATACTTCTTGGGGTACATCAGTTTTTACCATCGATTCATTCTCGATTTCTCGAAAATTGCATGCCCCCTCACTAATCTTCTATCTAAGGACGTCCCTTTTGAAATCTCTAAGGAGTGCGCTCAGGCATTTGAGATCTTGCGTGATTGAGTTACCCAAGCACCTATCCTACAGTCCCCTAATTGGTCTCAACCCTTTGAGATCATGTGCGATGCATCTGATTATGCTGTAGATGCAGTACTTGGGTAGAAAATAGACAAGAAACCTGTGGTCATCTACTACGCTAGGAAGACATTTGATGAGGCTCAACGTAACTATATAGTTATTGAGAAAGAGCTACTAGCCGTAGTGTTTGCCCTAGAAAAATTTAGATCATATCTTTTGGGTTCCCATGTTATCATATACTCAGATCACACTACAGTGAGGCACCTCCTTGTGAAGAAGGAAGTGAAACCTCAACTAATCAATTGGATCTTGCTGTTACAAGAGTTTGATCTCGAGATTCACAACAAAGCGGGAAAACAGAATGTGGTAGCTGACCACTTGTCCTGTCTTCCTTCTTCTGTCATCAACCCATCGAGTCAAATCACTAAGCATTTTTCAGACGAGCACTTGCTAGCCATTCACAATCTCCCTTGGTTTGCTGATATTGTAAACTACTTAGTTGCGAGGAAAGTTCCACTAGATTGGCCGACTTCCAAGCGGGACAAATTGATTGTCGAGGTCAAGTACTATATTTGGGAGGAACCATACCTCTTCCACATCGGCAATGATTAGGTGATCCGGTGATGCATTCCTGATGATGAGGTCAATGATGTAATGTCATTCTGTCATAACCAGGCCTGCGATGGCCATTTCTCTGGGCGTAAAACCATAGCGAAAATTCTCCAGTGTGGGTTCTTTTGGCCTACTTTGTTCAAAGAGGCACTGACATATTGTAGGGCATGCTCTCATTGTCAGACCCTTGGCAACATGGGCCTGCAGGATATGATGCCCTTGAACCTGATTATTGTGTGCGAAATCTTTGACATATGGGGAATTGATTTCATGGGACCCTTTTCCGAATCTAACGGCTTCGAATACATTCTACTTGCTGTTGATTATGTCTCTAAATGGGTTGAACCCGTCCCCACGAGAATGAGTGATCATAAAGTTGTCCTCTGATTTATCTAGGAGAACATCTTTACCAGATTTGAGGTTCCTAAAGCCATCATCAACGATGGCAGGTCTCATTTTACCAATGTGCACTTCAAGTCCCTGATGAAAAAGTATGGGGTATCACATTGTATCTCGACTCCTTACCATCTCCAGACTAATGGACTGGCAGAACTATCAAATCGAGAGATCAAGAAGATTCTTCAGGTCACTGTTTGGCTTAATTGAAAAGATTGGTCTTGTGGGCCTATAGGACCGCCCACAAGACCCAATTAGGCATATCTCCCTTTAGATTAGTGTACGGTAAGGCATGTCACCTTCCCATCGAGATGGAGTACAAGGCTTATTGGGCAGTACAAAAGTACAATCTGGATCTAGTGAAGGCTGGAATAGACCTCTGGTTGCAATTGAGCGAGATCAGGGAACTATGCAATGATGCGTATGAGAACTCGCATATCTACAAAGAGCGGATTAAAGCCTTCCACGATAGGCACATTGTGCAAAAATCTTTCCACCCTAGTCAGAAAATTCTACTTTTTGATGCCAAACTCAAATTGTTCCCAGGAAAACTCAAATCAAAATCGATTGGACCATTGTTGGTGAGACGAATCTTTGGAAAAGAGCTATTGAAATTGGCCAACCTAGCCTTGATTTAGAACCCATTGTCGTGAACAGTCAGAGACTTAAACCATTCATTGAACTCACTGATACGAATAGGGCTGAGGCATCTTTTGATCTCCATTCTCCCTGAGTTTATTGCGCTTGGCTGATGGCGTTAAACTCAGCGCTTAATGGGAGGCAACCCATCATTTTTTTAAAAACCTGAAACCCTTCTTGACACATTGTTGAAACGCGAATGACTCGATCGGGTTTTAACAGTTATTGCATCGTAGTATAGGTGATCAAGCGTCGTCAACAAATAAAAGTTTTTATTACTCGAAAACCGAAGTATCCGAGGTCGAACACAGGGAGCAATCGGAATTTACTACTAATCTCAAATGTAATTGAACACTCTAATTTACTCAAAACTTTAATTAAATATGAATGTATGTGGTTAAAAAGTAATTATGACAAAAGAATGAAATTGTACGTCTGACCTTCTGATCAGACGTCTTAAAAGTGTTTCCCCCTCTTCTTTTGCTTTCTTTCTTCTGAAGCCTTCACTTTGCTTCTTTCTTCTTCTTGTGTTGGTCTTCTGTCTCTTATCTGCAGTCTCTCTTCTTCCTTGTCTTCTCTCTTCTGTGAAGGCTTCTTCTTCCTTGGTCTTCTGTCTCTTCTCTGCAGCCTTTTGCTTCTTTTCTCTTATGTCTTCTTCTTCTCTTCTCTGCAGCCTTTCTTCTTCTTCTGCCTTGCTCAGTCTCTTCTTCAGAGTTTCTTCTTCTTCTGCTCCTTCTCTTCTCCTTCTTCTTCTCTTCTCCTTCCTGCGGCTAAGTTTCTTCTCTTCAACTCTCAGCCTGCCTGCACAAGGAGCAAAACCTACCCCTTTCCCTCTACCCGCACGTCTTTCTCTCTCTCTGCAAATCGCTCTCAGGATGCTCTCCCAGAGCAGCGGGTAATCAGGTCGGGCTTCGCATCCAGGACCAGGCGCACCGGCGTGAGGGTGATGCGTAAGGTGTGCTCAAATGGGGTCGGGTCGGAGCCCGCCAGATCCGCGAAATGAAGCTGCGGACGAGGCAAGCGTGCGTTGGGTGAGGGACCTCACCCCTGTGCGTTCGGAGGCGATAAGCACATAACACAAAATCAATTTAAAGCATACCTGCGCATTGTAGATTGCCGATGTGGGACTATTAGTCTTGCCCCGCTCTCATGCACGCCCGCAGAACCTTCGTGCAATTGCCACAGCTGTGGCCTCTATTGGCGTTGATTTCTGGAGCAACGATCTTCGCGAGACCTGCCCCAATGCGCAACACCTGAAGCCTGGATGTCTTGAAGCCTGGAGCGAGCTTCAAGCTTCTTCAACTGTCGTCAATGGCGGCTGCAGCTCCGATCTTGTCGTGCATGAATACGGCCTATTGGCCTAATCAAACCACCTGCAGACCTTCGTCGTGGCATGGCGAAGGTGATGCGACGTGCAACAGGTCGCGGGGTGGCCTAGGCGTGCGTGCCTAGGTCGCCCTGTGACCGGAGGTGTGGGTGTGTTCGGGGGGCTGTTGTGGAGGCGTAGAGGGATGGTGGATGGGCAGAGGTTGCTCGGTGAGGTGAGGCAGAGCCTCTGAGTTGGTCAGTGAGTCGTGCGAAAGTGTGGAGCAACGGGAGCTACTCGCCGGAGGTTGGTCGGAGGCGAGGAAGATGGCGATGGTCAGCGACGGTCGAGGGTCGATTGGTGAAATAAGGTGGGGGGAATGAAAGAGGGGATAGAGGAGAATAGTTTAAACCTAACTACAGGGACGAAGGGGGACGGAGAGGCGGACAGCTGTACCTGCTGTCGCCGGAGAAGAAGCTGCCTAGTGGAGGAAGACGGCAGCGACGATGGGTCTGAGGCAGCATGCGTGAGTATTGCACGACGCGGAGGAGAATTAGGAAGAAGTCTCTGCCACTGGTTTTGTGGCAGAGCGAAGAGGAAGGGAAGGGAAAGCTCGCCGGAGCTCGCTGGGTACCCTGGCCGGGAAGGGAGAGACGAATCTGAGGTGAAACCCTGGCCAGGTCGAGCTCAAATTGAGCGGCCGGGTTTGGGGGTTCTTTTATAGGCATTGGGCTGTGTGTTCAGAGCTTGGAGGGCACGTATGCGTCTCCGACGGCTCGTCGGAGAAGGAAAGTGGGTGGATACCCAAATCCCTTGTGCGTTCGCACGAGAGATTGGGATCAAATCAGAGATCATGGCAGGCCTCATATGGGAGGGAATTCCTCAGAGAATCTCCCTTCCATTTTTGGGAGGGGATCTCTGAGGAATCAGAGAGTATTCCCTCTCTAATCCTCGCCGAAGCAGGATTCTGCCCCAATAATGGTGGAAGGACCTGATTGCAAGGTTGGCAAGGAAGTTAGGGGGCTCTCTGCGATGATTTTCAAAAGTTAGGGACCAAATTATGATTTGGGTGTACTAAATTGCAAAGTAGGTCAAGATGACCTCCCCTTAGGTCAAAATTTTGGTATAAATCTAATTTGGATTTAAAGAATCCAATGGTGAAGTTGGATTTTAGGTTTGACTACGTTTGACTGAACATTTTGCATAAAAACCCAAATTAGGTCAATTAATGAGCTAGGACCCTAATCTAGGTCAAACTGGGTTCCAAAGGCCAAATTAAGTGTTCTAAACCCTAGAGGATATTTTTACATGAATTTTAGAGGGTTTAATTGATTTTTATCCTGATCGGAACCTTGTTGAATTAAGCGGGTCTGTTTTAGGGTTACCAAATGTCATTTAATTCCTAGATTGCATATGAACTCATTTCTGATTGATTCAACCCACTTTTTATCTCATTTAGACCATTTGACCTATGTTTTGCCTCTGAGAAATCCCGTTTATGTACTGCAATGGTAAAATTATAGTTTTAACCTTTATTTCATGTTTTCTTCTCAGAACACTTATTCCTTCATTTAGGCCTTCTTCTAGGTGGAGATTTTATTCTCTTTATTGGGTCAAAATGAGCTAGTTATGGCTCATGATGAGGCTCTCATCACACATCTTATGCTAAACTCATATTGCACTTTAGGGTTCATCCATTAGAACAGCTGACTCCACCTCTAATACCCATACCCGAGTTTGAAATCATCCGCAGCAGTCACCCCAACCCATCCACCCACCCAACACCTGTTCTAATGAATGATCTAAGCTGAACTTGAACCCACCTAATTTACAATGTGGGCGTTACAAATCGTAGGCATGGGGGGGTATTAAAGTGCAAAATTCCATGAAAATCACTTCACAAGAAGGGTTTCATCAAAAAAATCACATATTCCAAAAAACCAAAAAAATAAAAAATTGAAAAAGAACAAAAAAATGGAAGAAGGGAGGAAATTTTGAATTGATTGCATATCATTTGTTGAGGAGAAAAGGGAAGGAGATAGAAATGTAAAAAAGGAGCATAATTTGATAAGAGAAAAAGAGATAGTCATTAGTAAAAGATTAAGGAATTGACTTAGTTCTAGACCAAATCAAAAGAAAGAAAATGAAAGACAAAAGGTGCTAAGAGACAAAAAGAGATTAGTAGGAACGCATCTTAGGCCTCTTGGGCTGCGATCCTAGGCTTAAAAATTCAAGTATCCGCTAAAATCAGGATAGTCCTCAAGAGGTTGGGAAAAATGCGAAGCTTAACTATTAGGTCTAAGGCTTAGGGATTATTTAGCCTCATTAACTGACCTCTGGTTTGCAAGACTCGGTAACCTAAGCACCCCAATCCACACATTGTCTGGTTCAATGCGCTTAAATATCAAAATCACATAAAATGCGTTAAATATGTTCTAAAAATGTTACCTAGATTAGGAGCGGTTGATCAACACAAGTTGATTTGGAGAGGCAGGAAATTCCCCTAGAAGATGCGCAATAACATATCGTCTCCTCGGTGCTTGTCTCCTAGGATATCTAAATATCCTACTGGGGGCATGTAAGCACCTTGTGCTGGTTCAGATGCCATGGGCGGCATTATCTCAAAATGTCGATTGCCAGGGTCTGGATTTAGTTACAGAATGCCATGGGCAGGACTATCTCGAAAGCCAGGATTTTGGGGGTTGCCATGGGTGGTGCTATCTCGAAGCATCAATCGTCAAGAACCCTACGAGGATTGATGGTGGGAACTAGAAATCCAATATAGACCATGTTGTAAAGCTAATCTGAGGTTAGAAATAAAAAGAAAAGAGAGAGAAAACTCTCCAAAGATAAAGAAAAATTCTTCTGTCTCTTTTTTATAAAAACGCACTGCAAACTGAACCTGGGCTAAAACATGTTACAAGCATGGGTGCTTTAACTGTGGAGTTCAATGAACCTTAAGTTAGTTCTCATGGGCCTTAAAAACCTTTGCAGCAGACTGAGGCTAGAGCTGGTCAGGTCCGGATCTTGGTTGGTACTTGAGTACCTCTAGGCCTACTATTGGCATTCCAACTTAATCTACAAAAGAAAGCACACATCAGAGTTTTGAGCATAGAAAGGCATATGGTCTAGAATTAAAGTTAATTTCATGAGATTTTGCTAAGGGATTAGCAAAAGCTAGGCATGGGGGTATGATGGGAATACCATCATGAGCCATAACTAACTCATTTTGATCCAATTAAGTCAGTAAATGCTCCTACATAACTGACAGAGAGCCATAAGTTACTACATAACCATTCTGAGGGAAATACAAGAAAATATGGTTAAAACTACAGTTTTACCATCTTATCACGAATGCAGTACAATCACGGGTTTTCCCAAGGGGTAATTAAAAGTCAAATGGTCCTTAATGTCTAAAACGTGGGTTAGAATAAACAAAAAAGGTTTTGCATGTGTCTTGAGAATTAAATGACTTTTGCAACCCTAAAAATAGACCCGCTTAATTAACTAAGGTTATGGTCAGGATAAAATTCACCTAAACCCTCTAAAATTCATAGAAAAATATTCTCTAGGATTTGGAACCTTCAATTTGACCATCAGAACCCGTCTTGACCCAAAATAGAGTCCTAGACTGACATTTGCCCTAAATTGGGTTTTCACATAAAGTATCCAGTCAAACTTGGGCAAAACCTAAATCTAACTTCACTATTGGATTCCTTGGGTTTAAATTAGGTCTGTACCAAACTTTGGGCCCAATCTGAGATCATCTTGACCAAGTTTGCATTTTGGTCTAGTCAAACTCTTTCTATCTCATTCAGACCCTTAACTTTTAAATTCTCTTACAAATAGCCCCCCAACCTCTTTACCTTCTTCACAAGCAGGTCCCCGTGCCATTTTTGGAAGGTGAAACCTTCACCGTCGAGTTTCGAGCGAGGATTTCTCGCTCGATTCTTAATCAATCATTCTCAAAATTGATACGGGGATTCCTTGGGAAGTCTCCTTCCATTTGAGCCTTTCCTTGGGCTCTAAGTCCTTCCCAAAAGGTCATGCAAACCTTTCAAAGGTTCAGGTATCCATTGTTGCAACCACCTTCCAAGGTTGAAAGCTTCTTTCCAAGCTTGGAAGGTGATTGCACTGCAAAAATACACCTGCAATTGTGTCGTCTTGTGCTATTTCCTAGCATTACCAGTGCATATTAGGTTTCCATAGTCACATTTGTGAAAATACATGCATGCATGCATTTAATTGAGAGGGGAGGAGAGTGAAATGAATGGCCTTGCAATTAACATTTTTCCTCAAGTGCATCTTTGCAAAATTCACCATCTTTTTATTTTTATTTTACTTGATTTTGAAATCTTCCCTGCGGCTGCATGGCAACCTCTTCTTCCTCGCACCATTCCCTGCTCAGCCATTCCCTGCTCGCCACTCCCAGCAGCCGCATGCAAGCCATGCACAGCAAGGGCATGGCTATGCATGCTTTCTCCATCTATAAAAAGAGGGTGGCTTCTTCCTTTGCAGCTAGCCTGGTCCTCCACCAAAGAAACACACAGCAGCTCTTCTCCAGGCCACCATCTCCTCCCTCTCCCTCCATACGCAGGACCTCCTCCTCAGAGGAGCCACTCTGCGGGTAGGAGTCTTCACTGTGGTGCACACCCACCACCGTGAGACCACCACCGCCCAGCTCATCAAGAGCCGGTGGGCATGCTGGCCTTCTTCCCTGTTTCACTTTCCAGCCATTCCAGCCATTGGAGCGGGAGCTTCAAGCTTTGAAGCTCAAAGCTCTGCACGCAGCAGCAACAGCAACACAGCAGCAGTCGCCCAGCCATTTCCGTGCATGCCAGCAGGCCGCCCTCGCCTCCAGCGTGCGCCTACAAGCGCCCTCGCCTCCTGCTTCTTCGCACTGCACTCACCTGTCCGCCCGCAATCAGCCACCGCACGCCATTGCAACGGCCGGCCAAGCTTCTCTGCGCACGCCAGCCAACACCCGTAGCCCCATCGCGCCCCCTGTCGCGCTCCTTCGCCCGCGACCTAGCCTCTCCGCGAGCCGTGTCGCGAGTTCCGCCCGCAAGCCATCAGCCGGTGCAACCCTTCCACGAGCGAGCCAACTCACGCGCGCTAGCCCCGAGCCGTCCGCACTCACAGCACCGTCTGCTCCCGGTTGCGCGACTCGGCCTTACACTGTAGCCACTGTTCACGCCAGTCTGCGAAACACTGTGGCTACAGTGGGGTGACCGGTGAGTTTCTCACTTATCCGGTCACCCGACGCACCGCTACCGGCCACTTCCCGTGCGCACGTTCAACCCCGCACCCGCTCCAGCGCCCGCCCGCATGTCTGCATGTGCCCGAGTCGCCCGCACCCACTCGCGTCACCCGCTCCCTTCGCCCGCGTGCGCCCGCTCCAGCTCTCCGCACAGTGCTGTGCACTACGGTCCTCTCTCCGCGCCCATGCCCTCCATCGCACGCCTTTCTGCACGCGCGCGTGGAGCCTCTAGACGGCGCTTGGAAGCTTCAGACGCCTTAACCCTCCAGCAGCGCCCTATCTCTCTCCCTCTCTCTCTCTCTCACAGCACTCTCTCACTCTCTTTACCGACACTTACACACCTACACTCACACTTTCATACACACACACACACACACACCCCTATACACTATTATATACATTTATATATATACGTATACATATATATATTGATATACATATATCTATACATATATTAGTACTTATATAACTATGTATTAGTCTATATATATATATATATATATATATATATATATATATATATATATATATATATACACACACACACACATATATACTTACATGTATACATATATTTATATACATATATATATACATATATATATCTATATATATATTATTACCTATATAACTAAGTATATACATATCTATCTATATAACCCTATATGCATATATATCTATATATACATATCTATCTACATATATCTATATACATATATTACTATATAAATATATATATATATATATATATGTATGTATGTATGTATGTATATATTTTTACATCTATATAGTTATATATACATACTTATACATATATATATCTATACATATATTTATCTATACATATACTTATATATATATATATACATATATATATACACATATATATATACACATATAACTACATATATACCTATATATTTATAACCATATATACATATAGATATATTTACATATATACATATATATATATTTTTTTTTCACATTACTTACCATACGTTGTATCGCGGGAATATCTGCACCAGTTGCTGATATTCCCCGATACACGCGTACAAAAAGCGTGGTTACACTCATCTTCCATCAATCCATCTTACACTCCACGCAGCACCTCATCCTGTTGGTTGCGTCTTTCTAGACGACGACCGACTCGATATCGTGCTACACTCCATCTCCACCTCCACCCCCCACCCCTTTATACATATATAGTATATACATATATATCTATACTATATTTACTTTATTTCTATTTCTCTTTCCTGCCAATAAAAAGATAAAAAAATATATAAAAGAGAAAAGATAATCCTTGACTTGCAGGTACTCCATCTTGCGAATAGCAAAACCTATTTTGGAAGCCTGATTTGGCTCAAAGCCAAGAACCTAATTTTGAGGGTGTGCCTCAAGGACCAAGATTATCAGAAAAAAATCTTAAATAGAAAAATGCCAAAAACACAATAAACGAACGGAAGAGATTCGTTGTAGGAAAGGCGTAGAAACTTGACTTATAACCCCACTTCCCTGAGTTCGATCCTGGGCCTAAAAGTGACAAGATATAATCAAGTAGGCCAAGTAAAAAATTTTTGTAAAGAGATGGTTAGGCTCGATTTAGGTTAACCATTATACACACTTCAACGATAAAATCACCATATTAACACACCTATCTCGGTCCGACCACCACCTTTTCTGGTGCCGTTGCCGGGGAAGTGCACCTTCAAGTAAGTTTTTTCTCCATTCCTGTAATTTTTTCTCTTCTCTCTTCATGGGTGTCTCTGTTTTTGGTGTGCAGGTGAACCTGTTGCAAGGAGAAGGCAGGCAGATGAAGTCGAAGACGTGAGCAAATCCAAGGTGGGAACGAGAGCATGAAGATGCCGACACCGCATTGGAGCTTCGCACATGTTGCCGAACAAGTAGGTCTTCTTTTCTTAGCAACTTAGGTTAACTTGTCACCTTAATAAAAAAAATTAAAAAAAAAAAAACTAAAAACTAGAAAAACTTCTTGGGATCTCTTGGGGCAAGTGGATTAAAATTCACTTGTTTGATTGATGGCCTTTACTCCCACCGCCCCGAGATTTCCCGCCTTACTTCGCATAGCGAAAATCCAAGAATCTTGATTCTTGAATTTTTCACCGTGTGAAGTATTCTGCAAATTCGGGATCACATTTTTGGTGGGGAGACTTGGAATTGAGTTGATTCCAACCCCACCATGACTTTTCAACTTGCCTAAGATTCGATCCCAAATACTTCAACCCCAACAATTTGATTTTCCTTATCTTTTGGTTGAGCCTTGTGTGGAAATCTTTTTGATAATTGGGAGCACTTGAATTGAAGTGCTTTGGCTCCCTTTCACACTAATTTAAAACTGATTCGTGCATCCACACATAGAAATCTCCAATTAGGGAAGCCCAGTGCATTTTAGCATGCATTAACCAACTGATATTGAAGAAGGGTTTGTTGGGCTTAGAAGAAAACTTGTATTCTTGCAAAACCCGGAGATTGGTTGAATTGGTATTTCAGCGAAATCCTAAAATCCATACTACTTAAGGCTGAACTCTAAAAACCATTCACCAATTAAAACTTCAATTCGGGGAGATTTCCCCGTTACATGCTTGTTTTACACACTCTGAAAAATCAATCACTTGGGCATTACCCGTAAATAACGCCCTTCACATTCCAAAAGCACTTGATCCTAAGCCTCTAACTAAAATTGGTTGCAACTTGACCCTTATTAAGGATTGGAGGTCTAACTACCTGCGTGTAGCACCTACATGCTGGTGAGGGTTCCCGCGTGCTATCGGGTGTCTAAGACTGGTGCAAACGGCCTTTCAATCTGGCCCGGTGGTTCCGCGGTGCTCACATTCGGTTCCATAGTTCGTGATAGTAGGTAACTTAGATCTTTAGGTCTAAGGGCACATGTAGAGGTTAGGAATTTGATTGAATTGATTTGTCATCAAGTGTACCTTTGCAGTGTCATTTCTCTCATCTCTTTTCCCTTCTCATCTCCCCAATTCTTCCTGCGGAAGTGCATGTTTGGGAGGAGGTCACAAAACCCTGAACTATTTGAATTGTCTGATAAATTTAGAAAAGAAGCCGAATCGTCCTCCTCCTCCACAAACATGGCTGCACGCCCACCCCCAAATCCCGAGGGAGGAAACCGCCCTCAGAACTCACCAGGGGGTGGAGCCTTAGATCCCATAACCCGCCTCCAAGCCCAAATGGAAATGTATAATGAGCAAATTGAACCCATTCGGGAAAAATTGGAGGAAATGCAGAACCCTTCCGAACGGGAGGAGCCTAGGTCTCTTAGCTCCTATCAGAATCCCACTGCTACAGAGACCATAGGACAAATTTGGGTCCCCATGGGCAGGGACGACTTTGAATTGAAATCGAACATAATTGGCTTGATAAATTTTCACTTCCATGGTTTTGCAAGTGAAGATCCTTTTCTCCACTTGGAAGACCTAACCCGATTGGCTGAAACTGTTAAACCTAGAAATATCGGGTTACCTATAGTCTTCATGAAAATGTTTCCGTTTTCATTGTGGGATAAAGCGTCGCAGTGGCTACGCACCCTTGGGAGAACCATCCACTCTTGGGAAGAGATGCGAACAGCGTTTCTCAAGAAGTTCTTCCCAATCGGGCGAACCAATGCGCTTCGTCGTGCCATCACTTCATTTACGCAACAAAACGGCGAACAATTTCATGAGGCATGGGAGAGATATAATGACCTCCTCAGGAAGTGTCCACACCACGGTCTGCCTAAGTGGCATATAGCCCAGATTTTCTACTACGGGCTAAATGAGACTTTGAAGCAAATTGTAGACGTTTCCTGCAGAGGGAATTTTATGAATAAAGATGAGAATGGAGCATTCGAATTATTTGAAAATATGAGCAAAAACTCAATGAACAATGCCTTCATTGTCGCCTTTAATCGTACCAACCAGTCCCGAAATGTCCACGAAGTTGACGCGGGACCCTCCCATTCATCCACTGATCTCAGCCTTATTGCACAAAAATTGGATGAAGTCTCTGTCGTGCATAGGAAGCTGGACGAGCTTCTAGCCAACCCCGCCCATTCTATGACAAACACCACCTCTTCACCACTTCGTCACAATTCCAATTCTTCCAACATCAGGCCTATCCCGAGAAACCCCGTAAGACCTTCCTTACCAGGTGTCGCGCCGAGCGACTCGGTAAGCCATGTGGATCTGGCTTCTGCAAGCCAGTATTTTGACACGGAGGACCAAGCCTCCATGTGCTCAAATGCATATTTACATGCGGACGCGTCTTCTGGCATAGAAGACGCTTGCGCCCTAGGGAATAACCCGTTCTCTGCCACTTATAACCCAAGGTGGTGAAATCATCCGAATTTCGCATGGTCCAACAACCCGCAGCGCCAAAACCCTGCGGGTGGACCAATGCGACCGTCCGCACCTGTCATCCCAAGGGCCCAGTCTAATCCTATGGCTAATCCACCATCAGGCCCTTGCGTACCGCAAACCGAACACGCATCAAGTCCTTTTGACAAATTGATGCGAATGATGATGAAAATGTCAAAGCGCCATGAAGAGAACATGACCTCTCTTCAGCACCAATTGGTGCAGCAGAATGCTGAGATCAGTCAACTATGCATGGCGACTCGATCTCAGGACACTCTTCTAGCCCAACCTCTTCCAAACCCATGAAATTTCGTACCCCGTGGTCCTAAACCACGGGTACAACCTTCTCAGGGGCAGGTTAATCAGATTCTGCAGGCTCCGAGCATTCCACCGGGATTTCAGGCTACCCGCTGCAGCACCACACTCTTATGTCCCTATTGCGAACCCTCCTCTGCCGTATGATCCCACTGGACCCACATCGTCCAATGCTATCACTACGAGGTGCTGTAAGCAGACCGTCGATCCACCTCGACTTGATCCTGGCCCCTCTTCTTCATCACCCTCTCATTCGAGATGCGCACCGCATTCGCGAGAGGACGATACACCCAAATTGGTGCCAGAATCCATTCCATTCCCTAAGGCTCTACCAAGGGAACCAAAAGGCAAAAAGAAAGATACGCAGGCCTTTGATAACCTGCGTAATTTGTTCAGGGATGTAGAAATCAAGGTACCCTTGCTTGAGGCTATCGACCACATACCTACTGTTGCCTGATTTTTCAAAGACTACACAACACTCAGGTGGCAGTCAAAGAAAACTAAGAATCCGATGGTTCTCTTGCCTCATGCGAGTTGTGCTATATTATCAAATCTACCATCGAAGCAGAAAGATCCGGGCACACCGCTTATTTCCTGCAGCATCCAAGGCTGCAATTTTAACTGTGCCCTGCTTGATCTAGGATCTTCCATAAATCTTATACCAACCATCATGCTCGAAAAATTTTCCTTGGGAAATCTGAAACCCACCCCTGTCACGTTACAGTTGGCAGATCATTCTGTTAAAATCCTAAAGGGTGTGGTGGAAGACGTGGTGGTTAGGGTCAATAGTCTTTATTTTCCTATTGACTTTATTATTTTAGATATGGAAGTTCCTAGCTCACTTTTTGATTGTCCGATCATCCCTGGTCGACCTTTCTTGGCCACAGCCCGTGCCCTTATCGACTGCGAGTTGGGCTGTATTGAGATTGCCGTTGGATCTAAAAAGCTCAAGCTTAACATCTTCAAGGCAGCCAAGAACTTTGATTGCGATTGTATCGAGGATGACACGTCCAACGAGGACATGGCCGTCAGCACGTGTATCAGACTATTTGGGACCTATTCGGACTACTGCGGATTACCTATACACATTAACAATTGCCTGACTGACACATACTGTGACGTTCCCCCATCCCTCCCTTGTCTCGTACCTTCTCCTGGCCAGACTTCTGACGAGGTTTTCTCCGCTTCCCATACCTCGTGGTCTGAGTAATATTCGGGCTACTCACTGTCGGTCCACACTCTTGAAGACTAGATTTCCCTTTCTTTCCCGCCAAATCAGGCGAATTTGCAACTCCACACTGGAACCTTGAGCCCATATTCTTTTCACTGGGGCTATTCCTTTTTGGATCCATCTATCCAAGAAGCCCCTCTTCTTGGCTAATCTGAGGGCTAACTTCTTCCCGACTTGTTCTCCGATTAGCTTGGGACACTCTCGTCCCATGAAATACTAAACCTTTCATCATCCACCATCACTTTTCACGCCACTATCATGATCACTTCACTTTTCACTTCACCACCCACCATCCACCCACCCTACCACCCTACTGTATACCCTGCACCTCAACTCTCGTTACTCGATCTTTCGTCCTTTCTCTACCTTTCCCTGCAGGCATATGAGGACATAGCATCGTTTGGCATGGGGGGGTGGATAGGCATCCATAGTATCTGGGTATTTTATGGTATCATGCAATTTCCACCTATTTATAAATATGTAAGAAAAAGAAAAAGAAAAAAAGTAATAATAATAAAAATGAAAATGGTGTTTAGTAATGATCTGAAGGCTGAAGAAAAAATACAATAAGTGTTTATGGATATTCAACCTCTGTTCTGAAGACTTTCCAAGCCACAGAAGCTTGATTCGCTCAGGCTCGGCTTAATTCACTTGAGCATTGACAAGATAGATCGGAATCTCTCCTAACTAAGGACGTATTCTTATACCTGAGACACTAGTACAAGATTCATTGGTTTGCTTCTACTTGAGAGCTTAAGTAAACTTGGTTAACACTACACATATCAAGAAAGACCAGGTGAACATAAGATCCAACCCTAGTGTTCATTAGGGAAGGTGGAGTCCTTACCTGTGTGCGCAGGTAGACTTTTTATCTCAAGTTTTAGTCTTGTGATTAGGAGAAACTCTTTCCACCAAAAAGAAACTCTCCCACCAAAAAGAAAAGTATGCTCCTCCAAATAATGTTGTAAGAGATATACTGACACGTGTTTCAAAAAGAAAAAAAAAGATACAAATAAGTCAGTATATCTCACAAATATCTGTAAAGTCTCTACCCTAAAAAAGTTTTTCAAGGCAAGTCGCAAATACCCTATTTTCCTGTAAGCCACAAATGTCAAAAATTGGGAGTTGAGTTTTCCAGGTCAATCCGAAAACACAAGCTGAAACTGGGACCAACTTGTACTTAAAAATTTGTGAAATCCTGGGCTCGAGTCTTAATGTTCATCTGGTCAGTCTTGATCCGTCACTACGCACAAGCCATAATCTCTTGAGCTCTTGAGTATGGCAAAAACCTCCTGGGTCCTGGAAATCGTACTTAATGTTTAAATATCAAGAGTCCTGGTTAGTCGAGAGATGATCTATGTCATGTGAGACTTAAAGTACTGGTAGTCTTCTCTACAATTGGTTCTCACAATATCCAACAATAAACACACCTATGTTGCCTCAGGAGAAAATCTTCAGCTTAAAGATCATTTCTAAATACAATACAAAAAAATGTTTTGCTAGGGACTAGCAAAAGATAGGCATGGGGGTATGATTGCACCGCAAAAATACACCTGCAATTGTGCCATCTTGTGCTATTTCCTAGCATTACCAGTGCATATTAGGTTTCCATAGTCACATTTGTGAAAATACATGCATGCATGCATTTAATTGAGAGGGGAGGAGAGTGAAATAAATGGCCTTGCAATTAACATTTTTCCTCAAGTGCATCTTTGCAAAATTCACCATCTTTTTATTTTTTATTTTACTTGGTTTTGAAATCTTCCCCGCGGCTGCATGGCAACCTCGTCTTCCACGTGCCATTCCCTGCTCAGCCATTCCCTGCTCGCCACGCCCTGCAACCGCATGCAAGCCATGCACAACCAGGGCATGGCTGTGCAAGCTTTCTCCTTCTATAAAAAGAGGGTGGCTTCTTCCTTTGCAGCTAGCCTGGTCCTCCACCAAAGAAACATACAGCAGCTCTTCTCCAGGCCACCGTCTCCTCCCTCTCCCTCCATACGCAGGACCTCCTCAGAGGAGCCACTCTGCGGGCATGAGTCTTCACTGTGGTGCACACCCACCACCGTGAAACCACCACCGCCCAGCTCATCAAGAGCCGGTGGGTGTGGTGGCCTTCTTCCCTATTTCACTTTCCAGCCATTCCAGCCATTGGAGCGGGAGCTTCAAGCTTTAAAGCTCAAAGCTTCGTACGCAGCAACAGCAGCAAGGTGGTAGCAGCAGCAGCTGCCCAGCCCTTTCCGCGCACGCCAGCAGGCCGCCCTCGCCTCCAGCGCGCACCTACAGGCACCCTCGCCTCCCGCTTCTTTGCACTGCACTCGCCTGTCCGCCCGCAACAGGCCACCGCGCGCCATTGCAACGGCCGGCCAAGCTTCTCCGCGCACGCCAGCCAACACCCGTAGCCCCACCGCGCTCCTTCTCCCGCGACCTAGCCTCTTCGTGCGCCCTGTCACGAGTTCCGCCCACAAGCCACCGGCCGGCGCAACCCTTCCACGCACACGCCAGCTCGCACGCGCCAGCCCTGAGCCGTCCGCACTCACAGCACCCACCGCTCCCGGTTGCGCAGCTCGGCCTTACACTGTAGCCACTGTTCACGCCAGTCTACGGAACACTGTGGCTACAGTGGGGTGACCAGTGAGTTTCTCACTTATCCGGTCACCCGGCGCACCGCTACCGGCCACTGCCCGCGCACGCGTTTAGCCCTGCGCCCACTCCAGCGCTCGCCCACGCGTCTGCATGCGCCTGAGTCGCCTGCACCTGCTCGCGTCACCCGCTCCAGCTCTCCGCACAGTGCTGTGCGCTGCGGTCCTCTCTCCATTCCCACGCCCTCTAGCGCGCGCCTCTCTGCGTGCATACGCGCTTGCGCGCGCACGTGGAGCCTCCAAATGGCGCTTGGAAGCTTCAGACGCCTTAACCCTCCAGCAGTGCCCTCTTTCTCTCTCACAACACTCTCACTCTCTTTACCGACACTTACACACCTACACTCACACTTTCATACACATACACCTATACACTATTATATACATACATACATACATACATACATATATATATATATATACGTATACATATATATATTGATATATATACATATATTTATATACATATATCTATACATATATTAGTACTTATATAAATATGTATTAGTCTATATATATATATATCTATATACTTATATATAGATATATACACACATATATACTTACATATATACATATATTTATATACATATATATATACATATATATATATATATCTATATATATATTATTACCTATATAGCTAAGTATATACATATCTATCTATATAACCCTATATACATATATATCTATATGTACATATCTATCTACATATATCTATATACATATATTACTATATATATATATATATATTTACATCTATATAGTTATATATACATACTTATACATATATATATTTATACATATACTTATATATATATATATATACATATATATATATATATACACATATAACTACATATATACCATATATTTATAACCATATATACATATAGATATATTTACATATACATATATATATATATTTTCACATTACTTACCATACGTTGTATCGCGGGAATATCTGCACCAGTTCCTGATATTCCCCGATACACGTGTACAAAAAGCAAGGTTACACTCATCTTCCATCAATCCATCTTACACTCCACGCAGCACCTCATCCAGACGACGACCGACTCGACACCGTGCTACACTCCATCTCCCACTCCACCCCCCACCCCTTTATACATATATAGTATATACATATATATCTATACTATATTTACTTTATTTCTATTTCTCTTTCCTGCCAATAAAAAGATAAAAAAAATATATAAAAGAGAAGATAATCCTTGACTTGCAGGTACTCCATCTTGCGAATAGCAAAACCCATTTTGGAACC
The DNA here is from genome assembly GCA_037157565.1 of Thalassia testudinum. Classification (NCBI taxonomy): domain Eukaryota; kingdom Viridiplantae; phylum Streptophyta; class Magnoliopsida; order Alismatales; family Hydrocharitaceae; genus Thalassia; species Thalassia testudinum. Next base: position 45,414,309 of record JAZHRO010000014.1, read on the forward strand.
CTGATTTGGCTCAAAGCCAAGAACCTAATTTTGATGGTGTGCCTCAAGGACCAAGATTATTAGAAAAAAATCTTAAATAGAAAAACACCAAAAACACGATAAACGAACGGAAGAGATTCGTTGTAGGAAAGGCATAGAAACTTGACTTGTAACCCTACTTCCTTGAGTTCGACCCTAGGCCTAAAAGTGACCAAGATAAAATCAAGTAGGCCATGTAAAAAATTTTTGTAAAGAGATGGTTAGGCTCGATTTAGGTTAACCACTATACACACTTCAACAATAAAATCACCATATTAACACACCTATCCAGGTCCGACCACCAGAAGGGCATCCTATGGCCTATAAAAGTGACCCCCGGGCACAACCATTCTTTTCAGCTAGTTTTGAGGCCAAAAACCCTCTTCCTAACCCAATCTCCGGCCTCCTTCGACCTAGCTTTAGAGAGCTCCTCCACTATCGTCCTACAGCCTCCCAACGACCAAATTGGGAGTGTCTTCTTTCTCCTTGACTTCCTCCACCTCTCGAAGGCCAACTCAGAGGCACCCTAGCCCCTTCATCCTCGCCGTCTCCCTCATCGGAGAACCTTTCATCTACGATGCTGACCAACCACAGCCGACGTCGCCCTACCCCTTTCATCCTGCGATTAAGGTCCAACGTTCCCTCGTCTTCCCTACTCTTTTTCCCCCTATTTATCCTTCGACTTCGATCCCTCGACACGCTGTTCACCTTCATCGTCCTCACCTCCGGCCACTACTCCGGCGAGCCCATCTCACCACCACAGGCCACCAATCAACTCGTCGACAAGCCCACAACCTTCACCTCTCCACCCTCTTCTTCCCATTCATTACTTCGCTCACCCAAACTCACCCCCGAACACACCCACTCTCATGCACACAGTCTGACTCCACCTCACACGCACAGACCTTGCCACGCCTCACAACCACCTCCACCGCACTCGCCACTCCATGGCGATCCTTCCTGAGCCTTTTGACAAGGCCGAGAGGCCGTTTTGCTTGATTTTAGGTGTACCCTCTAGTCGCCATTAACGAAAGCTTCAAAGAAGCTTTGAGCTCGCTACAGGTCTTGACTGCCCTAGGTAGAAGTTCCAAGTTGTGCGGATTTGCTTTAGGTCCTGCCCCAGGTGGTCAATTGGACACTTGGACCTCACAAGCCGCGGCAATCGAAGGAAGGAACTCTGGTACAGATGTGGGAAGAAGAGGGACGCAAATAGTCCTACCTCAGAAATCACTGTCACACATAAATTGAAAAAGTGTCTAAGGCTGTTTGCCTCAGACACTGGGGGTTAGGTCCCCGTTCACCCGTTCACGTGCCTCGTCCGCGACATATACCCTGCGGACCTAGTGCACTCGACCCACCTAAGCCTTCACTCACTCACCACCCATAGTCGGTGAGCCTGGACCTAGGTGTGCGCCGACCCGATTACCCAACTATACCCTGAGTGGCCCTGGGGGGGCGAAATGTAGGAGGAGAGAAAGAGAGAGAGCACGGGGCAGGGGAGGGTTTTGCCCCATGCAAAACTTAGCCAAAACTTGTGCTGGTTGTCCTCTGTGCGTGAAGAAAGAAAGAAGAAGAGGAGAAGGCCTGAGCAGAAGATGAAGAAGAAAAGGAGAAGAAGGAAGCCGCGCAAGAAGAGAAAGAGAAAAAGAAGAAGAGGAGAAGCACAGAGAAAGGAAGAAGAAGAAGAAGAGAAGACACGGTAGGGGAAACAGAGAAAGAAAGAAAGAAGTAGAGAGACCCTTGAGTCTCTAGCACTGTAGCATAAACTGTTTAAGCCGTCTGATACCTTTGATTACAAATACTTGAGGCTTTGATTTAATTGTTATTTGTGAGGAGTAATTAGTGATTTAAATCACCATTTTACTCCATTCTATTTACATATTGATCCTGACATTATTCTTATTGTAATCTCTATTCTTGATTTAAATTGTGATATTGAGTTTTGAATTCCATATTGCTCCTTGTGTTCGACCTCGGACTTAAAATTTGAGTAATAAATTTATTTGTTTTCAAAGTGATTTCGGCTATATTACAATGAATTTTTTAACCTCTATTTCACCTTGACAATAGGTTTACAAGCATTTTTTTATGATGAAGTATCTTTTAAGGTCTAAATGCTTGTATTAGTGAATTTTAGGGTTCACTTGATTTAATACTTTTGACCAAGGTTCTGATGAGGCACACAAGAGTTTTGCAAATCCTAGTTTGTTTGATAGATTTCCCTTAAGTATGGAAATGCAAGTGTGCTCTATCCTTAATATGAAACCCTAAGCATAAATAGTTGCCAAATGTTCTTTTAAGTCTAAAAATCAGATTAGTGGTGCGACCCAAGCAATGCAATCAATTGGTTCTATTGCACCATTAACTAGGCACTCAGAAAATATTTTTTCAAGAATTTTAATGCACGTTTTTTATTTCTTTCTGATTTAAAGTGTACTATTGTTAAGCTTTTGAGGGGATAAAATATGCATTCATTGTAATACTCTCTAAATCACTCAATCAACAAATAATATTTATAACTCAAAAATCTAGAAATGAAGTCCGAGGTCGAATGCAGGGAACAAGTAGCAATTAATCTCAAGATAACAATTTAAGCACAAGATAAGCAATTTGTAACAAATCTCCAAGCAATAATGATATATAAAAGAAGGAAAATGTTAATAGTGCAAAAAAGAATAGGGTAAAATGGTGATTTGAATTACCAATTACCCTAATTACAATAATAGCAAATATTTGAATAGTATCAAGTAAGTTTAATCCATGCAAGCCAAATGCACAGTGCAATGTTAGAGATATCAGATGACAAGGCTCCAAATCAGATGGCTTAAACCCTTGGTTGCTACAGTGCTTTTGCACTATTTTCAGCTTCTTCTCTTCTTTGGTTTTTCTTCTTCCTTTCCTTCTCAACTCTTCCTCTTCTTCTCATGCACAAGGGATTCGCACAACTCCTCAATGACCAAGTGTTGAGGCTTTACTCTACAAAGCAAAACCCCCCTCCCTCCTTTTCTATTTCTCTTCTTTCTCTCAAATACCTAGGGTTAACCGCGTAATTAGGTAGGAACAGTAACCAGATCCAAGGACTAGGCTTGCAGGCATGGGTTGCAAGCGAGGAGTGAAAGGGGTCATGAGCAGGGGACCTCACCCCCCATGTGTCGAGGTGATAAAGCCTTGGCACAAATTCAATTTATGTGCTGTTGAAGGTGCCCCTCTTTACAATGTGTGACTTATCCCACCTTCCTTCATGTGAAACTCTTGCTACCTCCATCAAATTGGTGAGGGGGAAGTGGTCAACACCCCCAATTAATTTCCTAGGAAGCTTCCTAGGCCGAGTCTGCTTCTGACTTGCAAACCTGGAGTGGACGTCTGAAGAACACTCCTCGAGCTCGCTCAAAGCAGCTGCAACAATGGCGTGTTGACTTGTTTCCCTGAAAACAAAAATATGGTCTTTTGACCTTGTCAAACCAGCTCAAAAGGTCCGCTGGAGCATGGCGAATGTGGCAGTGGTGGTTTTGTGATATGAGGAGGTGTGTGTGCGTATGGCGAGGTCAAGGCAAAGCTGTGAAGGTGGAGGTGTTCGGGGAGACAAACGAGAGATCAAAGCCCTAAATTTCTTCGGGGCTTTCGATCAGTGGAGCAAGGCGACATTTACTGACTTGGTGTCGGGCGGAGAGATGGTCTGCAACGGCTGGAATGTCACACCGGAGGTACGTCGATGAGGTGGAAGATGGAGTGGAGGGCGCATGAGGGGTTGATTCGAAGAGACAGTGATACAGTGGTGATGAGCAGATGGTAGGGAGTCGTCGAGACTAAGAGCGAACGAAGGGGGATAGAGGAGGCACTGGGTCTAGTATGGCCAGCGTCGGAGACGAGGTGCTTCGAAGGTGGATAACGACGACGACGGAGGGATAGAGAGCACCTCGCTGGTATTGCGAGGTGCGAAAAGTCGTGGGGAAGGAGAACTGACCGCCTATTGTACGTGGTAGCCGGTAAAGAGGTCGAAGGTGGAGAGTCACCGAAACGAGGTGGAGCGAGTCGGAGGTTGGAGATGATGATGGGCGAACGCTGACGTCGGGGGTTATTTTTGGGTTTTGAGTATGGGGAATTAACCTAAGGATCTAAATAAACATAACTAACATACTCTAATGGTCGAAGGGGGTAGAATTGACATTGGCTTTGGCTAGCCGGCACCGTGGAACACAAATTCTCCTAGGAGGGACGGCAGCCAGGAACGGGGAGGACGGCCCTCGCTTTGACTGGCAAGGCACGGAGGAAGACGAGGAATAGGATGGGCAAGCCAATTTGGTCGTTGGCTACCTGTAGGATGAAGGGGATGGAGGACCGCTGGAGCTTGGTTGGAGAGGGGCCGGAGGTAGGGTTAGGAAGAGCTTTTCGGCCCCAGACCTTGCTAAGGAAGTAAGGCTTGCATCAGGGGGTCTTTTATAGGCCATAGGAGGTCCTTCCAAGCTTGGAAACCTAGCTTGAAAGCTTGGGGCTTACGCACATGTAGGATACCTGAACCTTTGAAAGGTTTGCATGATTTTTTGGGAAAGAATTAGAGCCCAAGACTTGGTTTAAATCGTAGAGAATTCTCTCAGGAACCTCCCTTCCAAATTTGGAAGAGTTTGGGCGAGAAATTTGAGAGAACTCCTTGATTGAAGGTCGTCGAAGTTGGGTTTAGGAGTCTGAAGGAAGTGGGGACCTATTTATGAATAATATGATGAAGTTAGGGGGCTGTTGCAAAGATTTCAAAAGTTGAGGGGCTCTTTGTTAGAAAAAGAGTCAGAACAGGATTAAAATGCAAACATGGTCAAAATGATCTCTGATTGGCCAAAATTTTGGTACAAACCTAATTTAGACCCAAGGAATTTGGTGGTCAAGTTTGATTTAGGTTTTGACTGAGTTTGAATGGGTGAATTGCGTAGAAATCCAAATTAGGGCAATTGTTTGTCTGAGACTCTATTTTAGGTAAAATTGGGTTCCAATGATAAAATCAAAGGTACGAAACCTTAGGGAATATTTTTACATGATTTTTTAGAAGGTTTAAGTGAATTTTATCCTAACCAAAACCTCAGTTAATTAAGCAGGTTTATTTTTAGGGTTTTAGATGTCCATTAATTCTCAAAATGCGTGAAAACTCATTTATGTCTGCATGAGCTCACTTATTAGGCATTTATGCTCATTTGACTTTAATTAACCCCTGAGAAACTCCATGATTGCTCTGCATTTAGGATATTCTATTAAAACTATAGTTTTACCCTTGTTTTACTGTTAATCTCTTAGAATGGATATGCAATGAATTACGACTCTTTAGTGGTTATGTAGGAGTATTTATCTATGGAATATGACTAATTAAAGCTAGATATGGCTGATAATGACGTTATCATCATATTCCCATGCCTAACTTTTGCTAGTCCCTTAGCAAAATCTTATGGAATTAACTTCAATTCTAGACCATGCTTTGATGTTCAAAGTCCTGATTTATTCTTCTTTTCAGAAATTAGATCAGAATGCTAATAATAGGCCTAGAGGTACTCAAGTACCAACGAAGATCCAGACCTAACCAGCTTTAGCCTCAGTCTACCGCGAAGGTTTCTAAGCCCCACAAGAACTATCTTAAAGTTCGTTCAACCTAGTAGTTAAAGCACCCGTACTTGTAACATGGTTAGCCTAGGTTCATTTTGCAATGCATTTTTGTAAGAGAGAATAATTTTTTGCATTTTTTGAGAGTTTTTCTCTCTCTTCTTCTTTTCTTTATTTCTAGCTTCGAATTGGCTCAAAAACACGGTCTGTATCGAATTCCTAGTTCCTACCATCGATCCTCACAGGGCCTCTAGCAGTCGATGCTTAGAGATAGCACCACCCATGGCAACCCCAAGATCCTTGGCTTTTAACACTTTGAGATAATGTTGCCTATGATATTCTATAGCTAAATTCAGGCCTTGGCAATCGACATTTCAGGATAATCCCACCCATGGCACCTGAATCAGCGCAAGGTGCTTACATGCCCTCGATAAGATATTTAGATATCATAGGAGACAAGCACCAATGAGACTGTTATTACACATCTTCGAGAGGAATTTCCCACCTCTCCGCATTGGAAACTCGTCCAAATCAACTTGTGTTGATAAGAAGCTCCTAATTTAAGCAGCTTTTTCATAACGGAATAAAATGCTTCTATGTGATTTTGATTATTAAGTGCAATGAACCAAACTTGTGTGTGGATTAGGGTGTTTAGGTTATCAAGTCCCGCAAATCAGAGGTCAGTTAACAAAGTCGAATAATCCCTAAGCTTTAGACCTAATACATAAGCTTCGCATTTTCCTCAACCTCTTAAGGACTATCCAGATCTTAACGGATACTTGAATTTTAAGCCTAAAATAAGCCTAAGAGGCCTAAGATCAGCACTCATACTAATCTCCATGTCTCTATTATTCTAGGACTTAATTTTTTTTCTTTTAATTTGGTCTAAAAGTTAAGTAGATTCCATAATCATTTACTAATGACTCACTTTTTGTTTCAAATTGTAGCTCCTTTTTGACATTTAAATCACCTCTTTTTCTCCTTAGAAATGATATGCCATTAATTTCTCAAAAATCCTCCCCTTTCCATTTTCTTATTCTTTTTCAATTTTTATTTTTTTATTTTTTTATTTTTTAGTTTTTTGAATAAGTAATAACTTTTTTGCGAGAACCCTTCAGAAACTTGAATTTTTATGCTTGCACTTTAACACCCTCCAAGCCTAAGTTTTGTAATGTCCTCATTGTAAACAGGAGGGTATGAAATCAGCTTGGTTCATGGGTTAGAATAGGATCGAAAAAGGGCGGGTGAACTGGTCGAGATGACTGTTGCAGATGATTTCAAGCTTTGGTATGAATACCAAGGTGGAGTCAGCTATTCTAATACTAAACACAAAGTCTAGTAGACGTGAAGTTCAAAAGGATAATAAGAAGGGTCTTGATTTTTTGGAATGAAAAATTGCCTCCCGCTAAGTGCTAAATTCAATGCCTTCAGCTAAGCAGAAAGTTGTCAAGGAGGAGTGGTCAAATCAGATGAATTTTGTAAAATAAGCACCTTGATCAATAGCCTAGTTGGTCCAACCAGGTGCTTGTTTAGATCAACAGGCTGATGATGCAGCCCAAACCCAATCAGTCTAGTCGGTTGATGGATGAGAATCAGTAGATGTGGATCCCACCAAATACTTTGAAGCTCAACTAGATGTGGAAATGAAAATCCAGGGTTTGGCTAATTTGAATCAGCCTGGTCAGAGTAGGGATCCTCAAAAGAAAATGGTTCTATGGAGGATGTGAGATCCCTACGAGAGTGATCAGAGAAGGGTAGGACGTGAATTGCATTCTGATCAATGTTCGAAACCCGACCAAAAGATGGAGAAGAATCATGTGCGACCAAATCATCGAGAGAAGAATCAAAGTAGAAATTGATTCTGGTGGTGGGTCAGGTTGGGATCAGATTCGAGAAGGTTCTGTATGTAAATTTGGAGAGGTGGCTTCCTTGAGAACTATGTGAGTTGAGGGCTCCTCTAGAAAGAATTCAAAAGTAGGCTCATTTAGATAGTCCTCATAAAGCCTATCAAAATCAAAGGTAAATGCCTGTAGAGTGCTTATAGGATCATGAAAATCTGAGTAAAGAAAAGATTCGAACTCTGGTTTGCAGACACTCTCGGCACTTACTATTTCTGAGTCTTGAAGATCAAAAAGGAATGATTCCATCTCAATTGAACCTGATTTTGAATTAATGATCTCAGGATCAGGGACCTCAGAGTTAGAGTCAAAGAACGGATCATGGATGCTGTGGTCATAAACTAGTTCATAGTCGTCAAGAAACAAAGGTTCTCCGAAATCAGAGTAGGATTTGAAATCATCAGAGAATTTGCGAAGATCATGTTCTGAACTCGATTCCAGATTAAAGGTTCCACCATAGAAAGGATCAAGATGTGTAGAAGCAACAACCTGACTTGGATCTAACCTAATTTCAGATTCCAAGCTTAAAAAGGTATCCTTATTAGGCATAGGCTCAGGTTCTTGGCTCTTAGGGTTGACCTAATTAATTCCCAACTCATCCAACTCCTCGATTTCTGTATCATAGATTAGTGTGACTTTCGAAAAATCAATTAGTGTCTCTGAGGAAGTTGGAGAGGTGTATTCATCAAATACAGGCCCAGAATCATAGTTTAAATTCAAAATCTGTATTTCATCACATGGGGCCTCATAATCATCCCAATTAGGCTTGAATCCAACTTCAAGGTTAATGGTAAGGGTTATATTACTAGGATCTAGGTTGGGCTCTATTGGGATATCAGAATCATCCTTAAGAATCACCTTAATAGGATAAGGCTTGGGATTTACATTCTTGAGAAGTTATATTTCAATTTCATCATTATAGGTATTGGGGAAATCTAAGCTCGATGGACCAACTTCCTAGTTTCCTAGGGCTAGCTCAGAATCAGGAACATTTGCAATTGGATCCTCCCAACCCTCGTTAAGATCAGGAATGTCAATTGCTATGAAATTTGAATCTGAATTCATTTGGGTTGGGGGTCCATAACAATTTTGATCATCAAACTCGGGATTTGGGAAATTATGTTGATCACTAGAGTCACTCCAAGATGCTTTATTAACTTCTAACAGGTATTTTTTATCAATGGATCTATATAGCCTATTTAGCAATTCTCCCCATTTTGCTATAAAAAATCTAGATTTCTTCCGGAACTGAAGAATTTGACCAATATTGCAGACAATCGTTGTTGTGTAATTTCACCAATTCGATGTGTTCTGCTAAGAGATCATCCCAAGTTGAACCATGGCTTAGTCGTATCCATATCATCTCTATACAGTTCAAAATGTGGTCCATTGTTGATGGGAACATCATCATGAGCTATAACTAGCTCAGTTTAATCTAATTAAGTTAATAAAAGCTTCTATATATCCATCAGGAGGTCTTAAGAGCATAAAACATTGATTTGAGAAGAAAACAAGAATACAAGATTATTTCTACAAATTTACCATTCTATCACAAAAATAGAATAACCGCAGGTTTCCTCAGGGGTTGATTAAGGGTCAAATGACCTTAAATGTCCAATAAGTGCGTCAATACAAACAGAAAAGGGTTTTCGCATGTTTTGAGAATTAAATGACTTCTGAAATCCTAAAAATAAACCCGCTTAAGTAACTGAGGTTCTGGTCAGGATAAAATTCACCTAAACCCTTTAAAATTCATAGAAAAATATTCTCTAGAGTTTGGTACCTTCAATTTGACCATCAGAACCCATCTTGACCTAAAATAGAGTCTCAGACTGACATTTACCCTAATTTGGGTAATTATGCAAATTACCTAGTCAAACTAGATCAAAACCAAAATCCAACTTCACCATTAGATTCCTTAAGTCCAAATTAAATTTATACCAAAATTTGGGCCCAATCTGAGATAGTTTCAACCTAGTTTACACTTTAGTTCAAGTCTAACATCCTTTATTCCACATGGGCCCTAGCTTTTGAATTTCTTACAAAAAGGCCCCTATATTTATCATCATTTTCTTCAAAAAGGCCCCTACTGCCATGAATCCTATTCCTACAAATTCCAGTGACCTAAATGTGGCATGTTCTCCTTGATTTCTTGACGAATCCCTCTCAGATTTGAAAGGGAAGTTCGCCAAGAAATTACCTTCCTTTTGAGCCAAATCCCAAGCTCTTAAACCGTCCCAATCTCTCATGCTAACGCATGAGAGATTAGGGTACCTTGGAATTCCTATCTCCGGCGAGCTTTCCAAGCTTGCTTCCCAAGCTTAAAACTCCCTCCAAAGGCCTATTAAAGGACCTCCAGATTAGACCGAACATCCCACGCTCGAATTCGACTAGATTCCCCCTTAATTTTGTCTCTCCTCATCCAGCCGAAGCTCCTCGACGTCTGGCGAGCTCCTCCAACTCCATCCTTCATCTGCGCACAATACCGGTGGTGGATTTACCTCCCTCGCTCTCTTCTGCATCGTGTTGTACCCGCTAACACCTCGTCCTCCGTCTTCCTCGCCGATTCCTACTCACCGGAGCACTTTCTTCCTCGACACCGACCATACCACAATCGGCACCGCCTAGACTCCCCATTGTCTGCAAACTACCTAGATAAGTCCCCTAACTCCTCTACTTCATTTTCATCCCAACCACACTCAATTTCGACCACGCTACCGCCCATTCACCGTCATCCCTTCTGCGTGTGGCCACTCCTCCGGTGAGGCACATCTCACCCAACACACCACCAAACCCCTTGCCATTCATCTCTACACCTCCGCCTCGACCTCAGGAGCAAAATCCCTAACTTAGTTAGGTCGATTGCTCCCCTAAACCCTCTGTCGAATACACCCACCTCCGCTCACCAACTCCAACACCGTTTAGCCACCACAGCCACCTTCACGACACTTGCACCCACCACCATACTCGCCACCCTACTACGAAGCTCCTAAACTTATTTAACAAGGCCAAGAGGCCGTATTCTGACTTTCAGGTCTTCTCTCCCTCAACCACCATGACTGTAGCTTCGAGCGAAGCTTGAAGCCTTCTCCAGCCATGCAAGTCCTAGGTGTTACACTCAGGTTGTGCGGAGAGGCTCTAGGCAGATCTCCAAACCTTTAATTGGCACCAACATCTGCTACTGCTGCTCCAATTTAGCGAAGGAACCCATTGCAGCTACATGCAGAAGGAAGGTGGTAAGATTAGTCCCACCTAGGAAGCTAACGAGTGCCTGGAGCTGAATAAATTGATTTTGTGCTTATGGCTTATCGCCTCAGCACGCACAGGAGGTGAGGTCCCCACACCCCTCACGTGCCTCACCCGCGACACCTACATGCAAGTCTGGCTGATCCGATAACCCGCCTAACCTAAGCACTCCTCACTCACCACCCACACAGGTGAGCCTGGTCCTAGGTGTGCTCTACCCAAATACCCGATAACTCGAGGCCCTGGGAGGGCAGATCCCAGAGAGAGAAGGAGAGAAAGCGCATGGGGGTAAGGGGATTTTGCTCTTAGGACCAATGGCCGACACTTAGCCATTTAAGGAAACTCCCCCTTGAATGTGAAGAAGGAAGAAGGAGAGGAAGCTGAGTAGAAGAGAAAGAAGAAGGCACAGAAGAGGAGGAGCTGTAGAAGAGAAGCCTAAGAGAAGGAGAAGAAGAAAGAAGCCACAAAAAGAAGAAAGAAGCAGCCGGGTACTATAGCAATGAGCAGGATAAGCCATCTGACCAGCTGAGCAGACGTCTGAGCTTCATTTGAAGTGCACTGTGCACTTATCCTACATGGCATTTAATTGATTAGTACTTTTGAAATATTAGATATAATTGCGAGGGGTAATTGGCGATTCAAATCACCATTTTATCCCATTCTTTTTGCATTATCTGACATTCACTTTCATTCATATTTTCTTGGAATTCTATTTCTAATATATTTGAATTGAATTGAAATCTTGAGAATTATTTTTTCCAATTGTTCCTTGTGTTCGACCTCGGACTTTCATTCGAGTAATAAATATTATTTATTTTTTGCGCTGATTCAACCTTTACTACATGCATTGATTTTAAAACACGATTCAAAGCGAATAACAATTGTTTTCTTGAATTTATTCTGAATGTTCCTTTGAAAATATTCTTTATGGTGTTTATAAGCATTCTCAATCATCTTTTCCTTCATGCTCATTTGGGACTCAAGTTTCCTAAATAGTCTTCTTAGATTTACAGGTTGCATTTTCAAATTAGGTGGTGGATTCAAGATGTAGAGTCAAACTCAGGTTATATTGAAGTTGATCATATCTGAAAAGAGATTCCCAAGAAGATCTAATGTAGTCTCTTAGGTTAAAAACCTAATGACCTTCCTGTGTATGTGCTTTATAGAAAAGATGAGGGACTAGATATGAATTGGACCCAATCAAGGCACCTAAGGATTTTTGTATGACTAAGGCAATTTCAAGGTGGATGATACCTTTGAATTAGAAATCCGACCACCCAAGAAATACCTGGGAAGCCAGGAAGGGAGACCCCACAAAGACCCCTACACGGTAGAGCATCCTCACGGGTTATAGGGTTTCCCCCACCTAACCTTCCTTGTCATTGCGGTTCCAAGTAGACTAGAATGTATGGACTTTAGACCTTAAGTCTACCAATTTTTAGCCTAATTAGTGCCTTGAGTTTCACTTGATTAGAAGTTAATTTGACTTATGACCTAATTTGGAGGTTGGTTGGCCCACAAAGTAGACAAACTTCACCTGACCTGCCCTAGAGATGGCAAAATGAAATCTAGGTCAAAACCTACAAATCACCCTGAATTGACTCTCAGGTTATTATAAGTGAAATTAGAGCCTGATTTTAGGGTTCATCTTGATTAGATCTTTCCAAACAGGGGCGTGGATAGCACACAAATGTGGGAGGGTTTATTCTCTTTAATGTAGGCAAATGTGAACTAGCACTTCAATCCCTAATGTTAAAAACCTTAATTGGCTCTATTCCAAGTCCAATTTGATCTTTAAAATGTTCACTTTAGGCTTCAAGCAAGAAATGTGCTAATGATGGGAACACCAACATGATCCATAACTAGCTCAATTTAGTCATTATCAAGGAATAAAAGCTCCTACATAACTGCCAGAGAGCCCTACTTCATTGCATAATCATTCTGAGAGAAAGATTAAAAAATAGGATTAAAATTACAATTTTACCATCATATCTTGAATGCAAAACAACCACGGGTTTTCCTAGGGGGTAATTAAGGGTCAAATGATCTTAAATATCCAACAAGTGGGTTAATACTGACAAAAAAGGGTTTTCACGTGTTTTGAGAATTAAATGACTTCTAAAACCCTAAAAATAGATCCGCTTAATTAACTGAGATTTTGGTCAAGATAAAATTCACCTAAACCCTCTAAAATTTATAGAAAAATATTCTCTAGGGTTTGGTACCTTCAATTTAACCATCAGAATTCGTCTTGAACCAAAATAGAGTCTCAGACTGGTATTTACCCTAATTTGGGTTTTTGTATAAATTACCAAGTCAAACTAGGTCAAAACCTAAATCCAACTTCACCATTGGATTCCTTAGGTTCAAATTAGGTTTGTATCAAAATTTGGGCTCAATCTGATATTGTTTCAACCTAGTTTGCACTTTGGTCCAAGTCTGATTTCCTTTATTCCACATACGGCCTTAGCTTTTGAATTTCCTACAAAAAGGCCCCCTATCTTTATCATTATTTCCTTCAAATAGGTCCCTGACGCCATGAATCCTATTCCTACAAACTCTGGCGACCTAAATTTGGCATGTTCTCCTCGATTCCTTGATGAATCCATCTCAGATTTGAAAGGGAAGTTTGTCAAGGAATTCCCTTCCTTTTGAGCCAATTCTAAGCTCTCAAACCTTCCCAATCTCTCATGCGAACGCATGGGAGATTAGGGTCTCTTGGGATTTCTTTCTTCAACGAGCTTTCCAAGATTGGGAAGCTTGCTTCCCAAGCCCAAAACACCATCCAGAGGCCTATAAAGGACCCCCAGATCAAATCGAAGATTTGATACTCGAATTCGACCAGATTCCCCACTCACGGCCAGCAACCCTGGTCCCGGGTGCACTCTACCCGAATACTCGATAACCCGAGGCCCTAGGAGGGAGGATCCCTGAGAGAGAAGGAGAAATAACGTGCAGGGGAAGGGGGGTTTTCTCTCAGGACCAATGGCATACACTTAGCCATTTAAGGAACCTCCCCCTTGTGCGTGAAGAAGGAAGAAGGAGAGGAAGCCTGAGTAGAAGAGAAAGAAGAAGAAGGCACAGACAAAGAAGGTGAAGAAAAGAGAACCCAGAGAAGAAGGAGCTGAAAAGGAAGAAGAAAAAGAAGAGAAGAGGAAGGGTGCCCCCTTTGCACTGTAGCAACGAGTGATTTAAGCCGCCTGATCGGCTAAACTGACATCTAAGCTTCATTTGAAGTGCATTGTGCACCTATTCTACATGGCATCTAATTGCTTAGTACTATTGAGTTATTTGATATAATTGTTAGAGGTAATTGGTGATTAAAATCACCATATTACCTCCTTCTTTTTGCATTATCTGACATTCACTTTCGTTCATACTTGCTTGGAAATCTATTGATTATATTTTGTGTTGAATTGCAATCTTGAGAATTATTTTTGCCAATTTCTCCCTATGTTCAACCTCAGACTTCATTTCTGATATTCGAGCTATAAATTTTACTTATTTTTCGTACTGATTCAACCTATACTACGCATATTGATTTTAAAACCCGTTTCAGAGCGACTAACAGCTAGCTTAAAGTGAATTACAAATTGAACGTAGTCCCTAATAGGTACAAGCAATTTGGGTAGGGAATTCTAAACAAAATCACCTTAAGCTTTCAATCAAATATGAAAAATTTTCGCAAATCAGGAAAACTTGCCTTTAAATGAAGATTTCTATGAAAATAAGGCAGGTGATTCCTAATTAGTTTTGTTTCCTTTTCTCTCTTCCAAGGATTAGAAGATTAGGGAAGAAGAGAGATTACCTACCTTGGGAGTGGCTATTTTGCATGGAAGATTGCCTCGTGATGTACCTCGCAAAATCACAAGAAATCAAACAGGGCAAGTTAGTGCTCAAATATAATCAAATAAAATAAAGAATACTGGTGAATTGCACATTGCTCCCTGGCAACGACGCCAAAATATTGACAGGGCTTTTTAGGAGTTTTAAATGCGTCTCGTTGTAGTAAAGTCTCCTAAATAGCTCTTCAACAAATATAATTTATAACTCGAATATCTAAAATGAAGTTCGAGGTCAAATGCAGAGATCAAGTAGCAATTAATCTCAAGATAATAATTTAAGTACAAGATAAGCAATTTGTAACAAAACTCCAAGTAATAATGATATATAATTGAAGGCAAATGTTAATAGTGCAAAAAAGAATAGGGTAAAATGGTGATTTGAATCACCAATTACCCTAATTACAATAATAGCAAATATTTGAATAGTATCAAGCAAGTTTAATCCATGCAAGTTAAATGCACAGTGCAGTGTTAGAGATATTAGATGACAAGGCTCCAAATTAGACGGCTTAAACCCTTGGTTGCTACAGTGCTTTTGCACTATTCTTAGCTTCTCTTTTTTGGCTTTTCTTCTTGCTTTCCTTCTCATCTCTTCCTCTTCTTCTCATGCACAAAGGCTTCGCACAACTCCTCAATGACCAAGTGTTGAGGCTTCACTCTGTAGAGCGAAATCCCCCTCCCTCCTTTTCTATTTCTCTTCTTATTTCTCCCAAAGACCCAAGGTTAACAGAGTAATCGGGTAGGAACAGTAGCCAGATTTGGGGACCAGGCTTGCAGGTGTGGGTCGTAAGCGAGGAGTGAAATAGGTCATGAGCAGGGGACCTCACCCCTCGTGTGTCAAGGCGATAAAGCCTCAGCACAAATTTACTTTATGTGCTGTTGAAGGCACGCCACTCTACGATGTGGGACTGATCCCACCTTTCTTCACGTGAAACTATTGATGCCTCCTTCATCAAATTGGTGTGGGGGAAGTGGTCAATGCCCCCAATTGACTACCTAGGGAGCTTCCTGGGCCAATTCCGCTTTGCCTGAGTCACAAACCTGGAGCGGACGCCTGAAGAACGCACTTCAAGCTCGCTCCAAGCAGCTATAGCAATGGCATGTTGACCTGTTTCCCTAAAAACAAAAATATGGTCTTTCGACCTAGTTAAACCAGCTCAAAAGGTCCGTCAGACCACGGCAAACGTGGTAGTGGTGGTTTTGTGATTTGGGGAGGTGTATGTGCGTAGGGCGAGGTCGAGGTGGTGCTACGAAGGTGGAGGTGTTCGGGGAGGCGAATGAGAGATCAAAGCCCCAAATTTCTTTGGGGCTTTCAATTAGTGGAGTGAGGCGATGCTCACTTACTTGGTGGCGGGTGGAGAGATGGTTTGTAGTAGCTGGAATGTCTCGCCAGAGGTACGCTGGTGAGGTGGAAGATGGAGGCATCGAGGGCACGTGAGGGGCCGATTCGAAGTGGCAGTGATACGGTGGTGATGAGCAGATAATAGGGAGTCATCGAGACTAAGAGCGGACGAAGGGGGATGGAGGAGGTGCCGAGTCTGGTATGACTGGCGCCGGAGACGAAGGTGCTCCGGAGGTGGATAACGACAACGACGGAGGGATAGAGAGCACCTCGCCCATATTGTGAGGTGCAAAAAGATGTGGGGAAGGAGAACCAACCGCCTATCATACGTGGCGACCGGCGAAGAGGTTGAAGGTGGAGATTCGCCAGAGCAAGGTGGAGCGAGTCGGAGGTTGGAGGACAATGAAGGGTGAACGACAGCGTCAAGGGTTATTTTTGGGTTTTGAGTATGGGGAATTAACCTAAGGATCTAAATAAACCTAACTAACCTACTTTAACGGCCGAAGGGGGTAGAATTGACATTGGCTTTGACTGGCCAGCGCCGTGGAAGACGAATTCTCCTGAGAGGGATGACAGCCCTCGCTTTGACTAGCAAGGCGCGGAGGAAGACGAGGAATAGGATAGGCAGGCCAATTTGGCCGTTGGCTACCTGTAGGATGAAGGGGATGGAGGACTGCTGGAGCTTGGTTGGAGAGGGGCTGGAGGTAGGGTTAGGAAGAGGTTTTTGGCCCCAAACCTTGCTAAGGAAGTAAGGCTTGCATCAGGGGGTCATTTATAGGCCATAGGAGGTCCTTCTAAGCTTGGAAACTAACCTTGAAAGCTTGGGGCTTACGCACATGTAGGATACCCAAACCTTTGAAAAGTTCACATGATCTTTTGGGAAAGAATTAGAGCCCAAGACTAGGTTTAGATTGTAGAGGATTCTCTTAGGAACCTCCCTTCCAAATTTGGAAGAGTTTGGACGAGAAATCAGAGAGAACTCCCTAATTAAAAGTCGCCAGAGTTGGGTTTAGGAGTCTAAAAGCGATGGGGACCTATGTGTGAAGAAGGTGATGAAGTTAGAGGGGTTTTTGCAAAGATTTTAAAAGCTAAGGGGCTCTTTGTAAGAAAAAGAATCAGAATAGGATTAAAATGCAAACTAGGTGAAAATGATCTCTAATTGGGCCCAAATTTTGGTACAAACCTAATTTGGATATAAGGAATTTGATGGTGAAGTCAGATTTAGGTTTTGATCAAGTTTTATTAGGTAAATTGTGGAGAAACCTAAATTAGGGCAATTGTTTGTCTAAGACTCTATTTTAGGTCAAATTGGGTTTTAATGGTCAAATCAAAGGTACCAAACCTTAGGAAATATTTTTCTAAAATTTTTTAGAAGGTTTGGATAAATTTTATCCTGATCAAAACCTCAGTTAATTAAGTGTGTCTGCTTTTAGGGTTTCAGATGTCCACTAATTTTCAAAATATGTGAAAACCTGTTTCTATTTGCATGAACCCACTTATTATGCATTTATACACATTTACCTTTAATTAACCCCTGAGAAACCCCATGTTGCTCTCCATTTAGGATATTCTATTAAAACTACAGTTTTACCCCTACTTTACTGTTAATCTCTCTGAATGGATATGTGGTGAATTACGGCTCTTTAGCGGTTATGTAAGAGCATTTATCTATGGAATATGACTAATTAAAGAAAAATATGGTTGATAATGACGTTATCATCATGTACCGAGGGTTTTGCGGTCTATTTTGACCCTCAGTTCGTAATCGAATAATTCGTGCAAACAAACGTGTAATAAATATTATTTCCAGATTTTTTCTAAATTTTTGATTGTCTCAGAAATTCAATGCCAAAAATTTTAACTCAATCGGAGTTGTAGAAAAATTCTTATGATATTTTGAAGTCAAAAAAATCAGGAACAATAACTAAATTGATAATAGATCAGTGCATAAATTTTTAAAATTTTTATAGAACTCTAATTTATGTAAAATTTGGATATGTTGTTTCTAACTTCAAAACTCACGTTCAATAAAAATTTGAGAATTTTTGGACATGCGGATCTTCAAGAATTGAATTTATAATTTAATATTTTCTTTCAGCCTGAAAATCAATAACAAAAGAGAGAAATTTTTTTTCAATAAGCAAGCAATTCTAACTAATCCTAAGGTTCAAGAAAATCTTAATATTTCTGGATTTTTTTTTTAAATCTAAGTAATCTAACTATGGATACTTACCTGAGATTTCTTCGTTTGTCATGTCCTGTTCAGATTTCCATGCTTCCTGAAATAAACGAAAAAAAGAAAATTAGAGATCTCGAATAAGCACTGAAAAGCTTCAAAAATTTCCGTTGCCTCCTCGGCAACAACGCCAGCTTGTTCATCATCGCTAGATGCGTTTGGAAAGGTAGATATTATCGTCGTAGTGCAAATCGCGATGGAACAAATGAATTTATAAAAACCAGGAGTACCGGGTTGTTCTCAAGGAGGCAATCATAATTTATATATAAGCTTTTCAGAAAAATTGCTCTAAACAGATATTTATATATGTATATATGTATAGAAATCAGATATATAATCAGATTTATATTGCATTCAGAGACAGTTTTTCAAAATAGAGATTGCTATGCTAAACAGTAACTGGAGAGAGAGATAAGATGACGCCGCTTGTTGGATTCTTGTGTGAAGCACGGCAGCACTTCAGATCCAAAGCGTCGGGATGAAGGTCGAAGCAGAGTTGCAAAGGGAGAGAGAGGTTTGGAAGAGAGATGGTGGGAGTATATTCTTCAAGTGGGAGGCCCTGGGCCTTCTTTTATAGCTCTGATGAGGGGCAAAGAGGGTATTTTGGCCCTTAAAATCGTGCAACAACTTTAGGCTAATCAGATCCGTCAATTAAGAGATCCACGGCTCTGATTTGCTTTCAAAACACCCTCAAACATGCCTTCATCGCACGGATTGGCTCTTTGATTGACACATGGCTGCTTTGCAAGCCTTAGATCGCGATCTAATGCTCCAGCTTCTTCCTCGCGCATGCCCAACACCCACTCCACTCAATTCTCTCTCCTTGTGTGCCTTCGATATTCATACTTTGCGTGCCTTAACCTCAGGCGTTCGAACTTATGATCGAACGGCTTAAACTCTCGCTCGCAATGCCTTCCCAAAGCCCGCATATGATCATGCGTTAAAGCGGCACATTCATTCATGCGTTTGCCACAGACACCTCTGGTCGCGACACGTGGTCGCATCCGAGCCCTTTGCTCGAGATCTGACGACCAATCGGGCCTGCCTCCACCGGCTTCCCAAACTTTGGTGCTAAACCCGCTTTGACTCACATCTCGGGCTTACAAACCAACGCTCTCACCGTTGGGCTAAGGGTGTGGATTGGCAAGTTTCCTCTTCGGTGCTCGGATGCTCTCAGCCATTGGATGGAAATCCAATGGCTGAGAGTAGCCTTCCTTTTGATGAGGCACGATGGAGTGTGGCAACGTGGAACGCTCATGGTCGTTAGATGGCGATCCAACAGCCCACAGCACATGATGAAGACGCCTTCAGACACTGGGTTGCGGTGAGGGGCAGCTATGATGGTACCAGGTGGAACCATCATCACCGTCTATCTTCTCTTGTTTGTATTTGGTGCTACAGAGCTTTAATCGGATTGATTTTTGCGCCGTTGGACCGTAATTGTTGATCCGGATCCATCCATGTAGTCGAATCTTTCATCTGAGGCTTTGATCTTTGTCATCTAGCTCCATGGTCTCTATTCTTTTATGAACCGCACATGATGCTCTGGTTGTCTGATCAAGACGATTTTGGAGGCATTAGACTCCCATTGTCATCCTGATTAGATTTGTACGGTCTGATCTATCATCCGTAACCTTGAATCATCTGCAATTTATTTCATCTATCTTTTAGGTCATAAAATGATAATATTATCTTTGCAACTAACAAACTAACTATTATGTAAATTACGATGCTTATTAATGCATTTTTCCTAAGTTATGCTAGAATCTAGCTTAATTTAGATAATTTAGGTTGCATGATTGCTGTGCAATCAGATATTGCAATAAAAATCCATATAGAAACAAACCTTCAACTTATTTAAGTAAAATCATAAATTAGTCCCTAGATGCTTGTAATTGGGTCCCTACATATATTTTTTATTACAAATAGGTCCTTATCAGCACCTTCATCTTTTCTTTTTCGTTGCTGGCGAGACATCAGGAAATAAATCCAACTGTTGGATTGGGCTAGAAAATGGAAGAGGAGGTCGTGGAAGTCTCGCTGACATATTGGTGGCCTTCGATCGTCGATTGGAGTGGCATCGTGGGAAGTCGTCGGAGTTGGAGAAGATGGCGACATCGGTGAGCACTCTAGCAAGTACCTAAAAGTCAAAATATGGGTCGTTTGACCCCAATTAAAAGCCCATAAGCTCCGACGTGGCACACCAGAGCAAAGCCCCAACTTTATTGGGTGTGTGGATGCATGGAGAGGTAGGGTGATGAAACTCCTTTGAGCCTCTAATAGTGGGAATGGTTGAGAGTGTAGACGGCTACGAAATTCAAATTAAATTAACCTAAAGCTACACCTAATTACACCAAATAAAAGCCCTATGTTAATTTGACGAAAGGGAGAGGGACAACCTGGGGCATTGGCAAGCACACTAGCAACAAAGGGGTAAGGAATTGGAGTGATTGAAGGGGAGTTGGGACGCAAAACTTTGCATGAAGATTCGTGTGATGATGAGGAAGAAAAGCCCTTTACCAATTGCAGCAATAAAGCAGTGGGCGATCGGGGCGAGGAAGCTCCAAGGTGCTTCAATGGTGATGGACAAAGGAAGAAGAAGAAGGGATTGGTCATGCTAATTAAGCACACCTAGCATCAGTGGAGGTCGACCAAGCTTTATAGACGGCTAGCTATGAGGATTAAGGTTGATTTGCAACTTTCCCAAAGTCGAAAATAGCATGATTTTGTGCCATCTTTAGTCACGGATTACAAGCTGCATAGATGGAATAATTGGCTAGGATTTCCATCAAAAGATTCTCCTTTAAACAAAGAATCATCCCACCAAAGTTGGTGAAGTTTCGTCGAAAGGATTGCTCACAATCCTCATCCAAAGTCATGATGAGGAGCACAAAACATAGGTTTGCTTGCTATTAGAGGTTGAAGATAGCTGACATCATCATGACGTTAGCTAGGAACCAAAAAGATAACAATCTGATGTCAATGAGGAACCATGGTGAAAGAAATTCAAAAGTTGAGGACCATTCTACAAAGTAGGTGAAGATGAAGTTCAAATAATCTTAACTTTTTAGGGTAACCTAATTTGGACCCAAGGAATATAATTGTGACATAAATTTTGGATTTTGATGAAGTTTGATTGGTCAATTTGCATTTTAACCCAAAATGTATTAAACGTTAACCTTGGTCTTTGACTTAGGTCAAATTGGGTTCATTTTATAAAATTGATTATTCTAAACCTTATGAAATATTTTTAAATAATTTTTAGAATGTTTAGATTACATTTATTTCAATTACAACCTTTTAAATTTAAGTGAGACTAAAATTAAGGTTTTTAATAATGATTTAGCTTTTATTTATTTTCTAAACACTAAATCAATTAATACAAGCCCACTTAATGGAAATTTGACTTAGTTGACCTTTAACTTAGTGTAGGTTTTACCCCTTAGTTAATCTGCACTTGTATTTCTTCATTAAAATAGTAAAATTAACTAATTTTGATGCATGCCCTTCAATTATTGATATTTTTCAGTTATACCCTTTTAATGATTAATTAGGTAAATTTAGCCTTAGAACTTAGCTAAATTAAGCTAGATATAGGGGATGATAGTGCTACCATCATCTTCTAACCAACTTGCATTTTTTAGCCTTTCCTAAGTTAAATCCTCAAGGAAAACATTTTTTTCAGATGGAGAAATTTTTGTGATTTTTCTTCATTAAGCATAATGAACCAGTCCAAAGTGTGTGAGATATAGATGCTTAAGTTACTAAGAACCTGCAAACCAAAGGGTAGACAAGGAGGTCAAACACTTCCTAAGCCTTTGAATTAATACATCACCATCTCATCTTCCTCAATTACTTGAAGAATAATCCATACATTAACTAATACTTGAAATTTTTACCCATACAGGCCTTAAAGTTCCAAAATCAATATCTCTCATTTATCTCCTAAGATTTGACACTTCAAGTCTTAATTCAACATTTGTTCTAGCCTAAAATTTAGGTAAACTCTTCCATAATCAAATGCTCGCCGGATCTCGCCTCAACTTAGTCACATAGTGAGCGGATCTGCACCAAATCCACATGCGAACCATGCAACTGGCCTCCTATGCCCCCTCCCTCACCCATGTCCAACCTATAAGTACCCTACACCTCCACCATCTTCATGGTATCCAAGCCTAGTCTTCCTCTACCTCCTAAGGAGTTCCAAGAAGCTTCTTAAGCTCCTCTTCCCACTTCAAAGAGTGCCTTCACACCGTGTTACGACTCGGTTCCCGAATCCCTACAGGATACGAGATCGGACCGACTCGACTGATCCCAAGACCCAGTCGTCCAACGAGAAAGTAACCAAAAAGCAGAAAAGTAAACCACATTCACTATGCTAAGCAACTAACAGTAACAAAAGTACAGCAGTAAAGAAGTAAAACTATTATAGTACACACCACCACAACAGTAGAAAAGTAAATGGGTACAGGAATATAAAGTACAAAATGTAAGAGTACAGAAGTGCAAGAACTACTCACTACAATAGAAAAGGAGTACAACAAGAAGCTACAACTACTGGGCTCTACTAGGCCCAACACCCTCTGCAGTCGTAAGCTCAGGCAGCTCAACACCTGGACCTGAAAAGGGGTTATGAGTACAAATGTCAGCGAACGCTGAGTAGAGTGGCAACCAACTAACTAAAGCAGTAAAGGTGGACAGGTAGCTATTATTTTTCAATTTACTTTCTTTACTGATTATTCTTTTCCATCACTTTGTTTATTTATCATGTCTCCTTCTTGATCTCGAATGTTCCTCATGGAAACGATCTTGATTACAGTCTTTTCCGAAGAGTAGAAGTCGCATGTGGTGCTCTCCTGGCTGGAAGAGTCCCCTATGGTGGTCCTACACCCAATCAACCACCCCAAGGTCACAGACAGACGTAACGGTGACTACGGCACATGCGATAAGTGCACGAGTAGCTACCCTACACTGGCACGTGGTCAGTCGTTTTCATTAGCGGGTGCGCCCAAAGCACAGCACGGAACCAGTATAGGGCATAGCCCTCTCAGTAACAAGGGTCTAGACCCTAAGAACCAAACAGGGGTCTTGTCCCTCCACAGTACGCACACCCTCACCTGACTACCTTGGTTTGCCCAGTAGGCTTAACAAGTCGATGTAGGGCGGATAGCTGAACCCCAGGCCCCGTGGGGTGGCAAGCTGTTACGACCAGATTCCCGGATCCCCACGAGACACGAGAATCGGACCGACTCGACTGATCCCAAGACCCAGTCGTCCAACGAGAAAGTAACCAAAAAAGCAGTAAAATAAATCACATTCACCATGTATATAACTAGCAGTAACAAAAATACAGCAGTAAAGAAAAGGAAATACTACAGTATACACCACCACAACAGTAGAGAATTAAACATACACATAAACATGAAGCTTACAATGAAAAGAGTACAGGGGTAACAGGAACTACCCAAAACAATAGCAAGAAAAGTACAGTGGGTACTATAAGTAACACTACTGGGCTCTACTAGGCCCAGCACCCTCTGCAGCCGCCGACTCTGGCTGCTCAACACCTTGTCCTGAAAAGGTAACAAAGGTGACACATCAGCGAAATGCTGAGTAGAGTGGCAACTAAAACCTAAAAGAAACAGTAAGGTGGACAGTAGTTGTTATATTTATAATTTCTTGCTTTAATTTTTCCATTTATTCACTATTGAATTATTTCTCAGATCTTTCTCTTGATCTTGAATGTTCCTCGTGGGAACGATCTTGATTGCAGTCTTTTCCGAAAAGTAGAAGTAACACGTGGTGCTCTCCTGGCCGGGAGAGTCCCCCGTGGTGGTCCTACCCTCAGTCAACCACCCCAAGGTCACTGACTGACATAACGGTGACTACGGCACGCGCGATAAACGCACGGGTAGCTACCCCGCACTGGCACGCGGTCAATCGTTTCCGTTAACGGGTGCGCCCAAAGAACAACACAGAACTAGTATAGGGCAGAGCCCTCTCAATAACAGGGCCCAACCCCTCCACAGTAACCAAACAGGGGTCTTGCCCCTCCACAGTCCACCCACCCTCGCCTGACTACCCTGGTTTGCCCAGTGGGCCTAACAAGTCAGTGTAGGAGGGCTAGTAGAACCTCAGGGCCCGTGGGGTAGCTAGTGCTCTCCCTACACTAGTAGCTCTCCTCGGTATAGTGTACACAAGGGTCAAAAGTCAGTACAAAGTGGCCAGACCTAACCCCGTGTCCCTGGGGCGGCTAGCTCCGCTCTGCACTATACAGGGGAACAGTTGTTCTCCTTGGTACTCCGTACTCAAGGGCTAGCTCACTTCCCCAATTCTATTCCATCCACTTTCCAGGAGTTCTACTCCTAATTCCCCGTAGGGTTCATGCTCTTTTAACTCAGCCAATTTAGGTTTCACCGTTCCAGCTTTATATCCATATAATTCATGTTCTCAACCGTAATTATCCATTCATAACAGGCAGCTATTAACCAATTTACAGGTAGTTATCGTTTCCTTTCTACTTTTCCAAGACTGCAATGTTTATATATTCAACTAGTTTTCCAGTCCTAGGATTCATGCCATACCCTAGGATCTATCATTCAATCTAGTTTTCCAGTCCTAGGATTCATGCAATATCCTAGGATCTAACATTCAATCTAATTTTTTAGCCCTAGGGTTCATGCAATGCCCTTGACTCTATTAATTGTTTCATAAATGTATAATTTTTGATAAATAAATTAAAGGGCCACTCTACCCGCAAAATTGGGAATATTGGGGGCATGGTTGGCAATCCCGCGCACCTCCGCAACCCCCAGAGCCGTAATGGAACGGGGTCCTAACACAAGGATTAACATAAGGAGTTACTCAGAACAGTATACAATTACTGTAAATAGGTAGAGGAATTAAATCTGGGAAGAACGAAACTTGAAACGTGGAAAACGGACTTCGAACGGACCCTAAACGGGTCAAAAACGACGAGTCTGCCCAAAATCAGACGTCTGGAACTTCTTCCAGACGTCTTAAAAGGTCGCTCAGGTCATACCTTGGTCTGCGCAGTCCTTCAGACGTCCAGAAGCCCGCTGGACCGTCTGGACTTAGTTTCCAGACATCCAATTGCCACCCCGGACGTCTGGAGGCCCTGTCCGTCGTCTGGTGTTGTGCCCAGACGTCTGATCTGTGTGGGATGGCGAGCCCTCGTGCCCTCCAGAACAAATCCTGCACACACACTTGCTCTCGTCACGAAGAGGTGCAGAAGAACTCGGCGGAAACAGCTGCATGGCCGTACACGCGGACAAAGGAGAAGATAAGAAATATTGTACCTGTCAGACGTTTGGACCTTCCTCCAGATGTCTTCTGCATCGTCTGGACGTAAGTGCAGACATCTGATTCTGGAAATTTTCCCAGAATCAGGACCCTTTTCTCTCTCCGCCCGCAATGCACGGCCGTGTCGCGTTGCATCCGCCTGCTGCCTGAGCTGCAGCAGCTCCTCCGTGGCTCCACACGCTCGCTGCTCTCCCGCCGGTTGGCTCTAGCTTCCCCGGCAAGCTCACACCCTCGCGGTCGAGCTTCTTCTTCTTCTCACAACAGCTTCTCCTCCCCACACGCCCGCAGCAGTCGCTGCTGCCGATCTCGCTCGCTCTTTCTCTCGCTGACAGGGAGAAGGAGAAGAAGGAGGCGGTGGAGTGAGGGTGAGGGAGAGGAAGAGGCTCTATTTGAAGGCAGCGCGGGGAGAGAGAGAAAGAGGAAGGCTGTGTCTGCAGGGAGGGAAAGGAAAGAGAAGGAGGGCGACGAGTTCAGTCTACATGCTCATGCACGCAGACGCGAACCCGTACGCCAAAAAAATTTAATACCAGATGTCTGGGAAGTCTTCCAGACGTCTGGCCAGACGTCTGAGCCACTTCCCAGATGTCTTAAACGATGCCTGATGCCCTATTCGTAACAATATAACAAACTCAAAGGAAGTTTCATCCCTGAAACTTGCGCTAACTAGGGTGCGGGAAAGAACAATATATGCATAACAAACTCAAAGAGGACCGAAGCCGGTCCGAAATGACGTACCCGCGAAAAGCTCCGGGTACCGCTCCCGCATCGTCGCCTCAGGCTCCTAGGTAGCCTCCTCGTACCGCTGGCTCCTCCACAAGACCTTCACCAGGGGTACTTGCTTTCGTCTCAGATGGCAGACGGCTCTGTCCAGAATCTGCACTGGCCATTCGGGATAGGTTAGGTCGTCGTCCACCTCGACGCTCTCATGACTCAGGACGTGACTGGGATCGGCGACGTACTTCCTGAGGTTGGACACGTGGAACACGTCGTGCACCCCAGAAAGCTGAGGAGGGAGGGCAAGCCTGTAAGCAACGGGTCCAACCCACTCCAGGACCTCAAAGTGCCCCACGAACCTCAGCGCGACCTTCCCTCTCACCCCAAACCGCTGCAGGCCCTTCATGGGAGAAACACGAAGGAATACGTGGTCCCCAACCTCAAACTGCACCTCTCTGCGTTTCCAATCTGCGTAGCTCTTCTGCCTGCTCCTAACAGTGTGGAGTCGCCTGTGAATCTGCTCGACTACCTCCTGACTCTGCCGGATCAGCCTGGGGCCAACCTCCCACTTGGTCCCCACCTCAACCCAACTCAAGGGTGCCGTACATCTCCGTCCGTACAGTGCCTCGTAGGGTGCCATGTCGATGCTTGAGTGATAACTGTTATTATATGCAAACTCCGCCAGGGGCAAGTGCTCCTCCCAAGAGTCCCTCCAGTCCAGTACACAGGCACGCAAAAGGTCCTCAAGTGTCTGTATCGTGTGCTTAGACTGTCCGTCCGTCTGGGGGTGGTAAACTGTACTGAACCTCAACTGAGTCCCCAGGGCCTGCTGAAACTCAGCCCAAAACTGGGATGTAAAGCGGATATCCCAGTTGGATACGATCTCCCGCGGAACTCTGTGTAGATGTACCACGTCGCGGATATACCTTTCTGTCAACTGTGCTGGTCCCAAGGTGACTCGGATCGGCAAGAAACGCGACGTCTTCGTCAATCTATCAACGATTACCCAGACTGCGTAATGTCCTCGCTGGGTAACAGGTAAGCCCACCACCAAGTCCATGGTGATGCTCTCCCACTTCCACTCTGGCACTGGAAGTGGCTATAGTGGCCCTGTAGGCCTCTGATGCTCGACTTTCACCTGCTGGCACACTAAACACTGCTGTACGAATTCACCCACATCTCGCTTCATCCCCCTCCACCAAAACTCGCGTCTCAAGTCATGGTACATCTTCGTGTTTCCAGGATGTATGGTGAATCTGGAACCGTGTGCCTCAGTCAGGAGCTCTGTCAACAGCTCCTTGTCTCTGGGAATGCACAGCCGTCCCCTCATGCGCAGCACCTGGTCGGTAAAAGAGAAGTCTCCAAGGTCTCCTAGCAGTACTCTGTCACGCAAGGACTGCAAGTATGGGTCAGCCATCTGCCCTGTGATGATGCAATCTATCAGCTCTGGCCTCATCTGTTGCGTCACAGTCATTGCCTCACAGTGCCCCTGTAGCTCTAGGGTTCGCCAACTGCCCATCTCCTCCAAAAGGCTCCAACTCTGCACCTGTAAACTGGCCAAGTGTGTGGGCGCCTTCCGGCTCAAGGCGTCAGCCACCACGTTGGCCTTTCCCGGGTGGTAGGAAATGCTGCAGTCATAATCCTTTAGGAGCTCCAACCAATGTCTCTGTCTCATGTTAAGCTCCTTCTGATTAAATAGGTATCTGAGGCTCTTGTGATCTGTGAAAATCTCGAAGGTCTCACCGTACAAGTAGTGCCTCCAGGTCTTCAGTTCGAAGACAACAACTGCCAGCTCCAGGTCGTCGGTAGGGTAGCTATGCTCATGGGGCTTCAGTTGCCGCGAAGCGTAAGCGACAACGTGACCCCTCTGCATGAGCACACCCCCTAACTCCTGCAAGGAGGTGTCCGTGTACACAACGAACCCGCCACTACTGTCAAGGATGGTAAGCACGGGAGCCGAAGTCAGCCTCTCCTTCAGCTCCTGAAAACACGCCTCACAGGCATTTGTCCAAGTGAAGGGCACGTCCTTCCGGGTCAACTGTGTCATAGGTGATGAGAACCTCATCATGAGCCATAACTAGCTCATTTTGACCTAATACAAAGGATAAAAGCTCCTACATAACTCAAGGAAAGGCTTAACTCAGAGAATTCTGAGTTTAAGGAGAAAACGAGTCATAAGGGGTAAAAATATAATTTTACCAGTATAATCTGCATACAGGGTAATTCAGGGTCCAAACATAGGTCAAAGCAACCTAATAAGAATAAAAATGGGATGAGATGATCTGACAAGGGCTACAGCAATTCCAAGGAACTAAATGATAATCTGTAACCTTAAAACAAACCCACTTCAATTCACGAGGTTCGAGGCAAAGTAAAAATAGAATAAATCCTCTAAAATTCATAGAAAAATAATCTCTAGGGTTTAGAACCTTCAATTTGGCCTTCAGAACCCATTTTGACCAACATTGAGAACCATGCCCAATTAATAACTTAATTCGGGTTTTTGCGTAAATTGACCGGTCAAATAAGGTTTAATCTAGAAATAAAATTCACCATCAGATTCCTTAGGTCCTAATTAGTCATGTATAAAAACTTGAGCCTAAGAAGAAACCTTCTTGACCAACTTTACACTTTGGTCCTCATATATTTACTTTTTGGCCCTCAACTTTTGAACCCTCACATTTATACCCCTAACTCTCCTTCGTTCTTTGCATTCAGGTCCCTTCTGCCAAAACCTGACCAGCACCATGCTCCGGCGACCTTGCGCGGAGCATGGCGCCGCGCAGGGTAAGGGGGAGGGTCTGGCAAGTAAACCGGGGGTGCCCTACGTCGTCAGCCGTCGCAGGAACACCCCCCTGGTCGCTGCAACCACCCATACTGGCCGTGCGAACGCACAGACGGTATGGGTATCCTTCCTCCGGCGTCCTCCGGCGAGGGAGACACGTCGTCTCCCTCCGCCTTCCTCTCTGATTCGGCCCCTATAAATACCCCCGTCGCTCCACCGTTCTTCCTAGCTCGGTCCTGACGGAGAAAGACCCCCACTTCCTCTCTTCCCACTCCGACAGGAAGCCCTCCAGCTCCGGCGGCCTCTCCCCTTCCTCCTCTTCGCTCTGCCGCAATACCAGCAGCAGAGACTCCTTCCTGATTCTCCTCCGCGTCGCGCAATACCGGCGCGCGCTGCTTCAGCCCCGTCGTCGCCGCCGTTCTCTCCCTCTGGGCATTTCTTCTCCAGCTCCGGTAGGTACGAGGCGGCAGCCACTTCGTCCCCTTCGTCACTTTAGTTAGGTTAGAATTAGTCGTCTCTACCCCCTCTTTCTTTTCCTCGCTATTTTACATTCAATTAAACCCTCGACCGACCCGACCACCGTCATCTTCCACACCTCCGGCCATCCTCCGGCGAGTCGCTCCCGTCATTCCGCCACTCCACACGACTCGCTGACCCTCACAGAACCTCCGCCTCCTCACCCTGACCAACCTCCGCCCTTCCACTTCCCCCAAATCACCCTCTGCAACTCCACCGAACAAACCCATCTCCCAGCCCGCAGTTTGACCTAGGGCAACCCTCACGCTCCGCCCCGCCGCCTGCCAGACCCCCTACCACCTTCGCCGTGCCACGGCGAAGGTGCTCCGCGTTTCTGATTAGGCCGAGAGGCCGTTTCTCTGTGGGCAGGTACCTGCGCTCGTCGCCGCCATTGTTGAAGCGAAGCAGCTTCTTCACCTGCTGCCCCAGGTGCGCCACGCCCAGGTCACGCTCCCAGGCAGTGCGAGGCGTCTTCGCGAAGTACCAGGCTGCAGTCGAGTCGAAGCTCTCATGCGAAGCCCCCGCGCTTCGCCTCGACTGCCGCTGCTTCCTCCGCGCAGGCATCCAAATTGGGGTGGGACATTTAGTCCCACCTCGTAACCTTTCAGAGGAGCGCGCCCGCATAAAGGCAAAAAGTGCCTTATGCTCGTTGCCTCCTGAGCACGGGGTGAGGTCCCTCTCACTCACTCGCTCGACCCGGCCTCGTCCGCGACCACGCCCCGCGGACCTGGCCCGACCCGACTTAGACTGACCTGCACTCCTCGCCCACCACGCACGCCGGTGGGCCTGGACCCGGGCACGAACCGTACCCGAATACTCGGCAGCTCTGGGAGAGCTTTCCTAAGAGCGGCTTCTGTGAGAGAGAAATGCGGGGGAGAGGGTAGAATTAGGTTTTGCCCCTCTGATCAAGTTGTGCAAGTGTGCAGGCAGAGAAGAAGAAAGACGCCCGCTGAACAGAGAAGAAGGCCGACGAAAGCTGAAGGAAGGAGGAGCACCGAGCGGCACTGTAGCAGCGGCGGTTTAAGTCGTCTGATTGGAAAATCAGACGACGTCCTGAAGGCAAAGGAGAAGGAAGGCGAGGCAGAGGAGAACACAGAGAGGCCAAGGGAAGACTCTGAAGAAGAAGAAGAACATGACCGCAAGGGAGAAGAAAAAGAAAGAGACGAGCAGAAACAAGAACTGAAAGAAGAAGAAGAGCATCACTACTGCTGCAGATAAAGCAGAAGAGCCAAGCAGAAGAAGATAAGCAAAGAGAAAAGAGGAGAAGAAGAAAGAAGCCAACAAACTCTCTCTCTCTCTCTCTTTATTTTTGTAATAAGAATTTGTATCTCTAGAATACAGTTTACTCCCTGAGTTCGACCTCGGGAACTCTTTATTTCCGAGTAACAAATTGTATTAAACTGGTAATCACCTCTCTATACTATACTACGACGAAATAATAGAACTATAGAGGAAGGTCGCCACCAATAGGGCGTGCAATCTGTGAAAAGTCCATGATAAACCGCCTGTAATAGGCTGCCAGTCCCAAGAAACAACGAATCTCAGTAACCATACGCGGTCTCTCCCACCTGAGCACTGCCTCGACCATGGCTGGGTCCACTGCCAAGCCATCTCGAGAGATCACATGACCTAAAAAGGTCACCTCCCTCAACCAGAAATTGCACTTGTATTTGGTGTACAGCCTACGTCGTCTCAGTGTGTCCAGAACCATCCGCAAGTGCTATCCGTGCTGCGTCTGATCTCGAGAATAGATGAGCACATCATCAATGAATATCACCACAAACTGGTCCAAGTACGGTCTAAACACCCGGTTCATCAAGTCCATGAAGGCAGCGGGGGCATTGGTTAGCCCAAACGGCATGACCAGAAACTCGTAGTGTCCGTACCGGGTGCGGAAAGCTGTCTTGGAGACGTCTGCCTCCTTGATCCTCAATTGGTGATATCTAGACCTCAAGTCGATCTTGGAGAATACCGTGGCACCTTGCAGCTGGTCAAACAAGTCATCGATCCTCGGCAGCGGATATCTGTTCTTGATGGTGACCCTATTCAGCTGTCGGTAGTCCACACAAAGGCATAGGGTACCATCCTTCTTCTTTACAAATAGTACCAGGGCTCCCCAGGGAGACGCGCTGGGCCTCACAAAGCCCTTCTCCAAAAGTTCCTACAACTGGGACTTGAGCTCTCGCAGCTCAAGTGGTGCCATCCTGTATGGTGTGGTGGAGATGGGGCTGGTCCCTGGTACTAGTGAGATCTCAAACTCGATCTCACGCTCGGGCGGTAGTCCTGGCAACTCGTCTGGGAACATGTCGGGGTACTCTCTGACCACTGGGATACTCTGGAAGTCTACCACAGGGCTGGGCTTTGCTACCGCACAAGCTAGGAAGTCCTCACATCCCTGGCTCAAAAGTCTCGCTGCTCGAAGTGCAGAAATGCACCTGAAGCCTCCGTCCACTGGCTGACCGTGGAACTCAAAAGAAGGAAACTCCGGTATGGAGAAGACGATCTTCCTCTCAAAATAGTCCACCAAGGCATGGTAAGTGGATAGCCATTCCATCCCCAGAATTACGCCAAAGTCCTCCATCTGTATCATAATCAGGTTAGCGGGAAGGCTATGTCCCCCAATACTGACCTCGCAACCCATGTATACCTCTTCAGCTACAAACAGCAGACCACTTGGACCTCTGATCACGAACGGATCCTCTAACAACATATAATGCTGGCCCAAACTAACTGCGAAACTGGCTGCGACAAACGAGTGCGTAGCGCCAAAATCGAAAAACGTGTAAACGAGTCTGCCGGAAACTGAAACCATACCTGCCACCACTGATCTCGAAGCTCTGGAATCCCTGTGGGTCAGGGCGTTGATACGCCCCTCAGCCCTAGGTGCAGACGAAGCAGCCACACTCTGCGTCAAACGGGTAGCTGCGGGCCAGTACCCTCCTTGTAACTGCAGTCCTCCTCCTCGCGCCTGGAAACCGCGGCCTCCTGTTCGTCCTCCAGTGCTCGGTGCGAGAAGCATCTGCTGACCTCCTGCCCTAGACGGGCAGTCCCTCCTGATGTGGCCCGGCTGGCCACGCTGGGAGCAGAGGGGAACCTGACTCCCGCCCTCAGTGGGTCCCTGCTGTCGGCTGGGCAGGGGTCCAATGCTAGCTGCTGGCCCTTGTCGAGGGCCCCCAAAGGCCACTGATGGCCCTGCAAAACGTGACTGCTCTCCTGCGAGCGCCACGTGTCTCCTTTGTCGCTGGCCCTGTGAAAAGTCTGGCTGATAGGGCCTCTTCCACCCGCTGTCAGTATCTCGCGCGGACGGGTTGGTCTCGTCGTAGGTCATAGCTGCCTCCACCACCCTCGAGAACGTAGGCAGCTTCAGGGGTTTGACATACCCCCGAATCGCAGGTCGGAGCCCCTCGGTGAACCTCCAAAGGCGCTCTTCCTCAGTGGCTACTGCTGTCGCGGCGAAGCAGGACAGCTCCAGAAAACGCGTGCAGTATGCACTCACGGTCATCGTCCCCTGGCGGAGAGTGTGGAACTCCCACCTCCTCTAGTACTGCCACGTCTGGGGAAAGTACTGCTCACAGAAGAGGGTGATGAGCCTGTCCCAGGTCAGTTCGCCTCTCTCCTGTCCCCTGACCGCCCTCCACCACCTGTGTGCCGCACTCTCTAGCTGGTACGTGGCAAAGGCCACGTGGCATTCCACCGAAGGGCGAAGGGTGTCAAAAACCTTCTTGATCTGCTCGAGCCAGTCCTCCTCCTCGGTCGGGTCCTCATCCCCTTGAAGGAGGGGGGCTTCAGCTTCTGGAACTGCCCGAAAAGCTCGAAGTGGCGCTGTAGTGGAGATGCTGGTGCACCTCCAGGTAAAGAAGCCTCGTGCACGGAAGTGTCGGAGGAAGGTGTTTGCACCTCAAAACACGCCTATAATAACGCCTTCTTATGCTATTTTCTAGCATTAACTATGTATATTATAATCCTATAGTCGCATTTGTAAAAACGGTTGCATGCATGCATTTAATCATGAGAGGAGGAGAAATGAATAAATGGCTTGCATAATTATTTTTTCTCTCAAGTGTTTCTTTGCAAAAGTCCCTTCTCTATTTTTATTTTCATCTTTCTTTCTTCTCTTCCCGCGGTTCTTCTTCTTCCCGCGGCTGAATTTCTTCCACGCCATGCTGCATGCGATGCCATACCCTGCCAACACCTCTCCCTGCGGTTGCCGCTCTCCAACGCCTCTCCCTGCTGCTGCCATGCCTCCCCGCCACGCTCTCCTCCTCTACAAAGCCGCAGCTCTTCCTCGCGACGAAGGGGGGCGAGCTGCTGCAAAAAAACGCCACCCTGCAGTCACCCACCTTCCTCTCCACCGTTCTCCCCTCCCATACGCCGGCCCTCCGTCGAGGAGGCACCCGACGAGCAGGAGAACCCACTGTGGTGCTCACCACCACAGTGGGAACACCACCGCCCAGCTCTTCAACGAGCAGGTGGGCGTGGTGTTTTCTTTTCTCTTCATTTTCATCTCCACGCCATTGCTGCCGCTTCAAGGTCCGAAGCTTGAAGCAACAGCAGCAGCAGCCAAACCGCGGCGGCGGCAGCAGCAGCAGCTTCCCTCGCTCCTCCGCGACCTTCCCCCCGGGCGCTCAGCTCTCCGCGCGCGCCTGCAGGGCACTTCTCCGCTCATTCCTCTGCTCTGTCGCCTCTGCCATTGCACCTGCGACCGGCCGCTGCGCCCACTGCAGCGGCCGGCCAGGCCCTCTCGCCGCCCCCTGCCAACCTCTGCAACCCTCCGCGACCGACTGCAGACTCCCCGCCGCCCTCTTCGAGCACGCCATCGCCCGCTCTCCTTCCTCGCACCCGGCCTGCAGACGCCTCACCTTCTCCACGCGAAGACGCGCCTGCATCCGCGACCATCAGACGTCGGCAGCCATCTGCAGACGACTCGACCTCCAGACGTCGGGCGCCGCCTGCAGACGACGCGGCTCCGGACGTCTGCCGCCATCCACAGACGTCTTAACTCACGCCATCACCAGCTCTCTCGCCCGCTCTCTCTCTGCTGATCTCTCCCGCGCGCGTCCGCCCTCTCTGCCGCCCGCTCTCTCTCTTTTTTTTACTCACAGCAACACACACACATTCACCGACGCACACACACCTATACCAACACACACACACACACTCACACACTTATAGTAACATATATATGAATATATATATATATACATACATATATATATATATATATACACATATATATATAATATATATACTTATATACATATATAGATACATATCTATATACATATATATATACATGTATACATATATATATATATCTATATAGTAATATATATATATACTTATATACATATATAAATATCTATATACATATATATATAATTATATATATATATATATATATATATATATATATCTATACACCTATATATATAAACACATATATATCTATATATATATATCTATACATATATAACTATACATTTATATATATATATATATATTTACTTATATACATACATATGTACATATATTTTCACGTTATTTACTATACGCTGTATCGTGGAAATATCTACACCAGTTGCTGATATTCCCTGATACACGCGTACAAAAAAAGCGTGGTCCCATACATCATCCATCCTCCATCCACACTCCACGCGGCACCTAGTCGTGTTGGTTGCGTCTCTCTAGACGTCGACTGACTCGACATAGTGCTACACTCCATCGTCACCTCCACCCCCACCCCTTTATATATATACTACATATAAATATATATCTATAGCTATTATATTTACTTTCTATCTGTTAGCTTCCTTCTTAGTAAAAAGATAAAAAAAGGTATAAAAGTGAAAAGATAATCTTTGATTTGCAGGTACCCCGTCTTGCAAGTAGCAAGGCGTGTTTTGAAACTCTGTTTTGGCTAAAAGCCAAGGACACAATTTTGAGGGTGTGCCTCAAGAACAAGGATTACCAGAAAAAAACCTAAATAAGAAAAATACCAAAAACACAATAAACGAACGGAAGAGACGCGTTTTAAGGAAAACATAGAAATTCGACTTGAACCCCACTTCCCTGAGTTCGACCCTGGGCCTAAAAGTGACAAGATAAAATCAATTAGGCCAGGTTAAAAAAAATTTGTAAAGAGATGGTTAGGTCTGAATTAGGTTAACCACTATACACATTTCAACGATAAAAATATCATATTAACAACCTATTCGGGCTGACCCACCATAACTTTTCTGGCGCCGTTGCCGGGGAAGTGCACTTTCGAGTAAGTTTCTATCCAATTCCTTTAAATTTGTCTCTTCTCTCTTCACGGGTATTGTTGTTTTTGGTGTGCAAGTGAACCTGGTGGAAGGAGAAGAAGGCTGACGAAGTCGAGGACGTGAGCAGATCCAAGGCGGGAACGAGAGCGTGAAGACGCCGACATCGCATTGGAGCTTCGCACACGTTGCCGAACAAGTAGGTTTTCTTTTCTCATCAAATTAGGGTTAACTTGCCACCACAATAAAAAAAATTTTAAACTAAAAACTAGAAAAACTTCTTGGGATTTCTTGAGGGCAAGTGGATTAAAATTCACTTGATTGATTGGTTGTCTTCACTCCCACTGCCCCGGGATTTCCCGCCTTACTTCGCATAGCGAAAATCCTAGAATCTTGATTCTTAGATTTTTCGCCATGGGAAGTATTCTTTGAGGCAAAGAAAAAGATTGCTTGTATCCCTCTTTTGCCTCACTTATCTTTAATTCAGGATCACATCTTTGGTGGGGAGACTTGGAATTGAGTTGATTCCAACCCCACGACGACTTTTCAAACTTGCCTGTGATTCGATCCTGAATACTTCAACCCCAACAATTTTAGTTTCTTTATCTATTGGTTGAAGCCTTGTGTGTGGATATCTTTCTGGTGATTGGGAGCACTTGAATTGAAGTGCTTTGGCTCCCTTTCACATTGGTATAAAATTGATTCGCGCATCCACACATAGAAATCTCCATTTAGGGTAACCCATTGCATTTTAGCATGCATTAACTAACTGATAATTGAAGAAGGGTTTCTTGGGCTTTAGAAAGAAAACCTGTATTCTTGCAAAACCCGAAGATTGGTTGAATTGGTAATTCAGCAAAACCCTAAAATTCATACTACTTAAGGCTGAACTCTAAAAACCATTCGCCAATAAGAACTTCAATTCAGGGAGATTTCCCCGTTGCATGCTTGTTCTTACACACTCTTAAAATCAATCACTTGGGCATTACCCGTAAACAACGCCCTTCACATTCCAAAAGCACTTGACCCTAAGCCTCTAATTAAAACTGGTAGTAACTTGACCCTTACTAAGGATTGGAGGTCTAACTACCTACGTGTAGCGGCTACGTGCTGGTGAGAGTTACCGCGTGCTATCGGGTGTCTAAGACTGGGGCAAACGGCCTTTCAATCTGGCCCGGTGGTTCCGTAGTGCTCGCATTCGGTTCCGTAGTTCGTGATAGTAGGTAACTTAGATCTTTAGGTCTAAGGGCACACTGTAGAGGTTAGGAACTTGACTGTATTGATTTGTGATCAAGTGTACCTTTGCGGCGTCATTTCTCTCATCTCTTTTCCCCTCTTATCCCCCCAATTCTTCCTGCGTAGTGCATGTTTTGGAGGAGGTCACAAAACCTTGAACTGTTTGAATTGACTGCTAAATCTAGAAAAAGAGCTGAATCATCCTCCTCCTCCACAAACATGGCACACACTCCCACCTCACCACTTCGTCACAATTCCAATTCTTTCAACACCAGGCTTATCCCGAGAAACCCTGCAAGACCTTCCTTATCGAGTGTCGTGCCAAGCGACTCGGTAAGTCATGAGGAATTGGCTTCTGCGAGCCAGTATTTCAACATGGAGGACCAAGCCTCCGTGTGCTCGAACACATATGCGGACACGTCTTCTGGCATAGAAGACGCCTGCACCCTGGGGAACAACCCGTTTTCTGCCACGTATAACCCAGGGTGGTATGATCATCCAAATTTCGCATGGTTTAACAACCCGCAGCGCCAAAACCCCGCTGGTGGACCAAGGCGATCGTCCGCACCCGTCATCCCAAGGGCCCAATCTAATCCTATGGCAAATCCGCCATCAGGCCCTTGCGTACAGAAAATCAAACACGCATCAAAACCTCTTGATAAATTGATGCGAATGATGACGGAAATGTCAAAGCGCCATAAAGAAAACATGACCTCTCTTCAGCATTTGGCGCAGCAGAATGCTGAGATCAGTCAACTAAGCATGGCGACTCGATCTCAGGGCACTTTTCCCGCCCAACCTGTTCCAAACCCGCAAAACTTTGTACCCTGTGGTCCGCAACCACAGGTACAACCTTCTCAGGAACAGGTTCATCAAATTCTGCAAGCTCCGAGTATTCCTCCGGGATTTCAAGTTAATCCCGCTGCAGCATCGCACTCTCATGTTGATAGCGATTACATCAAGGATGACACGTCTGACGAGGACATGACTGTCAGTACGTGTATCGAACTTATTGGACCCAATTCAGACTGCTGCGAATTACCTGATGACTGCCTGACCTATACAAACTGTGACGTTCTCCAATCCCTCCCTATTCCTGTATCATCTCCTGACCAGACTTCTGACGAGGTTTTCTCCGCTTCCCATACCTCGTGGTCTGAGTCATTGTCGGGCTGCTCACCGTCGGTCCACACTCCTGAAGACCGAATTGCCCTTTCTTTCCCGCCAAATCAGGCGGATTTGCAAATCCACACTGGGACCTTGAGCCCACATCTTACTCACCGGGGCTATTCCCTTTTGGATCCATCTATCCAAAAAGCCCCCCTTCTTGGCCAATCTAAGGGCCAACTTCCTCTTCTTGATCTGTTTTTTGATCCGCCTGGGACACTCTCGTCCCAGAAAACGCCAAATCTCTCACCATCCACCATTACTTTTCACTCCTCTATCGCGATTACTTCGCTTTTCTCTTCACCACCCACCATCCACCCACCCTTCCACCCTGATCTATACCCTGAACCTCAGCTCCTGTTACCCGATCTATCGTCCGTTCTCTGCCTTTCCCTGCATGCATATGAGGACATAGCATTGTTTGGCATGGGGGGGTGGATAGGCATCCATAGGATCCGGGTATTTTATGGTATCATACAATTACCACCTATTTATAAATATGCAAGAAAAAGAAAAAAGAAAAGAAAAGAAAAAATAAATAAATATATATATATATTAGTAATAAATGGTGTTTAGTAATGATCTAAAAGCTGAAACAAAAATACAATAAGTGTTTATGGATATTCAACCTCTATTTTTGAAGATTTTCCAGGCCACAGAAGCTTGATTCGCTCAGGCTCGGCTTAATTCACTTAAAGCATTGACGAAATAGATCAAAATCTCTCTTAACTAAGGACGTATTCTTGTACCTGAGACACCAGTACAGGATCCGTTGGTTTACTTTTTCTTGAGAGCTTAAGTAAACTTGGTTCACACTACACATATCAGGAAAGACCAGGTGAACATACGATCCAACCCTAGTGTTCATTAGGGAAGGTGGAGTCCTTACCTGTGCGCGCAGGTAGACTTTTTATCCCAAGCTTTAGTCTTGTGTTTAGGAGCGACTCTTTCCACCAAAAAGAAACTCTCCCACCAAAAAGAAAAAAAAAAAAAAGTGTGCTCTGTCAAAATGTGTTGTAAGAGATATACTGACACGTGTTTCAAAAAAAAAAAAAAAGAAAGAGTTGAAAAAAAAAAAGAAGAAAAAGAAAAAAAGAAGAAAAAGAAAAGAAAAGAAAAGAAAAATATATATTTTAAAAGAGTCAGTATATCTCATAAATGTCTGTATACTTTGTTTTTCGGTGAGCCAAAAAAAAAATCAAAAAATGGGAGTTGAGTTTTCCGTAATCATCTTAAGGGTCAATCCGAAAACATGAGCTGAAACTGGGACCAACCTGTACTTAAAAATTCGTGAAACCCTGGGAGTGAGTCTTAAGGTTCATCTGGTCAGTCTTGATCCTTCACTATGCACAAACCATAACCTCTTGAGCTCTCGAGTACTGCAAAACCTCCTGGGTTTTGGAAATCGTATTTAGGGTTTAAATATCAAGAGTCCTGGTTAGTTGAGAGATGATCTTTGTCATTTAAGACTTAAAGTACTGGTAATCTTCTCTACAATTAGTTCTCACAATATCCGATAATAAACACACCAATATCACCTCAGAAGAAAATCTTTAGCTTAAGATCATTTCTAAATACGATTTTGCTAGGGACTAGCAAAAGATAGGCATGGGGGTATATGTTTGCACCTCAAAACACGGCTATAATAACGCCTTCTTATGCTATTTTCTAGCATTAACTATGTATATTATAATCCTATAGTCGCATTTGTAAAAACGGTTGCATGCATGCATTTAATCATGGGAGGAGGAGAAATGAATAAATGGCTTGCATAATTTTTTTTTTTTCTCAAGTGTTTCTTTGCAAAAGTCCCTTCTCTATTTTTATTTTCATCTTTCTTTCTTCTCTTCCCGCGGTTCTTCTTCTTCCCACGGCTGAATTTCTTCCACGCCATGCTGCATGCGATGCCATACCCTGCCAACACCTCTCCCTGCGGTTGCCGCTTTCCAACGCCTCTCCCTGCTGCTGCCATGCCTCCCCGCCATGCTCTCCTCCTCTATAAAGCCGCAGCTCTTCCTCGCGACGAAGGGGGGCGAGCTGCTGCAAAAAAACGCCACCCTGCAGTCACCCACCTTACTCTCCACCGTTCTCCCCTCCCATACGCCGGCCCTCCGTCGAGGAGGCACCCGACGAGCAGGAGAACCCACTGTGGTGCTCACCACCACAGTGGGAACACCACCGCCCAACTCTTCAACGAGCAGGTGGGCGTGGTGTTTTCTTTTCTCTTCGTTTTCATCTCCACGCCATTGCTGCCGCTTCAAGGTCCGAAGCTTGAAGCAACAGCAGCAGCAGCCAAACCGCGGCGGCGGCAGCAGCAGCAGCTTCCCTCGCTCCTCCGCGACCTTCCCCGCAGGCGCTCAGCTCTCCGCGCGCGCCTGCAGGGCACTTCTCCGCTCAATCCTCTGCTCTGTCGCCTCTGCCATTGCACCCGCGACCGGCCGCTGCGCGCACTGCAGCGGCCGGCCAGGCCCTCTTGCCGCCCCCTGCCAACCTCTGCAACCCTCCGCGACCGCCTGCAGACTCCCCGCCGCCCTCTCCGAGCACGCCATCGCCCGCTCTCCTTCCTCGCACCCGGCCTGCAGACGCCTCACCTTCTCCACGCGAAGACGCGCCTGCATCCGCGACCATCAGACGTCGGCAGCCATCTGCAGACGACTCGACCTCCAGACGTCGGGCGCCGCCTGCAGACGACGCGGCTCCGGACGTCTGCCGCCATCCACAGACGTCTTAACTCACGCCATCACCAGCTCTCTCGCCCACTCTCTCTGCTGATCTCTCCCGCGCGCGTCCGCCCTCTCTGCCGCCCGCTCTCTCTCTCTTTTTTTTACTCACAGCAACACACACACATTCACCGACGCACACACACCTATACCAACACACACACACACACACTCACACACTTATAGTAACATATATATGAATATATATATATACATACATATATATATATATATATATACATATATATATAATATATATACTTATATACATATATAGATACATATCTATATACATATATATATACATGTATACATATATATATATCTATATAGTAATATATATATATACTTATATACATATATAAATATCTATATACATATATATATACTTATATACATATATATATATATATATATATCTATACACCTATATATATAAACACATATATATCTATATATATATCTATACATATATAACTATACATTTATATATATATATATAGATATATTTACTTATATACATACATATGTACATATATTTTCATGTTATTTACTATACGCTGTATCGTGGGAATATCTGCACCAGTTGCTGATATTCCCTGATACACGCGTACAAAAAAAGCGTGGTCCCATACATCATCCATCCTCCATCCACACTCCACGCGGCACCTAGTCGTGTTGGTTGCGTCTCTCTAGACGTCGACTGACTCGACATAGTGCTACACTCCATCGTCACCTCCACCCCCACCCCTTTATATATATACTACATATAAATATATATCTATAGCTACTATATTTGCTTTCTATCTGTTAGCTTCCTTCTTAGTAAAAAGATAAAAAAAAAAGGTATAAAAGTGAAAAGATAATCTTTGATTTGCAGGTACCCCGTCTTGCAAGTAGCAAGGCGTGTTTTGAAACTCTGTTTTGGCTAAAAGCCAAGGACACAATTTTGAGGGTGTGCCTCAAGAACAAGGATTACCAGAAAAAAACCTAAATAAGAAAAATACCAAAAACACAATAAACGAACGGAAGAGACGCGTTTTAAGGAAAACGTAGAAATTCGACTTGAACCCCACTTCCCTGAGTTCGACCCTGGGCCTAAAAGTGACAAGATAAAATCAATTAGGCCAGGTTAAAAAAATTTTGTAAAGAGATGGTTAGGTCTGAATTAGGTTAACCACTATACACATTTCAACGATAAAAATATCATATTAACAACCTATTCGGGCTGACCCACCAGAAGGTGGGGGCGGTGGCGGCCCATCCCCTCCCTCACGTCTAGCGCCACGTTCGTCACGTGGTCCCACAGAGGACACCCCCTCCGCAGCCACAGGGAGAGGTGCTCGTGGCGGCAGGTGGAGCTCCTCTCGCACTATGTCCCGCATCAGCTGGGCGAGGTCCAGGGCTTGAATGCCCGAAAGCAGTGGTTGGTCCACTGAGACGTCGACCGCAACACGTCCACCCTGCCGACCTCGTCCTCGGCCGCGCCCGTGGCCCGCCTCACTAGTCCCGCGTCGAGGCATCTCTTGCAAGGAGACGCGAAAACAGAACGGAAACACGACAATATAGAAAGGTATCTAATAAAGAAGTCCAAGAGCTTCCGTGAAAAGAAACGTTGTGGTGGCTACTCTAGTTACAGACACGTGAATTGGTTATTTTCCTGTTAGTTGGTTCACTTCTCGGGACGACCTTGCTCTGATACCATCTTGTTACGACCCGATTCCCGGATCCCTACAAGACACGAGAATTGGACCGACTCGACTGATCCCAAGACCCAGTCGTCCAACGAGAAAGTAACCAAAAGAGCAGTAAAATAAATCACATTCACCATGTATATAACTGGCAGTAACAAAAATACAGTAGTAAAGAAAAGAAAATACTACAGTATACACCACCACAACAGTAGAGAATTAAACATATACATAAACATGAAGCTTACAATGAAAAGACTACAGGGGTAACAGAAACTACCCACAACAACAGCAAGAAAAGTACAGTGGGTACTACAAGTAACACTACTAGGCTCTACTAGGCCCAGCACCCTCTGCAGCCGCCGACTCTGGTTGCTCAACACGTGGTCCTGAAAAGGTAACAAAGGTGACACGTCAGCGAAACCCTGAGTAGATTGCAACTAAAAACTAAAAGAAACAGTAAGGTGAACAGTAGTTGTTATATTTATAATTTCTTGCTTTAATTTTTCCATTTATTCACTATTGAATTATTTCTCAGATCTTTCTCTTGATCTCGAATGTTCCTCATGGGAATGATCTTGATTGCAGTCTTTTCCGAAAAGTAGAAGTAACACGTGGTGCTCTCTTGGCCGAGAGAGTCCCCCGTGGTGGTCCTACCCTCAGTCAACCACCCCAAGGTCACTGACAGACGTAACGATGACTACGGCATGCACGATAAACGCACGGGTAGCTACCCCACATTGGCACGCGGTCAGCCGTTTCCGTTAACGGGTGCGCCCAAAGCATAGTACGGAACCAGTATAGGGTAGAGCCCTCTCGGTAACAGGGCCCAGCCCCTCCATAGTAACCAAACGGGGGTCTTGCCCCTCCACAGTCCGCGCACCCTCGCCTGACTACCTAGTTTTCCCAGGAGCCTGACAAGTCGGTGTAGGAGGGCTAGTAGAACCCCGGGGCCCGTGGGGTAGCTAGTGCTCTCCCTACACTAGCATCTCTCCTCGGTACTATGTACACGAGGTCCAAAAGTCGGTACAAAGTGGCCAGACCTAACCCTGGGTCCTTGGGGCGGCTAGCTCCGCTCTACACTAAACAGGGGGACAGTTGCTCTCCTTGGTACTCCGTACTCAAGGGCTTGCTCACTTCCCCAATTCTATTCCATTCACTTTCCAGGAGTTCTACTCCTAATTCCCCGTAAGGTTCATGCTCTTTTAACTCAGCCAATTTAGGTTTCACCGTTCCAGCTTTATATCCATATAATTCATGTTCTCAACCATAATTATCCATTCATAACAGGCAACTGTTAACAACTTTACAGGCAGTTATCGTTTCCTTTCTACTTTTCCAAGACTGCAATGTTTA
This sequence comes from Thalassia testudinum, assembly GCA_037157565.1. Taxonomy (NCBI): domain Eukaryota; kingdom Viridiplantae; phylum Streptophyta; class Magnoliopsida; order Alismatales; family Hydrocharitaceae; genus Thalassia; species Thalassia testudinum. The sequence continues at coordinate 45,458,242 of JAZHRO010000014.1, forward strand.
TATATTCAACTAGTTTTCCAGTCCTAGGATTCATGCCATACCCTAGGATCTATCATTCAATCTAGTTTTCCAGTCCTAGGATTCATGCAATATCCTAGGATCTATCATTCAATCTAATTTTTCAACCCTAGGGTTCATGCAATGCCCTAGATTCTATTAATTGTTTCATAAATGTACAATTTTTGATAAATAAATTAAAGGGCCACTCTACCCGCAAAATCAGGAGTACCGGGGGCATGGTTGGCAATCCCGCACACCTCCGCAACCCCCAGAGCCGCAACGGAACGGGGTCCTAACACAAGGATCAACACAAGGAGTTACTCAGAACAGTATACAATTACTGTAAATAGGTAGAGGAATTAAATCTGGGAAAAATGAAACTTGAAACGCGGAAAACAGACTCTGAACGGACCCTAAACGGGTCAAAAATGACGAGTCTGCCCAAAATCAGACGTCTGGAACTTCTTCCAGACGTCTTAAAAGGTCGCTCAGGTTATACCTTGGTCTGCGCAGTCCTTCAGACGTCTAGAAGCCCACTAGACCGTCTAGACTTAGTTTCCAGACGTCCGATTGCCACCCCGGATGTTTGGAGGCCCTGTTCGTCATCTGGTGCTGTGCCCAGAAGTCTGATCTGTGTGGGATGGCGAGCCCTCACGCCCTCCCGAACAAATCTTGCACACACACCACCCGCTCTCATCATGAAGAGGTGCAGAAGAACTCGGCGGAAACGGCTGCATGGCCGTACACGCAGAAAAAGGAGAAGATAAGAAATATTGTACTTGTCAGACATTTGGACCTTCCTCCAGATGTCTTCTGCGTCGTCTGGACGTAAGTCCAGACATCTGATTTTGGGAAATTTTCCTAGAATCAGGACCCTTTTCGCTCTCCGCCCGCAACGCACGGCCGTGTCGCGCTGCGTCCGCCTGCTGCCTGAGCTGCAGTAGCTCCTCCGTGACTCCACACGCTCACTGCTCTCTCGCCGGTTGGCTCTAGCTGCCCCGGCAAGCTCTCACCCTCGCGATCGAGCTTCTTCTTCTTCTCGCAACAGCTTCTCCTCCCCACATGCCCGCAGCAGTCGCTGCTGCCGATCTCGCTTGCTCGCTCTCTCGCTGACAGGGAGAAGGAGAAGAAGAAGGCGGTGGAGTGAGGGTGAGGGAGAGGCGCTACTTGAGGGCAGTGCGGGGAGAGAGAGAAAGAGGAAGGCTGTGTTTGCAGGGAGGGAGAGGAAAGAGAAGAAGGAGGGTGGCGGGTTCAATCTGCGCGCGCATGCGCGCAGATGCGAACTCGTATGCCGAAAAAATTTAATACCAGACGTCTGGGAATGCTTCCAAACGTTTGGCCAGACGTCTGGGCCACTTCCCAGACGTCTTAAACGACACCTGATGCCCTGTTCGTAACACTAGCTCTCTCCCTACACTAGTAGCTCTCTCTGGTACTGTGTACGTGAGGGCCAAGGAGTCGGTACAGAGTGGCCAATCCTAACCCCAGGTCCCAACCAAAGGCAGTTAGCTCCGCTCTGCACTAAACAGGGGGACAGTCGCTCTCCTTGGTACTCCGTACTCAAGGACCAGCTCACTTCCTCACATTTCCAGTTCAATTCCATTTATTTCCAGGAGCTCTACTCCTAATTCCCCGTAGGGTTCATGCTCATATTCCTCAGGCCATTCCATACCAGGTTTCATCATTTCTATTTCCATTCTCAGGTTATACACATGCCATTTGTAATTCTATCGTTCACATTTCCATATTCAGTTTATTCACAGATAGCTCGTGTTTCCAGCATTCACCTTTCCATTTTCAAATTACATACATATAGCACATATTACGTCATTTCACATGTGCGACAGGAAAGTTACATTCAACAGTTAACTAGCACAAGTACTACATATTTTGCAGGCAACTGTTATTCATTTACAGGCAATTGTTATCATTTTATCTACTTATTCAAGACTACAAACCATTCATTAAATACAGACATTCCAGTATTTCTAGACCTAGGATTCATGCCATATCCTAGGTTCTAATCATTTATTCCACACATGCATTTAGGTTTTAATTAAATTAAGGGGAAGCCACTCTACTAGTAAACCCAGGAATAGTGGGGGCTTGAATGGCAGGCTCACGTGCCTCAGCAAGCCCCGAACCTGCAACGGAAATAAGTCCTATCACAAGGATCAATCACAAGAGGATACTCAAAACAGTATAGAAAGTCTTCTAACAAGTAGAGGAAATCATACGGGAAAAATCAGTATCTTAATTGTGGAAAACGGACCTCAAACAGACCCCAAACGAGTCAAAAATAGTGTTTCTGATTCAAATTAGACGTCTGGAACAACTTCCAGACATCTTAAAAGTGTCTAGTGACATACCTCAAGTCCTGCGCCACTCCTCAGACGACCAGGAACTCCTCTGGACCGTCTGGACCCAGTTTCAGACGTCCGACCACCTCCCCGGACGTCTGGAAGCGCTTCCCGTCATCTGGTATGCCGCCCAAACGTCCGAAGTGCATGGGAGTGCGTGTCCCGTGCCTTCCTGAAGCAAACCCTGCGTGAAATCCACCAAATATCCTCAAAAAGGCATGCAACAGTGCCTCGGTGGAGCGGCCTGCATGGCCATATCTGCAAAGAAGATGTACCTTCGCGAAGTCTACTACTCAGATGTTTAGAACCTCCTCCAGACGTCGGCTAAGTCGTCTGGACGTCACTTCAGACGTCTGATTCTGGGAAAAACCCAGAACTAGAACCTGCTTCCGCCCTCTCGCACCGTGCATGGCCGTGCCGTGCCCTCTCGCTTGCAGCTCCGGCTGCAGCAGTGTCGGGGAGGACCTCCCCGACGCACTCCTCCGCCTTGCGCATGCGCTGATTGCACAGCAAAAATACACCAGTAATTATGCCATCTTGTGTTATTCCCTAGCACTACCACTGTATCTTAAGTAAATATAGTTGCATTTGTAAATTAACACATGCATGCATTTATTTGAGAAGGGAGGATAATGCGAATAATTGGCCATGAAATTAACATCTTCATCAAGGGTTGCATTGCAAATTCACCATTCTCATTTTTTTTATTTTGACTTTGGATTTCTTCTCCCTCGCACGGCCCAGGGCATGGGGCATGCACCTCTTCGCACCATTCCTCTGCCAACAGCATGGCTGGACTTCCTCTGCCAGCAGCATGGCAGTGGCGTGCATCTCCTTCTTTAAATAGCCTCGCCCTCTCCCTTGCGTAGGAGGAGCCTGGAACACACACCACCCCGGACACCTTCATCCAAGCCATCTTCCTCCCCTCTTCCCCTCCATACGCAGTATCTCTTCGCACTGAAGAGACACACTACAGGCAGGAGCAAGCTCACAGTGGTCCCACGACCACCACTATGAGTTCCACCATCGCCCAACTTCTTCGTGAGCAGGTGGGCGTGGTGGTTTCGCCCTCTGTTTTCACCGCTGAACACCATCGCTGCCATTGTCAGAAGCTCCAAGCTTTGGAGCTCCAGCAACAGCGGCGGCCGCCTGCAGCTGCGCAAGCCACCACGTGCATGTTAGCGACGTCCACAGGCTCTTCTCACGTGCACAGGAGCCTTCCAGCGTGCCCGCGCACGCAGAACCGCCCGCAACCGGTTGCTCACTCCGCGCGACACTGTAGCTACTGTTCACGCCTCTCAGTGCGGAACTTTAGCTACAGTGCGGTGACCGGTTTGTTTCTCACTTATCCGGTCACCGCACGCTCTCTCTCCTCCTCGCGACCGCCTCCAGCTAGTCACGTGCGCCCGCGCCCGTTTGCGCCCGCCCCCGTTCTCGCCCGCAGCACAGTGCGCTGCGCTACGCAATGCGCTGCGTTGCCCTCTCTCCCACACTCTCGCACCCGCCTGCACGCGACAACAGCACGCGCGTTCCCTCTGCGCTCGCGCCTGCGTCTGCGCCCTTGCGAGATTAGACGGTGGATGCTCCCACCAAACGTCTTAACTCGCCCGCTCTCTCACAGCCACTCGCCAGTACACGCACACACACACTCACTTGTACACACTCACGTGTACTCTCTCACACACACTTGTACACACACACACCCTTATAAACTCACTTCTACACACATATATATTTATATATCCACTCACTTATATACATAAATAAATAAATATATATATATATAAATAGATATATAAATATATATACATATATATATATATACATTTACATATCTATATATATATCTATATACATAGATACTTATACAAATATATCTATATGCATATATGCATATATATATCTATATACATATACTACTATATATATATATCTATATAGTTAAATATATATACATATATATCTAGTTATATATATATATTTACATATCTACATATATATATATATATATACATAACTACATATACACCTATATAGTTACAACCCTATCTATATATATACACACACATATATATATATATTTACATACACATCACTTACCTGTATCCATACGCCCTTGCACTAGTCACTCCACCACGCGTTATATCGCGGGAATATCTACACCAGTTGCTGATATTCCCCGATACCCGCGTAAAGCAAGCGCCTCCGCACACACTCCCACACATCCATCCTACACTCTACATGGCACTTCATCTTGTTGGTTGCATCTTACTAGACGTGGACCAACTTGATACTGTGCTACACGCCATTTCCACTTCCACCCCCACCCCTATATATATAATATATATATAGACTATATTTATTTCTTTACAAGCAACCTATCTTGTTTTTATTTCTCTTTTGTTTCCTGCTATTAAAAAGATAAAAAAAAGAGTAAAAGAGAAAAAGATAATCCTTGTCTTGCAGGTACTCAGTCTTGCAAATAGTAGGGTCATTTCTTTTGGAAACCCTAAGTTGGCTCAAAGCTAAGAACAATTTGGCTCAAAGCCAAGGACTTGATTTTGAGGGTGTGCCTCAAAGACAATATTATCAACAAAAAAATATTAAATAGAAAAAAAACCAAAAACATAATAAATGCATGGAAGAGATACGTTTTAGGAAAGGCATAGAAACTTCTTCACCTTTAATCCCCGCCTCCCTGAGATCGACCCTGGGCCTAAAAGTGACCAGGATAAAATTAAGTAGGCTAGGTAAAAAAATTTTGTGAAAGATGGTTAGACTCGATTTAAGTTAACCACTATACGCACTTCAACGATAATTTCACCATATTAACACAACCTATTCGAGTTCGACCATGCGCCGCTCCAGCCGTGCGCTCACCGGCGAGCTCCCACGTGAGCTCTCAAGCTAAACTCCTCTCCCTCTCACACTGCTCCTCCTCTCCTTCTCACGCCACTCCCGTACTCTCACTCGCTCTGCTGCTCTTGCTGGAGGAAAGGAGGAAGGTGGCTGGGAAGTGGGGTGGAACGAGAGAGAGGAGGGAGCTTTATAAGGTGTGGGTTTAGGGTTTCATCGGGGGTGGAAGGAGAGAGAAGAAAAAGGAAAACAAGGGGAGTGTACTGTCTGCGCGCAGCATGCGAGCAAACGCGAGGTCGTACTCAAAATTTTCGATTTTCAGACATCTGGGAAGGTGTCCAGATGTCTGACCAGACGTCTGACCCACAGTCCAGACATCTTAAAAAGCTCAAACAGCACGGGTCTTAACGCCCCGTAGTATAGAATATTTGACTTCACCCTCCTTCGTCCAGCTTCTCCCTCCGTCGAGTGCTGTCGTCACTTCCCCCACCATGTCCAAGGCTTGCGATCAACCTGGTTGCTACCCTGCCTCGTCCCTAATTCCTTTGGCTCCATCCTCCTTCCTCCATCTTCTCTCTCCTTCATCCAGGCATTGTCCAAGCCTCTGTCATCTAAGCGGCCAACTAAGGGGACTTCTCTCTCCTCTCTTTTTATTTCGCATTTTAGCTTAATATTATTTTGTTAAGCATTCTTGTCATTGAATACTGTTCTTTCTCTATTTTAATTGATAAAATTTTATGTATTTATTTCATCCTCATATATTTTTCCACCTGTCTCCCTATCACCTTATTCTGCTCCATTATTGTAATTCCACCACACTTGCTTACTCCCACTCACATTTCTCACTCCATATTTATTTCTAAAAATTTATAAAAATTCTAAAATCAATAAATACCAAAAAGAAATAACTTTATGAGGATTTCTCTTCATAAAACAAATGTCACCTACCCATCTTTAGCTCAAACTCACCTCCAATTTTTTTATTTGCTTGCAAATTTTTGTGAACTACTACGCATGATTTTCAAACTTATTCTTTGCAATTTTTTGACAATCACATAATTAAATATGCTCATCAAGGCACACAAACCTAGCCTTAAAATGTCAAACCCTATTGGACCTAAAAGCCTTAAAAGATACAACTAGGATTGCAAGTAATTCCACCTCTTTCCTAAAATCAATCTAGCAAGGTTGAATACAAGTGGGGTAGAGGGAGCATTTCCAAAGCTTTCACTAAGTTGCTAATTGGGAACCTTTAGCCCACTTAAGTTGTTTGACTTTTGGACCCGCAACATAGACACTGAATTTAATAATAAGAATTAAGGCAAACCACATAACAACCCAAATTGAACCCTCAAGACTTGAAACTATCCAACCTAGGGGCACGTCTACTTAGTTTTAGCCTTGTGATTTTTGTGCTCAGGAGGGGCATTAGGGGGTGGTTGCCCTTAAAGATTAATTTTAATGTGAAGTGTGGTGCAACACACAAGAAAGATAGGCCTTTAATTTTGTTCGAGATTTGTAACTTTTAAAGTTTCGTCTTGTTTTAATGATTTTAAGGGTTACATTTGTATCTTTTAGAGTTTCAAAGAAGGTTATTGTTGGTGGTCTAGCTTCTTTAAAACAATTAAAGTCCAGTACAAGGATATGTGTGATGATTTCAGAAAGATTACACACAATAGATCTTGAATACTCTAGAGATAGTTATAACCCTAAAATGAATGCCCTATTCACAAGATAGCTTCTAATCAAGTGCAAGCTTTAGGGTGAGAGATATTTTTTTATTTTTATTGTTTAAAAAATGCAAAGATAGCAAAGACTATAACTAACTAACTAAATATGCATTTTTTTAAAAAAATGCATGACTAAAAAAATATGAAAATTTTCTTTTTTAGATGGTGTGACCTACGTGTTGGAGGGACTTACCTACCTAAACCCATCTTGATTGGCTTAGGGCTTGAGCCTTCTATAGGAAGATGCACAAACAAGCAGATACACACAAGTTAGTATTCTAGGATGCAAAGAGAAGACAAGAAAATACAACTAAGCATGCAATAGAAAACAACTAGAATGCCTTACCTCCTCGACAATGATGCTAGAAATTGGTGCGCAAAATTCTCTAAGTGATAATATCATCTTGTAATGCAAAAATCACAATCGTTTTAATTAATTTTTCAAACTCATAACGAATAAAATCGGTAGAAAGATAGGAGTCTGAGTCATCTCATTGGAAGGCAAAGTGGTCAAGTTGCTTCCTAACTAATGCAACAGTGTGTTATTTGTTTTTGGATTTTTGGAAATGCTTTTCTTTTTTTTATTTTTATTTCCCAAATAGGTAGAAGGATTGTTCTGAACACACTTGAAAGATATACGTTTAACTTAAATCTACTAACAATAGAAAATTCTATATAATTTATCTAAAACTCCTAACTCGGTAAGGAAATAGATGCAAGTGATTTTACATGATTTGGAGTTGCAAAAAAATAAGTAAAAATTTGGACATATTGAATTTTTATGTTCTATTTAGCAGTTTGACCCCAAGCCAATGGGTGAATTTTATACATTTTTATAGAATGAATTAAGCATTGAAATTTTGCAGAGTGCTTCCCTACTTGACACTTAACTTACAGAAGTCTTTTTGTGATTTTCTAATGATAGAAACTTGTTAAAAGAAATTTATAATCCTAACCTAAGGCTATAAACAAAAAATGAAGGATTCGAACTAGACCTAACTACTCTTTTTTTGTGTTTTTGGTTTTCCTGATTGTTTTTGCATTTTTGAATATAAAGATGGAGCAACGAATATTAAATACACTAAGCATGAGAATGACAAGAACTAATTGCATAAAACATTATTTCATTGATTGATAGCATGCAAGAATCTATTGAGAAAATAGAACTAGAGTAGGCTGACATGCACTGGACTATTATCTAAGAAGAAGGAAAGCACAAAAATATTTCTTTATTGATAGAAAACTAGTTTAGTAACTATAAATGACATCAAAAACTACAGGTTAGGTGGAGAAGAAGGGAAGGGTTACAAGGGAGACCTAGGGTTACTAAGTTGAGGGAGAGGGGATGATGATGATGGAGATGGCGAAGGAAAGGGAGATGGAGAGAAGATGGTGGGCATGGGAGAGATTAGGAGGAAGAAGATGATGGGTGGAAGGAGGATGGATAGGGAAGAGTTGGTGTGGGATGGTGGCTTATATAGTGGAGGGGGTTAGAGGTGGAATGAACATTAGGGATAGGGTTAGCGTTTAGTGTTTGTTGGAGTATTTTTGGTGAGGTGGCTAGGCTTAGGTAGCAAGATGGGAGTGGAAGGAAGAGGTGGCTAGGCTTAGGTGGAATGGTGTGATTAGAGGTAGAAGGGAGATGCAGATTAATGAAGTGAAGGAGGGTAGCATGGGCTAATGGCGGGCTAGGATTGATTTAGGTGATTTGGACTCTTAGATGAGGGTTTGGTTGGAAGGGATAGGAGCTAGGGTTAGTGGAATTATGGTTTAGGTTTGTGATGGTGTGCGATTTAGCATTAGGTGGGATTATTTGGTGGAGAAGGGGCAAGGATTTGTTTGGGAATTAAGGATAGAGCTAAGTGGCACCACATGTTAGTTTCAATATTCACTACCCTTTGGCTTAGCTTAGCTTAGGAAAACTTGTAAAGAATAGAGCCACTTATTAATATTTATGAAATAATTGGGTTCAATTATGCATTCTTAACTCCAAAAATGCCCTAATTCTAATGCAATTAATGCTACAAAACAAGCATAATTAAGCATGATATAATTGATTATCCAGTGTTCATCACCTATCCATCCTTAATCTACTCTTTAATGCTTCTTCTACCCCATCATCCTCTCTTCCGTGGGAAGAGAGATCCTTCATCTATGATTCCCTTAGTCATAGCTTCCACCTCACGTCAACTTCTCTCACCTTGATCACCACTACTTTCTTGCCATACTCCATAGATATGGGGGTGACATTTGATGTGCCCTACACGATGTGGCTCCACCAAGCCACTTAGTGCTTGGGTCAACGAAGTATGAGCAAGTGGCCTCCTCTTAAGTAATGAACAATCCCTTAGCAACAATGCTTTAGATTTGGCCTTCAAATTCAACTTTGATGTTTAAATCATCCTCTAATTATCCAATTGGTCATATGGTCTCTAAATTTGTGGTGCCTTGGTAGGTGATTTGTCAATCTTTTCATGAATCTTTGTGTTGATAGTTTGGCCTCAGTAGTAGTTGAAATTTGATGATTGGTAGTGAGCTTGGTTGCTTCACGTGGCTTTCTTCTTTCATTTTTTTTTTTTTAAATATTACAAGCTACCCACATGAGTAAGTGTTGCCACCGCATCACAATAAGGACATGAAGTGATGTAATGACATGGAGCCATTGATTAAAGGTTCAGGTTTAGTTGAGACATCAACTGGTGCTTTTAAACTTGTATTCCCTTTGTTCTTGTATCTTGTGTCCTAGCCTTGCTTAGAGTAATTTTTGTTCTTCCCTTGTAGGTTATATGAGTTCCTATAGCCTTTCCTCTTCTCCAATGAAATGTCCATTTGCCTAAAAAGGAAATAGAAAAAAGATGATTCACCATGCCAAAAAAGTGTCCTGGCATGTTCCTAGACATGGAGATACCATGGATGTGGTCATGCTCTTAATCATGGATGACAAAGATACAAAACCAAAGGAGGGAATTCTTGATTTTCAGTGAAGTTTTGTTCGACAACGATATCTTATGTATGCTATCTCCATCTCACATGGCAATAATAATTTAGCGTTCTTTTTTTGGATGTTGGTAAGAAACTGTATTTTGCAATGTAGAAGTGAGGATCATGTCAAAGTGTTCTCTTCACGCGTGTATTCTGTCCACCCTGGTAGGATCCATCAATGGAATGCACCTATATATTCAAATACTGCTTATAATATTTTCAATATCATACAAAAGGTTACGCATCTCTTATCATACACGTGATGGGACCCACCACCATCAAATATCAAGAAATCATCTATGATTTTCACCGATAATTAAAAATGACAAGTAATATTTGGTTCGAACTTAAAAATTATTAGTGATATTTTAAAAATTATCAGTAATATTTAATTTTAATATAAAAATCATCGATGATATTTTAAATATCACTAGTAATATTTGATTTAAATGTAAAAATTACTATTAACATTTTAAAAGTTACTGACAATATTTAATTTATATACAAAAGTTACTAATATTTGATTCTAAGTGGGATGGTGAAGAAAGGAATAGGGTTTGCTAAGCTGGTGATTTAGGAAGAGTAGGCAGTCACCTACTCTTTTTACGACATGAACATATCGTAAAAGAAATTTCTTTACATTTTCTTTTATTGTTATTGTTTTTCTGCTGAGGTTAGTAGTACGAGGTATAAGTGGTACGAGCTATAAACAAATACCGTAGAAGGCGAAAAAGAAGGTAGAACCATCCAACGAATAGCAGTAAAAAAAGTAATATGGAAAAGGAGGACAATCCAAGTTCGTTTAACCAACCATCCTACCATCAGCGACGTTAAGGCGTGCGTGCCCGTGAAAAGGATGTCTTTCCCTCCCTTCCTCCCCGCCCACTCTCTTCCTCCCCGCTGTTCGCATTGCCGCTCAGTCTCTGTGCTATGTTTTAAACTTTTTAACGAGGAAGGGGTTGACACGCATACGGAGAGAGACAGAGAGAGATAGATAGATAGATAGATAGAGAGGACTCCTCCCTCTCTCTCTCCTTCTGGGCGGTGCCGTCGGTCTGTCTGTCTGCCTGGCTGCCTGCAACAACAATAATAATAATATACTACACTCCACTCCATTCCATCCAAGAGAGAAAGAAAGTGAGAGATGGAGATTTCCTGCGGATCTCCACACCGTCTCTCCCTCTTCCTTCCTCTCTTCCTGATGGTCACAGGTCGGTTCCATCCTTCCTCCCTCGGCTTTGTAATTTGCTTCTCAATTCTTGTGGATTCCTCCTCCTTCTCCTTCTTTCAACTTTGATTGGGAATATGTCCTGTCGGTTGGATTCGTGAGAATAAAGGACCGGAGCTTCACTTCTTGGTTGGAATTTGTTCTTCGCTTTTAATCTTATTCCCTGTTTTTTCTCTCTCTCCTTTTTTTTAAATCGTGTATTTCCTTCGTGAACAAACTTTTGCAATTAATTCCGCTATCACTTAGTCCCAAAAGCGTTCAATGCCGATGTTCCTTCGTAAGTAGCAGCACTACTCCTTTGGGCATCACTTATCAGCGATCTATGGTCTTTTCGTACGCTTGAATTTTATAGTCCCAGAGATTGGACAGTAGATGGATAACGCTACTTGTTAATAATTCTTTTACAATATTTTTTTTTTGGCTCAATTGAATTAGTGCTGGAGTTTAAATCACCACTTCAAATAATTTGGAGAATTCGTTCTGGCCAGAAGTCAAGTTTTCTAATAATATGGTTCTCTCTTCTTGTTTGCTGTTGCTTGTTCTGTTGCAATGTAATGGTTTCCCAGATTCAAGTGATTATTATACACATAATAAAGCAAGTTTTTTTTTTCTTATTTGATCTGCCCTTCAATTCCCTACAGCTCTATCTTGTCCTGCGAGTGGTCTGCCTCCTGATTGCATTGATGGTTTTCTGTTGTGAAGATTAATTAGTTTTCACATAATGTTTGAGAATGTAAGATTCATGCTCGACCACTTTGACAGAGTAAGGCGTCAGCTACTTATAGAGGATCACTGTAGGCACTTCATTAAGTCAATCACCGAGGAAAGGAAAGTCCTGAAATTCAAAAATTCTCATTCACTAGCACTTTGCCAGTCTGCATCTTATCTTCCAGCAGAGCCTCATCCTTCATTTCTTTCACTGGATATCTTTTGAGAAAATTATGATGTACCATGTGACCAACCGCATTAATCATTCTATAGGCTGCAGTATCATTTTCATGAATAGCAAAAGTAGGCATCTTCTGTCTTTTTCCAGAAATATAAGAAATGCTTCACTATATATCTCAAATTGAAACCCTTTTTTTTTTAATAAAAAAAAGGGATCGTGACAAATTCTTGTATCTTGATAGATGCTGAAACCAAATACCATATTCTTTGTTCAGCATTGATGTCAATGTGTGGTTGGTTGCGTTACTTTCATGTAATTGCCTTATACGTTTCTGATGAATTTAGTATATAACCAGTCACTTCTGCCATTTTTAAGTTTCCTTTTCTCTTTCTAGCAACCAAAAACCAAAAAGGGAACTGGTTAAAATGGAAAATTATCTTTGTCCTTTTCCCTTTTTCCTCTCTGTATATCCATTTCAATCTCGTCAAGTCGGTCGAGTGTTTGAAATGATGCCTTTTAACATTTTTATGTACTAAATTACTTCTTGCCGACAAGGTCCTCTGGTGTGAAAGGAATAAGCCATAAGCCATATTTTGCATGTCAAAGCGCTCTTTAATAGAAAATAGAGATATATATGTTATTAAAAGTTTTTAAAATTATTTACATATCATTTACTTCACTATATTATTAGTTATATCATTAAAAAAGTCACATCATTTTCATATTTAACACTCCGTTAATTATGGTTGTTAAATTTAACGATTTTGAACTAAATATAATAAAAAATTATTTTTTAATCTTCAAATTTTTTGTTTTTCAATCCACCCCCTAACCTCTTACCACCTCCTTTGTCCCCTCTCTTCGACGACCTTGCCATTGATGGCATCAACAATATCAATACCACCACTGCCTCTAGTTGTCACCTTGCAACTCTGGGGAGGAAGAGGTCGAGGTGGAGGATGTCGATGCAGTGGCGGAGGTACCTCCCATAGGAGGTGCCCGTGGAGGAAGTCACGATGGGAAGCAGGAAGAGCACAAGGAGGAGGAGGAAGGAGAGAGCCCTTGATGGTGATTGATGATGGCTTGGTGAAAATTAAAAAACAAATTTAAAGATTAAAAAATAATTTGTGAGGATTAAAAAATAATTTTTTATTATATTTAATTTTAATAGCTATGATTAATGTAGTGATACATACAAAAATGACATGACATTTACAATGACATAATTGACAATATATTAAAATAAATGATATTTAAGTAATTTAGATGATTTTAGTCGCACAAATAAAAAAAAATTCCCTTATTAACGTAATTGTTTATGGCGTTTCCACGTGTCTTGCTTTCCTTTCCCTTTTTATAAAGTAGTTCAATTATGGAAATAAAAATGTTCTCTCATTATCTGTTCCTTGTCTTTTCATCTTATATTACATGCTCAAAAAGATTGTCTTCTCCCGCAGGCTCATTTCTCCCATCCAGGGGCACCAAAGTTGGTATTAATTATGGTCAAATTGCCAACAATCTACCAACCCCTTCCCGGGTTGCCGTTCTCCTCCGATCCATCAATATAAACAGAGTGAAGCTCTACGATGCCGATCCAAACGTCTTGCGAGCCTTTGCTAACTCCGACGTGGAGTTTATCGTTGCAATCGGCAACCAGAATGTCGCAACCATGATGGATACAACAAAGGCTCACGCTTGGCTCAAGCAAAACATTGTGCCCTATTTACCACAGACAAGGATTACATGCATCACTGTAGGGAACGAGGTTTTCTCTGGCAATGACACCACCTTGATGTCGAATCTTCTCCCCGCGATGCAGTCAGTCTATCAAGCTCTTGTTGATCTTGGATTGGACAAGCAAATTAACCTCACGACCGCGCATTCCCTCTCGATACTCGCAAATTCTTACCCGCCTTCTTCTGGTTCGTTCCGCGCCAATCTTGGACAGTACATCCGACCACTTCTGAACTTCCATTCCATGATCAAATCTCCTTTCCTGATAAATGCATATCCCTATTTTGCATACAAGGATGACCCAAGTGGGGTCTCACTAGACTACGTACTTTTCAAGCCCAATCCTGGGAGTACTGATCCAGCTACAAATCTACTCTATGACAACATGCTCTATGCACAGATTGATTCTGTTTATTCTGCAATAAAGGCAATGGGTCACAAGGATATAGATGTGAGGATTTCCGAGACCGGATGGCCATCCAAAGGGGACCCAGATGAAGCTGGTGCGACGCCAGAGAACGCAGGCACCTACAACCGCAATCTGCTGAAGAGAATAGCCATGAATGAGGGCACTCCTATGAAGCCATCTGTGCCCATTGATATTTTTGTTTTTGCTCTATTCAATGAGAACATGAAGCCTGGGCCGACATCTGAGAGGAACTATGGACTTTTCTACCCCGATGGCTCTCCTGTGTACAATATTGGATTGCAAGGATATTTCCCCACATCCTTGTATTCTGCCGCCTCACAAATCAAGGTAAGAACCATTACCACTGACTTGAGTTAATAATCAATGTGAACATCAATTGGCCGATTGCAAAAATAATACTTGTAAAAGGGGAAATGAACTGACTTGAGTTCGACTCCTATCTTTTTCTTTACAGGTGGCAGATAACGTCATCGTATCCATGTTGATCACAGCTATTATAGTTATTCAATCTGGACTGTAACATCAAGATTTTAGAAATACAAACAGACCCATTGCTTTCATTAAGACGTAGACGAGTGATGCCATGACCCACCGGGAATCTTAATTTCAGATCTAATTGAAGAAACCCAAGTTGAAGGTAACATAATACACACTTTTTACATTTTTTACGCCTCCCCTTTGCCAGGCCTAGTTTTGTATTACGAAGGAAGAGAACGCGTGTAAATCAAGGCGAGTTGGTTAGCTGTCACATCTTTCCATATTAATCCTCCTCAAGTCAAATGATCATTACTCCAAAATTGATCCGTATGGAGGTTGACCTATCAACATCTAGTTGAGTAAAGCCTTAATTGCCTTTGCCACGCGGGACGTACCAAAAGGATGGTTCCTCTGGCATGCTTAAGTTTGTGGATCTAACAACCATCCAACTTTTAGTGGAAATCGGAGATGGCAAAAATCAGATGATTCTTTTGTCCTTGCTCACTGTGGTTGGGGGGGGCGTGTGTTGTTGTTTGAGAGAACATTATTTCCCATGTTAATTTATTGTTACCTTGAGAAGAAGGCTAGCGGAGCGAATCAGGAATGTTGGTGTGGTTATTTGTTTGGTCCTCTTTTTTGTCTCCCCTGTCAAATACCGTAGCGCAAGTAACCCTTTACATGCATTTGCAGGGTTGTTTTCGTTAGGGGTGTGAACAGTCGTATGGTATATATGTGTAATATGCACATATACGTATGAGTATATTCTATTGCTTAAGACATATAACATACATATGTATACAAGTTCGTACGGATGTTTGTGGATATTATAGTTATAACCACATCCGTAATTTTTTTTATTGGTACAATTATGTATCTTCTTAGGTGGACATGAAAGCTAATCGGACCACCTATTTTGGTTTTCTTGAGTTCGTGTGCTCAGTTTGCGTCTAGACGAGCCTACGGTCTAGATTCTGAAGACGATATGTATTTTAATTTCGTCATGCGAGGGGGAATTAAAATAGAAGGGTATAGTATTAAAATTCTGAAAAGGGATCATCTGACTGCCGCTTTTGCTGACCTTTCATCTCGTCTGTTGCTCATCCGGGAAAGGAATAGATAGCTTTACGATGAGAGATGGCAAGCTTTCATGTGATTATCCGATCTATTATTCTCTGACGACTTCCATCCTTCAACCTCCCCTTTCCCAATATTCTCCAGCTAATCAGTCGGCATGCCGAACCTATAAGCGATGTCATGGAAACAGCGACGGTAGCGTCAACAACTTTGGCGTACTTTTTGGTGTGTCGTTTTGCTAGTAATTTTTCCGTGCCTCTTCCCCCACTTAATGGGCAATCTTTTATATTAATAAATAGTAGTTGATACGGTAATTAGTGTCAATGGGTTAAAATCAAATTACATAGGTGTAATTTAACATTTTACACCCACGTAATTTAATTTTAAGTTGTAATTTGATTCTAAAAAAATAACTTTACACTTATGTAATTTTATTTTACATCGATGTAAAATAATTAAAATCAAATTATATCTGTAGAAAATTATTGTACAGATGTAATTTAACTTTACACTAATGTAAAATTATTTAAAATCAAATTACATAGGTGTAAAATAATTTAAAATAAAAAATCGTTTGTGTATTTTGATCCAAAATAAAAAGTCACCTAAGACTTCATTAAAAAAAATTCACTTCATTAAAATGATCCGGTGTATTTAAAATTATTTTTATTTCAAATATTTTTTAAGAAGTGGGAGCATAAAATATTTTATCCAAATATAAATATGTATTAGTGTTTTACTTCTAAAAACTTCTAGAATGACAGGTAATGCATGACGATACTTGCTCATGCAAAGTGTGAGTAGGTTCACAGTAGTTTACTTTAACTCTAGCCATTGTAGGTTTTAGTTGGAATTCCGACGATGATACATATTGGTTGAGTTCGAGTAACAACAAAAGGAAGTGAATTAGTCCAACCTAATTAGCTTAGGTTTGCTTTTGTGGGTGTCTCAATGGGTGATTTGCATTCCAATCGCACATGTAGACATTAGGTTGTGTTAGGGATGGAAGGTCTGGTCGACTTAACCCAACAAGTAACCCATATGGGTTACAACCATTATAATGGTATTACCTTGTTCCAATAAATGAGTCCAAATGCACCTTCACATCCCACAAAATACCAACCCAATCACGCACCTCAAGTAAAACCATTTACTGGTGACTTCCATTCCTTTGCAAAACAACCTTCCCATCATGTATGAAGTATTACTCATTTGATCTCTTAATCCTAATTTGCTTCAAAAGATAACCCCCAAAAATGGGGGTAACCTTGTTTGTTATGGGAGCTATGCCAACCTAAGTTAGGGGGGTTTAACTTAGGATACCTCATCCCACCACAGAGGTGAGATAGAGGCAACCTGAGGGTTAACCCACTTTTTGCTATCCCATTGGGCCCCACATGAGCAAGCAGCTAACAACAAAGAGAGGACTTCAGTGCCCCACTCCCCATACCCCTTCCCCCTCTTACCCCATCCTCCTTTCCCCTTTCCCAATCGCGATGATTTCAAAAATAAGGAGTGGTGATTTTAGTTTTCATATTTTGAAAATCATCGAAAATCAGTGATTTTCTAATATTACAGTGATTTTGATTATTTCAAAATATCATCGATGATTTTCAATGCTTTTCAAAGATATTACAAATATCACGGGTGATATTACACATAATTAGTTTAAAAAATTCTTTACTATAATATAACATTTGTTGCAAATAATAAATTATAATTTCCTTATTAAAGCCAACTACCACTAATAATCAATTAACTTTCAAACCAATAATTTTAAGGGTAAAGATGTCATTTAACACCCTATTTCAATACAAACTCCTAAATAGCAAAGTTCCACAAATAGGATAACCTTCAAGTTATCTCTCTTCATCTCAAACAACCAGAACTTATCTTACCAAGATAATCCTTCCGACTTTCAAATGGGAATGCATGATAAACCTTCTAAAATTTTCTATCCCACAGATTTCTGTCCCTCCTCTCTCACCAGGGTTTAATTCAACTATTTTAGCTTCCCCTTGTAATGCTTCCCAACCTTCTCCACTCCCCCCATGCTTCACTTCCTTACAATGGTAGGAAAGAGAATTCTTTCTTAGATGGTTTCTGAATATCAAATTCCTCGAACTCGACCTTGACTTCTCATTTGCTTAACATCATGAATCATGTGATAATGCAAGCCTTTCCTTCCTTTGTATCCATTGTAATATTGTAGGGTGTTGGGTTGCTTATATCTACATTCAGCATGGGTTATATCTATCACATAGTGGCAGCCTCACTTTGTAAGGATAGTATCGAAGAACCTCAATTTACACCTTGTGTTAAATAGACCTTTTTTTGATAAGAGAGAACAATCCTAGCTTAGCTTTAGATCCTAAGGCATTGTAGATAACCCTTGATTCTAACCTTAAGTCAAATTTGCCTTTAACCAAGAGTTTATCGTTGGATCATTAGTCCAACAATGGACTTATTTGTGAATAAACATAAATTGTGGTCTATCAATTAATTTGAGACCCATATTAAAAGTACGAAACAGAGATGATACATGATGATACACATCATCTAGATGAAGCCGAATCCTGGTTGGCCTGGGTCATGAAGAAGATGCAAGAAATAATGGCTTATGAACGTGATGATGAGGATATACTTGAACCCTACTTTGACAAGAATACGCCATAAATCGAATGCTTGATTCCTGACCAAAGAAGATGGTTTAGAGCCTATAGTTCCTTATCATTATATAATCATGGGTCTTTCCGTTCGAAAATTCTATCAATCAGGATAAGGCATTTGTAATTGGTAATCGGCACAAATGTATTATTGTGATGTTGGTTAACATGTGTAGAGACCAAAACGGTGATTTCCATTTCTATGATGGGTAGAAATGGAAATTATGTAAGGGGTGGTTACCAAATTTTAAACAGGTGGTTATGGTCCCCCCCCTCCCATTCACCTCCTTTGAGAAAAGGAATAAGGAAGGCAATTCTCTCAGTTGCTGGATAATTAGGATTCCTCATTGAAGGTGTGTTGAAGTTGGAAGACCACTAATCCACTTCAACTCAAGGTACCAATGGCCATGAGCTTAGGCATGCATTTCTTTGTGAACAAGCTATCATAATAGGACCCTCCCATGTCTTTAGGTGGATCTCAAATTGATATATGTATGCATATTCAATCTCTTATGTTTTCATTTGAAAACTTTGTTTTAGATTACATACTGAATGGCTAATTGAATGACTCTTCAACATTAACAATCTGTAGCCATATCTATATACTAGAAGTATTGGTACTAAAGCTTAGTGCTGGTACATAAAAGATATTGTTTAGTGACTTAGCTTCAAGGAACTGAACTTGTATGCACCAGGTACCAATACTGAGGTTCAATGCTGGTGCGTGTTGAATATAGGTAGAGGTTAAGGTTTAAGTGTTCCAAACCCATATGCCACAGGTATCAGTACTAACCCTTAGTACTAGTACATGTTAAATACTAGTGAGGACCATTAGTTTACAAGGACCACAATAATACCCAATAAGTACTGATAAAGTTTAGTAATGGTACTTGTTGACATTAGGCGAGTCATGGAAGACTTGAGGACTAAACCCGTAACTAGTAGGTACTGATTGAGACCCTTAAACTAGGATACTCAACTCATATGTAATCACAGCATGATAACATAAGAAATTGTTGACCCAGTTCCACCTGAAAAGGTGTACGTCTGGAGGAGATAGGTACTCCTGAATTTCACTAGTTCTTTATGAATAATATAAGCGAAACTCTTACCCTTTCTTTTATCAAATTGTGTAAAAAAAAAAATCCATGCACATCCTAGGTATTTATAGGCTACGCGACCTTTGGTCGTGGGTATTGTGGGGGTCTTCCCACGAACCTATGACAAATCAGAAAAGAGAGGAAATTTCGTAATCGTCAAATGGTTAGCTGGTGCAATAATTGACCTGATGGCTTGTACATTTCGCCTTCAGTCAACCAGGTCCATTGTCAGGCTGACGGATCCACGGGTGTACTAGGCCATCAGGCTTGATTGGATCCATTAGGATGCTAGATAAATGAATCCACCAAGATGCTAGGTATCTAGATTCGCTTGGATGCTGGGCATCCGGATCTACATAGATGCCGGGTAGACGGATTCATTGGGATGCTGGCTTAAGTCACAAAGTTTGTTTTCTGACAAGATTTTTCTTCTCTCATCAGTTGCATCCACTCTCTTTACTATTCTAGGTAGCAGAGAGAGTAGTAAGTTCTGAAATAAACTTTGTGCATATGGTGCTCCCAATTATAGGTTAGCTACTTTTCAAGTGACCTGATTATTTGTAGGTTGCACGTGTTGTTATTGTTTTGGCAAACAAGGCACCATACAAGGGAGGTATAAGGCATATCATCATCTATTGTTAGGAAAAATAGGCATATTGTCTCCTAATTTTCCTGTCGACTTTTAGAAGCCAAGATCCCAGGTATTTATAACGTACGATGTAACATCATCTTCTGTAAATCATGGTCAATCACTGCAGGGTTAATTATGTCATTTTGCATAGATAGGACATGCATTAATTGCCCGAATGATGAGAAATCCTTGCCCCGATAATCGGAACAGATAACGGAGCTTTCATTGCGGGTGAAGCGCAACATAATGATTAGTGTGGGCAAGGGCATAAATTATCCCTTATTATAATGGGATTTATGAAATTTGAAGTCCGTGCGCGATGGAGTTATAAAGAGGGGTGGGTGAGGTAGTAATTAAATGCCCCCCCACGCTTATTTACTGTGAGAAAGCCCTAGAGCCCTTCAAGCCATCGCCCCTGGAGGAACGCCATCATCAGAGAAAAAGAGATACTCTGTTAGCAACCCTTTTGATAGCAAAGATATCTGGCATCGCAGAAAAAGGTGAGTCTACCTCTTTCTTTCCTAAACTGTTAATTGAGATGCTAGCCTTGTATACCCTTAACTCTAACTATCGTAGCAAGCCTGCTATCCATGTCTTTTTGTCGGAGCATGGACTTCGTAAAGTCCATTTTCAAGCTCCTAATTCCATCACCTGATTGTGCCCCCCGGCTAGGGAGGATTATTTTATCATTTATAAATATGCTATGAAAACAACCTCAGTGTGCCATTAAATCCCTTCATTACATCCTTTCTTTCCTACTACAAACTTATCCCTTCACAATTGAGCCTTAATTGCTGGCCTATCATAAATGCCTTTACTATCAGTTGTTTCCATTTAGGGATTCATCCCTGGATGGGCCTATTCTACCTCCTTTTTCGACTAATGCCCTTGAAAGTGAACAAGGGAAAGCCCTCGTCTGGAACATATACCCTATACAGTCGAATGACCAAATATAGGATTACAAATCTGCTGAATAGCCTGAATGAGTAGGATCGTCATTTCTTCTTTCTCCATAATGTGGAGAAATTGGAAGTCCCCTATAGTGGCAAAACCCGCTTGAGAAAACTTTGCTACCTGTACCCCATGAGCTTGACCCGACCGTGTAGGCAGATGTTGAGAGAATAATGGAGTTTCGGCATATATCCTACTTTGAGTTAAGGTGGCCAGACATTTTGAGAGTGCTGACGTAGGTAGTAGATTTGTACCCACTCTAAGTTAGGGGGTATTAGCTTTAGATAATGTTACTGCCAAGGAAAATGAAATAATGCCCTCTTGATATTATGCAGCTGATGTGAACATGTTTACACTACTTAAGATGTCCATTTATGCATGTTCTTAAGCATAGGATTGCATTGCATGCTACAAATATTGCATAACATGCATCATCTTGCATTTAGAGTAGTTTGAATAAAATGGAGGTTAATTATCTCCTTTTATGTTCATGGATAGGGAAAATTTTTTATTGGGGCCTCAGGTCGAAGATCCAGCCGTACAGATGTGATCAGGGCGACGATTGGAGTTCAACGACACCAAGATTGCCCTAATCTGACAACTATAGCATCAGATAGTGGCTGGGGAACCTTAGAAGATCAAGGGCCAAGATGGTATGAATCTGCACTTCAAACGACAAATCTGACCACACGGATGGATTCGGATCGACGATCGCAGCCTAATGGCGCGAAAATCGACTCAATCCGACAACCGTGGCACCATTTACATCATCCAGAAGATGGACGACCAAGATGGTGCCATGTGATGCCATCTCAGCCGTCCAACCGGCCCTTAAAACCGCCGCTGCCTCTTCAAAGGACATCCAGCGCACTATCTGGGCTGTTGGATCTTCATCCAACGGCTATGGATGCGTGCACCTTAAAACGCCTCCGCGACCAACTCCCCTCCACAGCGCAGCGGGCGAGCATCTTATCGCGAGGTGCTGGTGCATGTTCGACTCCTCACGAGCGGGAGAGCAGGCGCGGGTGAGTGTCGGATCACGATCGAACGACTCTACGCGCCCGATAGCGCTCACGCGCTATTGCACGCACGGCAAAGACTCGGCATCGCACGCTATGGGGCGCACAGCGCAGACGGGTGAAGGCGCGATATAAGCCATCCGATCTCACGATCGGATGGCTGAGATCGGCTGGACGTGCGCGAACGTTGAACGCGTGGGCAAGCGAGCGTGCGCGCGTGCGCCGCCCACTACGCCCACGTTTAGACCTTTAGCGACGGTTTTATCTGTCATTAGAGGTCCTGAATTAATGTTTTAAGAGTTGTAATGACCAAATTGTCCCCACTCCTTGCAATTATAAAAGGAGACCCCCTCTATACAAAATTCTCATCCCTTCCTTCTCTTCTCTACCTCTCCAAAGCTCAAGAGAAGCTTGTCCCACACCCAGGATGCTCCTCACGAGATAAAGTCAAATTTTCATCCCCTTTCGGAAGCGGATCCCGTGATGACGACGACGTGCTGCCTCGTTCTCCGTCCTACTTCGTCCTCCTTCTGCTCCGTCCTCCTTCGTCTAGGAGGCGTCTCGTCCGGCTCGTCCTCCAATCAATCGTCGATGAGGATAACTTCTCTCTCCCATTCTTCTTTACAGCTTTCTAGTGTAGAATTTTCCTACTTTCTAGTGTAGCTGATTTCCCGCTTTCTAGTGTAATTCTTATTTGATTTTATTGTATAAATATTTTGAATTATTGAATGCATGTTTCCTCTCTCTCTCTCTCTCCCTTTTGTTTAGTCTGATTGTTGTTATGGCTTCATTGTAATTACATCACCTCACTTTTCAAGAAAAATTCTAAAAAAAATATAATTGCGAATATAGATCGACGTAGCCTCCCTGTATTCGACCCAGGATTTCTATTCCAGTATAAATTTTATTTGTTGAACACGAGTTCTTTGCTTTCATACTACGACGACAGGTTTTTCAAAACCAAACACGTTACCGTAGCAACCTGACATTCAACATTTTGGCGCAGTTGCTGGGGAGGCAATGATTTCTTAACTTCTTTTTGCATTTCTTGCACTTTATTATTTTCTAACTTGCTTTCTCTTGTGTCTCTTGTTTTGCAGAGACCTCCATCAGGGAATCATCAAGCGGTAGACTGGAGTAAAGTGCAGTTGAAGACAACTGTAAGTGCTTCCCATTCTTTCCCCCTCCCTAGATTTCATTCGTCACATTAAATCCAAATTTCAATTAACCTAGGTGTTTGCATAAATCCTAGGAATAGTTTGGTTGTTTGGATTCTCACTCACATTCATTCCACCCTCATTTATATAAAAAACTACAAAAAGATAATCTTGTGGGGCAATTTTCAACAAACACACAACGTACACCCACATTCAAGGCACTTAACCAAATTGATTTGTTTCTACTCAACCAGGTTCTGATCTGTGGAACCGGTATGCACAAAGCAACACATAAAAGAGTAGAAATCATTCTAGGTTAACCATCTTTGAGTGCCTAACTTAGTGGTGCATTTGTGGCCAGTTGTTTGAGTTATTTGGGCCGCACCACTCTATTTAAAATCAACTCATCAAGTAGCTCCTCCTTAGGGTTTTCAATCTAGGTCTATTCCAGGCACTCCACTTTCTTTCTGGTTTTAAAGGAAAACAATCTTCACCCGTGTTTGACAACCTGGTTTGCCTAGAAACTTGATTGCAATCCACCTAATTTGAAACCATAAAAGCTACTTAAGCAAGATTTGAACATTAAAATCCACTCATCACAAATAATCTTGCTTGAAAACCCTAGTTGTGCATGCACTTACACAAATCTCAATCAATTATTAAAGGCACAACCCATTTTAAGGGCCCATTACATTCCATAAGCACCACAATCCCAGGCCTTAATAAAATTAAGTAGACGTTGGCCTTAAGGTCTGATTCACTCTTCAGGACCTAGTATGAGATTGTCTTTGATTAACCTACTTGTACTGATTAATCTGATGTCTAGCTAGTGGAATAGCGTCAAACGATCGCGGCTGGGGGGTACACTAGGAACCGAAGGCGAAAGCCGAGGGAAGAACCTTCTCTCCAGTCCCTCCTAACTGGTTGGATTGAATAGATGCAAATAGAGTAAATCATTTACAGTCTTAAGGCAGGTTTTGGGAGTCAGTAGATCCTTAGGCTACCCCACTTAAGGACAGCCTTATTTTGTTGTGCTGCAGGGTCCCTATCCCAGTCCTTCCGTCCTTCTCCTAGTTTATGCTGGGAAGACGGTCATTGAATCCCTGATTGGAAGGACCATTAGAGTATTTTAGGAGGCGCAAATTGGATTTTGGTCAAATTGATCCCATGGCCGACCAACAACCTTTTCTGCTTGGAAATCCACAGGAAGAATTTCGAAGGTAGCTGGAACAAATACAGAGAATGCAGGAATGGTTCCAGAGAATGCAGGGCTCTCAGCCCTTGAAGGATTTTTATGATCCTTCAAATTACAGGGAACGTCTCGGTGTCCAGATTCCAGCCGGTGACATAGAAATCAAGCCCCAGGTGTTAAGCCTGATCAAACATTATCATGGGCTTGGCTTCGAAGATCCGTTTCAGCACTTGGAGGACTTGACCACTTTGGTCCTGACCACCAAGGCACGAAATGTAAACGAGGAGCAAATGATCATGAGGCTCTTCCCCCACTCTCTTAGGGATAAGGCTGCGCATTGGTATAGGATAATAGGAAGACCAATTGCAACTTGGAATGAGTTGAAATCGGCCTTTCTGAAGAAATTCTTCCCAGTCGGACGTACCAATGCTTTGAGACGGGCAATCACTACCTTTACCCAGCAGCCGGGGGAACAGTTTCATGTGGCCTGGGAGCGATTCCAGGACCTATTGCGGAGATGTCCACACCATGAGGTGCCGAAATGGCAACTCGTGCAGATCTTCTATCATGGGTTGACTGAGCAACTCATAAATCATGTGGATGCTTCTTGCGGAGGCAATTTTCTCAATAAAGATGCAGATAGTGCACATGATTTATTTGAGGAAATGAGTGAGAATTTAATCAATCATGCCTCCTTGGATACATTAAACCGGTTCCAGCAGCCCAGATCAAATGTCAATGAAGTCCATGACTCATTCATTTGATATGGAATTGATTTGTAACAAACTTGATAAGGTGGACTTGGTTGCTAAGAGAATGGAAGAGTGGATGGCTGGAAATTCTATGAACAACTCTCGATCCACTCAATCCCAAAATATGGGATTCCATTCTTCACGAGCTCCTTCTGGACGAGAGTTCGTGAATCAACTCGATGCAGCTCAACCTGTGAGTCAGCATTTTTTGGAACCCCACGGGTTCCAAATTAGGGCCTTTGATCCCAGTTTTTCTGATCCTTCCTTTTCTTTCTCTCCATCCTCACCCTATGAGGATGTTTGTGTTGTACAAGAGAATGTTAGATCCAACCCCTACTCTAATGCTTATAATCCGGGTTGGAGAAACCACCCTAACTTCTCTTGGAAAAACCCAGGGCAACAGACCCAATTCCGACCTGGAAACTATGCTCTGCAACGACCAATGGGTCAGGGTCATGTATATAATCAGTTGCCTCCAAATCAGGTCAATCAGCCAGCTTGGAATGCCTGTTAACCCGCAGGGCAGGCTGATTTGAATCGACAAATGGTAGAAGGATCCATGCTCCAGCTCATGCAGCAAATGAAAACCTCGCTGGACAACTTACAGTCCGGGCTCATTGCTAACTCTTGTCAACCCGGATCTCTACCATCCCAACCCATACCCAACCCGCGAAATATTATGAATTCGGGCAATCAAGCCCATGGGTACGGAAATTAGAAGGACCCATACGCACATGCTCAGGTGGTTGAGCAGGGTACCTCATCCTCTTCTTCTTTTTCTTTTGCAAATCAACAATTCATGGCTAATCAAGCCCCTCCAATCTTTCCTAACCCTCCCCAAGACCCAAATTCTTATGCATCTGCAAATTCTGTCACTTTGAGGAGTGGTAAGCAAACTAAGGATCCACAACCACACTATTCTGATCTTTTGAATCCTGAAGAACCTGAGGAGAGAGAGGAGAATTCTGGAGGAGAAATCAAGGCTCAGGAACCTGATTCCAAAGATCTGACTCATGCTCCTTTTCCTGAAGCCTTAACCAAATCAAAGAAGAAGAAGTCTATTGATAGCAATGAGGAGCTTCTGAATCTATTTAAGAATGTTGAGATCAATATTCTGCTCCTTGATGCTATCAAGCACATACCGGCTTACGCAAGATTTTTAAAGGATTTATGTACACAAAAGCGTAAATCGAGAGAATCTGTTCCAAGGAAGGTGGTACTCTCCGAGCAGGCTCTGCACCACCTCCCTCAGAAAAAGAGAGATCTAGGTGCTCTGTTGATTTCTTGCGTCATCGGAGATTACACATTTGATAGAGCACTTTTGGATCTGGGTGCATCCATCAACCTAATTCCGACTTCTCTTTACGAGAAGTTTGGATTAGGTGAACTTCGGCCAACTTCAGTAATGCTACAGTTAGCGGATCGCTCAGTCACAAATCCGCGAGGCCTTATTGAAGATGTTATAGTTAAGGTCAAGGATTTCTATTTTCCTGTAGATTTCCTTGTCCTTGATATGGATGTACCTGATAATCTGAGGAACACGCCCATCATTTTGGGGCATCCGTTCCTGGCTACCACTAAGGCCAACATTAATTGTGAAAGCGGTAGCATGGAAATCGCCTTTGGGGATCAACGAATGAAATTGGATATTTTTAAGGCGATCAATAAGTTTAAGGATTGTGGATTTATTGAGGAAGTTGATGAGGATAATGAAAACATTGAAACTTGATGGTTTCTTCAATCGAAAGTTCCTCCATTGATGATGAATTTGACCTGCAACCCTCTATGGTTGACCTGCCATCTTCTGAAGAGGCTATTGATTTTGTTCACTCACAACCTCTTCCTCTTGTTGAATCTTCAGCATCTACCCTACCATCAATCATCAACCCGCCTCAGCTTGAACTGAAACCATTGCTTGAGAATTTGAAATATCAATTTTTAGGACCGTAGAAGATGCTCCCTATAATTGTCAGTGCTAAATTAATAAAGGAGCAAGAAATTAAATTGATCAAAGTCCTGAAGGAACATAAGGGGGCAATTGGTTTAACCATTCATGACCTCAGGGGGATCGAGCCATCTTACTGTAATCATAGAATATTCTTAGAAGATGGATCCCGCCCTTCTCGCCAGATATAGAGGAGATTGAATCCAAATATGCGAGAAGTGGTCAAAAAGGAAATCATCAAGTGGCTTGATGCAGGAATTATTTATCCAATCTCTGATAGTTCCTGGGTAAGTCCCGTGCAGATTGTTCCAAAGAAAGCTGGGATTACCGTTGTGACTAACGAGACAGGAGAATCTGTCACAACTCGTTCAGCTTCCTCTTAGAGGGTTTGTATTGATTATAGGAAGCTGAATGCAGCCACTAAAAAGGATCATTTTCCCCTGCCTTTCATCGATCAAATCGTGGAAAGATTAGCCGGGCAGAAGTACTTCTGTTTTCTTGATGGCTACTCGGGATACAACCAAGTTCTTATCCATCCCGAGGATCAGGAAAAAACTACTTTCACCTGTCCCTATGGAACCTTTGCTTTTCATAGGATGCCTTTCGGGTTATGCAATGCACCTGTGACTTTTCAAAGGTGTATGCTAGCCATATTTTCTGACATGGTGGGAGAGTTTATGGTAGTCTTCATGGATGATTTCTCTGTTTTCGGAGAATCATTTGACTCTTGTTTGGCTAATCTAGAAATGATTCTTAAGCGATGTATCAAAACATGATTGGTCCTTAGCTGGGAAAAGAGTCATTTCATGACCCAAGAAGGCATCATTTTGGGTCATGTAACCTCTGAACGGGGAATTGAAGAGGATAAAGCTAAGGTTAATGCTATCGCTAAACTTCCTCCTCCCACATCTGTTAAACAAATCCGATCATTTCTTGGCCATGTGGGATTCTATCGAAGATTCATCAAGGATTTCTCGAAGGTTGCTCGTCCCCTGAGCAATCTTCTTGCTAAAGAAACGTCGTTTGTTTTTGATGAATCATGCCGAAAGGCATTTGATTTCCTGAAAATGGCAGTCACCTGTGCTCCAGTTTTGCAACCACCAACTTGGACAGCCCCTTTTGAGATCATGACCAACGCTTCTGATTACGCGGTCGGGGCTGTCCTGGGTCAGAAAATTGATAGAAAGCCCTCTGTCATCTACTGCGCTAGTAAAACTCTAGATGAACCCAGAGGAATTACACTGTTACTGAAAAGGAATTACTAGCTGTGGTGTTCGCTTTGGAAAAATTCAGGGCTTATCTCTTAGGGTCTCATGTTATCATCTATACTAACCACTTGGCCTTGAGACATCTCTTGGGCAAAAAGGATGCTAAACCCCGGCTTATTCGTTGGATTCTTCTGCTTCAAGAATTTGATCTTGAAATCAAGGATAAAATCGGGGTACAAAATGTGGTAGTGGATCATTTGTCGAGACTCCTAGGTGATTCCTCTCGCCCGGACATTTCGATTGCTGACACTTTTCTGGACAAAACTATTCTTACAGTTTTAGGTGTCTACACCCCATGGTTTGCTGATATTGTTAACTATTTGGTCGTTGGTCAAATCCCCCAGGATTGGACCAAGCAACAACGGGATAGACTCAAATCTGAGGCCAAATACTACTTCTGGGAGGACCTTGAGCTGTACTGCATCGGCTCTGATCAAATTATTCGCCGATGTATATCGGAGAATGAATTCAATAGTATACTCGAGTTCTGCCGTGCATCTGGGTGTGGTGGACATTTCTCCGGGAAAAAGACGGCTGCAAAAATCTTGCAATCTGGCTTCTATTGGCCGTCTTTATACAAGGATGCCCAGGATTTCTCAAGGTCATGTTCTCGATGTCAGGCACTCAGGAGCATAACTAAGAGAGATATGATGCCCCTAAACCCAATTCTTCCTGTCAAAATTTTTGATGTTTGGGGCATTGATTTCATGGGACCCTTTATCCCTTCATTTGGACATCAGTACATTCTTGTTTCTGTTGATTATGTGTTCAAATGGATTGAGGCAATTCCCACCCGAACCAATGACCACAAGGTGGTCATCGATTTTGTCAAGAAAAATATCTTCAGTAGGTTCGGGATTCCGAGGGCTATCATTAATGATGGTGGCACTCATTTTACTAATGCCCAATTCCATAATTTGTTGGCCAAATACGGGGTTAATCATCGAATTTCCACACCTTACCATCCCCAGACAAATGGACAAGCCAAGATCTCCAATCGAGAGATCAAGAACATTTTGCAGAAAACGGTTAGGCCTGATCGCAAGGACTGGACTCAAAAGCTTGAGAATGCTCTTTGGGCCTACCGTACGGCGTATAAAATGCCCATCGGCATGTCTCCATTTCGTTTGGTGTATGGAAAGGCATGTCATCTACCCGTAGAGATTGAACACAGGGCATTCTGGGCGATCAAACAATGCAATTTAGATCTGAATTTAGCTGGGAAGACCAGGAAACTCCAACTATCTGAGTTGGAGGAGCTTAGAAATTATGCATATGAGATTGCCAAGATCTACAAGGCTCGGACCAAAGCTCTACATGATCAACTGATTTCCCGCAAGAGCTTTGAGCTGAACCAGAAGGTCTGGTTATTTGATTCTAAACTTAAGCTCTTTCCTGGCAAACTTAGATCTAAATGGAATGACCCATTCATAATTGACCAGATTTTTCCAAATGGAGCCGTTCAGATTTTTGACCCAAAGACAGGTAACACATTTAAAGTCAACGGTCAACGTCTGAAGCCTGTTATTGACCGTATTCTTCCAGAACCCATCTCAAACACAGTTGCCCTAGCCATTCTGTGACTTCTTTGGCTGGACCTCGCGTAACTGACGGCATTAAACTCAGTAGTTGTACATATGACACAAAGCTGATACGAGCTTCATATTCAGATGACATCTTTCATATTCTACCCTTTCTTTCATGTCTCTTTTTCAATGTGGACATTGCATCAGCTAGGCAGGGGGGTGGATTAATTTTTGAATCATTTGGTCAGCTTTGTGAAATTCATGTAAATTATTTTTCTCTTCTTATTTATACATAAAAAAATCAAAATTAGGAAGAAATAGTTGGACATTAGGACTTTTCAATCTTAGGAAATTTTACATTAGGATCTAAACACAAAGACTAGCTCATTTTGACCTAATACAAAGGATAAAAGCTCCTACATAACTCAAGGAAAGGCTTAACTCAGAGAATTCTGAGTTTAAGGAGAAAACAAGTCATAAGGGGTAAAAATGCAATTTTACCAGTATAATCTGCATACAGGGTAATTCAGGGCCCAAACATAGGTCAAAGCAACTTAATAAGAATAAAAGTGGGATGAGATGATCTAGCAAGGGCTACAGCAATTCCAAGAAACTAAATGATAATCTGTAACCCTAAAACAACCCACTTCAATTCACGAGGTTCGAGGCAAAGTAAAAATAGAATAAACCCTCTAAAATTCATAGAAAAATAATCTCTAGGGCTTAGAACCTTCAATTTGGCCTTCAGAACCCATTTTGACCTACATTGAGAACCATGCCCAATTAATAACTTAATTTGGGTTTTCGCATAAATTGACCGATCAAACAAGGTTTAATATAGAAATGAAATTCACCATCAGATTCCTTAGGTCCTAATTAATCATGTATAAAAACTTGAGCCTAAGAAGAAACCTCCTTGACCGACTTTACACTTTGGTCCTCATATATTTACTTTTTGGCCCTCAACTTTTGAACCCTCGCATTTTGGCCCCTAACTCTCCTTCGTTCTTTGCGTTCAGGTCCCCCCTGCAAAACCTGCCAGCACCATGCTCCGGCGACCTTGCGCGGAGCATGGCGCCGCGCAGGGTGAGGGGGAGAGCCTGGCAAGTAAACCGGGGGTGCCCTGCGTCGTCAGCCGTCGCAGGGACACCCCCCTGGTCGCTGTAACCCACCATACCGGCCGTGCGAACGCACGGACGGTATGGGTCTCCATCTCCGGCGTCCTCCGGCGAGGGAGACACGTCGTCTCCCTCCGCCTTCCTCCCTGATTCGGTCCCTATAAATACCCCCGTCGCTCCACCGTTCTCCCCAGCTCGGATCTGACGGAGAAAACCCCCAACTTTCCTCTCCTCTCACTCCGGCAGACGCCCACCAGCTCCGGCGGTTCCTCCTCCTCCTCCTCTTCGCTCTGCCGCAATACCAGCAGCAGAGACTTCTTCCCCTGCTCTTCCCGCGCCACGCCGCACCCAGCTGGCGCTTCTCCGGCTCTCTGCTCGCCGCCGCCCCTTCCCCTGGGAATCTTCTTCTCCGGCGACAGTCGATACGACTGTCGCCCTGCTGCTTCCCCTTTCGTCCCCGTAGTTAGGTCAGAACTCCTCCCCATCTCCCCCTCTTTCTTTTCCTCACTGTCTTTTATTTGATTAAGCCCTCGACCGACCCTGACCATCGTCACCCCCTTCGTCTCCGGCCACCCTCCGGCGAGATGCCCCCATCGCTCCACAGCCTCACACGCCTCGCCGACCCTCACCGAACCTCCGCCTCATCACACTGAGCACCCCCCACCCCTCCACTGCCACTCCACACCTCCGTAACGCTCCCCCAAACAAACCCATTTCTCCGGTTGCAGTCCAACCTAGGGCTGCCGCCAGACACCACCTTGCGGCTTGCCGCACAGCTCCACACCTTCGCCGTGCCACGGCGAAGGTTCCCCAGTAGTTTGATCAGGCCGAGAGGCCATATTAGTGTCCGACAGATTCTGAGGCTCGACCGCCATTAACGCCACATTGAAGCAGCTTCTCCCGCGCTCCAGGCTTGAGGACTCCAGGTCTCCAGCTGCTGCGGATTACGGGGATTCCTGCGAAGGCAGCCAGCCATCAACCGACGCAAATCGAAGCTGCAGCTGCAGAAGCAAGGCCGCGGTCTTCCAGCAGGCGCACGCGAGGAGAGGCCTCCGTTTAGTCCCACATCGGTAAGCCTCACAACTCTTTCACCGTTTAAATTGATTTTGTGAATAAGCCTTACTGCCTCAGCACACGGGGTGAGGTCCCCTTCACCCGCCCGGTTACCCGGTCTCGTCCGCGCTCACGCCCCGCGGACCTGACCCGACCTGACTTAGACTGACCTGCACTCCTCGCCCACCACGCACGCCGGTGGGCCTGGACCCGGGCGCGACCCGTACCCGACTACCCGGCAGCTCTGGGAGAGCTATCCCATGAGCGGTTTCTGAGAGAGAGAGACGCGGGGGGGGGGGGGGAGGGTAGAGTAGGTTTTGTCCTCTGACGTAAACTCTGAAGTGTGCAGGCACAGGTGAAGAAGAAGGACCGCGGAAGAAGAAGGAAGCTGAGGGAGACACTGTAGCAACAAGCGGTTTAAGTCGTCTGATTGGAAAATCAGACGACGTCCTGAAGGGAAAAGAAGAAAGAAGGAGAGACGACGTCCTGACAGGAAAAAGAAAAGAAGAAAGAAGGAGATCTGAAGAACAACAGAAGAAGGCGAGGCATAGGAGAACACAGGGAAGAACTCAAAGAAGAAGAGCAGGAACAACTGAAGGAAGAAGAAGAACATCACCACTGCAGAAGAAGAACATCACCACTGCAGATAAAGAAGAAGAGGATAACAGAAGATCTGAGACGAGGAGAAGCAAAGAGAAAAGAAGAAAAGACAACAAATTCTTTCTCTCTTTCTTTATTTTTTGTAAAAGAAACATGTATATCTCTAGAATACAACTTGCTCCCTGAGTTCGACCTCGGGAACTCTTTTATTTTCCGAGTAAAAAATTTATTATCCGTCACTAAAGGTCCTAAATTAATGTTTTAAGAGTTGTAATGACCAAATTGCCCCTACTCCTTGCAACTATAAAAGGAGACCCCTCCATACGAAATTCTCTTCCCTTCCTTCTCTTCTCTACCTCTCCAAAGCTCAAGAGAAGCTTGTCCCACACCCGGGATGCTCCTCGCGAGATAAAGTCAAATTTTTGTCCCCTTTTGGAAGCGGATCCCGCGATGACGATGACATGATGCCTCTTTCTCCTTCGTCCTCCTTCTTCTGCTCCATCCTCCTTCGTCCAGGCGGCGTCTCGTCCGACTCGTCCTCCAAGCAATCATCGAGGAGGATAACTTCTCTCTCCCATTCTTCTTTACAGCTTTCTAGTGTAGAATTTTCCTGCTTTCTAGTTAATTCTTATTTGATTTTATTGTATAAACATTTTGAATTATTGAATGCATGTTTCCTCTCTCTCTCTCTCTCTCTCCCTTTTGTTTAGTCTAATTGTTGTTACGGCTTCATTGTAATTACATTGCCTCACTTTTCAAGAAAAATTCTAAAAAAAATATAATTGCGAATATAGATTGACGTAGCCTCCCTGTGTTCGACCCGGGATTTCTATTCCGGTATAAATTTTATTTGTTGAACATGAGTTCTTCACTTTCATACTACGATGACAGGTTTTTCAAAACCAAACACATTAGCGTAGCAACCCGACGTTCAACAGCAGCTTTTGAGAGGTTTGCCAAGCCGGACACCCCGAGAAGATACGACTCTCTTTAGGCGGTTTGTCACATGGTGGCGTCAAGCGAGAGGAAGCGAGGGGGTGCCAAGTAGGCGGAGTGAGGGCAGCATGTTTGCCCTCCTTAGGGAAGGAAAGAGGAAGGAGGTGGATAAGGCCTCCAGTTGCTGATGGTAACACCACCATTCGTCATAACTAACTTGAATTAGTTAGAATAAAATGTTAAATGCTCCTAAATGATCATCTAAGGATCGTTAATCCATACTAAACTGATTTGAGAAGATAAGAAAACATGGTTAATTCTTTTGTTTTAATATTCAATCACAAGTACAGATTGACCAAGGGGTTGATTAGGGATTAATTAAAGGTCAAATGAACTTAAGAGACCAAGAAGTCAGCTCAGAATAACTAAATCAGGGTTTTCACGCATTTTGAGGATTAAAGCAATACTAAAAGCCCTAATTATCAGCTTCACTTAAATTAAAAGGGTTCTAGTAGAAATAAATTCAATATAAACCTCCTAAAAATCATTGAAAAATATTCTAAGAGGTTTGGTACCCTCACTTTGACAATCTGAACCCAGTTTGACCAAAAATAGAGATGTGATCGCGAGGTTTTTCGCTTGCAGAAATAATGTCAGAAAAATATGTCATCGCAATATGTAATGTGGTAGAAAAAACCTTGATCAAAGTTACTAAAATAATACCACACTTCAGGTCGTATCCACAGGGAGACATAGAACCAATAAGATCACCAATAATCATGTTCAAGAAAAATAAATTGCCATTGATATCCATGCATCATGGGAGGAAAGAAAACAAAATACCTTAACTAGTAATTCCAATCCTTCAATATTGTCACAAATAACCAAGAACATAAAGGCCTCCCACAAATTTTCCATAATAAAATAATCAATATCAAAATCCCATTCTTTGGCAATGGCAATCAATGTAATTTCTAATTAAGCCAAAATCAGGGGATTTGCTATCGTGGAGGAGAGGACGCATGTGGAGGAGAAGAGGATGGTTGGCCTTGCCGTGCTCGGAGGAGGTTGGCATTGTCGAGAGCTTCGCGTCGGAGGTCGCGCCAAGGAAAACGATGACCAGTGGCGGCCGATCGGTGGGAAGGTTGGTTAGTGGTGGCGACGGCTCGCCGGCGGTCGTGGCTGCTGTTGGCATGTCTGGAGGCGTGGCCGAGCTCGTGGGGTCGAGGAGAGCTCAATGGGGGTGACGGTGCGGAGAATGGTGGCTTGGAGAGGTGGCTGCGTATGGGGTGTAACTGGTGGTGCTGGGTTCCTCCGTGGTTGTTTGGAGTTTGAAGATGAAGGAGAGGAAGGGGCGCAACCGTCCACTTGCTGGAGACGGAGGAAGGCTACAGAGTGGGCATGTGAGGAGATAAGGTGGCGGTGGTTCTCAGGGCCTGCGTGAGAGGAGGAAGGCCGCAGGGTCGGCGCGTGAGGGGCTGCGCGCGTGGCTGGTCGCATTGCTGTCGGTGGTGCTGTGATGGTTGCGCACACGAGTGGCTGCGCGCGGTAGGCGCCGAGGAGAGCGATGAGTGGTCGGCACGTTGGGGGAAAGGCACACAGTTGCAGTGAGGAGGACATGGCGTCGAGGAGCGTGCTGTCACCACACTCTCGTCGAGAGGAAGTACGGTTACAGTTGGAGGGCTCGCAGTGGCGGAGTCTTAGGCATGCGGTAGAGGTTGCTGGATTGCGGTCGTGGGGAACTCGTGGTCATGGCAAGGGAGAAGTCGTGGTGTCGACGGTGGAGGCTCGCGGTGGCGGAGAAGGCACTCGGTGAAGGTGGTTGCTTGCAGGGAGGAGAGGTGGAGAAGGAGAGCTTCTTCACCGTGGAGGGGAGATGGGCTTCCTATGCCCTTTTTCTTCCTGTTATATAAAGAAAGTAAGAGAGAGAATTAGAGAGGGAGTCACAGAAGGAAAGAGTCAAAGAGAGAAGGAGAGTATTTTATGTTACCAAATAGAGAGGAGAGACTTGAGGGAGAGAGATAGATCCGTGAGAGAGATATTTAAGTAAAAACAAATAAGGGAATGTGCTTGAATAATTGAGAGACATATAAGGATATCTTTAAAATTTATTCTCTTACTATATTTTGCTAAGACAAAATCCCACATATCTCAAATCAAGCTTTGATGTGATGCCCTTGACTTTTAAAGTGAATAATTAATCCTCCCATATAAAGATTAATGTAATTAATACATGAAATGATAAATCTAAAACTCACATCATTTTATCAATACTAAACATGCTTTAAATTAAATTCTCGTCCCAATAATACTGTACTTAAGCACTAAATTTGTCCACTAAAATGGACTTATCAAATACCCCCATGCCTAAGTTTTGCTAGTCCCGAGCAAAATCATATGAAACAGACCAAGTCTCTAGGTTAGATTTTATCGTCAGGATGCCTTATCGTGCCACACTTTAGAAATTAGATTGAAATACCAACTATAGGCCTAAAGGTACTCAAGTACCAGCCAAGATATGGAACTGAGCAGCTTTAGCCTTGGGTCTGCTGCGAAGGATTCTAAGGCCCGCAAAAACTGCCCAGAGGTTTGTTAACCCCAGCGGTTAAAACACCCATGCATATGTGCAGAAAGGTTAGGTTCAGTTTTGCCAGTGCATTTTTAGTAAGAGAGAGAGGGAGAAATATTATTTTGAGAGTTTTCTCTCTTTCTTTTTAAATTCCCCTAGACTTAACATTGGATTGGCCCTACACACGATTTGTATCAGATTCCTTGTCCCCACCATCAATCCTCGCAGGGTCCCTAGCAATCGATGCTTTGAGATAGCACCGCCCATGGCAATCCCCAGAACCCTGGCTTTCGACACTTCGGGATAGTGTCGCCCATGGCATTCTGTAGCTAAATTCAGACCCTAGCAATCGACATTTCAGGATAATGCTGCCCACGGCATCTGAACCAGCACAAGATGCTTCTGTGCCCCCAGTAGGATATTTAGATATCCTAAGAGATAAGCATCGAGGAGACGATATGTTATAATGCATCTTTGAGGGGCTTATTTTACATTCCTCCTCTTCACGCCGAGAACTCATCTAATCAACTTATGTCTTCATGCCGCTCCTAAGTCAACTTTTCAGGAAAACATTTTCAGAACAGACACTTTTTGGTATTATTCTTTGTTATGCGCACTGAACCTGACCAGTGTGTGATTTTTGGGTGCTTAGGTTACTAAGTTTCGCAAACCAAAGAGCAGGCAACGAGGCTGAATACTCCCTAAGCCTTAGACTTAATACATCGGCCTTGCAACTCCCTCAACCTCTTGAGGAATAGTCCATATCTTAACA
Source organism: Thalassia testudinum (assembly GCA_037157565.1). Classification (NCBI taxonomy): domain Eukaryota; kingdom Viridiplantae; phylum Streptophyta; class Magnoliopsida; order Alismatales; family Hydrocharitaceae; genus Thalassia; species Thalassia testudinum. Next base: position 45,495,257 of record JAZHRO010000014.1, read on the forward strand.
AATACGTGAGTGTTTAAGCCTTAGAACAGACCCAAGAAGCCTAAAGTCGGTATCCCTCACTTGTCTCCTTTTCTTTAGCACTTTAGGACTTTATTTATTCATTCATTCTGGCCTAGAACTTAGGCAACTTTTCCATAATCAATTGCTGGGACCAGCACAATTCTGCACATTTTCTTCCAGTGTCTCTCTTCAATATATTTGAAATTCATCTCACAAAGATTTCATCTCCTTTTTCTCTCTTCTTCTCTCTTTTCCTTTTTGTTTTTGTTTTTTTTTTTATTATTATTATGCAAGATGGATGCCCTAATTGCATGCAGAATATGTATAAATACTATGAATAACCTCAAGTTATACCCCCCATGCCTAAAACTGATAATGTCCTCATTGAAAAGCAAGAACAAGGACAAATATTACCTGAGGTGGAGTTGGGATACCTCGCAAATCGGGCTCTAGAAGGGAAACAGAAGGAGACCCAAAGAAGATATGTAACAAACCTGGCCTGGCGAGTAAGTAACCCAAGATGTTGGCAAGTTGGTGATGGATAGTGAGGCCAAATACTCACCAAAAGTAGGTGAAAAGAGGGTACTCCTGAGCTATTTGTGGAGGTTTTACATAATACACATGAGTAGTAACCTTCAGGAGTGTGCGACGAGGAGGCAAAGGCTCCTCAAGCAAATATGTGTGGGGTACAGAGAGTGCGACAAAACATACCCTAAGACTAATGGGCTGACATGGAAAAGCGTCTATCCAAACTCGCCACTCTACCATAGGGTGCATTGGTCTGGATATTCCCCCGTTAATCAAAAGTGTGAGCAGAGATTTTAGGAAGCTGGTTCTATAGGAGTTGAAGTCGCTCAGGTGCGGGGTAGGGAAGAGGGTTAAAGAGGGTGTGAGCGGTTCAACATTCATCCTCGATATCCATTCTAGTTCTTGAATGTTATCAAAAGCAGCCTTAGTTACTGATTGCCTTTCATGCTACATATCATTGGTGTGAGTGTCCTGGGATGGGCCCAAATGTTCATCATCCAAATTGAACCGCTCAAGGGTGTCGCTCATTTCATCATCATGTAGAAGTGGGTTGGAAACAATAGGACTGTGAGTGTCAATAATGACATCCCCAGGTTCTTGTTCAATGTTAAGATCCTGCTCATGGGGTGTATACATTCTTTCCTCAAGAGTAGTAATTGCTTCCATTTCTTTCGATTGTTTGAGAGGATGATCTTGATAGTCAAAGGTATGTAGGAATCCGGATTTGGCTAATTCAATCAGATCCTCAGGGGGTAAGTCATTGAATAAAACATATTCACCCCTAGAGTCACTTCATACTTTGAGCCCAGGCCCCTCAAAGTCATCATCATCCTCTTCTACATTTTGTCCCTCTTGACTCTGAGCCTCAGGGCAAACTTTCATATCAGGATCATGTGCTTCCTCAAAAATCAACTCTTCGTGTCCCTGAGACCAATATTGATCTAATTCTTCCAATTCTATCTCAAGTTTCTCATGGTCACTTGGGTTGGGGACTTGTGAATCCTCAGAATATTCAATGACAGGTGTTGGTCCCGTTGATAGAGGAGTGTGGTTATTGATGAGAACCTCATCATGAGCCATAACTAGCTCATTTTGACCCAATACAAAGGATAAAAGCTCCTACATATCTCAAGGAAAAGCTTAACTCAGAGAATTCTGAGTTTGAGAAGAAAACAAGTCATAAGGGGTAAAAGTGCAATTTTACCAGTATAATCTGCATACAGGGTAATTCAGGGCCCAAACATAGGTCAAAACAGCTTAATAAGAATAAAAGTGGGATGAGATGATCTAGCAAGGGCTACAGCACTTCCAAGGAACCAAATGATAATCTGTAACCCTAAAACAACCCACTTCAATTCACAAGGTTCGAGGCAAAGTAAAAATAGAATAAACCCTCTAAAATTCATAGAAAAATAATCTCTAGGGTTTAGAACCTTCAATTTGGCCTTTAGAACCCATTTTGACCTACATTGAGAACCATGCCCAATTAATAACTTAATTTGGGTTTTTGCGCAAATTGACCGGTCAAACAAGGTTTAATATGAAAATAAAATTCACCATCAGATTCCTTAGGTCCTAATTAGTCATGTATAAAAACTTGAGCCTAAGAAGAAACCTCCTTGACCGACTTCACACTTTGGTCCTCATATATTTACTCTTTGGCCCTCAACTTTTGAACCCTCGCATTTTGGCCCCTAACTCTCCTTCGTTCTTTGCAATCAGGTCCCTCCTGCAAAACCCTGCCAGCACCATGCTCCGGCGACCTTGCGCGGAGCATGGCGCCGGGCAGGGTGAGGTGGGGGACCTGGCAAGTGTACCGGGGGTGCCCTGCGTCGTCAGCCGTCGCAGGAGCACCCCCCTGGACATTGTAGGCCACCATACCGGCCGTGCGAACGCACGGACGGTATGGGTTCATGTTCCGACCATTCTCCGGCGAGGGAGACACGTCGTCTCCCTCCGCCTTCCTCCCTGCTTCATCCCTATAAATACCCCCCGCCGCTTCACCGACGAAGGCAGCCTGGATCTGACGGAGAAAACCCCCAGCTTTCTTCTCTTCTTTCTCCGGCAGACGCTCACCAGCTCCGGCGACTTCCTCCCCCTCCACCTCTTCGCTCTGCCGCAATACCAGCAGCAGAGACTTCCTCCCCTGTTCTTCCCGCGCCACGCCGCACCCAGCTGGCGCCTCTCCAGCCCTCTGCTCGCCGCCGCCCCTCTCCCTGAGCATCGTCTTCTCCGGCGACAGTCGATACGACTGTCGCCCTGTTCCTCCCCCTTCGTCCCTGCAAGTAAGTTAGACCTACTCCCCTTCTTCTCCTCTTTCTTTCCCCGCTTTCAATTTAGTCAATTAAACCCTCGACCGCTCCTGTTCACCCTCATCCTCTCCGCCTCCGACCACCCTCCGGCGAGCCGCGCCCATCACCTCAGCGACCCACACGGCTCGCCGACCACCGCAGAACCTCCGCCTCCTCACCCTGATCCTCTTCCGCCCCTCCACTTCCCACCAAACACCCTCTGCAGATCCACCGAACACACCCACTTCTTCGCTCACAGTTTGACCTAGGACGACCTGTTAGCTCCATCTCGCCCCCTGCAGACCCCCTGACCACCTTCGCCGTGCCACGGCGAAGGTCCCCCGCCTGTCTGATTTGGCCGAGAGGCCGTTCTATTGATTTCAGGTTCCAGGCCTTGACCGCCATTGGCGAGGAAGCTCGAAGCTTGCTTGAGGTTGCTCCAAGCCTAGATATCCCAGGTTGAAGACCTAGGCTGCGCGAAAGAGTCTTGCGCACACACCCTGGCCCTCAATTGGAGTTGCGAGCCTCAACAGCTGTTGCAATTGGAAGCACCATCCCTACTGCAGGCGTGAGAGAAAAGGGGTGCGCGGATAGTCCCACCTCGGGAATTTCTGAAGCCACACACCCACATAAATTGCAAAAGTGCCACCATCTGTTTGCCTCAGTTACCACGGGGTGAGGTCCCTCTCACCCGACCCGACCCGGCCTCGTCCGTGACCACGCTCCGCGGACCTGGCCCGACCCGATTAGACTGACCTGCACTCCTCGCCCACCACGCACGCCGGTGGGCCTGGACCCGGGCCTGACCCGAACCCGATTACCCGGTAGCGCTCTGGGAGAGCTTCCGAAGAGTGATTTCAGAGAGAGAGAGATACGCGGGGGAGGGGGGGGGTAGAGTAGGTTTTGCCTCTTGACGAAAAAATTCTGAAGTGTGCAGGCCAAAGAAGAAGAAGCAGACCCGCTGAAGAAGAAGGAGCTGCTGCACTGTAGCAAAGGCATCGTTAAGTCGTCTCAGCACCGGGGCAGACGACGGAAGGTCAGCAGCCAAAGAAGAAGAAGAACAAGGAGCTCTGAAGAAAGAAGAACATCACCAACGGAAGAACAGCAGGAAGAAGAAGAAGAGCACCACCATTGCAAGAGAAGAATATCACCTGAACAGAGAGAAAGAAGGAGATCTAAAGAAAGAGAGAAAGAAGAGCACCCCCCTCTGCAGAACAAAGAGAACAACAAATTCTCTCTCTCTCTTTATTTTTGTAAAAGAAACATGTATATCTCTAGAATACAACTTGCTCCCTGAGTTCGACCTCGGGAACTCTTTTATTTTTCCGAGTAAAAAAAAAAAAATTTTGAAATGTTGGTAATAACCGGCTTTACTACAACGTTATAACAGAACCGACGTCTTTCATTTTGGCGCCGTTGCCGGGGAGCAACGGCTATTCTAGAGGTAAACATTCCTGTTTCTTTTAAGTTCTGATAATCTCCTCTCTTTTGTGCAGCTACAGGAACTCAAGAAGACAAGCAACCACACAACCACTCCGAAGACAGGTAAATCTTTTCTCTCACTATTAACCCCTACACTCTAAAGAGGAAGAAAAGAAAAGAACAAGCAATATAGGGCTAACCTGTCTTCCATACTTAGTAACCATAAAAAAGTTGCATGTTTTCAACTCATCACTCCTGCACACTATTAAGGGTATTTAAGGGCTAACACATTCTTGCTTGAGCCCTAATTGCCCAACAAAGAGTTAAATGGACCAAGTAGAGCCAACATAAGGTCAAACATTAGGATTTTAGTAGAGACACACCCCTTAATCAAGAATTGAGGAAATCCTAAAGAGGTGTGCCCAAGCCATTGATTGAAAATAATTAACAAGAAAAATCCTAAACAATTGGCTCTCTCTAAACACTTGAACCCTAAAAGACAGGACCTAAAAGCTCTTAAAGAAAACAATAGGTAAAGTTGACCCCTTGGGTTAACCAACCTTAAATTAGGTCACTCTTTGCACTTAAAAGGACTAAAGTTCAAGTGAAACCTTAAGCACCCTGATCTTAAAATTGGTAGACTTAAGAGGTCAAGATCCCCATTCTGGTCTACCTGGAACCGCAGTGACAAGAGAGGTCGGGTGGGGGAAACCCTGTAACCCGTGGGGACGCTCTACCGTGTAGGGGTCTTCGCGGGACTCTCCCTCTCTGGCTGCCCAGGTAATTCTCAGGTGGACGATCTTTCTGATCAAGGGGTCCATCTGCCCCGCACCTCTATAGTCACCCAACACATTTTTGGGTGTTTTGATTGGGTCCAGCACCTTCTAAACTTACCTCTCCCAACTGTGCATGTACGGAAGGAGGTCTCTAAGACCACCCTTAAGACCTCCATTAGAAATTCGCTCTCGTCAAGGCCAAGCCTCGACGCCCGTATTTGTGCAGCAACACCCTCACATTATTCTCTCTTCTGATTCAGAACCAAGTTCTTCTTCTTCCCCCATCATGGCTCAGCCAGTTGAGGAAGAAAATAATCTGGAACACCAGCTCCAGCGACTCAATGACCTCTTCCAAAACTTCGTGCACCCACCGCAGCGTCCTATGATGCGGGACCACTACAATCCTGCTGCGGTGGCCATTGAGCCTCGAGTTAGAATCCCGATTGGAGGACCTGATTCCGAACTAAAGCCCAACATGATTCATGCTATACCTAAATTCCATGGGCTTAATTCTGAAGATCCCTTCCAGCACATCAAACAGCTTAAGCATCTGGCCCACACTTTTGGATCAGATGCGCAAAATCGGGATATTCTTCTCATGAAGATGTTCTCCTTTTCTCTTATGGACAAGGCCGCCCATTGGTATCAAACTCAGACCCGGCCGATCAACACTTGGGGAGAACTTCAATCCGAGTTTTTGAAAAAGTTCTTTCCCGTTGGTCGAACCAACGCCTTGCGCCATCAGATTACACACTTCACTCAACAATCAGGAGAACCTCTCCATGAGGCATGGGATTGTTTTCAGGATCTCATGAGGAAGTGCCCCCATCACGGAGTTCCTAAATGGGAACAAGTCCAATCTTTTTACCAGGGACTCCGTGAGGACATCCGCCTTTTCGTCAATGCAACTTGCGGAGGAAACATCATGGGTCAACATGAAGACACCGTATGGGAGATTCTCGAAAACATGTGCGAGAACTCCATCAACAATGACTCCATGGGATTATTCGACAGGACGAATACCCGCGCAGCGACGAATCTTAAGGGAGCACATGAGACGCAGGGCCTGTCCACATCAGTCGACCTGGAATTAATGGCCAGTCGATTGGACAAGGTCTCAATCATTGAAAAGAAGGTGGATGAGCTGACTCAGCACTTGCAGCGAGCCACCTCTGCGCGTAACTCCTTTGCACAACCTCCTTCCACACAGGAGACTGTGCAAAATATCCTCCACCGATCCTCCCCTGGGATGGATCCATATCCATCCCCATCTGATTCTTGGACTGGAAGATCATCCGATCCTTTCTACACCAGCCGGGGGAACTCCATTCCTCCTTTCCCTGATTCTCAGGAGGTTCCTCAGACCTGCGAGGACCTCAACGCCATCCAGAACGACCCATTCTCCAACACTTACAACCCTGGATGGCGAAACCATCCCAATTTTCAGTGGGCGGGAAATTCCCAAACCCAAAGACCACCTTTTCAGTCCCGCCCACAGCCCTCTCATCACTACCAGCCGCCTCAGCCTCGGCCCAACCCTACTTATCCATCAGGGCCAAATCAAGATCAAATGTCCTTAATCCTTCAGACTCTGGCTGACATTCAGAAATCGAATGCGGCCATTCAAAAACAGCACAAGGACGAGCTTACTGAAGTTAAAACTCAGCTGGCCCAGTTGGCAAATTCTCGCCAGCCAGGCACACTCCCTTCCCAACCCCTTCCTAACCCAAATAACGTGCCAACCCAGAAGCGCGTTCTGAATCCAAATTTAGGCCACGCTCAATGGATTTATCAGGCCCCCACTGCTCCATCTCCAGACGAGATGGAAGCCTCTACTTCTCGTACGGGATTTCAGCAGCAGCCACCCCTCCTACCAAATCCAAACCAAAATCAGGCTGGATTAAATTCTGTAACAACACGTAGTGGTAAGACAACTCAGGACCCGCATTATCCAAACCAATCCCAGCCTGATAACCATGACCCTAGGATAGTTATCCAAGGTACCGCTGTTCCAGACCCACAACCTGGACCTATCCTAGAGGAACCAACCAAGATCCCGTTTCCCGAGGCCTTGACCAAGGGAAAGAAGACCACCAAACCCGTGGCCCCTGAGGAGGACCTGGTCAAGCTCTTTGAGCAGGTCCACATAAACATCCCCTTGATGGATGCAATCCGCCACGTACCAGCTTACGCACGATTTCTAAAGAATATATGTACACCCCAGCGTAAGCCGCGAACCAAGGGAGGGAGCCCAATTGTTCTGTCAGAGCAAGCCAGCTCTGTAATCCTTAGTAGACTCCCACCCAAGGCAAAAGATCCTGGAACTCCCCTGATCTCCTGTAAGATAGGTGGTACCCAACTTGATAGAGCATTGTTAGACTTAGGTGCATCTATAAATCTGATACCCACATCCTTACTTGACCATCTGGAAGAATCTGAGCTGAAACCAACCGAGGTGACATTACAATTAGCAGATCGATCTATAAAGTCACCAAAAGGGATTCTCGAGGATGTTATCGTGAGAGTGCGGGATTTCTATTTTCCAGTGGACTTTATAGTCTTAGACATGGATGCACCTGAGAACCCTAGGGATACACCAATCATTCTAGGGAGACCTTTCTTGGCTACTGCTAGAGCCAACATCAGCTGTGAGGAGGGCCAAATAGAGCTTAAGTTTGGAGATCAAACACTGAAAATTGATATATTTAAGGCCCAACAAGGAATTAATTGCGGCGTCATCGAGCAAATTTGTGACATCAAGACTTTGGTTGATGAATCACACCTCCAGAATGACTTGAGTATTCCTCATCAACCACAGAAGGATCTTGACCCGCAAATAGAGGAGTCAAATCTAGATGTGAACAACCCAGTAACTCCCACCCTTGAACCTCACATCTATACTGAACCACCCGCTGTTGCTGAAAACCCCATCCTCGAACTGAAACCCCTTCCTGCTCATTTGAAATACATCTTTTTGGGTTCTAATCAGACCCTTCCTGTGATCATCAATTCCAACCTTAGTCCTGAACAGGAATCCCGTCTGATTGTTGTCCTCCAGCAACATCGCAGAGCCATCGGATGGACCCTCGATGATTTGACTGGAATAAGTCCCTCTTATTGTACTCATCATATCTATTCAGAAGAGGGCACACGACCTTCTCGTGAAATGCAGAGACGCTTAAACCCCAATCTGCAGGAGGTCGTGAAAAAGGAGATCATCAAGTGGTTAGATGCCGGGATCATCTACCCGATCTCCGATAGTCGTTGGGTGAGCCCAATTCAGGTCGTGCCTAAGAAGGCAGGACTCACCACTATAACGACTGAGACCGGAGAAATCATTCCTACCCGATTAGCCAACTCGTGGAGAGTCTGTATAGATTACCGTCGACTCAATTCCTCCACGAAGAAGGATCATTTCCCACTACCCTTCATTGATCAAATTCTCGAAAAATTAGCGGGAAATAGGTTCTTCTGCTTCCTTGACGGGTACTCCGGTTACAACCAGGTGGCAATCCATCCTGAGGACCAAGAAAAGACCACGTTCACCTGCCCCTTCGGAACATACGCTTTCCGAAGGATGCCTTTCGGTCTTTGCAATGCACCCGCTACTTTTCAGCGATGCATGCTTGCCATATTCTCAGATATGGTAGGTGATTATCTGGAAGTCTTCATGGATGACTTTTCAGTTTTCGGAGCATCATTCGACGATTGCCTCCAACACTTGGTCCAGATACTCAGGCGGTGCATCGACGTGAATTTGGTTCTTTCCTGGGAAAAGAGCCATTTCATGGTGCCTGAGGGAATTGTCCTGGGACACTCAATTTCGGAGAAAGGTATCCAAGTGGATCGAGCTAAGGTTAATCTGATTTCTCGCCTTCCTATGCCTAGCTCGATCAGGGACATCCGATCCTTTTTAGGGCATGTCGGTTTTTATCGACGATTTATCCCTGATTTTTCAAAAATCGCACGCCCCCTGACCACTCTTCTCTCCAAGGATGTTCCCTTCGAAATCTCCAAGGAATGCACTCAAGCATTTGAAATTCTACGTGACCGAGTCACCCAAGCCCCGATCCTACAGTCCCCTGATTGGTCTCAACCCTTTGAGATCATGTGTGATGCATCCGACTTTGCTGTAGGAGCAGTTTTGGGGCAGAAAAATGACAAGAAACCTGTGGTCATTTACTACGCCAGCAAAACACTTGATGAGGCTCAGCGTAACTATACAGTTACTGAGAAAGAGCTGCTAGCTGTAGTATTTGCCCTTGAGAAGTTCAGATCATACCTTCTGGGTTCCCATGTCATCATATACTCGGATCACACGGCTGTGAGGCATCTCCTTGCAAAGAAGGACGCGAAGCCTCGATTGATCCGATGGATCTTGCTGTTGCAAGAATTTGACCTCGAGATTCGCGATAAAGCGGGAAAACAAAACGTGGTAGCTGATCACTTATCCCGTCTTCCTTCTGAAATGATAGACCCTTCCGGACCCATCACTGAGCATTTTCCCGATGAGCACCTGCTGACTATTGGTACTAGCCTTCCATGATTTGCTAATATTGTAAATTACTTGGCATCTCATCAGACCCCGTCCGATTGGCCGAAGGCCAAGAAAGACAAATTACGCTCCGATGCCAAGTATTACATTTGGGAAGACCCGTACCTCTTCCGCATAGGTGCCGATCAGATCATCCGGAGATGTGTCCCGGAAGGGGAAGTCAACAATATCCTCTCTTTCTGCCATGACCAGGCATGCGGTGGCCATTTTGCCGGGCATAAAACCGCATCAAAAGTCCTCCAGTGCGGCTTTTACTGGCCCACACTGTTCAAAGACGCACACAGTCATTGCAAGGCATGCAGTCGTTGCCAGACTTTGGGCAACATGAGCCGTCGTGACATGATGCCTATGCAACCGATTCTAGTATGCGAAATCTTTGATGTTTGGGGGATTGATTTTATGGGCCCCTTTCCTATTTCGGATGGTTTCGAATACATTCTGTTGGCTGTGGACTACGTGTCCAAATGGATCGAAGCCATACCGACCCGAACCTGTGATCACAAAATCGTTCTCAAATTCATTCATCAACACATTTTCTCAAGGTTCGGGATTCCTCGTGCAATAATCTCTGATGGGGGGACCCATTTCACAAATGCTCAGTTTAGGTCACTGATGACCAAATACGGGGTGTCTCACCGAATCTCTACTCCTTACCACCCCCAAACTAATGGTCTAGCTGAGCTGTCGAATCGGGAGATCAAGAAAATCCTGCAGGTCACTGTTCGACCTGACAGGAAGGACTGGTCGTCCCGACTTCCGGAAGCATTGTGGGCCTATAGGACCGCCCACAAGACCCAATTGGGCATGTCTCCCTTTAGATTGGTGTACGGAAAGGCATGCCACCTTCCCGTCGAACTGGAGCATAAAGCCTATTGGGCAGTACGGAACTGTAATCTAGATCTTTCCAAGGCTGGGACCCACAGAAAACTCCAAATCAGCGAGATCGATGAATTACGCACAGACGCGTACGAGAACTCGCAAATCTACAAGGAGCGGGTTAAAGCCTTCCACGACAAACACATCTCGAGAAAGATCTTTCATCCTGGTCAAAAGGTCCTACTCTTTGATGCCCGACTCAAACTCTTCCCAGGAAAACTGAGATCTAAGTGGGTCGGACCATATTTGGTCCGACAGGTTTTTGGAAATGGAGCAATCGAAATCAGTCCACTCAGCCACGATTCTGAACCTTTCATCGTGAATGGTCAAAGACTCAAGCCGTTCATTGATGTAATTTCTACTGATTTGGCTGAGGCATCTTATATCCTCCGTTCCCCTTGAGCTTATTGCGCCCAGCCGATGGCGTAAAACTCAGCGCTTAACGGGAGGCAGCCCGTCATTCTCTTTGAAAACCTGAAACTTGTTCTGACACCTTTCAGCACTCGAAGTTCACCCTTATAGACAGCCGACCCCAACTCAGATGTTCGCATCTGAGATTTGAAATCGTCCGCAAAAATTCAACCCGACCCATCCACTCACCCAAATTTCTGTCTTAAGGAATGAACTAAGACCCCCTAGGTTACAATGAGGACATTGCAAATCTTAGGCATGGGGGGGTAGGAAAGTGCAAAAACTTGTAAGAAAATGTTTCAAACAAAAAAATTCACATATGCCAAAAATACCATAAAAATTAAAAAATTTTTTTCGAAAAAGAATAAGAGGAAAAGAGGAGAAGGAAAATTTTGTGAAGGAGAAAAGAAACAAAATGAAAAAGGAGCACAAAATTATGAGAAAAAGTGATAGTCATTAGTAAGGAACTAAGGAATTAACCTAAGTTCTAGACCTCATTCGAGAAAATAACTGAAAAGTGCACAATGAGATTAGTAAGAATGCAAACCTTAGGCATTCTTGAATAGACTCTTAGTACCCATTAAGATCTGGACACTCCTCAAGAGGTTGAGGAAAATGAAAAGCTGAAGTATTAGGTCTAAGGCTTAGGGAGTATTCGGCCTCGTTAACTAATTTTTGGTTTACGGGACTCAGTAACCTAAGCACCCTAATCTCACACACAGCCTGGTTCAGTAAGCGTAAAAATCAGAATCACGCAGAAGCGTCACAAAAATCTGAAAAGAACATCTAGAATAGGAGCGGCCGATCAACACAAGTTGATTTGGACGAGTTCCCAGCGCGGAGAGGCGGGAAATCCCCTCGAAGATGCGTAACAAAATATCATCTCCTCGGTGCTTGTCTCTTAGGATATTTACATATCCTACGGGGGGCATATAAGCACTCTGCTGGTTCAGATTCCATGGATGGCATTATCTCGAAATGTCAATTGCCAGGGTCTGGATTCGGCCACGGAATACCATGGATGGGATTATCTCGAAATCTCAATAGCCAGGGTTCCGGGGGTTGCCATGGGCGGTGCTATCTCGAAGCATCGATCGCCAGGAACCCTTGAGGATTGATGATGGGAGCAAGGAATCTGATACAGACCGTGTTGAAAAGCCAATCCTAGGCTAGAACTAAAAAGAAAAAGAGAGAGAAAACTCTCCAAACAGAAAAACTTTCTATCTCTCTCTTACAAAACGCACTGCGAACTGAGCCAGGGCTAAAATCATTTCAAGCACGGGTGCTTTAACCACGAAGTCCAATAAACCTTAGGTTAGTTCTTGTGGGCCTTAAAAACCTTTGCTAAAAGACTGAGGCTAAGGCTAGACAGATTTGGATCTTGACTGGTACTGGAGTACCTTTTAGGCCTATGATCAGCATCCTAACCTAATCTATGAAGGCACTTATCTAAAACTATTGAAAACTTCATGGTCTAGAACAAGGGTTGAAACCTTAAGTTTTTGCTAAGGGACTAGCAAAAGCTAGGCATGGGGGTATGATGAGAACCTCATCATGAGCCATAACTAGCTCATTTTGACCCAATACAAAGGATAAAAGCTCCTACATATCTCAAGGAAAAGCTTAACTCAGAGAATTCTGAGTTTGAGAAGAAAACAAGTCATAAGGGGTAAAAGTGCAATTTTACCAGTATAATCTGCATACAGGGTAATTCAGGGCCCAAACATAGGTCAAAACAGCTTAATAAGAATAAAAGTGGGATGAGATGATCTAGCAAGGGCTACAGCACTTCCAAGGAACCAAATGATAATCTGTAACCCTAAAACAACCCACTTCAATTCACAAGGTTCGAGGCAAAGTAAAAATAGAATAAACCCTCTAAAATTCATAGAAAAATAATCTCTAGGGTTTAGAACCTTCAATTTGGCCTTTAGAACCCATTTTGACCTACATTGAGAACCATGCCCAATTAATAACTTAATTTGGGTTTTTGCGCAAATTGACCGGTCAAACAAGGTTTAATATGAAAATAAAATTCACCATCAGATTCCTTAGGTCCTAATTAGTCATGTATAAAAACTTGAGCCTAAGAAGAAACCTCCTTGACCGACTTCACACTTTGGTCCTCATATATTTACTCTTTGGCCCTCAACTTTTGAACCCTCGCATTTTGGCCCCTAACTCTCCTTCGTTCTTTGCAATCAGGTCCCTCCTGCAAAACCCTGCCAGCACCATGCTCCGGCGACCTTGCGCGGAGCATGGCACCGGGCAGGGTGAGGTGGGGGACCTGGCAAGTGTACCGGGGGTGCCCTGCGTCGTCAGCCGTCGCAGGAGCACCCCCCTGGACATTGTAGGCCACCATACCGGCCGTGCGAACGCACGGACGGTATGGGTTCATGTTCCGACCATTCTCCGGCGAGGGAGACACGTCGTCTCCCTCCGCCTTCCTCCCTGCTTCATCCCTATAAATACCCCCCGCCGCTTCACCGACGAAGGCAGCCTGGATCTGACGGAGAAAACCCCCAGCTTTCTTCTCTTCTTTCTCCGGCAGACGCTCACCAGCTCCGGCGACTTCCTCCCCCTCCACCTCTTCGCTCTGCCGCAATACCAGCAGCAGAGACTTCCTCCCCTGTTCTTCCCGCGCCACGCCGCACCCAGCTGGCGCCTCTCCAGCCCTCTGCTCGCCGCCGCCCCTCTCCCTGAGCATCGTCTTCTCCGGCGACAGTCGATACGACTGTCGCCCTGTTCCTCCCCCTTCGTCCCTGCAAGTAAGTTAGACCTACTCCCCTTCTTCTCCTCTTTCTTTCCCCGCTTTCAATTTAGTCAATTAAACCCTCGACCGCTCCTGTTCACCCTCATCCTCTCCGCCTCCGACCACCCTCCGGCGAGCCGCGCCCATCACCTCAGCGACCCACACGGCTCGCCGACCACCGCAGAACCTCCGCCTCCTCACCCTGATCCTCTTCCGCCCCTCCACTTCCCACCAAACACCCTCTGCAGATCCACCGAACACACCCACTTCTTCGCTCACAGTTTGACCTAGGACGACCTGTTAGCTCCATCTCGCCCCCTGCAGACCCCCTGACCACCTTCGCCGTGCCACGGCGAAGGTCCCCCGCCTGTCTGATTTGGCCGAGAGGCCGTTCTATTGATTTCAGGTTCCAGGCCTTGACCGCCATTGGCGAGGAAGCTCGAAGCTTGCTTGAGGTTGCTCCAAGCCTAGATATCCCAGGTTGAAGACCTAGGCTGCGCGAAAGAGTCTTGCGCACACACCCTGGCCCTCAATTGGAGTTGCGAGCCTCAACAGCTGTTGCAATTGGAAGCACCATCCCTACTGCAGGCGTGAGAGAAAAGGGGTGCGCGGATAGTCCCACCTCGGGAATTTCTGAAGCCACACACCCACATAAATTGCAAAAGTGCCACCATCTGTTTGCCTCAGTTACCACGGGGTGAGGTCCCTCTCACCCGACCCGACCCGGCCTCGTCCGTGACCACGCTCCGCGGACCTGGCCCGACCCGATTAGACTGACCTGCACTCCTCGCCCACCACGCACGCCGGTGGGCCTGGACCCGGGCCTGACCCGAACCCGATTACCCGGTAGCGCTCTGGGAGAGCTTCCGAAGAGTGATTTCAGAGAGAGAGAGATACGCGGGGGAGGGGGGGGGTAGAGTAGGTTTTGCCTCTTGACGAAAAAATTCTGAAGTGTGCAGGCCAAAGAAGAAGAAGCAGACCCGCTGAAGAAGAAGGAGCTGCTGCACTGTAGCAAAGGCATCGTTAAGTCGTCTCAGCACCGGGGCAGACGACGGAAGGTCAGCAGCCAAAGAAGAAGAAGAACAAGGAGCTCTGAAGAAAGAAGAACATCACCAACGGAAGAACAGCAGGAAGAAGAAGAAGAGCACCACCATTGCAAGAGAAGAATATCACCTGAACAGAGAGAAAGAAGGAGATCTAAAGAAAGAGAGAAAGAAGAGCACCCCCCTCTGCAGAACAAAGAGAACAACAAATTCTCTCTCTCTCTTTATTTTTGTAAAAGAAACATGTATATCTCTAGAATACAACTTGCTCCCTGAGTTCGACCTCGGGAACTCTTTTATTTTTCCGAGTAAAAAAAAAACAATTTTGAAATGTTGGTAATAACCGGCTTTACTACAACGTTATAACAGAACCGACGTTTCAGTTATTATCACTTCCTTCTAGTATGATTTCCTCCGGCATCCAAGACTCCTGGAATTTGTTAACTTCTAGACCACAATCCTCAGGGGGCTCTAACTGAGGTGCAAGGTCCTCAGAAGCGTAAAGTATATGCTCAGGATCCCTAGGATGGGATACATATTCCACCTCAAGAGTCAGACTGGGAGCAAGGTTGACTAATTGACTGTGACCCGTTTCATCCAATGTAATGAAGATACTATCATTCGGGTCGAGTTCATCTAATGGGCCCATTTTCTCCTTCCAATTAAGATCAGGTGGATAGTCACCAAGATTGCCTTCTGGTGGGCATATCTCATGAGCGACGTCTAAGTGATAGCTACTCCTCAAAATAGGATCCCCATTGTCATTGTTTTCCTTGAAATTATCTTGGTAATCGGGGATATAAGGGTAGGGATCAGAATTGACTATAGGAGGATCGCTAAGCAGGTTAATCTCTTCAGTTAATCTTTGACTATTCCTCAAAATCTCTCCCATAGAATCCACCATCTCTTTCTGTTGTTTTTGCATTTCTGTCATAAAAGAGGAGAGGCTACCATCAGATTGAGTAGGATAGTCAATCTCAGGTTCAAGTTGCCTAGGAGTATCAATCCAACCTCGATAAGACAAATTAGGAAGGGTGGGCGAGTTGGGCATGGTTATGGAAGAGCTAGGGTTGGGATACCCTTCTCCGAGGTTTTGCTCATCACCACTGGGTTGGGGTTTAATCAGACCAATGTTCTTATAGTAGGAGTAGAAAGGATCCCAGTGCTCATCAGAAGATGGATAACTGCAAGTATTGGGATTGGGTATTCTGGGGTGAACAGAAGTGAAGTAGTTATTATAATCCATTTGAAAACACGACTTGAAAAACACACCCCAATCAAACACAAGGCAATGGGACTTCTCTTTTCTTTCTTAGTGCAGATTTAAGCCAACCTCCAATCGACTCCTTAAAATTTGTCAAATGGAGTCAACTTTACACCCGTTCGTTCCCACTTAAGTGGTATAAGAGGGAGATGTGACTTGAGATCCCTGACAAGCTCTTTAGAGAAGACAGAGGTTGTTTACGTTCTCTCTTGGTGGCAAAACAAGTTTCACAATCAATTACGTGCCTGAAGTCGACCTTCGAGTGCCCTAGGACCTATGCTTTGCTTAGATGATACTCTCAGGTGATCAAGTGAGAAGTTACTCCAAGGACAAACAAAGGGATACAAGTAGGGCGAACCCTTCCTTTGAGGTGATGCGTAAGTAGTGCCTCTTAACTACCCTTTTATTCCTTTAAGGGGTGTCCCCCTTCATGAAGTATCAAAACTCTCGATCAAAAGATAGTACCACCACCACAAAACAAGATAGGAGGGTCTGCACCAATAAAGAGCTCGGTGCCTATAGCCTTAAGGGATCGAGCCTTGGTGCGGTGCCTAATGTGCGTGCTCAGTGCCAGAAGTGTGCGACACACCGCAAATCTTTTATTATTTTGAAAACGTAGACAAGTCCCTTTGAATCAGATCAAGTATGACTTGGTTTTGAGATCGAATCTGATTATTGGTCCCAATTTAAATTAGGCGACCACTGAATTAGTTTAATTCAATCAATTTTGGTGGTCTTGAATTTTAATCCAAATGCAAATGTGTGGACAGGAGCTAGATGCAAAGTTAGAAAGGTATACCTATCTCCAGCAATCTTCGTGGAATGATGTACACAATGCAGAGAAAAGATCTAGTATGCTACTCAATCAACCCTAAATGCGTGCACCTATGGGTATGCAACTCCTAAACAGGCAGCTCGATATTTTCTTTTGTTTGTTTTAGAGGCAAGCAAGTAGAAATTTAATGTTACGAACACGTGCCCCAGACGTCTTTTAAGACGTTTGGGAGGTGACCCAAACGTCGGACCAGACATCTGGGATCAAATCCAGACGTCTGACCAGACGTCTGGGATCGTTTCCAGATGTCTGGAAAATAGTTTTTTTTCGCACGAAAGATTTGTCTGCGCGCCTGTGCGCGCAGACCCGCGATTCCCCTCTCTCTCTCTTTTTCCCTCTCTCTCTGCGGCTGCAGACCTGCCGCGCTCTCTCTCCCTCCTCCTCGCGCGGCCTTAAAAGGCCACGCCTCCCCTCCCGTCTCCATCGTCTCCTCCTTCTTCTCCTTCAGCCAGTGAGCGTGAGCGTGAGCGTGAGCGCGAGCGCGAGGGCGGCAGCGGCGGCTGCAGTGAGTGCGGAGGAGGTGCAGCGTGCGAGAGCGGAGCTCTGCTGTGAGGGCGAGCTCGCCGGAGCGGCTTGGCTGGCCGGCGGAGGGCGCAGGGGGCGCGGAGCGACGCGGAGAGGGACCTGCTGCGGTCTAAGCAGCAGACGCGCGAGGTACGACGCGGGCGGCGTTGCGAGCGGAGGCCGAGTAGCGCCCTGATTCTGGAAAAATTTCCAGAATCAGATGTCTGGGTTGATAGTCAGACGGCGAGGGCGACGTCTGGAAGCTCATACAGACGTCTGAAAGGTGAGTATTCCGCCTTCTTCTTCCTTCCTGTCGACTGACCGTACTGAGGGAGGCAGTTGGCTGTGCGCAGGTTCGCTGATACGCCATCCTTTGCGAATCAGACGTCTGGAAGTTGTACCAGACGGCGGGAGTGACCTCCAGATGTCTGGGGTGACCATCGGACGTCTGGGAGCTAGGCCAGACGTCCCCGCAGACTTCTGGACGTCTGGGAAACCACGCTGAACAGGTAATTCTCTGATCCACTGTTTAAGACGTCTGGAAGAAGTTCCAGACGTCTGATTTTGCACAGTATCGTCTTTTCGACCCGTTTAGGGCCCGTTCGGGCTCCGTTTTCCGTGATTCGAGTTGCGCTCTTTTCAGAATTAATTCCTCTACCCGTCTACAGTAGCTATACACTGTTTTGAGACACTCCTTGTGTTTGATCCTTGTGATAGGACCTCATTCAGTTGCAGTCTTGGGAGTCGCGGAGGCACGCGGGATTCCCGATCACGCCCCCGTTACTCCCGTTGTACCTGGTAGAGTGGCTTAAGTTATTAAAATCTGTTAAAGTATGGAACCTTAACTAGAATCTAGGACATTGCATGAATCCTAGGAATGAGAAATGTATGGAATGATAGCTCCTAGGTGTTGCATGAATCCTAGGGCTGGAAAATTAGATTGTATGATAGATCCTAGGATATGGCATGAATCCTAGGATGGAAAACTAGCGGAATGTATAATACTGCAGTCTTGGAAAAATGAAAAGGAATATAAAGTTTCCTGTAAATTGAATTAACAGCTGCCTGTTATGAATAAAGAAACGTGGGTGAGAACATGGATTGTAAGAATGTGAAACTGGAAAGTGAAACCTGGATGTTTGAGTTAAAAGGATGGAACCCTACGGGGAATTAGGAGTGGAACTCCTGGAAAGAGAAAGGAATGAAACTGAGATGTTGTTCGTACTGTCTCTTGGGTACGCAGTACCAAGGGAAGTACCTGTACCTGTTTAGTGCAGAGTGGGGCCAGCCACCCCAGGGACCCGGGGTTAGGATTGGCCGCTCTGTACCGACTTGCTGGCCCTCGTGTACGTAGTATCGAGGAGAGCTACTAGTGTTAGGAGAGTACTAGCTACCCCACGGGCCCCGGGGTTCTGCTAGCCTCCTTCACCGACTTGTTAGGCCCACTGGGGCAAACCAGGGTAGTCAGGCGAGGGTGCGCGGACTGTGGAGGGGCAAGGCCCCGGTTTGGTTACTGTGGAGGGGTTGGACCCCGTGTTACTGAGAGGGCTCTGCCCTGCACTGGTTCCGTGCTATGCTTTGGGCGCACCCGTTAACGGAAACGACTGACCGCGTGCCAGTACGGGTTAGCTACCTATGCGTTTATCGCGCGTGCCGTAGTCACCGTTACGCCTGTCAGTGACCTTGGGGTGGTTTACTGAGGGTAGGATCACCACGGGGGACTCTCCCGGCCAGGAGAGCACCACGTGCTACTTCTACTTTTTGGAAAAGACTGCAATCAAGATCGTTCCCACGAGGAACATTCGAGATCAAGTAAAAGATCTGAGGAATAAATGAAATAGTGAGACAATTGAAAAATGTAAATAAAGAAAGTAATAGAACATAACAGCTACTGTACGCTCTACTGTTGTCTTAGTTTTAGTTGCCACTCTACTCAGCGTTTTGCTGACGTGTTACTCTCGTTACCTTTTTCAGGACCAGGTGTTGAGCAGCCAGGGTCAGCGGCTGCAGAGGACGCTGGGCCGAGTAGGGTCCAGTAAAGTTTACCACAGTCTTTTGTACCTCTTTTGTTTCTGTTATAGTGAGTAGTTCTTGTTTCTGCTGTACTTTCTTTACCTGCAGTTCGTGTTGTATGATAAATGTTGTTCTACTGTTGTGGTGGTACCTACTGTAGTAGTTTCTTTCCTTACTGCTGTACTTTCTTACTGTTAGTTATATTCATGCTGAATGTGGTTTATTTTACTGCTCTTTTGGTTACTTCCTCGTTGGACGACTAGGTCTTGGGATTAGTCGAGTCGGTCCGGTTCTCGTGTCTCGTAGGGACTCGGGAATCGAGTCGTTACATTTAACTTTCACACACAGAAAAAAATATAGCCCTAGTGATTGCACAGCAAAAATACACCAATAAAAATGGCATCTTGTGTTATTTCCTAGCATTGCCATTGCATATTAGGTAGCCATAGTTGCATTTGTAAAAATTAACACATGCATTCATTTAATTGAGAGGGGAGGAAAGTGAATAATTGGCCTTGTAATTAATGTATTCATCAAGGGTTGCATCGCAATTTTCACCTTCTTCATTTCTTTATTTTCTTCGAACTTCTTCTTCTCTGCGTGGCTCAGGGCATGGACTGCTTCTTCTTCGTGCCATTCTCGGCCAACACCATTCCTCTGCCTGACTGCATGGCGGGGCTTGCTCTGCCTACAACATGGCTGTGGCAGGCGTCTCCCTCTTTAAAAAGCCCAGCCATCTTCCTTGCACAGGCAGCCTGGTCCAACATAGAGACACACACAGACCCTTCCTCTAGGCCATCTTCCTCCCTCTCTCCCCTCCATACGCAGCACATCTTCCACTGAAGAGATACCCTGCGGGCAGGAGCAAGCTCACAGTGGTCCACGACCACCTCTGTGAGTCCCACCACCGCTCAGCTCATCCAAGAGTAGGTGGGCATGGCGGTTCCACTCTCTGTTTTCACCGTTCAAGCCCTTCTTGCCATTGCCGAAGACTCGAGCTCTGTAGCTCAGCAGCAGCAGCACGGCACCGGCAGCAGCAGCAGCCGCACGCACGCCAGTAGCCAGCGCCAGCTCCTTCCATGCACGCAGGCCCTCTCCAGCGCGCCCGCGCACGCAGAACCGGCTGCAACCGGTTGACGAAGCCGTGCGTGCACTGTAGCTACTGTTCACGCGTTTCTGCTTGGCACTGTAGCTACAGTGCGGTGACCAGAAAGTTTCTCACTTATCTGGTCACCGCGCGCTCTCTCTTCGCGCCGCGACCTCCTTTAGCCAGTTGCGCGTGCCTGCGCCCGCGTCTGCTTCATCGCCTGCGCCCGTCTACGCCTACGCCCGCTTTTTCGCCTTCTCCCGTTCCAGGTCGCAGCGCGGTGCGCTGCACTGCAGTCTCTCGCCCGCATGGTCCCTTAAGCGCGTGCGTGCCCTTGCGCGCTTGCGCTTGCATGCATCCGTGCCATCAGACGACACATGCATGCTCCGGATGACTTAAAATCAGTGCTCTCTCTCTCTCGCCCCCCTTTCACAGCCACTCCCTCACTCTCTCCTGCAGACACACACATACACACACCACACTTGTACACACTCACGTGTACACACACACACTTGTACACACCTATATATATACTTATATATATATATATTTATATACATACATACATATATATATATATACACACATATTAGTACCTATACAACCATATATAAGTATATATACATACATACATAAATATATATATATATATATATATATATATATATATCTATATATTTATACACACATATATACATACATATCTATAGATATAAATGCATATATATATATACATATATATATATATCTATATACATAGATACTTATACTAATATATCTATATACATATATACATATTCATATCTATAATATAACTATATACATATATTACTATATATATATATATCTAGTTATAAATACATATATATACCTATATATATATATTTACATATCTATATACATATATATACAACTACCTGTACATCTATATAATTACAACCCTATCTATACATATATATACATATATATTTACATATATACATATATATCTAGGTATTTACATTCATATCCCTGCACCACGCATTATATCGCGGGAATATCTGCACCAGTTGCTAATATTCCCCGATACCTGCATATAGAAAGCATCTCAGCACACACTTCCACCCATCCATCCTACACTCCACGCGGCACTTCTTCTGGTTGGTTGCGTCTTCCTAGACGTCGATCAACTCGACACCATGTTACACACCATTTCCACCTCCACCCCTACCCCTATATATATATATATACTATATTTTTACAAGGAACCTATCTTGTTTCCATTTCTTTTATGTTTCCTGCTATTAAAAAGATAAAAAAAAAAAATAGTAAAAGAGAAAAGATAATCCTTGTCTTGCAGGTACTTAGTCTTGCGAATAGCAAGACCCATTTTTGGAACCCTAATTTGGCTCAAAGCCAAGAACATTTTGGCTCTAAGCCAAGGATTGGATTTTGAGGGTGTACCTCAAGGACAAAATTATCAGAAAAAAAAATCTTAAATAGAAAAACACCAAAAACATAATAAATGCACGGAAGAAATTCGTTGTAGGAAAGGCGTGGAAACTTATTCGCTTCTAATCCCACCTCCCTGAGTTCGACCCTGGGCCTAAAAGTGACCAAGATAAAATCAAGTAGGCTAGGTTAAAAATTTTGTAAAAAGATGGTTAGGTTCAATTTAGGTTAACCACTATACTCATTTCAACAATTAATTCACTATATTAACACAACCTATCTGGGTCCCGACCACCTACCCTCTAAAGAATGTGGGGACAAACCTCCGAAAATAAGCCCCAATTACTACAAGGGCGAGAAGATAGAAATAAAACTACGACGAAGGAGAATCCCCTATGAAAGCGGGACCCAGGTCTCCTATGTCTTCTCCACATGTGAACGTCGCTTAAGGTCGATGTTGTCACTCTACCGCACCTCGCCCCGTCAGATTCCTCGAATAGAAAGATAAAGAATGATCAGATTAATGCGCAACTCAGAATAATCAAAAATAAAAATTAGGTGAATCTATTGCATCTATTGCCTCCCTAGTAATGATGGCATATGGTTGCAAGGTTTTTCGTTTGCAAAAATAATGTCAGAAAAATATGTCGTCGCAATATGTAATGCGGTAGAAAAAACCTTGATCAAAGTTACTAAAATACCGAAATAATACCACACTTTAGGTCATATCCACAGGGAGACATAGAACCAATAAGATCACCAATAATCATGTTCAAGAAAAATAAATTTCCATTGATATCCATGCATCATGGGAGGAAACAAAACAAAATACCTTAACTAGTAATTCCAATCCTTCAATATTGTCACAAATAACCAAGAACAAAAGGGCCTCCCATAAATTTCCTGTAATAAAATAATCAATATCAAAATCCCATTCTTTGGCAATGGCAATCAATGCAATTTTTAATTAAGCCAAAAATAGGGGATTTGCTACTGTGGTGGAGGGGAGGACGCACGTGGAGGAGAAGAGGACGGTCGGCCTTGCCATGCTTGGAGGAGGTTGGCATTGTCGAGAGCTTCACGTCGGAGGCCGCGCTGAGGAAAACGATGATCGGTGGCGGTCGGCCGGTGGGAAGGTTGGCTGGTGGTGGCGATGGCTTGCCGGCGGTCGTGGCTGCTGTTGGCATGTCTGGAGGCGCGGCCGAGCTCGTGGGGTCAAGGAGACCTCAATGGGGGTGATGGCGTAGAGAATGGTGGCGCAGAGAGGTGGCTGCGTATGGGGCGTAACCGGTGGTGTTGGGTTCCTCCGTGGTTGTTTGGAGGTTGAAGATGAAGAAGGATAGGAAGGGGCGCAACCGTCCACTTGCTGGAGACGGAGGAAGGCTGCAGAGCGGACACGTGAGGAGATGAGGTGGCGGTGGTGCTCAGGGCCTGCGTGCGAGGAGGAAGGCTACAGGGCCGGCGCGTGGCTGGCCGCACTGCTGTCGGTGGTGCTGTGATGGTTGCGCACGCGAGTGGATGCGCGCGGTAGGCGCCGAGGAGAGCGGTGAGTGGTCTGCGCGGTGGGGGAAAGGCACACGGTTGTAGTGAGGAGGACGTGGTGTTGAGGAGCACGCTGTCACCACACTCTCATCGAGAGGAAGTACGGTTACGGTTGGAGGGCTCGCAATGGCGGAGTCTTAGGCACGCAGTAGAGGTTGCTGGATTACGGTCGTGGGGAGCTCGTGGTTGTGGCAAGGGAGAAGTCGTGGTGTCGACGGTGGAGGCTCGCGGTGGCGGAGAAGGCACACGGTGAAGGTGGCTGCTTGCAGGGAGGAGAGGTGGAGAAGGAGAGCTTCTTCCCCGTGGAGGGGAGATGGGCTTCCTACGCCCTTTTTTTTCTTGTTATATAAAGAAAGTGAGAGAGAGAATTAGAGAGGGAGTCACAGAAGGAAAGAGTCAAAGAGAGGAGAGTATTTTATGTTACCAAATCGAGAGGAGAGAATTGAGGGAGAGAGATAGATTCGTGAGAGAGATATTTAAGTAAAAACAAATAAGGGAATGTGCTTGAATAATTAAGAGACATATAAGGATATCTTTAAAATTTATTCTCTTACTATATTTTGCTAAGACAAAATCCCACATATCTCAAATCAAGCTTTGATGTGATGCCTTTGCCTTTTAAAGTGAATAATTAATCCCCCCATAAAAAGATTAATGCAATTAATACATGAAATGATAAATCTAAAACTCACATCATTTTATCAAAACATGCTTTAGATTAAATTCTCGTCCCAATAATACTATACTTAAGCACTAAATTTGTCCACTAAAATGGACCTATCAAGATGCAGAGGAGAATTTGCCTTGATTTAAGCTTTTGTGCAATTTACCCAATCAAACGTGGTCAAAATCCAAATCCAAGTTCACCATTAGATTCCTTGGGTTTAAATTAAGTTAACACTAAAATTTAGACCCAATCGGAGTTTATCTTGACCTAGGTTGCATTTTGGCCCTTAAAATCTCTATTTCTCACATCTAAACCTTAGGTTGCAGGTTTTATTACATCTATGCCCCTAACTTCCTCGTCTTCTTCACCAAAAGGTCCCTTTCGCCTGATTCTAAAGAGTTTCCTAAACACAATAGTCAAACCCAAGATTTGCGACTTTGACCAAAGATTTCTCCTCCAATTCCTACTCAAATTTGGAGAACCAAATTTGGAGGGAAGAACCACAAGATGATTCTCTGCCATGTGAACAAGATCTTGGACTTCCATACGAAACCAAGAATCTAGGCAAGCTTGAGAATTCCTAATATGAGAGTTTCCAAAATCATGACTCAAACTTGAAAATTCCTTAAAATTAAGGTCAATTCCGAGCTCTATATAAGCTCCTCCATCTCCCAATGCATTCCTTAGTCGAGTTTAACTAGATTTCCCTCAATTCTTCTTCTCTGTCCAACTCCATCCTCGGCTTTAGTGAGCTCTCCGTCCTCTCTCTTCCGGCCACCCAACCACCAAATTGAGAGGCCCAACCTCTTCCTCTCTTCATTGTGCTCCTTGCCGGCCAAAGCAAGAGTGCTTTTCGCCTCTTCTTCCTCTCTGTTGACTCACCAGACTTCGTCGCCTTCTTCACGATTGGCCAACCAACGACAGGCTGTTCTTGCCTTCGTTCATCTACCTAAGCTCCCTACTCTCCCTCTTTGTCTCTAGAATCTTTCCATGCCCTTAATTGTTAGCTACATCCACTATACATGCACATCCATCTTTGTCTTCCCCGACTTCGACACAAGCTTCGGTGAGCTCACGTAGGCTCCACAGTCCACTAAGCAACACGCCACAGCCACTCACACCTTCCTCTTGCCCCAGCGATAAAAAGTCCCAAGGTTATTGAAGCTTTTGATTACTGGAACCATCGGCTGGACAAATGCACTCCACCCACCACAAGCATACACTATTCGACCACTTACACCTCATAAAACACCTCAACACCTCCACCATCACCCTCCTCGCTTCACGGCAAGGCCTTTAAACTATTTAATTGGGGCTTTTAGCCCGTGTTCTTGTCAACAAGTACTCGTTGGATCTTTGCCACTACACCACCTCCATCTGCTGCCGTCCGATCGTCATCTTCACCAATACCACCTCCAATAGACGCGGCTCAACATCAGGAAGCCACTTGGGGCTCCAATTGAACAAAATAGCAGCATTAGTAGCTACAATCGATGAAGACCCTCAGTAGCTGCGCGGGAAGGAAATGCGCTGAAGATAGTCCCATATCTGTGGGAGCTAAATCAAAATAGTGTATTTAATGAATTTCGTGCCTGGCCTTACTGCCTTCGAAGCACGAGGTGAAGTCCCACCTTACCCATGCCATATGCACGCCCTCGCTCGAGCCCACATGCATGCGAGCCTGGGCTAGTTTGAACCTGGTCTATATCAGGTTTGATATGGTTTGTTCTTGTTTGATTCTGAGAGAGAAAGGGGTTTATTCTGAGAGAAAGGGGGGGTTTGCTCCAGCGTGAAATGGGACTTGGCTTTACTTGTGAAGAGGCTGTGGGCTTGGGGACTTTAAGGTGTTTGAAGCCTTAAAGAGACGTCTGAGGTTTGAAAGAGAAATTGATTAAGTGTTAGCCTTGAGTTGGGGATCTTAAATGAGAATTTGCTAAGTGTTGGAAAAGGAGGGTTTGAGGGATTGAAACATGTGATACTGAGTTGAGCCTGAAGTGTTTAAAGGATATATTGGTGGTTTCAACCACCATTCTTTTTCTCTCTCTACATTATTTTGTTCACTAAATCTTGATATACAATTTGGAAGTCATTTGAATATATATGTTGAGTTTTGATTGATTATTGTGCTCATCTTCATATCATTTGATTAGTGATTCATTTGCAATAGTTTGCTCACTGTGAACGACCTTGGAACACACATTTTTCGAGCTTTACAAATTTAAATGTTGATTCGATTTTCGTCGCTATACGACGACGTGATTTTCTAAACTTCGACAGAAATTCGATCAACAGTAGCCATGAGGCACCTCTTATCAAAAGATGGAGGGGCCAATCTCCTAAGGTAATCATGCAGATTTCCTTGGGTGAGATTGGTTCTGCTGGGAGTGTTGAAGCTAAGGAGGAAAGTGCCCCCTCCTACACTTCTGGACACCGAGAGGAAATTGAGAGGCTGGTCCCCCTAAGTCACACTTTGAGTTAATCGGGCGAGGGTGGCCTCAAGCATATCTACAGCAACACCCAATGCCCCCAATGTTTTTGCGTTAGTGGCCCAGTAGACGACTGAAGCGAGTGACTTTCAAGGCAGTAGTATTTTTGAGTGCCTACACTATATACAGAGTGCTACTAGGGCCTGCATGTTAGTGGATCCATGCGACCAAAGTGGCTATGGGGTCATAGAATAGACCTTCAGTCAGCTGAAGGGTTCTGTCCTAGAGAAGACCTAGGTAGGGGGGGTTGTCCAACCAAGAATAACAAGCTGGACAAGGCCCCATTTTCATGGACAGCTTGTCACAACCCTCTAGGAGCTCCATAGTACCACCATTGCATGGTGAGGAAGGCATGGTTGGTAGGAATGCACCCTCTACTGACCTTGAAATGTAGGTGTTAAGACACCTGCATGATGCCCTGACTTGGGCCACCCCCGCTCAAGAGGGTGAACTTCAAACATGTTTACTTCTACTATCTTTGTATGGTAAAGTTCTATACTTTATGTTTGATTCCCGTGTCAGTGTTGTTTGAATACACTGTAATACCATTGTCCTTGTTGGCTTACAGGTGGAGACTCTTGAGACAAGGTTTATTCCCAACACAATCACAAGAAAAGTGCAGGAACTAACATTACTCCCAATGAGGTAGCTGACATGGTGGCCAAATGGGTGGTAATTGCCAAGGTTGAACAACGGAACTTCATCCTCCAACTAGAGGAGGTGAATTCTGCTCGCCAAAGGACTGAAAAGGAGACGGAAGAATCGAGGCGGAAGCTGAGGGTGCAGGTAGAGTTAGCCAAGGAAGTATCCAGCACCCACAGGGAGGTAAAGGAGGTTCGCCTCGGACTGATAATGGCTGGGAAATTTGCTGCCAAAATTGATGGCTCACTTGGGGAGATTCATCGAAAATATAGTGAGAGAATAAGTGAGCTTGATGACAAGCTGGAGTCCGCCTGCACTAACCTAGCATGGCTGAAGGAAGAAGTCTAGGTTTTTAGGACATGCCATTCCTTTGTTGCAGGGGAATATGAAAAAACGTTAGTGGAAGAATGCCTCTGCCTGAGCACAACCATTGATGAGATTGCCAGATACAAGGCAGCGCAAGAGAAGGTGGAGGCGGAGGTGGAGGTGGAAGACATGAGGCAAGAACTGGCAACGACCAAACAACTTGCGGAAGATGGGGCTAAGAGAGTTTAGGAGCTGGAGAACGCTCACATGTTAGAGAAGGATCCGGATATTGTGATGGATTTTTCTACAATGGATCCTTCTATGGAAGATAACTGGGTTGTTGTCTCGGATGAGGCGGGAAATAACACCTTGCCAGCAATGCAAGCGATTCTAGAAGGAGGGCACACTTCTGTAGAGGATCTCTGCAGTTGGTCAATTGACAGACTAAATGTCAAATATGAGCGATAAAAGGAGGGCCTTAATGAAAAAGCTCCCATCTCTCCTTTGCCCGAGGACCAACATGAAGTCTGGCTCTTGAAGAGGATACGGAGAAGGCTGGTTTGTTAGTACTCCCACCTAACACAAAAGTTGCCAGGAAATCTCCCTGCCAAAATAGCCTCACCTATGAATCCAAGACTCTGTCAACCTGAGGACCAACCTCCTAGAAGACATGGAATAGCTATCTCGCCAATATTGGAATAGTTGCTGCTGGTTTTTTTTTCCCTTTTTTTTAATTTTTGCACCTTTCTTTTTAGTCATGGATGGAAATGACATTGGAAAATTAGAACAATGGATGACAAACTAATGTACTCAAGAAGAATGAATGAGAAAGAAACTTTTGTTGCATTATTTCTCATGTATGATACAACCACAATTTGCTGGCATGCCAAGTACGAGGGGCTAGCCTGCCACCTAGTGTTTGCAATTGATAATAATCACCCTCATTTTCTTTGCAAACTTTGTAAGGGCATTCCCAAGGGGCGGCGAACTTGCTGCTTGAATCTGTTGGATGTGATGCTTCACTCCACCATAAACCAAGTCTCCCTCAATGAACTTTCTCTTTTGGACCCGATTGTTGTAAGCTACTATTTTTTCTTTATAGTGAGATATTGAGGTTAATGCTTCCTCCCTGACCTCATCTACCATGTCAAGTGTCAGGTAGACTTGATCGTCGTTAGTAGCTGAGTCATATAACTGAGATCGATAGGTTGGAAGGATGGTCTCAACTTTCAAGTGGGACTCCATTCCGTACACCAAGCTAGATGAAGTATTACCAGTTGACGTCTTCTAACTAGTTCAATAACCCCATAGTAAGTCTAGCAACTCTTCAGCCCATCAGCCTTTGCATGACTCTAGTTGGCATTTTAATGCCTGAATAATAGTACGAGTAGTCACTTCTGCTTGCCCATTTTCCTAAGGATGGGCAACTGATGTGAAATGTAGGTGGATCCATCAGCTAGCATAGAATTCTTCAAATTTTTTGGAGACAAACTTCATGCCATTGCTAGTGACAATGGCCTGAGGGGCTCCATAACAGGTGATAATATTTTTCCTAACAAAGGTTATCACCCTATCGGCTGTAGGATTAGCCATGGCTTCATCTTTAACCCACTTGGAAAAGTAGTCAACGACTACCAAAATAAACTGCTTATGAGTTGGACTAGGTGGAAATGGGCCCACAAAATCCATTCCACATTTGATAAAGGGAATTGAAGACAAGATAGGCACCATTTCTCCTGGTGGGAGATGATGGATGGAAGCAAATTTCTGGCATTTTTCACATTTGCACACAAAGGATTTGCATTGCTGCTTCATTTGTGGCCAGAAATATCCTGTTTGGAATAAACGGGTGATAAGAGCTTTGTATCCTTCATGATTACCTCAAATGCCACTATATGCCTCTTGAGGGGCTTGTGAAGCCTCCTGGGGAGTTAGGCAACCTAATAAGGGGGTTGAATAACCTCGCTTGTATTGTACCTTTCCATTAGCATGTACCTTGAGGCTTTTAGTTGGAAAGCTTTAGGATGTGGCTTACTCGAAGGTACTTCGCCTATGTTCAAAAATTGTACTATGGGCATCATCCAGGAGGTAGCTTGCTATATCACAAGCACTTGGGGAGGCAATACCATGGGCTCATTCAATCCTTGAAGGAGTATATCATCTTCTTGGCCCAGAGGAATTGCAGATGCCAAGCGAGCCAAAGCATCTGCCAGGGGGTTGTTGGAACGGGGAACCCACCTGGCAAGGAGGACTTAAAGTTCGACAATTTCTCCTTGGTTCTATCAGCATAGAGACACATATTGGGGTCTCTAGCTTTGTACTCACCAATTATTTGATTGGCCACCAGTTTTGAGTCCGTATATATTGCTAAAGCTACAGCACCCATAGACTTAGCTACCCAGATGCCTGTTAACAAGGCTTCATATTCAGTAACATTGTTAGAGGCGAGGTAGTCCAACTTGACAGCATACTTATGAATAGTGCCATCTAAGGTAGATAGTACGATCCCAACCCCAAACCTAGCTACCATGGAAGTTTCATCCACATACAATTTCCAGGGCTAGGTGGCAAGGGAGTCTAATAAGTAAATTTTGCCACAAAGTCTGCCAATACATGACCTTTTACGGACCTCCACCGATATTTGATGTCAAACTTAGT
The DNA here is from genome assembly GCA_037157565.1 of Thalassia testudinum. Lineage (NCBI taxonomy): Eukaryota > Viridiplantae > Streptophyta > Magnoliopsida > Alismatales > Hydrocharitaceae > Thalassia > Thalassia testudinum. The sequence continues at coordinate 45,525,346 of JAZHRO010000014.1, forward strand.
CAATTCCATAACCCATTTAATTTGTCGGACTGACCCTGTTGGCCTATGTAACATTCAGGGCAAAGGGTAATCAGATAAAACATTGGTTACATGGGCTTGGAAATAAGGGTGCAATTTTCTGGCAATAATTACTAGGGCTAGGGCAAGTTTTTTAATCACAATATATTTAGTTTTAGCCCTCGGATAGGTTTTACTAACAAAATATATCAGTCGTTAAAACCCACCACGATTGCATACAAGAGCTATGTTAACAGCTAATATGGAAGCTGCCAAGTAAAGGAATAATGATTCCTCCGCTAGGGGAGCCATCAAGATAGGGGCTTGTTGGAGGGCTTGTTTGATCATCTATAAGGCTTCTTGGCACCGAGGGGTTCAATGAGCTAGAGTATAGCCTTTACCCTTCTTTACACATTCAAAGAAGGTGAGACATTTGTCAGAAGATCAAGACAAGAAGCTGCCCAACGCGACAATCTTGCTGACTATTGACCGTACTCCCTTCAGAGTAGATGATGGCGTTAATGTTGTGAGCACCTGGATCTTATCGGGATTGGCCTCCATTCCTCTATTAGAGACCAGAAAGCCCAAAAATTTTACTGATGAAACACCGAAAGTGCATTTCTTAGGATTCAAGAGAAGCTGGGTGTCTTTTAAAACCTGAAACACCTCAGCCAGGTTTGCCAAATGCTCAAAAATACTTAACTCAACTAATATAGTATCAATGTACACTTCAAATGATTTTCCTATTAAATGAGAGAAAACCATATTTACAAGATGCTGATAAGTTACTCCTGCATTCTTCAACCTAAAAGGCATGACTCAATACCAAAAGCTATTGGTTATGAATGAAGTATGAAGTATGAGGCCGATCTGCAGGAGCTAAACTTATCTGATGGTAGCTACTATGGGCATCTAGAAAAGACATGTGAGGTTGTCTACTACATGAATCGACGAGGGCGTCAATCTTTGGCAGGGGAAACACGTCTTTTGGGCAAGCTTCATTCAAATTGGTGAAGTCCATGCTCATTCGCCATTTGCCATTTGCTTTCTTAACCATGACTATATTGGACAGTTGGTGGGGTAGAGAAACTTCTCAACAAATCCAGCTTCTAGAAGTTTGTCAACTTTGGAAGTGGCCGCCTACCATTGCTCCACATATTTGTGCTAGTAAGACTATTTAACTGCTCGAGACCTCGACTGGATGTTGAGGCGGTGCTCAATCAGCAATGGGTTTACGCTTGATAAATCATTTGCGGATAGAGCGAATACATCCGCATTAGTTCTCAACAAAAGGAGCAACCCACAGACTCAGAGGGATGAAGATCTACTCCTACCTGAACAAGCTTGTCGGTTATATCAGGATACAACTGTATTGCCATGGTTGAGGAACCAGGTTGTACTTTGGGAGTAGCCGATGGGATTGCCAAATCTTCCTATTGGACTGTTTGAACAAGGTTTCGCTTCCTCCCCCATTTTTGTGTTTTGGGAGGTCATCGCTCCATGGAGCATTCCAATTCGATGTGCAGGAGCTCGTGTCCAGCAGACTGGTCCCCATGAAGAATTTCCACATCTCGAGGTGTGTGGAAAAGTACAAACTGAAAGTAGGAGGAAGGAATCACCCTGAAAGCATGAGTTGTCAGATGGCCTACGAAGCCATTGAAGGCTGCCGCCAAGCCTACTACAATGAATGTAGCTATTCGATTGAGGTGCCAATCCCTATCACAAATGGATACCAGTAAATCGATCTCACCCTTGGGCATTACCTTATGGTTCTTGAAACCCACTACCGGATGGGTTGACGGGGAAAGATGTTCTTCCTTAAACCCCAATTTTATGAGAGCTCTAAGGAAGAGGGCATCTATAGTGTTTCCTTCATCAATTAAGAGCTAGGGTTGAAGCTGTCCTGCTAGCAAAAGGGTTACTAGGAGTGGATCTGTTCGATCTGCCAGATCTGAGAGAGAGGAGAAAATTCTAGAAGCGACTTGCCTAATGGTGCCTCGCTTAGCCCACTGAAGAGTAGGGTACATCTCCTGAGAAGGTCCACCTTCTAAAGAAGTGGTCTGTGCGCAAGGAGTTGTGTTAACTCTAAAGATAACATCCACATAGGGTAGCGTTGACGGAGGTAATGAAAACTTGTCCCCTAAAGTATCCTAGCGCCTCGCCGTTAGGGATGGTAGGACTTGGCGATGGTACTCGGGAGACGAAAGTTCAAGTGATATCCCTTTTTCAGCTATCATCACCATGGGATCCACTACCGCATCATTTTCTAGGAACTCCATGTTTACTCCATGGAGTTGCTGAGCTTTGCCCTATGATATTCCTCTAGGCCCTCCACGGGCCTCTTGCATTTGACTTGGCCCTCGTTCCTCTTGACGAAATGGGCTAGGTTGCTATGCCAAATTTGACACTCGATCTGGTGTCGTAAATCCTGGCAGTCTTTAGTGGCATGCCCCAGGCTTGGTGGTACTTACAATAAGGTCTAGAGTCCACCTTCTTCTTTAGTGGTCTCGGTGACGGAAGGAGGTCTTTATTAATTGACCATATTTCCACCAATACATCCTCCTGGTTCATAGCCAGGGGAGTGTATTTTTTGTAGAAGTCCTGCTTGGGTTGACAAGGGCCATTAGGGTGGCCTTTATTTTTCAAATCCCCACTTTGGTCTTGGAAGTTTCCCTTCCACTTATTGAAGTGGTTGCCCCTGCGAACTGACATGGGGGTGGCCTCTACAATAGTCTTCTTTCCATCTGGGGCGTAATGGTCATCCCTATCCATTTGCCAAGCGGCCATGAGAGCGGAAGGAATCACCCTACTCTGCAAACCTCGTGGCTCGATCCCATAATTCTGCCATATCCTTAGGAGAAAAGTCATCAATGTCATACCAGAAATTCTCGTTCAACAGATCCGACTTGAAGTACTGGATGACAATAGCATCATGGGGTCTCTTGCACTTAAAGTACTCGGTCTTAAATCAGTCAAGGTAAGACTGGAAAGACTCATGCCTTTGCTGCCAGACCTTAGACAACTTTTCTAAGTTGTCTCAAACTCGTTGTTGGCCAGCAAAGTACTGGCCAAACTTGTTGGCAAGCTCTTCGAAGCAGCTGATCTATTCTGCCAGCAACTCATTAAACCATTCATGAGCCATGCCAGAAAGGTATGATGGGAATACCCGACAAGTACCTTGTGAGGACAGTCATGAACAAGCATCATCTGGTAGTAGTTGCCAATAAAATTGTTAGGATTAAACATCCCATCGTACTTGGCTAGGATGGGGTGCTTGAATTTCTCTAGTAGGGGGTGGTCATCACCTCCTCAGTAAAGGGATACGTAGTAACATAAGCCTAGGGTCGTATGCCCCTCATTGCCTGAGAGACCTGGTGAAGAATGAAACCCCTTCCATTGGTCACCAAAGGCAAGGCTCCGGATTGCTCATTCGAGTCTCGTAATGGTGAGGGTGGGGCCTTGGCAGCCCAGGGGGGACCTCACCCTTCTGGATACTAAGCTCATGTTTTAATTTTTCTAGCTGTTCGCATAGGTGGACATTCTCTTCTTCTACCATGGGATGCCATTTCAACTGGTCATCGGTGGGGCTAGAATTCTAAGGCTCCTCCAGATGGATCTTCACCCTTTCTTTTAGCAGCTAGATCTCTTCAAGCTAGTCTACCACCTGTTATGATTAGAGGAAAATGGAAAAGGATATTATTACAGGAAAGCATCAATACAATATTCATAGAACAAGGACTGGTCTATTACAGGCGTGAAGCCTGTTACAACAAAGTTGTTATTCTTTCTAACAAACTTTCCAGCCATTGTTTTTGACATACCCATTACATAGTATAACCTATTTCTCTAACACCCCCCCTCAAACAAAGGATCATTATATCAGCTGAAGTTTGACTCTTAATTGTTGAAATTGTGAGGCAATCAAAGGTTTTGTAAGAATATCGGCAATTTGATCAGAGCTTGAGATGTGTTTTACAACTAATTGCTTGGAATCCACTTTTTCTTTGACAAAGTCAAAATCTATTTCCATATGTTTTGTGTGCACATGAAAAGTGGGGCTTGCAGTCAAATATATTGCACTAACATTGTCACACCATAGGGTTGGAGCAGTTATTTAAAGACCAAGTTCACTTGTGAGAGAAGTAATCCATGTAATTTCACCAACTACATTGGCAATGGATCTATATTCAGCTTCAGTCGGCAATCTTGCTACTGTTGTTTGCTTTTTAGATGCCTGAGAGATGAGTGAATTACCATAGTAAATGGTATACCTAGATGTGGATCATTAGTAGAAGAGGCCCAATCTGCATTAGTAAATACTTGTATTGCAGGTGTAGAGGTCTGGGAGAATTGTAGCGCTAATGATATTGTCCCCTTTAGATAACACAATAGTCGTTTAAGACAATCAAAATGTTTTTGTGTAGGAGAGTGCATCATTGGAGCAAGTTTGTTGACAGAAAATATGATATCTGGCCTTGTAAAATTTAGGTATTGAAGACTACCCAAGATTCATCGAAATTTAGTTTGCATAGTATTGTCTAGTGGTTCTCCATCATTCTTTGAAATTTGATAAGTAGGAATATGTGACATTGGTGTCTTGACCGGCTTGACACCATCAAATTGAAATTTTTTAAGAATGTCACCAATATATCATTTCTGTGATACACACAAACTTGTGCGTGTGTACTGAAATTCTAGTCCAAGAAAGAAGTTTGGAGGACCAAAATCTTGAATTGGAAATTCAGATTCTAAGTTATTCAAAATTTTCTCAAGAGCTAAATTGTCAGAGGATATAACCAATATATCATCAACATAGATGAGAAAGAATAGTTGTAGATTGGACTGCTTCAAGATAAAAAGTGAAGTGTTTGTTTGAGAACCTTCAAAACCTTGGGACATAAAAAATTGTGATAGTCTTTGGAACCATGGACGTGGTGCTTACTTAAGACCATATAATGATTTGTTAAGTTGACATACATGAGCTAGGAAATATGGATGAACAAAACCCTGAGGTTGTTCCATAAACACACTCTCTTCAAGAATGCCATGAAGAAAAGCATTGTGAATATTAGGTTGGATAATGCTCCATTGATTCTAGAAACCTTGAGCAAGTAAATAATGAATAGCGGTAGCTTTAATGACCAGACTAAATGTTTCATAGTAATCCTGTCCAGCTAACTGATGATATCCTTTAGGAACAAGCTGCACCTTGAATCGGTCAATAGAACCATCAACTTTTCATTTGAGTTGAAAGACCCATTTATTTCCAACAACATCCATATTTGACATGTAAGGTACTAGGGACCACGTCTTATTCTTTAATAATGCAATCATTTCTTTAGATAGCAGCACACTAGAGAGGACTTTTATTTGCTATTGAAAAAGTGGTAGGCTCAGTGGTGAGCGAGATTTTGCACACGAAAAGTTGAGTTGAAAACCCATCGTTGTAGTGCGTAGAAATCTGCTACCAGATAAAATTTATAACCAAAGCTTGATGTAAGCCCCGTGTTGAACACGGGGAGGGGAACGTTTGGTTTCAAAAATCCATTCTTTGCTTTTATTTGTTTTTAGTGTTTTTATCTTTTGCAATTTTTTTTAGTATTTTTATAAAGCAAGAGATCAAATCGACAAAAACTTTATCTAGTTAATCTACTTGCAAAGTAAGAGAGAGAGAAAATATTTCATAGAATGGAGAAATGTCTATTACAACTAATTAGAACTACATTAGAAAGCAATAAAGATAGAGGGGTGAGAGAAATCCTCCTTGATGATCGCTTGGAGGACGACTCATGTTGACGACGCCCCAGACGAAGGTGGTAAGAGGCTGGATGAAGAAGAACAGAGTCGGAGGATGGAGGACGAGGCAGGGCGATGTCATGGCGAGGATCTACTTTCGGATCAGGGTGAGAGGATGGCCATGGGATGCTTCACGAACGAGGGTGAGAAGCAGGAAAAAATATTTAATTTCTACTCTAGAGGAGCATCCCGAGCTTAGGATAAGCTCTCACTAGAGCCTTGGAGGTGGTGAGGGAGAGAAAGGAAGAGATGAAGATGAATGGAGGGGTGTAGGCCTTTTTATAATGGAGGAGAGGGGGCTAAAATGGGCATGGGACAATTAGTGACATCCAAGGTGTCGCTATAGATCTTGCTCATTCGTTGCTATAGGCAGCCTACGTGCCTACTGGCTCTCCACTTGCATGGCTGCCGTGAGGTTGGAGGTTTGAGGGCCGTCAAATTTTGATCCGATGGCTGATGATCGCATGGAGCTGTGCTTTGAAATCACGTTGAGAGTGCACATGAATCGTCGTTGCAGCACGTGGCTTAGTCGTGGCCGTTGATCGCGCGCTCATTGCTTGTTGAGAACGTGCGCTGCTGCACATGTGATCGAGCATCGAATGGTGCACCACGCCTCATGTGACGTGGAACTTCAGTGCCGTGTGATGGCAATCGAATGGCCTGATTTGCAATTAGTGCTCGCGTCTAGAGACACCCCCACGAGATTCGAACGTTGGTTGTGGCTTTGAGGAACTTGTACCTTCACCATTGCACTATGGGCATTCTTGCGTTCTTGGATGAGCATCTGAGGGTCGCACGTACACGTGATCTCAACCGTTGGATGTGAATCTAACAGTCAAGATTGGTTGAGCCATGCCACTTTAGAGAACATAAGGTGCAGATTGAGCTCCTCTCAGCTGTTGGATGAAGATCCAACAGCTGAGAATCAATGATGTGGATGAAGAGGGAGGTAGCGGTGGCCTTAGGGTGGTTTGGATGTTGCCACGAGGCATCATTTGGGCCATCCATCTTCAGATGCTCATAGAGCATGCTACGGATGTCAGATCAGACCGATTCTCACGTTGATGGGCTTCGATCATCAATCTTGATTCATCCGTATGGTTGGATTCTTCATCTGAAGCTTTGGAATATATCACCTTGTTTCCTTTCCCCTTGGCCTTTGACCTTCCTTAAACTGCATAAGATGTTATGGAACTTCGATAAAGGCAATTTCAGAGGCATTGGACTCCGATCGTCGTTCTGATCAGATCCGTACGGTTGGATTGTCAATCCAAGGCCCTGAAATAAATCTCCTCTCCTAGCTGCAAAAGGACTTGAATTAACATATGATTTATACAAACTATTCTAAATCAGAATGATGCATGCTATGCAATATTTATAATATGGAATGTATCTATAAGCTTAGGAATATGCATAAATAGGCATTTTATCCTAAATAGATGTGTCTACATCAGTCAGTATAGTCTGAGTAAAGAGAATATGGCATGGGATGAAGAGTAGATGTATAAATCTTCTTTTTATATATCCCATCCATTGCCCGAGTCCTCATGCAGTGAGTACGTTCAGGAGCTTGAGCATTTTGTTTTGAATTTAAAGAAGCATCTCTTGTTTTGTCTGAAATTGCCTGAATGCGTTGTTTAGGTGGAACTGAAGGAAGGTGTTGTATGGAAGGAATATGAAGGTTATGCAAAGAATGGGAATTTAAAAAATGTACTGGAGATACACTTTTAGAGTTGTTGTTGTTGTTGTTAGTATTTGTGGATAAGGATGAATGTATAACTGAGGGAATTGTAATTGTTATGGACTGAATGTCATTGGATGAAATAGGTGGTGAATTGAAGTGATAAGGAAACAAAGTTTCTAGAAAGGGGACAAATCTTGAGAGAACAACTTTGTCTGTAAATGAGTTGTAACAAAAATATTCTTTGTGATTATTACTGTAGCCAAGAAAAATATGCGTCATTGACCTTGGTTGGAGCTTATTTGGTGGAGGGATTTTATGAGTGGATAGTAAGAGCAGCCAAAGACTCTGAAAAACAAATAATCTGGTGGTTTAGCATGTAGATTTTGAAAAGGGACTTGGTTGTTTATTGCTAGAGATGGTATGGAGTTAATAATATGGGCTATAGTAAAGGATGCAAATGACAAAATTGTAGAGGTACCTTCGAGTATGAGAGTAGAGCTCAAATCATCTCAGCTATTTGCCTATTACGTCATTCAGCACTCCCATTCTGTTGTGGTGTGTATGGTGCAGAGACTGTGTGATGTACACAATTTTTAAACCATTGGTGTAGTTTTTGGAATTCACCTCCCTAGTCTGATTGGAATTGCTTAATGTGCTTCCCATATTGTCTGTGAATGTACTGAAAGAAATTGATTGTGGTCTGATAGACATCAGACTTAGGATGAAGCAGTACTTTCCATAAATATTTATTGTAATCATCAAGAAATAGAATGTAATATCGAAAATCATCATAAGACACCACTAGGGAGGTCCAAACATCAGAAAGTATTAATTTAAATGACGCAGAGCTTATTGAATCAGTAGAAGGTAAACTAAATTGATGCAATTTTGCTTCAATGCAAGTAGTACAAGTGTCATTATTTTTATTGTCATGAAAAGATAGCTTTTGAGATTGTAACAACTACTTACGAGCACTTTTATTTACATGACCAAGATGGGAATGCTAGAGAGATAAGGAAGACTTTGGTGAAGACATAGTAGCCGAATGACTTCTGAAGTAGACCTCCCTTTCGGTAACCAAAGCTGGTATAGGCCTTTGTTAGGGGATCTCGTTAAGAGGATTGCCTTGCTCTTCAAATCCTTGACAACCACAGCATCAGGATATATTTTAAAATAGCAATTGTTATCATTTGTAAACTTGTAGATGGAAAGAAGATTATGTTTAACAGTTGGTATACGTAAAATATTTTGTAGCTACAAATTTTTGTTTCTAGTAGAAAAAGAAGAACCAACATGCTGAATATACTCACCCTGACCATTTCCAAATAAGACCTTGTCACCTCCTTCATATGAATTGCTAATATCTATATTAGACAACGAGTGAGTAACATGATGGGAAGCTCCTAAGTTAGGTAGCCAAGAGGCAGTTTCAGTAGTTGTTGCAGTTGAATTGGATTGATATTCTGAATTGAAACACTTGTAGCAGGTACGTGCGGAATGATTTAGTTTTCCATATATTTGACATGTAACACAACCAATTGGTGTTTTTGTAGAGGGGTTTTGTGTGGCTTGAGAATAGCGACCATTATTTTTGGTGTAATGGTCTCATCCCCTTGATCTACCTCCTCGAAAATGATTACCAAAGATACACATACTGTAGTTGACAAGAATTTCTGAGGAGTGTTGACGAGTAAGACGTTGCTCATGTGTTAGTAACAAACTCACTACCTCTTCATGGGGAATAGTATCTTTTGAGTTTATGACTGCAACTATAGGATTATAATCATGACTAAGATCAGCAACAAGAGGTAGGATTAAGTCATCTGCTTCCATTCTCTTTCCAGTAGCAACAAGATCAACAAGATTTAAGATTAATCCTTAGCCTTATTGACATACTCTAAAATGGATAAATCTCCTTTCTGCAGAGAGTTCGATTCACATCTATATTGTAGAAATTGAACTTGAGAGCTGCTACCAAAGAATCGCTCAAGATGAATCCAAACCTCTCTAGACGTGGAGAGATCAGAAATTTGTGTACATATGTCTTCATTAACTGAAGAAATCAACCAACTAAGAACTAGTCAATCTTTCTTCTGGAACAGAAGATACTCATTATTAAGAACTTGAGTTTTGCCTTGACAAATAAACTTGGAAGGAATAGGGGCAGTGCCATCAATAAATTCAAGAAGATCATATGCTCTGAGTAGGGGATGAATTGTGCTTTCTAAATCAAAAAATTTAAAGAGTTCAATTTATAAGGAACATTATGTTGTATAGAAGGTGGTGGCGGTAATGTTAATGAGATCGGTGTGGAGTTTGGAATGGTGTTGATAGAAGAACTGGATGAATCAACCATAGCCAAAACAAATCGTAGTAATACTACCAAGGAGAACAACGGATCGTAGCAACAAAACTTCATTTAGTTGAGAGATTGAGATAAAGCTAGGACTTGAAGATCGACATTGCCATCCTCGTCAAGCCGCTCGCTACGACGAAGGGAGATAAGGATTTGACGAAGTAACTCTACAATTTGACGAGCAGAAGTTGCAATTTGGTAAAAAGAAATGACAATCTTGTGGATTAGTTCTAGGACCAAAGATATTGTGAGGAAATTAGAGTTGCACACATAGCACTGTCTCGTGAGAGACCTCTGATACCATGTTATGATTAGAGGAAAATAGAAAATGGATATTATTACAGGAAAGCATCAATATAGTATTTATAGACCAAGGACTAGTCTGTTACAGATGTGGAGTCTGTTACAACAAAGTTATTCTTTCTGACAAACTTTCCAACCATTATTTCTGACATACCCATTACATACACTACAACATACTCTACCTTTGTCATTGGTTTGAAATCAACGACAAAGGCCATATAACCGATGCCATTAAGCGACACCGTTATTAGCATCATTGCTTCGTTTTCCCATCGGTTAGAGGGCATATTTGACGTCAAAATAGTGTTCAACCACTGGATGGATTGGATATTTCGACGTCGTTTTAAAATTGACGAGAATTGTATTTGCCGCCTCTTATAAAATAACCGATGGCATTTATATGTCACTTTTTCTCGCCTTTACACGACCTTTCTTAAGTTTCATCATCGTTTAAATAAATACACTATCACTTATATAAATGACGACAAAAATATTTTTGCCGTCACTTTTCCTTATAAGCGACGACATAGAGGTGATGGTAAAAATATTTTTGCCATCACTTATTTGAATAAGCGACGACATAGAGGTGATGGCAAAAATATTTTTGTTGTCACTTGTCCTAATAAGCAATGACATAAAAGAGGAGGTGTGGTTCTCTAGAACCTTATATCCCATCGCTTATTATGTGAAGTGACGGCAAAAATATTTTTACCGTCGCATCTATACCGTCGCTTATTCAAATAAGCGATGGCAAATGTATGGGTTTTTTTAAAAAAAATTCAAAATGATGGGAACTACCTAATAAACCTACTTAAAAGACTTGCTTTTATACAAAAATAACTAATGAAAATGAAGAGAAGTTTATATTTCATAAATATAAAGTCTAGTACATAAAATGTTTGAAAATGAAATATTTACATAAAAAGGGTAACATGAAAAACATAACAAAAGAAAATGGATAAAAATTAAAATGTTGCTGCCCGGATGCCACCAGCTCCACCTGCACCGCCCATGTCATTGTCGTCATCTCGTCTGTAGATGCTGGGATCTGATGAAGACGGATGCTCTGACTATCCCTTCTTGAGAAGAATGGATAGAACCATCGGAAGCTTCTCATCCATGGCATTCATCTTTTTATTCCTCTCTACCTCTCTCTTCTACTTCTCCTCCTCGTCTCTGTAGTGTGTCGATCCTTTGATATAGCTGATTGACAACACTAGATGAGATGCCACCTTTCCTCCCATACCAGCTGGACAACGTGTGTGCCCTCCCCGCACTATGAATGAAACCACCGTGGTCTGGTGGCATCACTCTCCTAAATGCCTCCTCTAGATCTAGAGGCTGCTGGATGCTGTCGAAGGTTTCGTCAGTGGAGGGAAGTACAAGTTTACCATTTGCCCCTAAATGTATTAAAAAATATTATTATAATATATATACAAAGTTATAAATTTTTTGAGTTTAGGAAGCTTGCGTGCCTCTTCTGGCATGACTCATGAATCTACTTACGAGTACTCTTAGTTGCAGCCTTACTGTGGGTGACCTCGTAGATATCCATCCTACTCATTTCCAACCCATCATGTATAACAGACTAAAAATATAAAAATGATACAACTATATTAAAATAACTTTAAAATTAAGTAATATTCAATTGCAACGTAGTTCCAATACTTACGTAATGGCTCTTGACCATCTTGATGCTCCTTCAACCCAAACAATGGGTCTGTGGTGGAGCTTTGGCCCTGTTGGCCTTATTTTTCTTGCTTGCTCTTGTAGATATACACAATAATATTTTTTATGAATTTAATATATATGAAATTAATAGAGTAATTTTTAATCATTTACTAACCTCCGTCTTGGGATCCAGCCAATGTTTGCATGCCTTCTTCCACTCTCAAGCTCGACATCAAGAGGATAATTCTTCACTGCCTCCTCGGGTGAACTGTAGTTCGAAAAAAACTAAATACCAAATATAAATTGTTAGAAATAATATATGAAATTATGTACATAATAAAAATGTAAATGTTTAAAAATTATTACATTTCTCTTAGTCTCTGTTATTCAATCTCTGTGGATTTTGGCAGCGTACTTAAGGATATATCAGGAGGCATTGGGGTCGTCACCCAATCGTAATTTGCCTACATTTATTTTTTTTAAAAATGTCAATATTACTTGATAAAGTTATAAAAGAAATAACTTTGATAATTTTAAGATAAAGTTACAAAAGAAATAACTTTGATAAATGCAATTACCTCCAACTATCATAGGAACTGCTTTTTTAGCTCTGCAAGCACCTTACTCCAGTCGAAGTAGCAAATTGGCATAATGGAGTTAACCATTTTGCCAACTCGATTGATGAAGCCCAAGTAATTCTCCACCTCCTCTATGGTTCTAAGTCTGATTGTTATTCTCAGGCCCTCGAGGACACGCTGGAGGTTTCGATCCTTTGTCTTCCCATGTCCTTTTCTTAATTTACCTGCATAAACATTAATCATACTCATTATATATTTATGAAGTTATAATAAACTTTAAAATATATAAGGAATTTACTTCTTAAAGGTATAGGAGTTCTTACCAAAACTTGTGCTTGCCGTTGAGGGGTCAACATAAACTGGGGACGTACTCCCTATCATCTCATCCTCTGCCTCCTCCCCCTCCTCCTCTCCCTCCTCTCCTGTCTCCTTCCCCTCCTCCTGATCTGATGCTCCATAATCTGGATCGTCCTCTACTCGCTCTGGCAAGGTATGAGTAATCTCCTTCCCCTTTCCCTTCCCTCATGTAGTAAATGTGCCATTTCCTCGGGTCGTACGAAATGTGACTAGGGGTGAACCTGGTGCAGGGGGTGGCTAAGCCTACTATCGGGGGGGTAGGGTGGTTTAGCCAGAGGAGATGAATCGTGTTGAGTGGATGGCTGTCTTAAGGGGATCCTTTTTTTTAGGTTTTTTCTTAAACAACTTCATCTGTAACAAGGAAAAAATGTAATAATTAATATAGTTGAAAATCATTAATATATATATCATTAATGAAAAAAATTTGGCAAACATTAAAAAATATTTAAAAATTTTTGTAAAGTTTTCCTTTAAATTTAGAGGTTTCTCTATAAACCTGCATATTAAAATGAAAGTGGGCACACCCCACATTAAAAAAAATTACAACTCAAAATAAATGCAAGTTATTCAAAAATGATTCTAAATTTAAGTTCTAACTTAACAATTTAACCATTGTTCAGCAAACCTAAGATAATTTCTATCTGGTTTTCAGCAAATCTAAGCTCTAAGTTCAACAATTTAACTCATAGAGTTTTGGATATAGCGGATCACAGTTTAGTTCCTCCTCTTTGCCTATTGTTCCTCAACTACCTCAAACCATTCAACATGGTTTCCCTTATAAACTTACTTCTACCAATTTTTTTGTTCTTTCATTTGCTAAAGGCCTATGATTTATTACTTGGGTCTTTTGATGGTTCTGCCATTCCTCCAAATTTTGTTCGTCAAAGAGGCAGTTCCTCTACTACTTAAGTAGTTAGTGAGGAGTATATGATCTTTTATAAATGAGACCAACTAGTTTTAAGTTGACTTCTTCCTCCTCCTTAGGTTAGTCTCCCTCTCTACCTTCTTCTTCTTGTTGTCCACCGTCACCTTCTCCACCTTCATCTTAGGTTGGGTTCCTAAATGGATAGGCTAGAGTGGTGATTTCCTAGAGTGGGTGTGTGTAGGATTGTGAGAGTGAGGGTGATTAAGTGCATGGCTAGGTGATGTGACAATGTCATTTGAAAAATTTTGCCAGAGTTTTCCCTTAAAATCTAAAGTTTTTCTATAAACCTGCATAGCACATAAGTGGATACACCCCACATCTATTCAAATTAATGAAATATAAAACAAACAAATGGATACACCCCACATCCATCCAAATAAAATAGCTAAACATGTAATACAAGTGGGTACACCCCACATCTATCCACTAAAATAAAAAATAACATGTGGGCACACCCCACATCTAGGAAAAAGCCTATAATTTCATCCAATTAAATTGAAGGTATTAAAATTATACCTCTAAGTACAATAGCCTTCGAGTATGTTTGTCACCGATAACCTGTAATTTGAAAAATAAAAGTGATTAAATATGACATTATAAATGCCAGTGTATATAAAATAAATAAATAAAAAATGTATTGAGTAAGAGTAATATATTTTGAACATGCGTGCGTGATTAGGTTTATGTTTTGGTATTTCTAGTGTATATAAAATGCCAGTAGAAGTTTAAGTTTCTTTAATTTTAATATGAATTTCATTTAAATATAAATGAAACAAAGCAAAGAAATTGTGTAGATGTCTACATCTACTACATTTGAATCTATATGACCTTTCATTAATTCTTAGTATGCTTTAGATCGTGCGTGATTGTGCGATATTGTTCTTATTGGTATAACCCATCTCCTTTGGCAATTATCGGAGACATAGAAAACTTGTGCCGCTTGACATGACAATGTGAATTGTTTATCAAACTGAAGAATTTTACGGTTATGATTTACACTTAAGAAATTATGTTTCTTGTTAATTTTGAAACCAGTGACCTCTTTAAAAACATCAAACCAATGACATTTAAATAGGACAGCTCTACGATCATATTTGAAGCTGATCTCCAGAATTTTTTCTATTTTACCATAGTATCCATCTAGACCGGTGGAAAGATCTTAATCAACAACTTTGTCCTGTTATGTAATCTTTCTATCATTAATTTCTTTTATTCTAAATCTGAACCCATTTATTATATATCCAAAGTGATAATTTGTATAATGTAATGGTGCATCAACAATTATATCAAAATCTAGTATCTATCGTGGGTCCTTATCCTCTTTCAATTGATTAACTCGATCTTTAAACCAATCCAAGAAGTTAAATTCGGATGTCCTTGAACAAGTTAATCATTCGAATTCCTCGTAGAATGAATTAATTTTAGGAATTTATTTTAAAATATATAGATGTGCCAAATGTCTGAAATTTTCTAAAATTTCCTTGTAGTCTGTATGAAGAATTGACCTTCCTCTAAAATCATAAATTGCTAAACATTCTTTATCATTGTCATTTGATTCCCCCTCATAATTCCTTTAAAGTTTATTAAAGCAGTTGTCTGTTTCATTCATGTGCATGAAGGTAAAATTTATACACCCCTCCATGAGATAACCTTCTACAATTAAACCTTCCGGCTTTGCCTTATTCAAAACATAATCTTTAAGATTTTTCAGAAACTGCTATAAAGATACATCCATCTGAATTGTATAGGTCCACCAATTCTCGCTTCATTTGCAAGAAGCAATGTGAGTTGAACCATTACATCGAAGAAGGCTGGGGGAAGAATTTGTTCCATCTTATAGAGAGTAATAACTATTTGTTTATCCCTTTGATATGGCATATCATTTTGTAGTGTCTTCGAACAAATAGCTTTGAAAAATCTACTCATCTCTGTGAATGAATCAACAAATGGCTTAGGCAGTATCCCCCGTATCACCAGTGCAAATAATACTTGCATATAAACATGGGAATCATGACTTTTCAAGCAAGACATCTTTTTCTACGCTTTGTTCATACAACTAGAAAGCTGTGACAAAAACCCATTTGGCATCCGAATTTCCTTTAAAAAGGAGAACAGTTTACTTTGCTAGTCCTGATTCAAGTTGTAATTAACAAGTGGGAAGTAGCCATCCTCCTCATGAATATGCAGCTCCGGACGTATCCCCAAACTTTTCATGTCTTTTCTTATTTTCACTGTATCTTTTGGATCATCAGTTAAATTTAATATGTCTAAGACATTATCCATCACATTCTTTTTGATGTGCATAACATCTGAATTGTGATGTATTGTATGATCTTTCTAGTATGGCAGCTCTATAAAGAAAATTCTTTTCTTTCAAAATCTAAAATTCCTCGAGGTCGTCTGGTCTTGTTTAAATGGTTAACCTAACCATATCTCACACATTTATTGTAATCTCTCCATTATAATTTGACCCAGCAACCTGATAGAATTTGTACTAGGTTTATTCTTTAGATTTTTCTTTGAATGCTGACATGTCCTTCCATCAAATTTACTCTTGAATTGTGACGTTCACCATTTATGTTCAATAGATAGAAATCTGCGATGTCTTAAGTAATATAATTTCTTACTTTTCGACAGTCGTAGGTGATGAGTGTCTTCCATACAGACTAGGCAAGCAAGCTTTCCTTTAGTGCTCAAACTTGACAAATTTATGTATGCTGAGAAATTGTTTATGGTCCACAACAGTACTGCATGCATATTGTAAAATTCTTTCTTTTCTGCATCATATGTATTCATGCCGGTGTACGGCAACTGTTTTAGTTCATCGATTAATGGCTGGAGATAAACATGTATTGCATTTCTTGGTTGTTTTAAACCGAGCATTAATAGGGTTAGCATCTTGAATGACGATCTCATACATAACTAGGGAATAACTTATAAGTGACCTTTATCATTGACCATATAGAGTACGACGGGTACATACTCTTAAATGGATTGAATCCATCACTTGCAAGACCCAACTGCACGTTCCTTCTAAAGCGAATGAATTATTTCTTTCGTCAAATCTCTTCCACTCCTCTGAATTAGTAGGATGACATCTTCTTCCATCTTGAGATTTATAATCCTGGTGCCATGTCATCCACCGTGTAGTTTTAGTTGATATAAAAAGGCATTGAAGCCTATGTGTCAGTGGGAAGTAACGAAGAATCTTCTGAGATTGTTTCATCTTACTTTCATTTGTACCTTCCTCATATCTCTTATGTCCACATTTAGGATAGTTACTCAAGCTTGCGAATTCATTTCTGAAAAGAATGCAGTTATTCGGATATGCATTGATCTTTTGACAGTTTAAATCAAGCTTATGAATCTATTTCCTTACCTTATTCATGAAGTTGGAAAACCATTAGGGTTATTCAACAGCTTAGGAATAAACAGAAGTATTTCTTACTTAAATTTAGCACTAGTTCTGTTCATAAGCTTAAGTTGAAACATCTTCAATAAAAATGACAACTTTGACATTTTCGTGACATCGGGAGCAATAGGATTCTCAGCCACCTTAATAGTATTATAGAACGGATCACAACTAAACAGATCTTCCTCATCTATATTTATATCCTCTCCTACTCTCATCTTGTTCAACATTTCTTGTATTTCTTCACCTCGACTAACAACAATTTCCTCGTCAATCTTTTCATCAACAGTGTTCTCATTGTTTATAACTTTCTCAGTAAATGACTATACATAAGCTATCCAAGTAGTGTAATCTGCCATCACCCATTACAAATCAAGTGCTTGAGCACAGTATTACGATCAAGTGAGGAACCACTTAAACATCTTCTATATGGGTAGAAGATATTATCAAGTTGATGTCCTTGCCTAAATATCTTTCTATCGTCATCAAAGGCCCAAACCAGGAATGAAATTACTCCATCCTTATATCTTGGTGTAATCTGAACCCCACAATCGAAGATTTATCCATTATAACCTAAAATTTAATCTAAATAAATCACTTATTAGGAAGGAAAATGACTGAATGATGTGTATCTTGATTAAGATTTTCACTTTATAACCCATCCTCAAAAATTTGATTACAACTTAGGTTTACTCATTACATGTAACCTTAATGCGGTGAAATTCCGACAGTATCACCCCGCACTTTTCCAGTATACCCTCCAATACTGTTACGACCCAATTCCCGAATCCCTACGAGACATGAAAATCAGACCAACTCGACTGATCCCAAGACCTAGTCGTCCAGTGAGAAAGTAACCAAAAGAGTAGTAAAATAGACCACATTCATCATGCATGTAACTAACAGTAACAAAAGTACAGCAGTAAAGAGAAGAACTACTACAGTACACACCACCACAACAGTAGAAATTTTAAACAGGTACATAAACATGATGCTTACAATAAAAGAGTACAATTGTAACAGAAAATACTCACTACAACAGAAAAAATGGTACAGTAGGTACAACACAAGTAAAACTACTGGGCTCTACTATGCCCAGCACCCTCTGCAGCCACAGGCTCTGGCTGCTCAACCTTGGTCCTGAAAAGGTGACAAAGGTGACACGTCAGCGAAACACTGAGTAGAGTGGCAACCAACTAGCTAAGAAAGCAGTAAGGTGGATAAGTAGCTTTTATTTTTAATTTCTTTCTTTATTTTCTATTTACTCATTCTTGAATTATTTCTCAGATCTTTCTCTTGATCTTGAATGTTCCTCGTGGGAACGATTTTGATTGCAGTCTTTTCCGAAAAGTAGAAGTAGCACGTGGTGCTCTCCTGGCTGAGAGAGTCCCCCGTGGTGGTCCTACCCTCAGTCAACCACCCTAAGGTCACTGACAAACGTAACGGTGACTACGGCACGCGCGATAAATGCACGGGTAGCTACCCCGCACTGGCACAGGATCAGTCGTTTTCGTTAATGGGTGCACCCCAAAGCACGGCACGGAACCAGTATAGGGCAGAGCCCTCTCAGTAACAGGGGTCTAGCCCCTTCACAGTAACCAAACAGGGGTCTTGCCCCTCCACAGTCCGCGCACCCTCGCCTGACTACCCTGGTTTGCCCAGTGGGCCTAACAAGTCGGTGTAGGAAGGCTAGCAAAACCCCGGGGCTCGTGGAGTGGCTAGCGCTCTCCATACACTAGTAGCTCTCCCTGGTACTGTGTATGCGAGGGCCAAAAGTCAGTACAAAGTGGCCAAACCTAACCCTGGGTCCCTGGGGCGGCTACCTCTGCTCTGCACTAAACAAGGGGACAGTCGCTCTCCTTGGCACTCCGTACTCAAGGGCCAGCTCACTTTCCCAATTCCATTCCATTTGCCTTTCAGGAGCTCTACTCCTAATTCCTCGTAAGGTTCATGCTCATATTTTTCTAGCCAAGCCATTTTATGTTTCATCATTTCAGTTTTTATTCCCATATAGTCCGTGTTTCCAATAATTAACATACATTTACATACAAGCAGCTGTTATCCAATTACAGGCAATTATCATTTTTCTTTCTACTTTTCCAAGACTGCAGTTCATGTATTCACGACATTCGTTTCAGTGTTTCTGTTCCTAGGATTCATGCCACACCCTAGGATCTATCATTCAATCTAGTTTTCCAGTCCTAGGATTCATGCCATACCCTAGGATCTATCATTCAATCTAGTTTTCCAGTCCTAGGATTCATGCCATACCTTAGAATCTATCATTTATCTCACAAGTGCATAAATGTTGATAAATAATTCAAGGGAGCCACTCTACCTACAAAATCGGGAATACTAGGGGTGTGATTGGTAGGTCCGCGTGCCTCCGCAACCCCTGGATCCGCAACAGAACTAGGTCCTAACATAAGAATCAGACACAACGAACTACTCAGAATAGGATACAAGTACTTTAAACAAGTAGAGGAGCAATTTCTGAGAAGAATGGAATTTCAAACGCTGGAATCAGACTTCGAACGGACCCTAGACGGGTCAAAAATGACAATACTATCCTAAATCAGATGTCTGGAACATCTTCCAGACGTCTTAAACGATGGTTCAGATCATACCTCTCTTCTGCACTGTTCTTCAGATGTAGCAACCCAATTCCCGAATCCCTACGAGACACGAGAATCGGATCGACTCGACTGACCCCAAGACCCAGTCGTCCAATGAGAAAGTAACAAAAAGAGCAGTGAAATAAACCACATTCAACATGTAAATAACTAGCAGTAACAAAATACAGCAGTAGAGAAAAGAAATACTACAATATACACCACCACAATAGTAGAGAAATAAACATATACATAAACATGAAGCTTACAAAAAAGAGAGTACAGGGGGTAACAGAAACTACTCACAACAACAGCAAAAAAAAAATACAGTGGGTACTACAAGTGACACTACTGGTCTCTACTAGGCCCAGCGCCCTGTGCAGCCGTCGACTCTGGCTACTCAACACCTGGTCCCGAAAAGTAACAAGGGTGACACGTCAGTGAAACGCTGAGTAGAGTGGAAACTAAAAGCTAGAAGAAGCAATAGAGTGGACAGTAGCTGTTATATTTTTACTTTCTTTCTTTATATTTTTCCATTTATTCACTATTGATTTATTTCTCAGATCCTTCTCTTGATCTTGAATGTTCCTCGTGGGAACAATCTTGATTGCTGTCTTTTCCGAAAAGTAGAAGTAACACGTGGTGCTCTCCTGGCCGGGAGAGTCCCCCGTGGTGGTCCTACCCTCAGTCAACCACCCCAAGGTCGCTGACAGACGTAACGGTGACTACGGCACATGCGATAAACGCACGGGTAGCTACCCCGCACTGGCACGTGGTCAGTTGTTTCTGTTAACGGGTGCGCCCAAAGCACAGCACGGAACCAGTATAGGGCAGAGCCCTCTCAGTAACAGGGGTCCAGCCCCTCCATAGTAACCAAACAGGGGTCTTGCCCCTCCACAGTCCGCGCACCCTCGCCTGACTACCTTGGTTTGCCCAGTGGGCCTAACAAGTCGGTGTAGGAGGGCTAGCAGAACCCCGGGGCCCATGGGGTAGCTAGTGCTCTCCCTACACTAGTAGCTTTCCTCGGCACTGTGTACACGAGGGCCAAAAGTCGGTACAAAGTGGCCAGACCTAACCCCGGGTCCCTAGGGCGGCTAGCTCCGCTCTGCACTAAACAGGGGGACAGTTGCTCTCCTTGGTACTCCGTACTCAAGGGCCAGCTCACTTCCCCAATTCCATTCCATTCACTTTCCAGGAGTTCTACTCCTAATTCCCTATAGGGTTCATGCACTTTTAACTCAGCCAATTTAGGTTTCACCGTTCCAGCTTTATATCCATACAATTCATGTTCTCAACTGTATTTATCCATTCATAACAGGCAGCTGTTAACCAATTTACAGGCAGTTATCGTTTCCTTTCCACTTTTCCAAGACTGCAATGTATATATTCAACTAGTTTTCCAGTCCTAGGATTCATGCCATATCCTAGGATCTATCATTCAATCTAGTTTTCCAGTCCTAGGATTCATGCAATACCCTAGGATCTATCATTCAATCTAATTCTTCATCCCTAGGGTTCATGCAATGCCCTAGACTCTATTAATTGTTTCATAAATGTATAATTTTTGATAATTAAATTAAAATGCCACTCTACCCGCTAAATCAGAAGTACTGGGGGCGTGGTTGGCAATCCTGCGCACCCCCGCAACCCTCAGAGACGCAATGGAACGGGGTCCTAATACAAGGATCAAAGACAAGGAGCTACTCAGAACAGTATACAATTACTGTAAACAGGTAGAGGAAATAAATCTGGGAGGAATGAAACTTGAAAAGCGGAAAACGAACTCCGAACGGACCCTAAACGGGTCAAAAACGACGAGTCTGCCCAAAATCAGATGTCTGGAACTTCTTCCAGATGTCCTAAAAGGTCGATCATGCCATACCTTGGTCTGCGTAGTCCTTCAGACGTCCAGAAGCCTGCTGGGTCGTCTGAACTTAGTTTCCAGACATCCGATTGTCACCCCGGACATCTAGAGGTCCTCTCCGTCGTCTAGTACTGTGTCCAGACGTCTGATCGGTGTGGGATGGCGAGCCCTACCTCCCTCCCGAACGGTTCCTGCACACATACACACTCGCTCTCATCACGAAGGGGTGCAGAAGAACGCAGCGGACGGCTGCATGGCCGTACACGCGTAAAAAGGAGAAGATAACAATTATTGTACCTGTCAGACGTCTGGTCCTTCCTCCAGACGTCTTATGTGTCGTCTGGACGTAAGTCCAGATGTCTGATTCTGGGAAATTTTCCTAGAATCAGAACCTTGCTCGCTCTCCGCCCGCAGCGCACATCCGTGCTGCGCCGCGTCCGCCTGCTGCCTGAGCTGCAGCAGCTCCTCCGCGACACCCCACACTCGCTGCTCTCCCGCCGGCCGGCTCCGGTTGCCCTGGCAAGCTCGTACCCTCGCAATCGAGCTTCTACTTCCTCTCGCAACAACCCCTCCTTCCCGCACGCTCGCAGTAGCCGCTGCTGCCGCTCTCGCTCGCTCGCACTCTCGCTGGCAGGGAGAAGGAGAAGAAGAAGGCGGTGGAATGAGGTTGAGGGAGAGGGGGAGCATTTTTATAAGGCAGGCGCGGGGAGAGAGAAGGAGGAAAAACGGTTCCTGCGGGGAGAGAAAGAGAAAAACGAAGGCGGCGGGATCAGTCTGCGCCCGTAGGCGCGCAGACGCGAAACATTACGTCGAAAAAATTTAATACCAGACGTCTAGGAAGGGTTCCAGACGTCTGGGCCACTTCCCAGACGTCTTAAACTACGTCTGATGCCCGGCTCGTAACAATATAACAAACTCAAAGGAAGTTTCGTCCCTGAAACTTGCGCTAACTAGGGTGCGAGAAAGAACAATATATACATAACAAACTCAAAGAGGACTGAAGCCGGTCCGGAAAGACGTACCCGCGAAAAGCTCTAGGTACTGCTCCCGCATCGCTGCCTCAGGCTCCCAGGTGGCCTCCTCGTACCGCTGGCTCCTCCACAAGACCTTCACCAGGGGTACTTGCTTTCGTCTCAGACTGCGGACGGCTCTGTCCAAAATCCGCACTGGCCGCTCGGGGTAGGTCAGGTCATTGTCCACCTCGACGCTCTCATGGCTTAGGATGTGACTGGGATCAGCGACATACTTCCTGAGGTTGGACACATGGAACATGTCGTGCACACCAGAAAGCTGAGGAGGGAGGGCAAGCCTGTAAGCAACGGGTCCAACCCACTCCAGGACCTCAAAGGGCCCCATAAACCTCGGCGCAAGCTTCCCTCTCACCCCAAACCGCTGCAGGCCCTTCATGGGCGAAACACGAAGGAAGACGTGGTCCCCAACCTCGAACTGCACCTCTCTACATTTCCGATCCGCGTAGCTCTTCTGCTTGCTCCTGACAGTGTGGAGTCGCCTGTGAATCTAGTCGACTACCTCCTGACTCTGCCGGATCAGCCTGGGGCCAACCTCCCACTTGGTCCCCACCTCAACCCAACTCAAGGGTGCCGTACATCTCCGTCCGTACAGAGCCTCGTAGGGTGCTATGCCGATGCTCGAGTGATAACTGTTATTATATGCAAACTCCGCCAGGGGCAAGTGCTCCTCCCAAGAGCCCCTCCAGTCCAGTACACAGGCACGCAAAAGGTCCTCAAGTGTCTCTATCGTGCGCTCAGACTGTCCGTCCATCTGGGGGTGGTAAGCTGTACTAAACCTCAACCGCATCCCCAGGGCTTGCTGAAACTCAACCCAAAACTGGGACGTAAAGTCGGTATCCTGGTCGGATACGATCTCTCGCGGAACTCCGTGTAGACATACCACGTCGCGGATATACCTCTCTGCCAACTGTGTTGGTCCCAAGGTGACTCGGATCGGCAAGAAATGCGTCGTCTTCATCAATCTATCAATGATTACCCAGACTGCGTCATGTCCTCGTTGGGTAACAGGTAAGCCCACCACCAAGTCCATGGTGATGCTCTCCCACTTCCACTTTGGCACTGGAAGTGGCTGTAGCGGCCCTGCAGGCCTCTGATGCTCGGCTTTCACCTGCTGGCACACTAAACACTGCTGCACGAATTCACCTACATCCTGCTTCATCCCCCTCCACCAAAACTCGCGTCTCAAGTCATGGTACATCTTCGTGTTTTCAAGATGTATGGTGAATCTAGAACCGTGTGCCTCAGTCAGGAGCTCTCTCAACAGCTCCTCGTCTCTGGGAACGCACAAACGTCCCCTCAGGTGCAGCACCTGGTCTGTGAAAGAAAAGTTCCCCGAGTCTCCTGACAGTACTCTGTCGCGTAAGGACTGCAAGTACGGGTCAGCCATCTGTCCTATGATGATGCGACCTATCAGCTCTGGCCTCGTCTGTCGTGTCACAGTCATTGCCCCACAGTGCCCCCGTAACTCTAGGGGTTGCTAACTGCCCATCTCCTCCAAAAGGCTCCAACTCTGCACCTGTAAACTGGCCAAGTGTGGGGGCGCTTTCCGGCTCAAGGCGTCAGCCACCATGTTGGCCTTTCCCGGGTGGTAGGAAATGCTGCAATCATAGTCCTTCAGGATCTCCAACCAACGTCTTTGTCTCATGTTGAGCTCCTTCTGATTAAACAGGTATCTGAGGCTCTTGTGATCTGTGAAAATCTCGAAGGTCTCACCGTACAAGTAGTGCCTCCAGGTCGTGGGTAGGGTAGCTATGCTCATGGGGCTTTAGTTGCCGTGAAGCGTAAGCGACAACGTGACCCCTCTGCATGAGCACACCCCCTAACTCCTACAAGGAGGCGTCTGTGTACACAACGAACCCGCCACTACTGTCAAGGATGGTGAGCACGGGAGCCGAAGTCAGCCTCTCCTTCAGCTCTTGAAAACACGCCTCACAGGTGTCTGTCCAAGTGAAGGGCACGTCCTTCCGGGTCAACTGTGTCATAGGACGTGCAATCTGTGAAAAGCCCTTGATAAACCGTCTGTAGTAGCCTGCTAGTCCCAGGAAACTGCGAATCTCAATAACTGTACGCGGTCTCTCCCACCTGAGCACTGCCTCGACCTTGGCTGGGTCCAGTGCCAAGCCATCTCCAGAGATCACATGGCCTAAGAAGGTCACCTCCCTCAACCAGAACTCACACTTGCTGTATTTGGCATACAGCCTACGTCGCCTCAGTGTGTCCAGAACCATCTGCAAGTGTTGTCCGTGCTGCGTCTGATCTCGAGAATAGATGAGCACATCATCAATGAATACCACCACAAACTGGTCCAAGTACAGTCTAAACACCCGGTTCATCAAGTTCATGAAGGCAGCAGGGGCATTGGTCAGCCCAAACGGCATGACCAGAAACTCGTAGTGTCCGTACCTGGTGCGGAAAGCTGTCTTGGAGACGTCTACCTCCTTGATCCTCAACTGGTGGTATCTAGACCTCAAGTCGATCTCGGAGAATACCGTGGCACCTTGCAGCTGGTCAAACAAGTCGTCGATCCTCGGCAGCGGATATCTATTCTTGATGATGACCCTATTCAGCTATCGGTAGTCCACACAAAGGCATAGGGTACCATCCTTCTTCTTTACAAACAATACCGGGGCTCCCCAGGGAGATGAATTGGGCCTCACAAAGCCTTTCTCCAAAAGATCCTACAACTGAGACTTGAGCTCTCGCAGCTCAAGTGGTGCCATCCTGTATGGTGTGTTGGAGATGGGGCTGGTCCTTGGTACTAGTGAGATCTCAAACTCGATCTCACGCTCGGGCGGTAGTCCTGGCAACTCGTCTGGGAACACGTTGGGGTACTCTATGACCACCGGGATACTTTGGAAGTCTGCCACAGGGCTGGGCTCTACTACCACACAAGCTATGAAGCCCTCACACCCCTGGCTCAAAAGTCTCGCCGCCCGAAGTGCAGAAATGCACCTAAAGCCTCCGTCCACTGGCTGACCGTGGAACTCGAAAGAAGGCAACTCCGGTAAGGAGAAGACAATCTTCCTCTCAAAATAGTCCACCAAAGCGTGGTAAGCGGACAACCAGTCCATCCCCAAAATTACGCCAAAGTCCTCCATCTGTATCATAATCAGGTTAGTGGGAAGGCTATGTCCCCCAATACTGACCTCGCAACCCGTGTATACCTCCTCAGCTACAAACAGCTGACCACTCGGACCTCTGATCATAAACGGATCCTCTAACAGCATATAATCTTACCCCAAACTAACTGCGAAATTGGCTGCGACAAACGAGTGCGTAGCGCCGAAATCGAAAAGTGTGTAGACGAGTCTTCTGGAAACTGAAATCATACCTGCCACCACTGATCCTGAAGCTCTGGCATCCCTGTGTGTCAGGGCATTGATACACCCCTCAGCCCTCGGTGCGGATGAAGCAGCCACACTCTGCGTCGGACGGGTAGCTGCTGGCTAGTACCCTCCTCGTGACTGTTGTCCTCCTCCTCATGCTTGGAAACCGCGGCCTCCTGCTCGCCCTCCAGTGCTCAGCGCGGGAAGCGTCTGCTGACCTCCTGCCTTAGGCGAGCAGTCCCTCCTGATGTGGCCCGGCTGGCCACACTGGTAACAGAGGGGAACCCGACTCCCGCCCTCAGTGGGTCCTTGCTGTCGGCTGGGCGGGGGTCCGGTGCTAGCAACTAGCCCCTGTCAAGGGCCCCCAAAGGCCACTGATGGCCCTGCAAAACGTGACGGCTCTCTTGCAGACGCCACGTGTCTCCACTCTCGCCGGCCCTATGAAAAATCTGGCTGGTAGGGCCTCTTCCACTCGCTGTCAGTATCTCGCGCGAATGGGTTGGTCTCCTCGTAGGTCATAGCTGCCTCCACCACCCTCGAGAACGTAGGCAGCTTCTGGGGTTTGACATACCCCCGAATCGCTGGCTGGAGCCCCTCGGTGAACCTCCAAAGGTGCTCCTCCTCAGTGGCTACTGCTGTCGCTGCGAAGTGGGACAACCCCAGAAAACATGTGTGGTACGCGCTCATGGTCATCGTCCCCTGGTGGAGAGTGTGGAACTCCTGCCTCCTCTGGTCCTGCCACGTCTGGGGAAAGTACTGCTCACAGAAGAGGGTGATGAACCAATCCCAGGTCGGCTCGTCCCTCTCTTGTCCCCTGACCGCCCTCCACCACCTGTGTGCCGCACTCTCCAGCTGGTACGTGGCAAAGGCCACGCGGCACTCCATCGGGGGGCGAAGGGTGTCGAAAACCTTCTTGATCTGCTCGAGCCAGTCCTCCACCTCGGTCAGGTCTTCATCCCCCTTGAAGGAGGGGGGCTTCAGCTTTCGGAACTGCCCGAAAAGCTCAAAGTGGAGCTGCAGTGGGGATGCTGGTGCACCTCCAGGTAAGGAAGCCTCGTGCATAGAAGTGTCGGAGGAAGGTGGGGGCGGTGGTGGCCCATCCCCTCCCCCGCGTCCAACGCCGCGTCCGTCGCGTGGTCCCACAGAGGACTCCCCCTTCGCAGCCCCAGGGAGAGGCGCTTGGGGCGGTGGGTGGAGCTCCTCTCGCATTATGTCCCGTATCAGCTGGGCAAGGTCCTAGGCCTGAATGCTCGGGAGCAGTGGCTGGTCCACTGAGACGTCGACCGTAGCACACCCACCTCGTCGACCACGTCCTCGGCCGTGCCCGCGGCCCGCCTCGCTAGTCCCTCGTCGAGGCATCTCCTGCAAGGAGACGCGAAACAAAACGGAAACACGTCAAAATGGAATGATATCTAATGAAGAAGACAAGAGCTCATGTCAAAAGAAACATTGTGGTGGCTACTCTAGTTACAGACACGTGAATTGGTTATTTTCCAGTCAGTTGGTTCACTTCTCGGGACGACCTTGCTCTGATACCATCTTGTAACGACCCAATTCCCGAATCCCTATGAGACACGAGAATCGGACATACTCAACTAAACCCAAGACCCAGTCGTCCAACGAGAAAGTAACCAAAAGAGCAGTAAAATAAACCACATTCAACATGTATATAACTAGCAGTAACAAAATACAGCAGTAGAGAAAAGAAATACTACAGTATATGATGGTCGACTTTTCGCTTAGCGTTATAGTATTTAAGTGGTGGAAAAATTGACTAATAAAAAATAATGAAAATAACCACTCGTAGAAGAGCGGGTCGTATCCACAGGGAGGCAATGATGCAATCAATACTTTAATTATTTAATGTTATTTCAAATAGTGCGAAATCCCTTTTCAAATTGGACTTAAAATGTGAAGGAAAGTAGATTTGCAATAACCGAAAAAGTTAAGGGTGTAAATCCTCAATAAATTTAGGATGAATTAATGCAGTTTTCACATGATGTGTACTAAAGACAATTAGTACTTAAATCAAGTCCAAAATCAATCTTTAAACTAGCCAATATCAATACCATGCAATTAAAAAGAACTATCAGTGCTTGAATGCAATTCTGCCATAATATAATAATAATAATAAATCAAATTGGTGGAAATGGCATTGAATGTAATTTCTAATTAAGATAAAAACAGAGCTTTCTTCCTCTCTCCTCCTCGCGAGGGGGAGAGAGAACCTCAGGGGTCGATGCAGGGCTCAAGAGGACAGCGAGGTCGAGAGCTTTCTGACAGTGGCAACGGTGGCAGTGGAGGTGGCCGGAGGTGGCCTGCGGCGGTGGCCGAAGCTCCGGCCTGTGGAGCAAGACGGCGGCTGTTGCTGCGGCTGTTCGAGCGGGCACCCGCGCGCGCTGGTGCGAGGGCCGAGAGCGCCTGCAGGTTGCGGATGCAGGGAGGAGTGGCGTGGGCTTGTGCGTGAGGGCACGGCGGTTTGCAGTTAGTACCTTCAGTAGCGAGCGGGCGGAGAGGGACGCAGGGATGCACCTTCAGTAGCGCTGGTGCGAGCGGTGCCGCGCCTGCTGATGGGCGTGCAAGTTGCAGGGACGCAGCAAGGAGGCCGTGTGGGTGCTGTGGGCCGCGTGGCTTTGCAGGTCTGCAGGCGATGGAGAGGGTGTTGGGGCTGGCGCGCGGTTGGCTGCAGCGCGCAAGGAGGATGCGCCTGCGGTGGTGTGCGGGCGGAGAAGACATTTTCCCCGCAAGGGGAAAGAGGGCACAGTGCGGCACAGTGCACGCTTTTCTTTTCTATGGATCACAGGGTTCGCCTTTTCCACGGTGAAGCAGTTCCCCGCGAGGGGGAAAGATTTCTCCCTTGTGCACGCCGCCTCTTCTCTTTTTAAGTCCTCTCTCTCCCTCCATGCGCCAATCCAGGGATTTGCAAATCCCTTTCTGTTTTTGGCCGGCGAGCGTTGGAGAAGATTGCCCCAATGTCCGGCGGGGAAGGGGTGAAAGAATCGGCTATTTGGGGAAATTATTCCCCCACCCTTTTTCTTTCTGCATTTTAGTACCTGCACATAAAAATAACAAAATAATTAAGTGATAGAATGTTATAAACTTAAATCATAAGGTGTACAAATATTCTATAACTTAATTGCCATTATTAACACACCTAAACTATACGATTAAATATTCTTAGGCTTAATATTAGTCCATTTTAATGGACTCATCAGTATACACCACCACAATAGTAGAGAAATAAACATATACATAAACATGAAGCTTACAAAAAAGAGAGTACAGGGGGTAACAGAAACTACTCTTAACAACAGCAAAAAAAATACAGTGGGTACTACAAGTGACACTAATGGGCTCTACTAGGCCCAGTGATGAGAACCTCATCATGAGCCATAACTAGCTCATTTTGACCCAATACAAAGGATAAAAGCTCCTACATAACTCAAGGAAAGGCTTAACTCAGAGAATTCTGAGTTTAAGGAGAAAACAAGTCATAAGGGGTAAAAATGCAATTTTACCAGTATAATCTGCATACAGGGTAATTCAGGGTCCAAACATAGGTCAAAGCAACTTAATAAGAATAAAAGTGGGATGAGATGATCTAGCAAGGGCTACAGCAATTCCAAGGAACTAAATGATAATCTGTAACCCTAAAACAAACCCACTTCAATTCACGAGGTTCAAGGCAAAGCAAAAATGGAATAAACCCTCTAAAATTCATAGAAAAATAATCTCTAGGGTTTAGAACCTTCAATTTGACCTTAGGAACCCATCTTGACCTACATTGAGAACCATACCCAATTAATAACTTAATTTGGGTTTTTGCGTAAATTGACCAGTCAAACAAGGTTTAATATAGAAATAAAATTCACCATCAGATTCCTTAGGTCCTAATTAGTCATGTATAAAAACTTGAGCCTAAGAAGAAACCTTCTTGACCAACTTTACACTTTGGTCCTCATATATTTACTTTTTGGCCCTCAACTTTTGAACCCTCGCATTTTGGCCCCTAACTCTCCTTCGTTCTTTGCGTTCAGGTCCCCCCTGCAAAACCTGCCAGCACCATGCTCCGGCGACCTTGCGCGGAGCATGGCGCCGCGCAGGGTGAGGGGGAGAGCATGGCAAGTAAACCGGGGGTGCCCTGCGTCGTCAGCCGTCGCAGGGACACCCCCCTGGTCGCTGTAACCCACCATACCGGCCGTGCGAACGCACAGACGGTATGGGTTTCCATCTCCGGCGTCCTCCGGCGAGGGAGACACGTCGTCTCCCTCCGCCTTCCTCCCTGATTCGGTCCCTATAAATACCCCCGTCGCTCCACCGTTCTTCCCAGCTCGGATCTGACGGAGAAAACCCCCAACTTTCCTCTCTTCTCACTCCGGCAGACGCCCACCAGCTCCGGCGGTTCTTCCTCCTCCTCCTCTTCGCTCTGCCGCAATACCAGCAGCAGAGACTTCTTCCCCTGTTCTTCCCGCGCCACGTCGCACCCAGCTGGCGCCTCTCCGGCCCTCTGCTCACCGCCGCCCCTTCCCCTGGGCATCTTCTTCTCCGGCGACAGTCGATACGACTGTCGCCCTGCTCCGGCCCCTTTCATCTCCGTAGCTAGGTCAGAACTTCTCCCCATCCCCCCCTCTTTCTTTTCCTCACTGTCTTTTATTTGATTAAACCCTCGACCGCTCCTGTCCACCGTCACCCCCTTCGTCTCCGGCCAAACTCCGGCAAGACCCCCCCATCACTCCACAGCCCCACACGCCTCGCCGACCCTCACAGAATCTCCGCCTCCTCACCCTGATCAACCTCCGCCCTTCCACGTCCCGCCACTCGCCCTCTGCAGACCCCCCGAACAAACCCACTTCTCCACCTGCAGTTTGACCTAGGGCGACCCTCACGCTCCGCCCCGCCGCCTGCCAGACCCCCCACCACCTTCGCCGTGCCACGGCGAAGGTTCTCCGCGTATCTGATTAGGCCGAGAGGCCGTTCCTCTGTGTACAGGTGTCTCGACCGCCGTCGCCATTGTTGTGTGGAAGGAGCACCTTCAACCTGCAGCTCCAGGTGAGCTT
Organism: Thalassia testudinum; assembly: GCA_037157565.1. Lineage (NCBI taxonomy): Eukaryota > Viridiplantae > Streptophyta > Magnoliopsida > Alismatales > Hydrocharitaceae > Thalassia > Thalassia testudinum. The sequence continues at coordinate 45,556,315 of JAZHRO010000014.1, forward strand.
CGCCCAGGCCTGACTCCCAGGCTGCGCGGGGCGCCTCCGCGAAGAGTCCCAGGCTCGCAGCTGGGGCGAAGGCCTCGCGTGAAGCCGCGATTGCCTGGTGCTTTCTCCGCTGCGGGCGCTCAATTAGGGTGGGACATTTAGTCCCACCTCGGAAAGCCACTGAGGCGAACGGGCGCTTAAAGGCAAAAAGTGCCTTAAGCTGTTCGCCTCAGTTCACGGGGTGAGGTCCCCTTCACCCGCCCGGTTACCCGGTCTCGTCCGCGCTCACGCCCCGCGGACCTGACCCGACCCGACTTAGACTGACCTGCACTCCTCGCCCACCACGCACACCGGTGGGCCTGGACCCGGGCGCGACCCGCGTACCCGATTACCCGGATGCTCTGGGAGAGCCTTCCGAAGAGCGAATTCAGAGAAAGAGAGACGCGGGGGTGGGGGAGGGTAGAGTAGGTTTTGCCCTCTGACGTAAACTCTGAAGTGTGCAGGCACAGGTGAAGAAGAAGGACCGCGGAAGAAGAAGAAAGCTAAGGGAGACACTGTAGCAACAAGCGGTTTAAGTCGTCTGATTGGAAAATCAGACGACGTCCTGAAGGGAAAAGATGAAAGAAGGAGAGACGACGTCCTGACAGGAAAAAGAAAAGAAGAAAGAAGAAGATCTGAAGAACAAAAGAACAAGGAAGAACAACAGAAGAAGAAGAGGACCACAAGGAGATAAACACAGAAGAAGAACAGGAAGAACAAAAGCTAAAGAGAGAGAGAGACAAAGAGAAAGAAAGAAGAAAAGAAGAAGAACTCAAACTTTCATCTCTCTCCCTCTCTCTCTCTCTTTATTTTTTGTAATAGAACATGTATATCTCTAGAATACAACTTGCTCCCTGAGTTCGACCTCGGGAACTCTTTTATTTTCCGAGTAAAAAATTTATATATTTGAAATGATGGCAATAACTGGCTATACTACAACGCTATAACAATAAAACCCGGTTATCTCTCGAAGCCAACGTTTCATTTGGCGCCGCTGCCGGGGAGCAACGGCTATTCTAGAGGTAAACATTCCTGTTTCTTTTTAATTTCTGATAATCTCCCCTCTTTTGTGCAGCTACAGGAAATCAAGAAGACAAGCAACCGCACGACAACCACTCCGAGGACAGGTAAATTTTTCCTCTCGCTATTAACCCCTAAACTCTAAAGAGGAAGAAAAGAAAAGAACAAGCAATATAGGGCTAACCTGTCTTCCATACTTAGTAACCATAAAGAGTTGCATGTTTTCAACTCATTAGTCCTGCACACTATTAAGGGTATTTAAGGGCTAACACATTCTTGCTTGAGCCCTAATTACCCAACAAAGAACTAACTGGACCAAGTAGAGCCAACATAAGATTCAACATTAGGGTTTTAGAGACACACTACTTAAATCAAGAATGGAGAAAATCCAAAAGAAGTGTGCCTAAACCATTGATTGAAAATACCTATTCAAAAGAAAACCTAAAACAATTGGCTCTCTAAACACTTGAACCCTAAAAGACAAGACCTAAAAGCTCTCAAAGAAAACAAGAGGTAAAGTTGACCCCTTGGGTCAACCAACCTTAAATTAGGTCACTCTTTGCACTTAAAAGACTAAAGTTCAAGTGAAACCTTAAGCACCCTGATCTTAAAATTGGTAGACTTAAGAGGTCAAGATCCCCATTCTAGTCTACCTGGAACCGCAGTGACAAGAGAGGTCGGGTGGGGGAAACCCTGTAACCCGTGGGGACGCTCTACCGTGTAGGGGTCTTCGCGGGACTCTCCCTCTCTGGCTGCCCAGGTAATTCTCAGGTGGACGATCTTTCTGATCAAGGGGTCCATCTGCCCCGCACCTCTATAGTCACCCAACACATTTTTGGGTGTCTTGATTGGGTCCAGCACCTTCTAAACTTACCTCTTCCAACAGTGCATGTACGGAAGGAGGTCCTTAAGACCACCCTTAAGACCTCCTTTAGAAATTCGCTCTCGTCAAGGCCAAGCCTCGACGCCTGTGTTTGTGCAGCAACACCCTCACATTATTCTCTCTTCTGATTCAGAACTAAGTTCTTCTTCTTCCCCCATCATGGCTCAGCCAGTTGAGGAAGAAAATAATCTGGAACACCAGCTCCAGCGACTCAATGACCTCTTCCAAAACTTCGTGCACCCACCACAGCGTCCTATGATGCGGGACCACTACAATCCTGCTGCGGTGGCCATTGAGCCTCGAGTCAGAATCCCGACTGGAGGACCTGATTCCGAATTAAAGCCCAACATGATTCATGCTATACCTAAATTCCATGGGCTTAATTCTGAAGATCCCTTCCAGCACATCAAACAGCTAAAGCATCTGGCCCACACTTTTGGATCAGATGCGCAAAATCGGGATATTCTTCTCATGAAGATGTTCTCCTTTTCTCTTATGGACAAGGCCGCCCATTGGTATCAAACTCAGACCCGGCCGATCAACACTTGGGAAGAACTTCAATCCGAGTTTTTGAAAAAGTTTTTCCCCGTTGGTCGGACCAACGCCTTGCGCCATCAGATTACACACTTCACTCAACAATCAGGAGAACCTCTCCATGAGGCATGGGATCGTTTTCAGGATCTCATGAGAAAGTGCCCCCATCACGGAGTTCCTAAATGGGAACAAGTCCAATCTTTTTACCAGGGACTCCGTGAGGACATCCGCCTTTTCGTCAATGCAACTTGCGGAGGAAACATCATGGGTCAACATGAAGACACCGTATGGGAGATTCTCGAAAACATGTGCGAGAACTCCATCAACAATGACTCCATGGGATTATTCGACAGGACGAATACCCGCGCAGCGACGAATCTTAAGAGAGCACATGAGACGCAGGGCCTGTCCGCATCAGTCGACCTGGAATTAATGGCCAGTCGATTGGACAAGGTCTCAATCATTGAAAAGAAGGTGGATGAGCTGACTCAGCACTTGCAACGAGCCACCTCCGCGCGTAACTCCTTTGCACAACCTCCTTCCACACAGGAGACTGTGCAAAACATCCTCCACCGATCTTCCCCTAGGATGGATCCATATCCATCCCCATCTGATTCTTGGATCGGAGGATCATCCGATCCTTTCTACACCAGCCGGGGGAACTCCATTCCCCCTTTCCCTGATTCTCAGGAGGTTCCTCAGACCTGCGAGGACCTCAACGCCATCCAGAACGACCCATTCTCTAACACTTACAACCCTGGATGGCGAAACCATCCCAATTTTCAGTGGGCGGGAAATTCCCAAACCCAAAGACCACCTTTTCAGTCCCGCCCACAGCCCTCTCGTCATTACCAGCCGCCTCAGCCTCGGCCCAACCCTACTTATCCATCAGGGCCAAATCAGGATCAAATGTCCCTAATCCTTCAGACTCTGGCTGACATTCAAAAAACGAATGCGGCTATTCAAAAACAGCACAAGGACGAACTTACAGAAGTTAAAACTCAACTGGCCCAGTTGGCAAATTCTCGCCAGCCAGGCACACTCCCTTCCCAACCTCTTCCTAACCCAAATAACGTGCCAACCCAGAAGCGCGTTATGAATCCAAATTTAGGCCACGCACAATGGATTTATCAGGCCCCTACTGGTCCATCTCCAGACGAGATGGAAGCTTCAACTTCTTATGCGGGATTTCAGCAGCAGCCACCCCTCTTACCAAACCCAAACCAAAATCAGGCCGGATTAAATTCTGTAACAACACGTAGTGGTAAAACAACTCAAGACCCGCATTATCCAAACCACTCCAAGCCTGATAACCATGACCCTAGGATAATTATCCAAGAAACCGCTGTTCCAGATCCACAACCTGGACCTATCCTAGAAGAACCAACCAAGATCCCGTTTCCCGAGGCCTTGACCAAGGGAAAGAAGACCACCAAACCCGTGGCCCCTGAGGAGGACCTGGTCAAGCTCTTTGAGCAGGTCCACATAAACATCCCCTTGATGGATGCAATCCGCCACGTACCAGCTTACGCACGATTTCTAAAGAATATATGTACACCCCAGCGTAAGCCACGAACCAAGGGAGGGAGCCCAATTGTTCTGTTAGAGCAAGCCAGCTCTGTAATCCTCAGTAGACTCCCACCCAAGGCAAAAGATCCTGGTACTCCCCTGATTTCCTGCAAGATAGGTGGTACCCAATTTGATAGAGCATTGTTAGACTTGGGTGCATCCATAAACCTGATACCCACATCCTTACTTGACCATCTAGAAGAATCTGAGCTAAAACCAACCGAGGTGACATTACAATTAGCAGATCGATCTATAAAGTCACCAAAAGGGATTCTCGAAGATGTTATCGTAAGAGTACGGGATTTCTATTTTCCAGTGGACTTTATAGTCTTAGATATGGACGCACCTGAGAACCCTAGGGATACACCAATCATTCTAGGGAGACCTTTCTTGGCTACTGCTAGAGCCAACATCAGCTGTGAGGAGGGCCAAATAGAGCTTAAGTTTGGAGATCAAACACTGAAAATTGATATATTTAAGGCCCAACAAGGAATTAATTGCGGCGTCATCAAACAAATTTGTGACATCAGGACCTTGGTTGATGAATCACACTTCCAGAATGACGTGATTATGCCTCATCAACCAGAGAAGGATCTTGACCCGCAAACAGAGGAGTCGAATCCAGATATGAATAACCCAGTAACTCCCACCCTCGAACCTCACATCTATACTGAACCACCCGCTGCTGCTGATAACCCCATCCTCGAACTGAAACCCCTTCCTGCTCACTTGAAATACATCTTTTTGGGTTCTAATCAGACCTTTCCTGTGATTATCAATTCCAACCTCAGTCCTGAACAGGAATCCCGTCTGATTGTTGTCCTCCAGCAACATCGCAGAGCCATCGGGTGGACTCTCGATGATTTGACTGGAATAAGTCCCTCTTATTGTACTCATCATATCTATTCGGAAGAGGGCACACGACCTTCTCGTGAAATGCAGAGACGCTTAAACCCCAATCTGCAAGAGGTCGTGAAAAAGGAGATCATCAAGTGGTTAGATGCCGGAATCATCTACCCGATCTCCGATAGTCGTTGGGTGAGCCCAATTCAGGTCGTACCCAAGAAGGCAGGACTCACCACTATAACAACTGAGACTGGAGAAATCATTCCTACCCGATTAGCCAACTCGTGGAGAGTCTGTATAGATTACCGCCGACTCAATTCCTCCACGAAGAAGGACCATTTCCCACTACCCTTCATTGATCAAATTCTCGAAAAACTTGCGGGAAATAGGTTCTTCTGCTTTCTTGACGGGTACTCCGGTTATAACCAGGTGGCAATCCATCCTGAGGACCAAGAAAAGACCACGTTCACCTGCCCCTTCGAAACATACGCTTTCCGAAGGATGCCTTTCGGTCTTTGCAATGCACCCGCTACTTTTCAGCGATGCATGCTTGCCATATTCTCAGATATGGTAGGTGATTATCTGGAAGTCTTCATGGATGACTTTTCAGTTTTCGGAGCATCATTCGACGATTGCCTCCAACACTTGGTCCAGATACTCAGGCGGTGCATCGATGTGAATTTGGTTCTTTCCTGGGAAAAGAGCCATTTCATGGTGCCTGAGGGAATTGTCCTGGGACACTCGATTTCGGAGAAAGGTATCCAAGTGGATCGAGCTAAGGTTAATCTGATTTCTCACCTTCCTATGCCTAGCTCGATCAGGGGCATCCGTTCCTTTTTAGGGCATGTCGATTTTTATCGACGATTTATCCCTGATTTTTCAAAAATCGCGCGCCCCCTGACCACTCTTCTCTCCAAGGATGTTCCTTTCGAAATTTCCAAGGAATTCACTCAAGCATTTGAAATCCTACGTGACCGAGTCACCCAAGCCCCGATCCTACAGTCCCCTAATTGGTCTCAACCCTTTGAGATCATGTGCGATGCATCCGACTTCGCTGTAGGAGCGGTTTTGGGGCAGAAAATTGACGGGAAACCTGTGGTCATTTACTACGCCAGCAAAACACTCGATGAGGCTCAGCGTAACTATACGGTTACTGAGAAAGAGCTGCTAGCTGTAGTATTTGCCCTAGAAAAATTCAGATCGTACCTTCTGGGTTCCCGTGTCATCATATACTCGGATCACACAGCTGTGAGGCATCTCCTTGCAAAGAAGGACGCGAAACCTCGATTAATCCGATGGATCTTGCTGTTGCAAGAATTTGACCTTGAGATTCGCGACAAAGCGGGAAAGCAAAATGTGGTAGCTGATCACTTGTCCTGTCTTCCTTCTGAAATAATTGACCCTCCCGGACCCATCACTGAGCATTTTCCCGATGAGCACCTGCTGACTATTGGTACTAGCCTTCCATGGTTTGCTAATGTAGTAAATTACTTGGCATCTCATCAGATCCCGTCCGATTGGCCGAAGGCCAAGAAGGACAAATTACGCTCCGATGCCAAGTATTACATTTGGGAAGACCCGTACCTCTTCCGCATAGGTGCCGATCAGATCATCCGGAGATGTGTCCCGGAAGGGGAATTCAACAATATCCTCTCTTTCTGCCATGACCAGGCATGCGGTGGCCATTTCGCCGGGCATAAAACCGCATCAAAAGTCCTCCAGTGCGGCTTTTACTGGCCCACACTGTTCAAAGACGCATACAATCACTGCAAGGCATGCAGTCGTTGCCAGACTTTGGGCAACATGAGCCATCACGACATGATGCCTATGCAACCGATTCTAGTATGCGAAATCTTTGATGTTTGGGGGATTGATTTTATGGGCCCCTTTCCTGTTTCGGATGGTTTCGAATACATTCTGTTGGCTGTGGACTACGTGTCCAAATGGATCGAAGCCATACCGACCCGAACCTGTGATCAAAATCGTTCTCAAATTCATTCATCAAAACATTTTCTCAAGGTTCGGGATTCCTCGTGCAATAATCTCTGATGGGGGGACCCATTTCAAAAATGCTCAGTTTAGGTCACTGATGACCAAATACGGGGTGTCTCACCGAATCTCTACTCCTTACCACCCCCAAACTAATGGTCTAGCTGAGCTGTCTAATCGGGAGATCAAGAAAATCCTGCAAGTCACTGTTCGACCTGACAGGAAGGACTGGTCGTCCCGACTTCCGGAAGCATTGTGGGCCTATAGGACCGCCCACAAGACCCAATTGGACATGTCTCCCTTTAGACTGGTGTACGGAAAGGCATGCCACCTTCCCGTAGAACTGGAGCATAAAGCCTATTGGGCAGTACGAAACTGTAATCTAGATCTTTCCAAGGCTGGGACCCACAGAAAACTCCAAATCAGCGAGAGCGATGAATTACGCCTAGACGCGTACGAGAACTCGCAAATCTACAAGGAGCGGGTTAAAGCCTTCCACGACAAACACATCTCGAGAAAGATCTTTCATCCTGGTCAAAAGGTCCTACTCTTTGATGCCCGACTAAAACTCTTCCCAGGAAAACTGAGATCCAAGTGGGTCGGACCATATTTGGTCCGACAGGTTTTTGGAAATGGAGCAATCGAAATCAGTCCACTCAGCCACGATTCTGAACCTTTCATCGTGAACGGTCAGAGACTCAAGCCGTTCATTGTTGTAACTTCTACTGATTTGGCTGAAGCATCTTATATCCTCCTTTCCCCTTGAGCTTATTGCACCCAGCCGATGGCGTAAAACTCAGCGCTTAACGGGAGGCAGCCCGTCATTCTCTTTGAAAACCTGAAACTTGTTCTGACACCTTTTTGCACTTGAGGTTCACCCTTGTAGACAGCCGACCCCACCTCAGATGCTTGCATCTGGGATTAGAAATCGTCCGCAAAAATTCAACCCGACCCATCCACTCATCCAAATTTCTGTCTTAAGGAATGAACTAAGTTAAATAAAAACCCCCTAGGTTACAATGAGGACATTGCAAATCTTAGGCATGAGGGGGGTATGAAAGTGCAAAACTTGTAAGAAAAGGTTTCAAACAAAAAAAATTCACATATGCCAAAAACACCATAAAAATTAAAAATTTTTTCGAAAAAGAATAAAAGGAGAAGGAAATTTTGTGAAGGAGAAGGAGAAGAGAAACAAAATGAAAAAGGAGCACAAAATTATAAGAAAAGGTGATAGTCATTAGTAAGGAACTAAGGATTTAACCTAAGTTCTAGACCTCATTCAAGAAAATAACTGAAAAGTGCATAATGAGATTAGTAAGAACGCAAACCTTAGGCATTCTTGAATAGACTCTTAGTACCCATTAAGATCTGGACACTCCTCAAGAGGTTGAGGAAAATGAAAAGCTGAAGTATTAGGTCTAAGGCTTAGGGAGTATTTGGCCTCGTTAACTAATTTTTGGTTTACGGGACTCAGTAACCTAAGCACCCTAACCTCACACACAGCCTGGTTCAGTAAGCGTAAAAATCAAAATCACGCAGAAGCGTCGCAAAATTCTGAAAAGAACACCTAGAATAGGAGCGGCCGATCAACACAAGTTGATTTGGACGAGTTCCCAGCGCGGAGAGGCGGGAAATCCCCTCGAAGATGCGTAACAAAATATCATCTCCTCGGTGCCTGTCTCTTAGGATATTTACATATCCTACTGGGGGCATGTAAGCACTCTGCTGATTCAGATTCCATGGATGGCATTATCTCGAAGTGTCAATTGCCAGGGTCTGGATTCGGCCATGGAACACCATGTATGGGATTATCTCGAAATCTCAATAGCCAGGGTTCCGGGGGTTGCCATGGGCGGTGCTATCTCGAAGCATCGATTGCCAGGAACCCTTAAGGATTGATGATGGGAGCAAGGAATCTGATACAGACCGTGTTGAAAAGCCAATCCTAGGCTAGAACTAAAAAGAAAAAGAGAGAGAAAACTCTCCAAACAGAATAACTTTCTATCTCTCTCTTACAAAACGCACTGCGAACTGAGCCAGGGCTAAAATCATTTCAAGCACGGGTGCTTTAACCACAAAGTCCAATAAACCTTAGGTTAGTTCTTGTGGGCCTTAAAAACCTTTGCTAAAGACTGAGGCTAAGGCTAGACAGATTTGGATCTTGATTGGTACTAGAGTACCTTTTAGGCCTATGGTCAGCATTCTAACCTAATCTATGCTCAAATAAAAAAGCACTTATCTAAAGCTATTAAAAACTTCATGGTCTAGAACAAGGGTTGAAACCTTAAGTTTTTGCTAAGGGACTAGCAAAAGCTAGGCATGGGGGTATGATGAGAACCTCATCATGAGCCATAACTAGCTCATTTTGACCCAATACAAAGGATAAAAGCTCCTACATAACTCAAGGAAAGGTTAACTCAGAGAATTCTGAGTTTAAGGAGAAAATAAGTCATAAGGGGTAAAAATGCAATTTTACCAGTATAATCTGCATACAGGGTAATTCAGGGTCCAAACATAGGTCAAAGCAACTTAATAAGAATAAAAGTGGGATGAGATGATCTAGCAAGGGCTACAGCAATTCCAAGGAACTAAATGATAATCTGTAACCCTAAAACAAACCCACTTCAATTCACGAGGTTCAAGGCAAAGAAAAAATGGAATAAACCCTCTAAAATTCATAGAAAAATAATCTCTAGGGTTTAGAACCTTCAATTTGACCTTAGGAACCCATCTTGACCTACATTGAGAACCATACCCAATTAATAACTTAATTTGGGTTTTTGCGTAAATTGACCAGTCAAACAAGGTTTAATATAGAAATAAAATTCACCATCAGATTCCTTAGGTCCTAATTAGTCATGTATAAAAACTTGAGCCTAAGAAGAAACCTTCTTGACCAACTTTACACTTTGGTCCTCATATATTTACTTTTTGGCCCTCAACTTTTGAACCCTCGCATTTTGGCCCCTAACTCTCCTTCGTTCTTTGCGTTCAGGTCCCCCCTGCAAAACCTGCCAGCACCATGCTCCGGCGACCTTGCGCGGAGCATGGCGCCGCGCAAGGTGAGGGGGAGAGCCTGGCAAGTAAACCGGGGGTGCCCTGCGTCGTCAGCCGTCGCAGGGACACCCCCCTGGTCGCTGTAACCCACCATACCGGCCGTGCGAACGCACGGACGGTATGGGTTTCCATCTCCGGCGTCCTCCGGCGAGGGAGACACGTCGTCTCCCTCCGCCTTCCTCCCTGATTCGGTCCCTATAAATACCCCCGTCGCTCCACCGTTCTTCCCAGCTCGGATCTGACGGAGAAAACCCCCAACTTTCCTCTCTTCTCACTCCGGCAGACGCCCACCAGCTCCGGCGGTTCTTCCTCCTCCTCCTCTTCGCTCTGCCGCAATACCAGCAGCAGAGACTTCTTCCCCTGTTCTTCCCGCGCCACGTCGCACCCAGCTGGCGCCTCTCCGGCCCTCTGCTCACCGCCGCCCCTTCCCCTGGGCATCTTCTTCTCCGGCGACAGTCGATACGACTGTCGCCCTGCTCCGGCCCCTTTCGTCTCCGTAGCTAGGTCAGAACTTCTCCCCATCCCCCCCTCTTTCTTTTCCTCACTGTCTTTTATTTGATTAAACCCTCGACCGCTCCTGTCCACCGTCACCCCCTTCGTCTCCGGCCAAACTCCGGCAAGACCCCCCCATCACTCCACAGCCCCACACGCCTCGCCGACCCTCACAGAATCTCCGCCTCCTCACCCTGATCAACCTCCGCCCTTCCACGTCCCGCCACTCGCCCTCTGCAGACCCCCCGAACAAACCCACTTCTCCACCTGCAGTTTGACCTAGGGCGACCCTCACGCTCCGCCCCGCCGCCTGCCAGACCCCCCACCACCTTCGCCGTGCCACGGCGAAGGTTCTCCGCGTATCTGATTAGGCCGAGAGGCCGTTCCTCTGTGTACAGGTGTCTCGACCGCCGTCGCCATTGCTGCGTGGAAGGAGCACCTTCAACCTGCAGCTCCAGGTGCGCTTCGCCTAGGCCTGACTCCCAGGCTGCGCGGGGCGCCTCCGCGAAGAGTCCCAGGCTCGCAGCTGGGGCGAAGGCCTCGCGTGAAGCCGCGATTGCCCGCTGCTTTCTCCGCTGCGGGCGCTCAATTAGGGTGGGACATTTAGTCCCACCTTGGAAAGCCACTGAGGCGAACGGGCGCTTAAAGGCAAAAAGTGCCTTAAGCTGTTCGCCTCAGTTCACGGGGTGAGGTCCCCTTCACCCGCCCGGTTACCCGGTCTCGTCCGCGCTCACGCCCCGCGGACCTGACCCGACCCGACTTAGACTGACCTGCACTCCTCGCCCACCACGCACGCCGGTGGGCCTGGACCCGGGCGCGACCCGCGTACCCGATTACCCGGATGCTCTGGGAGAGCCTTCCGAAGAGCGAATTCAGAGAAAGAGAGATGCGGGGGTGGGGGAGGGTAGAGTAGGTTTTGCCCTCTGACGTAAACTCTGAAGTGTGCAGGCACAGGTGAAGAAGAAGGACCGCGGAAGAAGAAGAAAGCTAAGGGAGACACTGTAGCAACAAGCGGTTTAAGTCGTCTGATTGGAAAATCAGACGACGTCCTGAAGGGAAAAGAAGAAAGAAGGAGAGACGACGTCCTGACAGGAAAAAGAAAAGAAGAAAGAAGAAGATCTGAAGAACAAAAGAACAAGGAAGAACAACAGAAGAAGAAGAGGACCACAAGGAGATAAACACAGAAGAAGAACAGGAAGAACAAAAGCTAAAGAGAGAGAGAGACAAAGAGAAAGAAAGAAGAAAAGAAGAAGAACTCAAACTTTCATCTCTCTCCCTCTCTCTCTCTCTCTTTATTTTTTGTAATAGAACATGTATATCTCTAGAATACAACTTGCTCCCTGAGTTCGACCTCGGGAACTCTTTTATTTTCCGAGTAAAAAATTTATATATTTGAAATGATGGCAATAACTGGCTATACTACAACGTTATAACAATAAAACCCGGTTATCTCTCGAAGCCAATGTTTCACCCAGCACCCTCTGCAGTCGCCGACTCTAGCTGCTCAACACCTGGTCGTGAAAAGTAACAAGGGTGACACGTCAGCAAAACGCTGAGTAGAGTGGCAACTAAAAGCTAGAAGAAGCAGTAGAGTGGACAGTAGCTGTTATATTTTTACTTTCTTTCTTTATATTTTTCCATTTATTCACTATTGATTTATTTCTCAGATACTTCTCTTGATCTTGAATGTTCCTCGTGGGAACAATCTTGATTGCAGTCTTTTCCGAAAAGTAGAAGTAACACGTGGTGCTCTCCTGGTCGGAAGAGTCCCCCGTGGTGGTCCTACCCTCAGTCAACCATCCCAAGGTCGCTGACAGATGTAACGGTGACTACGGCACATGCGATAAACGCACGGGTAGCTACCCCGCACTGGCACGCGGTCGGTCGTTTCCATTAACGGGTGCGCCCAAAGCATCGCACAGAACCAGTATAGGGCAGAGCCCTCTCAGTAACAGGGGTCCAGCCCCTCCACAGTAACCAAACAGGGGTCTTGCCCCTCCACAGTCCGCGCACCCTCGCCCGACTACCCTGGTTTGCCCAGTGGGCCTAACAAGTCGGTCTAGGAGGGCTAGCAGAACCCCGGGGCCCGTGGGGTAGCTAGTGCTCTCCCTACACTAGTAGCTCTCCTCGACACTATGTACACGAGGGCCAAAAGTCGGTACAAAGTGGCCAGACCTAACCCTGGGTCCTTGGGGCGGCTAGCTCCGCTTTGCACTAAACAGGGGGACAGTTGCTCTCCTTGGTACTCCGTACTCAAGGGCCAGCTCACTTCCCCAATTCTATTCCATTCACTTTCCAGGAGTTCTACTCCTAATTCCCCGTAGGGTTCATGCACTTTTAACTCAGCCAATTTAGGTTTCACCGTTCCAGCTTTATATCCATACAATTCATGTTCTCAACCGTATTTATCCATTCATAACAGGCAGCTGTTAACCAATTTACAGGCAGTTATCGTTTCCTTTCCACTTTTCCAAGACTGCAATGTATACATTCAACTAGTTTTCCAGTCCTAGGATTCATGCCATATCCTAGGATCTATCATTCAATCTAGTTTTCCAGTCCTAGGATTCATGCAATACCCTAGGATCTATCATTCAATCTATTTCTTCAGCCCAAGGGTTCATGCAATGACCTAGACTCCATTAATTGTTTCATAAATGTATAATTTTTGATAATTAAATTAAAAGGCCACTCTACCTGCTAAACCGGAAGTACTGGGGGCGTGGTCGGCAATCCCGCGTGCCTCCGCAACTCCCAGAGCCGCAATGGAATAGGGTCCTAATACAAGGATCAAAGACATGGAGCTACTTAGAACAGTATATAGTTATTGTAAATAGGTAGAGGAAATAAATCTGGGTCGAATGAAACTTAAAACGCGGAAAACGGACTCCGAACGGACCCTAAACGGGTCAAAAACGATGAGTCTGACCAAAATCAGACGTCTGGAACTTCCAGACGTCTTAAAAGATCGATCATGCCATACCTTGGTCTGCGCAGTCCTTCAGACGTCCAGAAGCCCACTGGATCATCTGAACTTAGTTTCCAGACATCCGATTATCACCCCGGACGTCTAGAGGTCCCCTCCGTCGTCTGGTACTGTGTCCAGACGTTTGATCGGTGTGGGATGGCGAGCCCTACCTCCCTCCCGAACGATTCCTGCACACACACACACTCTCTCTCATCATGAAGGGGTGCAGAAGAATGCGGCGGATGGCTGCTTGGCTGTACACGCATAAAAAGGAGAAGATAACAATTAAATTACCTGTCAGAAGTCTGGTCCTTCCTCCAGACATCTTATGCGTCGTCTGGACGTAAGTCTAGACGTCTGATTCTGGGAAATTTTCCCAGAATCAGAACCCTGGCCGCTCTCCGCCCGCAGCGCACAGCCGTGTCGCGCCACGTCCACCTGCTGCCCGAGCTGCAGCAGCTCCTTCGCGACACCCCACGCTCGCTGCTCTCCCGCTGGCTGGCTCCAACTGCCCCGGCAAGCTTGTACCCTCGCGGTCGAGCTTCTACTTCCTCTCGTAACAACCCCTCCTTCCCACACGCACGCAGCAGCCGCTGCTGCCGCTCTCGCTTGCTCGCTCTCTCGCTGGCAGGGAGAAGGAGAAGAAGAAGGAGGTGGAATGAGGGTGAGGGAGAGGGGGAGCATTTTTATAAGGCAGCCGCGGGGAGAGAGAGGAGGAAAAACGGTGCTTGCAGGGAGAGAAAGAGAAAAACGAAGGCGGCGGGTTCAGTCTGCGCACTCAGGCGCGCAGACTCAAACCCGTACGCCGGAAAAATTTAATACCAAACATCTGGGCCACTTCCCAGATGTCTTAAACTACGTCTAATGCCCAGCTCGTAACATCAGACGTCCAGGATCCCGCTGAACCGTCTGGACCTAGTTCCAGACGTCCGACTGTCACTCCGGATGTCTGGAGACTCTCTCTGCCATCTGGTGTTGTGCCCAGATGTCCGATCTACGTGGGAGGGTGTGTCCTTGCACGTTCCTGGACAAACCCTACACGCATACGCAATCAATCTCAACACGGCAAAGAGGCAGAACCTTTGGAAGAACGGCCTGCATGGCCACATCTACAGAAAGGAAGAAGTAGAGAAAGATTGTACCTTTCAGACGTTTGGATCTCACTCTAAACGTCCATTGCACCGTCTGGACATAGGTTCAGACGTCTGATTCTAGGAAATTCTTCCAGAATCAGGACCTCCTCACCCTCTGCTTGCTGCGCACGGCCGTGCCGTGCCGCACTCACCTGCTGCCTGAGCTGCAGCAGCACCGGGGCAACTTCCCCAGCACCGCTCTCCCGCTGCGCGCCCGCTGGCCGGCCCTGGCTGCTCCGGCAAGCTCACCCTCTCTTCCTCATGCACTCCGCCTCTTCTCCCTCTCACTACACCTCCTTCTCCCTACGCGCACCCGGCAGCAGCTGCTGCCCTCGCTTTCTCTCTCTCACGCTAACTGGAAGAAGGAGACGATGGAGTGGCGGTGAGGGAGAGAGAAGGAGGAAGGGAGTATTTGAAGGTGTCGTGGGGAGAGAGAGAGGAAGGAAAAGAAGGCGCCTGCAGGATGGGGAGGGAAGAGAGAGAAGAAAAGAGGGCGGCAGGTTCAGTCTACGTGCGCATGCACGTAGACTCACAATTGTATGCCGCAAAAATTAAATTCCAGACGTCTGGACCAACTCCCAGACGTCTTAAAACATGTTTGATGTCGTGGGTCTTAATAAATACTAACCTTAGCTAGATTTTCTTTAACACCTAGTTAAGGGTACCGTAGGAAACTAGATAAGATTAGTTGGTATACCAGAGAAGAGTAGCAAGAAGCAACCAAAATTTCACTGCATAAGATTACATGTAACAAATAAAACTAAGTTGTGATCAAATCTTTAAGGACCTTCTTTAGTTTGGTACTTCACCGAACTAAAGTTGATCGAGTCTTATGGCTTGCTACAAAGACAACACATCATACATGTAAGTAAGGTGAAACGTCGGTTTTGTTTTGTTATAACGTTGTAGTAAAGCCGGTTATGACCAACACTTCAAATATAAATTTTTTACTCGGAAAATAAAAGAGTTCCCGAGGTCGAACTCAGGGAGCAAGTTGTATTCTAGAGATATACATGTTTCTTTTACAAAATAAAGACAGAGTGAGGGAAAGAATTTGTTGTTTTCTCTTTGTTCTGCAGAGGGGATGCTCTTCTTTCTCTCTTTCTTTAGATCTCTTTCTTTCTTTTTGCTCTGCAGAGGTGCTTCTTCCTGCTGTTCCTGCTTTGGTGGTTATCTTCTTTCTTCAGAGCTCCTTGTTCTTCTTCTTCGTTCTGCAGAGGTGATGCTCCTCTTCAGATCTCTTTCTTCTTCTTCCTTGGTTTCTGTCTTGACCTCTCTTCTTCTTTTTCTGCAATTGTGGTGACCCTTTCTCTGTTCCCTTTTCCTCTTTATGGCTGCAGAGCTTCTGCCTTCAGCTACTAAGTCTTCCTTTCTTCTTCTTCTGCTTTGGCCGTTGCTCTTCCTTCTTCTTCAGCCTGCCTTCTTTCCTGCTCTGGCTGCTGACCTTCCGTCGTCTGACTCGGTACTTAGACGACTTAACTACGCATTTGCTACAGTGCAGCTCCTTCTTCTTCCGCGGGTCTTCTTCTTCGCCTGTGCCTGCACACTTCAGAGTTTTTTTTTTCGTCAGAGGCAAAACCTACTCTACCCCCCTCCCCCGCGTCTCTCTTTCTCTCTGAAACCACTCTTAGGAAAGCTCTCCCAGAGCTACCGGGTAATCGGGTTCGGATCACGCCCGGGTCCAGGCCCACCGGCGTGCGTGGTGGGCGAGGAGTGCAGGTCAGTCTAAGTCGGGTCGGGTCAGGTCCGCGGGGCGTGAGCGCGGACGAGACCGGGTAACCGGGCGGGTGTAAGGGGACCTCACCCCGTGTACTGAGGCAATAAGGCCAGTGCACGAAATCAATTTAAACAGTGGAACGGGTGTGAGGCTTACCGATGTGGGACTAAACGCAGGCCGTTCCTCGCGTGCGCCTGCTGGGAGACCGCGGCCTGGCTTCTGCAGCTGCGGCTTCTATTTGCATAGGTTGCTGGCTGGCTGCCTTCGCAATACTCCCTGTACTCCGCAGCAGCTGGAGACCTGGAGTCCTCAAGCCTGGAGCGCGGGAGAAGCTGCTTCAATGTGCGTTAATGGCGGTCGAACCTCAAAACCTGTCGGACACGAATATGGCCTCGCGGCCTGATCAAACCACTGGGGAACCTTCGCCGTGGCACGGCGAAGGTGAGGAGCTGCGCGGCAGGCCGCAAGGAGGTGTCTGGCGGCAGCCCTGGGTCGGACTGCAACCGGAGGAATGGGTTTGTTCGGGGGAATGTTACGGAGGTGTGGAGTGGCAGTGGAGGGGTGGGGGGTGCTCAGTGTGATGAGGCGGAGGTTCGGTGAGGGTCGGCGAGCCGTGTGGGTTGCTGAGGTGATGGGAGCGGCTCGCCGGAGGGTGGTCGGAGGCGAAGGGGGTGAAGGTGGTCAGGGTCGGTAGAGGGCTTAATTGAATAAATTGAAAGCGGGGAAAGAAAGAGGAGGAGAAGGGGAGTAGCTCTAGCTTACTTGCAGGGACGAAGGGGGAGGAACAGGGCGACAGTCGTATCGACTGTCGCCGGAGAAGACGATGCTCAGGGAAAGGGGCGGCGGCGAGCAGAGAGCCGGAGAGGCGCCAGCTGGGTGCGGCGTGGCGCGGGAAGAGCAGGGGAGGAAATCTCTGCTGCTGGTATTGCGGCAGAGCGAAGAGGTGGAGGGGGAGGAAACCGCCGGAGCTGGTGAGCGTCTGCCGGAGAAAGAAGAGAAGGAAGTTGGGGATTTTCTCCGTCAGATCCAGGCTGCTCTGGTCGGTGGAGCAGCGGGGGGTATTTATAGGGATGAAACAGGGAGGAAGGCGGAGGGAGACGACGTGTCTCCCTCGCCGGAGAATGGTCGGAAACACGAACCCATACCGTCCGTGCGTTCGCACGGCCGGTATGGTGGGCTACAATGACCAGGGGGGTGCCCCTGCGACGGCTGACGACGCAGGGCACCCCCGGTTTACTTGCTAGGTCTCCCACCTCACCCTGCGCGGCGCCATGCTCCGCGCAAGGTCGCCGGAGCATGGTGCTGGCAGGTTTTTGCAGGAGGGACCTGATTGCAAAGAACGAAGGAGAGTTAGGGGCCAAAATGCGAGGGTTCAAAAGTTGAGGGCCAAAGAGTAAATATATGAGGACCAAAGTGTAAAGTCGGTCAAGGAGGTTTCTTCTTAGGCTCAAGTTTTTATACATGACTAATTAGGACCTAAGGAATCTGATGGTGAATTTCATTTTCATATTAAACCTTGTTTGACCGGTCAATTTGCGCAAAAACCCAAATTAAGTTATTAATTGGGCATGGTTCTCAATGTAGGTCAAAATGGGTTCTAAAGGCCAAATTGAAGGTTCTAAACCCTAGAGATTATTTTTCTATGAATTTTAGAGGGTTTATTATATTTTTACTTTGCCTCGAACCTTGTGAATTGAAGTGGGTTGTTCTAGGGTTACAGATTTATCATTTAGTTTCTTGGAATTGCTGTAGCCCTTGCTAGATCATTTCATCCCACTTTTATTCTTATTAAGCTGCTTTGACCTATGTTTGGGCCCTGAATTACCCTGTATGCAGATTATACTGGTGAAATTGCATTTTTACCCCTTATGACTTGTTTTCTCCTTAAACTCAGAATTCTCTGAGTTAAGCCTTTCCTTGAGTTATGTAGGAGCTTTTATCCTTTGTATTGGGTCAAAATGAGCTAGTTATGGCTCATGATGAGGTTCTCATCATAAGGTATACATACACTTCTTGCATTATTCATATAACATGATCATAAGTCTCAATAGGCGAGTAATTTAGACACAAGTTTACTCGGAGGACTTTTACCCGAGGGGTTAGAATACATAATGTTTCACTTTTGTGCATATATTTTCTTTAGCAAGTGTGTATCTAAATTATAAATAATTTGAACATTAAAGAAATTCAACAAAAAACTAAAATATCGTTCAATTAAATTAAAAGGATTGAATGTATATATACCTACAACTACTCAAGCATCCGAGTGTACCCGACACTGATAACTTGCATTTTCAAAAGCATAGTTAATTGAATAACAAATTATAATTTTAAATGGTAATAACAAATATATTCACATAAGATAAATATTAACGAGGAGGAGGTAGACGACGATGACGAGGAGGAAGTGCAGTACGAGGATGATAAGAGGATGATAGGAGGGAGTCTTCTTTTTCTTCTTCGGGAAGTTTGGAGAAGGGTAGGAAGAGACAAGGAGGAGGGTAGGAGGAGAGAAAATAGCGCTGAGGATGCTATGCATCAATGATTGAACCATAAAATCTAATTGGGCTTTAAGGTTGAACCATTATGCCCATAGGGCAAACATGCATCAATGGTTCATAGAAAATTCTCTCTCTTGTGAAGTCAGTGTCACAGTTTAAGATCAATCACTATGGACTTAGGGAGAAGGTTTGGAAGTCATGGAAAATACTCGTTCCTAGTCTAACATAGAATATGAACAAATTGTTGAGGGGCTTCTTACTATGCATTCCACCTATATTGTTTTAACTTAGTGCATGACACTAGTGGTGTGCAAACTAATGAGAGGTATTAGTGAAGTGTCAAGTGATGAGCACTTCCCACTTTGTTGGCTGCATAATGCTTTTAATCATTCATCCTTGGAAGTGAATAGGTGTAATTATGAATGGATTTCAAAATTTGAAGCAATGAGACCCTCCTTAGGGCAATGCTAGCATTTTTGGCTCCTCCAATTGTTCTCATCTAAAGAAGAAGGTCCTTTGCTCCATACTTCATCAAAACATTTGATTCTGAACCAAGATAAGTAATCTCATAGAAAATTCTCTCAAAGTATAAGCTCGAACCAAATTTGCAAGATCCAGATAAAATTGAAACAAATCGAAATAGATCAAAGTCAGCTTCAAATTAGAGTTAGGAACCTAGCCATTACCATTATTATTTAGCTCAACAAAAATTTTTTGCACAAAGATATCACAAAGGTCCTCATTGATTCTTTTCCTAAGTCTAGTAGCTTTGTCAAGATTGAAGAAATCGTAGCTTTAAAAATCAAGTAAAGAAGCGATGACAATGAACATCGGTGGTTAGAGTAGTTATTGCTTCAAGGTAATCATATAGTCATTACAAAATCGTGGAATTAGAATTTAAATTGCAGGATGCACTGAAGGATCCACCATGTCATTGATGTTGTGGAATACCAAAGGTTTCAACACCTTGGGGAAGGTGAAGGAGGCCCTCAATTTATTTCGAAGGAACTCGGTGGAGTTGGTGAGGCTTCTCGAGACCAGGATCTAGCCAAAGGGATGGAGGAAATAGCACTGCACCTGCAAAGCTCTCACATGATTCCCATTAACATGCCTGCAAATTTAAGGGGAGGGTAAGGGACCACGACGAGGAGGTGAAGGACGAGGAGGGCAGGGGGCACGAGGCAGAGGCGGAGGGGGGGTAGGCGACCAGGAGGGGAGGAGGAGGAGGGTGGCAGGAGGAGGAGGAGGGTCTCGGTAGGAGGAGGATGAGGAAGAGGAGGGGGACGATAGGAGGAGGAGAGGAGGAGGAGGGTGGGGAGAAGGAGAGGCGAAGGAGGGTTGGGAGGAGCAGGAGGGCGGGGACGAGGAGGAGGGGGCGGTGAGGAGATAACTAAGGAAGAGGAGCATCGTTGGGGACTGATTGAGGAATAGGAGCGGCACGCAAACGACGAAGGAGAGGAGCGGTGCGCAGACGATGAGGATCCGAAGAGGATGGGAGGAGTGGCGAGGCGGCGAGGGTTTTATGAGGTGTGCGCGGAGGAGAGGACTCTGCACATAAGGATAATGAATAGACATTTGCCATCGGTTCTATCAAAAATCGACAGTAAAAGGATAAATTAAATCCCTCCTCGCACCCAAATTTTGGTCGATAACTTAAGATACTATTCACCGTCGCTTATTAGACTAACTGACCGTAGAAATCTAAATTAAAACCCTCAACCAGCCCAAATTTTAGGTGCTAATTTTAACCGTCTTTCCACTGTCGCTTCTTAGACTAACCGACGGCAAAAATATATTACTTGTCACTTAATTAACCAACGGTAAATATTAATGACCATCGCGTGCCCATCACTTTTCTTCAATTAATGTTAGGTCGAGTACACACATTCACCGTCGCTTATTTAAATAAGCGTTGGTAAAACTATTTTTGCCGTTGCTTTCTAAAATCGATGGCACATAACCGACAGTATATCCCATTTTTCTAGTAGTGATAGTATAACCTATTTCTCTAACACCACCAACTATTGTTCTGCCCTCAAGGCAACAAGTTTAGCCTTGTACTCCTCCCTTGATTGCATCTCCAGGAGTGGATTCCCCTGGGGATTCTCCTGACGAGAAGGTTCAAGTTGGAGGCTAGGTTGCACCTTCTTCTCCTTGCATGGTCCTGCAACTTGACGACATCTCCTTGACTTGAAAATGATAGGCTTCACTGGAGCTGGTTTCTCGAGATTAGTGTCAGAGGAATGACGCATGGAAAGAGCCATTGCAAATGCTCAAGGTTGAGAAACGTGTTAGTATTAAACATTTCCCATAAACGATGACAATTGATCGAGACCTTTAGAGTAGGATACTCGACTCAAATGCAATCACAGTAAGATAACGTGTGAAATTATTGACCCAGCTCCACCTAAAAAGGTGTACGTTTGGGGGGAGATAGGTACTCCCAAAGTTCACTAGTTCTTGATGAATAATACAAGCGAAACTCTTACTCTTCTCTCAGAATGCGTAAAAAAAGATTCCTTGCGCAACCTAAGTATTTATAGGCTACACAACCTTTGGCTGTGGATATCGTGGGGGTCTTCTCACGATCCCATGATCAAATCCTAAAAGAGAGGATATTTCATAACCATCAAAAGGTCAGCTGACACAATAATCGACGCAATGGCCCATACATTTCGCCTTCAATCAACAAGGTTCATTGACGGGTTGATGGATCCATTGGTATGTCGGGTCGCTGGACCAGACTAGATCTGTTAAGATGCTGGATAACTAGATCCGCCAAGATGCTGGGTATTTGGATCCCCCTAGATGCCAGGTAGCCAGATCCGTCGAGATGCTAACTAAAGTCATGAAGTTTATTTTCTGACGAGATTTTTCTTCCCTCATTAGGTACTAGTATTTAGGCTTAGCACTGATGCACCTTAATTACTAGTGGGGCAAAACTAATCTATTATGGAGTGCTTGGTATGTCTAAACAGAATGTTGTAAGTATTGATACCAAACCCTTTAGTATCCATACTCATGCCATATGGAATTCTAACAAACAACACAGTAAGATATTGATGCTTAGTACCGATACTTATTCCACATCAGAAATAGCTGTCATATTAAGTTACATGTGTTAGAATTATTAGTGGGCACACATATATTATTATAAGGAGACTTACATTAATACATATCATATATGTATATACATTGGTAAATATATCCATTATGTGATCCAATTAGAATGGAGTAAATTGCACTTTCAAGAATTGCATAGAGACCCTCATGGAAATTACGGTTTGTTGATTGGTAGAACCGTCAATTCCAAAATATTGTGGTTATGGTCCATGGGGATATGCGAGTAATGGGCGGTTTTATTTTCTTGCACCCCATCATGGGAAATATAAAGGGCCCTAGGTGGAAACTAAAGGGGTACGAGAACATAATGTCTCCCTCTCTCTTCTGTGCTCATTCTCTCTGGATTTCTGGAAGTACCATTGCCAAGCCCCGTTGAAAATCTCTACGGGAAATAAAAGGATCGTTGCTCGCATCCTTCATTGAGAAGATCAAGCGATGGACACAGGTATCCATTCACACTCACTTTGGTTTTGGGATTATCAATGCATATGGGAATTAGAGATTCTGGGATTTGTGAAACCTGTCCAATGATTTGTTTATGAGTGGATTTATTTCTCATTCATTCTAAAATTGATCAAGTGGTATCAAAGCTTCTAATTTCTGTTGCATTGTAATATGTTGTTTTGATTTTTGGATTTTTCATTCGGATAAGAACAACCCCTGAAATCATGTTTGATTCAATGTTTTAAGCCCATCTTAGTTGAATCAATGTTTTAAAGGGTGATTCATGTTAGTTTTTAATCTCTTATGATTACTGTAACTTTTTTTTTTGATCTAAGATCGATTTTGGGATGTTTGTGTGTGATCTTGAATTCTGATTGCCGCCCTGGAATCGGGCCGTAATCGATCTGGTATTGGTACTCATGATGAGTACTAGTAGCACTACCAATATTGAAGTAGTACTGGTACTCATCATGCATACCAGTACATGAGGGATACTGGTTGGGGCCCAAGTCTATTCCAGTATCGAGATGGTACCGCTAATTATCATGAGTACCGGTACATATGGGATACTAGACACACTACAAGAGTACTACCAGTATCGATGGAGTACTAGTACTCATCATGAGTATCGATACATGTAGGATACTAGTTGCATCCCAGGATCGGTCCAGTATCAATGAGTTATCAGTACTTATCATTTATATCGATACATGTATGATACTGGACATGGTTCAAGGATCGATCCAGTACTCATGTAGTACAGGTACATAAAGACCAGTACAGGTACATATCATATTGGTACCGATACAGAAGAACTAGTACCGGTACTGGTATGTTGATTGGGGTTATAAACTATTTGATCATGAATCATTGGGCATAATTATCTATGATACTACATCATCATAGTTGGTTTTGATGTATCTAAATTGATTAGTACATTTAACAATTTATTTTCCAAAGCAATTCATTGTTTCTTGTGCTAATTGATCTATAACATCAAAATGACTGCTTTTGTGTTGTTCCTGTGAGTAGTGAATAGCCGAAAGGAGATTTACTACTTGACTGAACCTCACAAAACAATTGATAACAAATATGAGTTGTTTATTTTAGTTTTATATGTGAATAATGAATTAATCCAAAGATAAATTCATCTATCTTGCATTTTTAAACTCTCATGTTTTGGTTATTCATTTATGCCTCTTACGATATTGTTATTTCTGTTCAAAGACTAAATGCCAATATTGTATGGTTTTCTTAAGTTTATTTATTCATTAGAGCATGTTTTTTGTCTTACATTTCAGTTAACTCCTCTACATCTGCTATTACTGTCAATCTAAACTCCATTCCAGAATTAAATGGGTCTAACTTTAAATTCTAGAAAGTGAGTGTCATGATAGTTTTAGGGTGCATGGATCTGGACCTTGCATTAAGGGTGAATCAACCTCCACCTCTTATGGATCAAAGTACTGCTGATGCTAAAAAGCACTTTAAGAGGTGGGAGCTTTCTACGCGCATGTGTCTAATGATCATGAAGCGCGCTATACCAGAAAACTTTAGGGGTGCTATCTCAGAGGAATCAAATGCCAAAGGATTTATTGATGAGATAGAAAAATGTTTTGCAAAAAATAAAAAGGTTGAGACAAGCAACCTTTTGGGGAAGCTTGTCTCTCTTAAGTATAAAGGAACTTGGTGCATAAGGGAGCACATCATGGAGATGTCTCATTTGGCTTCAAAGCTAAAGGCACTGAAACTGGAATTGTCAGAAGACCTCCTGGTGCATTTAGTTTTGATATCCCTTCCTACACAGTTTGGATAGTTTAAAATAAGTTATAACTGTCAAAGGGAGAAATGGTTTCTCAATGATCTCATTTCACATTGTGTGCAAGAAGAGGAGAGACTTAAGCAAGACAAACCTAAAAGTGCTAATTTAGTTACCAGTTCTAAAGGAAAAGGGCGAATGATGCTGCTGTCAGTTCTTCATTTAAAGGCAAACAGAAGAAGCCTAAGGCAACTTGTTTCTTCTGCAAAGATGGACATGTAAAGGACTATACAAAGTATCACGCCTGGAATGATAAGAAGGGTACGTATCTTTCTTGTGTTTGTTCAGAAGTTAATTTAGCTTCCGTATCCTTAGACATTTGGTAGATAGATTCGGGAACAACTATTCACATTAGTATGTCTATGTAGGGTTGCCTAAATTGCCGACTGCCAGGTGAAGCCAAAAGGTTCATATATGTGGGCGACGGCAAGAAGGTGGAGGTCGAAGTTGTTGCAGATTTTAGATTGTTTTTAAGTACTAGTTATGCTTTAGATTTGAAAGAAGCTTTTGTAGTACCGTCATTTAGACGGAACTTAATTTCTGTTTATCTATTGGATAAGTCAGGTTATTCTTATTCTTTTGGAGATAAGCAATTTAAGTTGTTTCTTGATTCTAGTCTTATTGCTATTGGTTCTTTATCTTTGAATAACAATCTATATAAGCTTCATACATCTTCCTCTACTTTTGAAATCTTGCATGTTACATCTAGTGATACGAAAAGAAAATTAACTTATGAGGATTCCGGAATGTTATGGCATAGGCATTTGGGTCATATCTCTAAAAAGGGAATTGATAGGCAATTTCCATAAGAATTCTCCATTCCCTTAATTATACAAATTTAGATGTCTGTGTAGAATGTTTAAAAGAGAAACAAATAAACAAATCAAGTGTAGGTGCCATAAGAGCTACAAACGTCTTAGAACTGATACATACATATATTTGTGAGCCATTCCCTACGGCTTTATGGAATTGTGTTACGACTCAGTTCCCGAATCCCTACAGGACACGAGAATTGGATCGACTCGACTGATCCCAAGACCCAGTTGTCCAACGAGAAAGTAACCAAAAAGCAATAAATTAAACCATATTCGCCATGCAAGTAACTAACAGTAACAAAAGTACAGCAGTAAAGAAAAGAACTACTACAGTACACACCACCACAACAGTAGAGAATTAAAAATAAGTACAAAAATATGAAGTTTACAATAAAAGAGTACAAAGGTGCAACAGAATACTCACTACTACAGAAAAAAATGGGTACAACCAAAGTACAACTATTGGGCTCTACTAGGCCTAGCACCCTCCGTAGCTGTAGGCTTTGGCTGCTCAACACCTGGTCCTGAAAAAGCTGACAAGTATGACACGTAAGCGAAACGCTGAGTAGAGTGGCAACCAACTAGCTAAGAAAGATAGTAAAGGTGGACAAGTAGCTGTTGTTTTTAATTTCTTGCTTTATTTACCTATGTACTTTTTCTTGGTTTATTTCTCAGGTCTTTCTCTTGATCTCGAATGTTCCTCGTGGGAACGATCTTGATTGCAGTCTTTTCCGAAAAGTAGAAGTAGCACGTGGTGCTCTCCTGGCCGGGAGAGTCCCTCATGGTGGTCCTACCCTTAGTCAACCACCCCAAGGTCACTGACAGGCGTAACGGTGGCTACAACACGTGTGATAAACGCACAGGTAGCTACCTCGCACTGGCACGCGGTCTGTCATTTCCATTAACGGGTGCGCCCAAAGCACAGCACGGAACCAGTATAGGGCATAGCCCTCTCAGTAACAGGGGTCTAGCCCCTCCACAGTAATCAAACAGGGGTCTTGCCCCTCCACAATCCGCGCACCCTTGCTTGACTACCCTGGTTTGCCTAGTGGACCTAACAAGTCGGTGTAGGACGGCTAGCTGAACCTCGGGCCCCGTGGGGTGGCTATCTCTCTCCCTACACTAGTAGCTCTCCCCAGTATTGTGTACGCGAGGGCCATAGAGTCAGTACAAAGTGGCCAGTCCTAACCTCGGGTCCCAACCCTAAGGCGGCTAGCTCCACTCTGCACTAAACAGGGGGACAGTCGCTCTCCTTGGTACTCCGTACTCAAGGGTCAGCTCACTTCCCCATTCACTTTCCTAGTTCCATTCCATTTATTTCCAGGAGTTCTACTCCTAATTCCCCGTAGGGTTCATGCTCATATTTCTCTGGCCAAGACATACTAGGTTTCATCATTTCAGTTTTATTCCCATATAGCGCGTGTTTCCAACATTTAATCTTTCTTTTCCAATTTATATACAAGCAGCTCAAATTTAGTTTCCAAACAATAGGAATTACATGTAGCAGTTACTAGCAACAGTACTCTATATTTCACAGGCAGCTGTTATCCAATTACAGGCAATTATCATTATTCTATCTACTTATCCAAGACTACAATTCAGGCATTCAAGACATTCGTTTCAGTGTTTCTGTTGCTAGGATTCATGCCACACCCTAGGATCTATCATTCAATCTAGTTTTCAGGTTCTAGGATTTATGCCATACACTAGGATCTATCATTCAATCTAGTTTTCAAATCCTAGGATTCATACCACACCCTAGGATCTATCATTCAATCGAGTTTGCAAGTCCTAGGATTCATGCCATACCCTAGGATCTATCATTTATTTCAGAGATGCATTAATCTTTGTAATTAACTAAGGGGAGCTACTCTACCTGCAAAATCGGGAGTAATGGGGGCATGATCGGCAGGTCCATGTGCCTCTGCAACCCCCAAAGTCACAACAGAACGAGGTCCTAACACAAGGATCAATCACAAGGAACCACTCAGAATAGGATAAAAGTATTTCAAACAAGTAGATGAACTAATTCTGAGAAGAACGGAATCTTAAACGCGGAAATCGGACCTCGAACGAACCCTAAACGGGTCAAAAACGACAATTCTGACTCAAATCAGACATCTAGAACATCTTCTAGACATCTTAAAAAAGGGTCTAGGTCATACCTCACTTTGCACTACTCCTCAGACGTCCAGAGGTCCTGTACCTCTCAATCATCTGGAGCTTACTCCAGACGTCGCCCGCATCGTCTGGATGTAGGTCCAGACGTCTGATTTTGGGAAAAATTCCCTGAATCAGAACCTCCACCGTCTTCTTCCCACTGCGCGCGACCGCGCCGCGCTCGTCCACCCACTGCCCGAGCTGCAGCAGCACCGGGGAACCCTCCCCAGCACAACGTTCCTCTACGCGCATGCCAGTCGATCTCAAACTACTCCGGTAAGCTCTCTCTCTCTCTCTCTCTCGCGCTCTCTCTCCTCTTCCCTCTCGCTGCACCTCTCCCCTCCGCCACTGCACCCAGCAGTAGCTGCTGCCCTCGTTCTCGCTCTTGTGGTCACACTGGAGGAAGGAGAAGACGGGTGGGGTGGTGAACGAGGGAGAGGGCAAAGGAGTATTTGTAGGCATTGGGGGAGCGGTTTCTGTAGGTCGACGAGGGGAGAGATAAAGAAGAGGGCGGCGGGTTTCAGTCTGCGCGTGGCCCGCGTATAGACTTGCGATCGTACGCACGCAAAAATACATTTCCAGACGTCTAGGAAGGCATCCAGACGTCTGACCAGACATTTGGACCAACTCCCAGATGTCTTAAAGTGTTTTGATGTCACGATCTTAACAAATTGTCAACAATATTTTATTTTGTTCGTAGATGATTTTTTTGGATATGGATACTTATACCTGATTAGTGAGAAATCACAGTCTTTAGATGTTTTCAAATCCTATAAAGTCGAAGTTGAAAATCAACTTGAGCAAAATATTAAGGCTATCAGATTTGACCGTGGTGGTGAATACTACGGCAGATATGATGGATCAAGTGAACAACGCCAAGGACCTTTTGCTTTATTCCTAGATGAATGTGGCATTGTACATCAATACACCATGCCAGGGACACCTAGCATGAATGGCATTGCAGAGAGGCGCAATAGGACTCTTAAGGATATGGTGAGGAGCATGATTAGTCATACTTCTTTACCAGAGTCCCTATGGGGAGAAGCATTAAAGACGGCAGCATATATTTTAAATAGAGTACCATCAAAGGCAGTATCAAAAACCCCATATGAATTGTGGATTGGTAAATTACCAAGCCTTATGTACTTTCATATTTGGGGATGTCTAGTTGAGGCTAGGCCTTATAGGCCTAATGAAAGGAATTTGAACTCTAGAATGGTCAGCTGCTATTTTGTTGGATACTCCGAAAGATCTAAGGGATAAGTTCTTTGTCCCTGAGACTCGCTTGTTTTTTGAAATGAGAAACACCCATTTTTTTAAGGATATCGGTTTGGGTGAAGGTGATAGGCACATTACTTTCTAGGAACCTGACCTTATTCCTATGGATATTATTGAAGAGAGTCAAGTTGTCATTCCTAATGTCGTTCCAAAGACAGAAATAGATGAAAGTAATGGTGAAAATCTCCCTATGGATCAAACTAAACAACCTCAAAATGTTCAGGAAGCACCCCTTAGGTGATCCACTAGGGAAAGGAAAAGTGTAATTTCCACTGATCATGTTGTATTTCTCCAGGAGCTAGAGGCAGACCAAATGGATACGGATCCCATTTCGATCACTTATGTCATGAGGAGTTCCCATTCCGAAGAATGGATCGATGCCATAACTGAAGAAATGAAATCAATGAGTGACAATGACGTTTGGGAACTTGTCCCATTGCCTGATGATGTAAAACCCATTTGCTGTAAATGGATTTTTAAAATCAAGATGGATTGTAAAGGCAATGTGGATACGTATAAGGCTTGTCTTGTTGCAAAAGGCTTCACTCAAAAGGAAGGCATTGATTTCAAAGAGACATTCTCCCCTGTTTCTTCTATAGACTCCTTTAGAACCATTATGGCTTTGGTGACTCATTTTGACTTAGAGCTACACCAAATGGACATGAAAATGGCATTTCTCAATGGTGACATTGATGAAACGATGTATATGGTGCAACTAGAATGCTTTGCCTTAGGTGATGCAAAACAAATGGTTTGCAGATTAAAGAAAGCCATCTATAGTCTAAAACATGCTTCATGTCAGTGGTATTACAAATTTCATCAGGTCGTTGTCTCATTTGATTTTGAGACAAATTCAGTGGATAAATGTGTATACATAAATTTGATAAGGGCAAACATGTTTTCCTAAATTTATATGTCGATGACATATTACTTGCCTCTAATGATAATGGTTTACTATTTGAAACCAAGAGATTTCTTTTAAACAAATTTGATATGAAAGATCTTGGTGAAGCTTCTTTTGTATTAGGAATCCAGATACACCGAGATTGCTCTCTAGGTATCCTTGGCTTGTCACAGAAGAACTACATTGAAATCATTTTAAAAAGATTTGGTATGGAAAACTGTAAGGCAGGAGACACTCTTGTGGCTAAAGGGGATAAATTCTCCCTTAATCAGTGCCTTAAGAATCAGGTTGAAGCTAAGGAAATGAAAAATATTCCCTATGCGTTGGCAGTGAAAAGTTTGATGTATGCACAAGTCTGCACGTGACTAGATATTGCATACGTTATTGGCATATTAGGTAGATAGTTGAGTAATCCCGAACCCAATCATTGGAAGGAAACCAAGCGGGTCATGCGATATCTTCAGAAAACAAAAGGCTTCATGCTCACATATAAGAGATCTGATACTCTGGAGGTCCTCGAGTATTCGAATTCTGATTTTGCGGGTTTTATGATAGCCGAAGGTCCACTTTAGGCTATATTTTTCTGTTGGCGGGAGGAGCTATTTCGTGGAGGAGTGCTAAGCAAACGATAATAACCACCTCTATCATGGAAGTAGAATTTATAGCATGTTTTGAGGCTCAAATTAGGGGATATGGCTTAAGAATTTTGTCACAGCTTTATGCATTTTGGGTAGTGTTGAAAGACCACTACGAAGCTATTGTGGCAATAATTCCGCAGTGCTGTATTTGAATAACAACAGAAGTTCATTGAGGTCAAAGCATATTGACATTAAGTTTCTGGCAGTTAAAGAAAGAGTTCAAAGTGGTCAAGTGTCCATAGAGCACATTGGAACTCACTCCATGGTGGCAGATCGCTCACTAAGGGGCTAACGTCTAGAGTCTTTCATGAGCATGTAGCCAAAATGGGTGTTGTATCTTTTATATGATACTGCAGTTCAGTGGAAGTTTTCATTCTGGTGTTCATTATGAGTGGACATTTACATTTATTTTTGAGCAAATAAAGCTATGTTTGTTTTTTGAACTCAATCTATATTGCATTCTTGATCTCTTATAATCAGGTTGGACCAGTTGAAAAATAGGCATGCATGGATCATTTAGGCATGCAATTTTTCATGCTATGTACCCATATTTGATCTATGACATTATTTGTGTTTTATGTAATCATTGAGGGGTTTAGTCAAATATAAAGTGATGAAGACCGTATTGGTCCTATGACTGACACAGTAGGGACGAGATTGGTGGAGATGTATTTTCATATGTATATGATATACAGTTTTTAAGCTCATACAATTTAAATTAATGTGTGTTTATGTGTATAATATATGTAGCCCAAGTGGGAGATTACTAGAATCATTAGTGGACACACATATATTATTATAAGGAGACTTACATTAATACATATCATATACGTATATATATTGGTAAATATACCCATTATGTGATCCAATAAGAGTGGGGTAAATTGCACTTCCAAGAATATGAGATTAATGGGCAGGAATTACAATTTGTTGATTGGTAGAACCGTCAATTCCAAAATATTGTGGTTATGGTCCGCGGGGATATGCAAGTAATTGGCGGTTTTGTTTTCTCGCACCCCATCGTGGGAAATATAAAGGCCCTCGGTGGAAACTGAAGGGGTATGAGAACATAACGTCTCCCTCTCTCTTCCATGCTCATTCTCTCTAGATCTCTCCAAGTACCATCGCCAAACCCCGTTTGAAATCTCTACGGCAAATAGAAGGATTGTTGCTCGCATCCTTCATTGAAAAGATCAAACGATGGATACAGGTATCCATTCACACTCACTTTGGTTTTGGGATTATTAATGCATATGGGAATCAGAGATTCTGGAATTTGTGAACCTTTCCAATAACTTGTTTATGAGTGGATTTGTTTTTCATTATATCTAAAATCGATCAATATGAGGTTCATCAATACGGTTCTCACATTTATATCGTAGGTTACGCATTTTCCTTGCATGTAAAAATAGAGTTATTGCTCTTTTTTATATAGTAATTCATTTAAAAGGTTGTTATTTGGTAGTTTTTAAGTAAATATTTGATCTGTCATAATTTAACGAGTGGGTATACAAAGATGTTGACATCAAATGGAAAAACTTTTGAGAATAATTGCATTTGATAAAAGGCCTTCGATTTGGTAATAAGATGTTCTTTATAATGACTATGTTTTTACTGGCAATAGTTGATGCACAATCTTAGAGATTCATCTTTGTTCTATAAAAAGAATACTCACCTAAGAGGTATGTGATCATCACATCGCTCTCTCCGGGAGGTTGGATGCCCATGCTAGATCTTCCCATTTCCGATAAAATTCTGAGCTCAATCTGGTTTAATTAATATCAAGGTGATTCTCTTTCCTTTCCCATATATATGGGTTTGCTTATGTCCAGATTGATCCCTCAGTTGGATCAAATTATTTAACAAGATAGATTGAGAAATTTTCAGTCTCTCATGACTAGGTTGGTTCATTAGTTAGGCTCCAACCTTGTCAAACAAAACAAAACTAGTATCTAACCCAAGATTTTTGTGTAAAAAGGGATGGGTCCCTTCGTTTTCCAACTTTTCATTTCGGATGCTACCATTATGAAAATGTGCCCCAAAGGCTTGGAGGAGCTCTGACTTTTAAGTAGGGAAGCAAATAAGTTGGATTTGCATCGGATTTGGTTAAATTTATACCTATATTTGTTTTCAAAATCTATATCCA
The DNA here is from genome assembly GCA_037157565.1 of Thalassia testudinum. Taxonomy (NCBI): domain Eukaryota; kingdom Viridiplantae; phylum Streptophyta; class Magnoliopsida; order Alismatales; family Hydrocharitaceae; genus Thalassia; species Thalassia testudinum. The sequence continues at coordinate 45,588,369 of JAZHRO010000014.1, forward strand.
TATCATACTCATTTATTAATCGGATACAAAAATCTAAACTCATACTTATACTCATCTACCAATCAAGTATTCATTTACCAATATCCACCAGATATCCATTTATAAATTAATTTTACAAATTAGAGATAAAGAAGAAGTAAAATTTATAACATAATTTATTAATTATTTATTTTTATCAAGCTCTAAGCATAGGAGCTTGAGCTAATATAATTTTATTAATCACCACTAAAATGATTACAAAAGAACTTTTCAAGGGAAATATATCAAAAATAAAAATAAATAAAATACAAATAAAAATTAAATACAATTACCTTTCAAACAAAAAATCATCATTTCCAAAAGAAATATTTAATGAAAGCTTTAGACGTATTCATAATCTTCAAAATCATAGAAGGAATCATGAGAAAGATTTAAGTTAAGAAAATGAGAAATTTAGGGTGAAACTTATATATCTCAAGTAATGAAGATTTTATTCAGATATTCAGGTAAGGTAATCAGATGTAGATTTATAACCATATCCATACCTAAATATAATTGAATTTTTTAGATACCCAAATTTAATTGAATTTGATCAAAATTTTACTCATTCTTTACCAATCGAGTTGGATCAAATTTAAATCAAATTTATCAAAACTTACATCTTACTTTTAAGATGAATATACAGCGTCAACTCAGTATGACAAGGTTTAGGTCTTTTATAGGGACAGGCAATGGGATCATACTGGGACAGTGTTTAGGTTTCATGGCTAGTCACCAACTTGTAAGTCAAATCGGTTGTATGATAGTCACCTCTGGACACGCTTTATCCAATCATGTCTTTCTCCAGAAAATTACGTCCACAATGTCTGAAGAGAGATAAAAAAAAAAAAAAACAGAGAGAGAGAGAGCAAAAGGATGCGCCTGCCCAAATACATTTCTAATTAATTACAGGACGAAACAAGTCATAGTTATTCTTAAAACATATAGAAACATGGAATAACTAATCAGATTGATGGTCTTGCGTAGAATCCTGGAGCATTATCACCTTAATTTATATGTGATTTTGTGCACATCACTCTGATCTTTCGTGAGCACTGAACGTGCTTAATTTCTTTCTTCCGTGGACGTAAGCCAGAAGTAGAAGGCTCAATATTGTTTCCTTCTCTAATTTTGTCCAGATGAATGCAGATGTTTGTTGCTGAGTAAATTGTGCATCTTGACTGACCATTTAAGAGCTTTTCTCCATCGGCACTTCCCACGACTTTAGGACTTGTAATATATATATATATATATATATATATATATATATATATATATATATAATTGTGAGTATGCAGGTATACATTTTGCATATATATATATATATGCAAAATGTATATCTGCATACTCACAATTGGAAAATAGATGACGCTTGGAAGGAAATAACGACTTGTACATGGTAATATGGTACGACATTGGACCAGGGGCCAAACGATCGATTAGATTTTCTCAGTTGCTAAAAGGGGATTAACCTCACCTTTAATTTAATTACTTCACTTGAAGAAACATAGTACAGATATAACTTGTTGAAGTAAATTTAACCTTTATTTTGAATGTAGATTGCTATTTCACCTTTTAAATTTAAGGAAGAAATCTTCAACTCTTACGTGCTATGCTCTGCCGCATTGTCCGAAAGCAAAGTTGATGAATTCGGAAATACCCACCGAAACACAATTAGTAGCCTCTGCTGAAGTGTTTCAATTTCGTAAATCCAGGAAAATAGTACTGCATGTTGGTACGTGTTGCAGGTGAATCTTCAGTCCTCCTATCTGGAGAATCGTACTTTTAATTGGTAAAAAGACGAAATGGTTATACAGTGAACGCCCTCGTGGTAAATCCAGCCAAGGGACGTTTCAGATTAAAATGAGTCATAATTAGCTACAATTATCATTGGATTCCATCTGGTCGTCCACCGTGGTTAGGATAGAGGTGGCATGACTTGAGATTGACACCTTTTGTCGATCTATGAAAAGTTCCAGTAGTCATGTAGCCAAATTATCGCCCAGTAGACCGACTTTCACATACAAGACACTACAGTATTTGAAGTGCGCAGTCCTTTCTCTTTCCCCTCTCTCCCTCCTTCCCTGAGACCCTAGTGTGCGCCATTTCGAGCTGCAGCTAGCTGATTGGTGTTAGCCGGAGCCCCCTCCCTCTCCCTCGTCACTAGTCACCATCCGCCTCCCTTCTTTCGCCCTCGTTTTTGGCCATCTTCCCCATCTATATGTTGGTCGCCTTGCATGGTCATGTTGATCTTGACAATCTGAGTTGTGCGATCGCCTTCGATCGTGGTGGTATGACCTCTCTCCCTTCTCCAGTTGTTGTCTCCCCGTCGGTTGCTACAATGGACACCTCTGATGCCAGCTTTGTTGGCATTTGCAGACTCTGCCTCCGTCCACCTTGCCTCGTCTTTCCATCCATGACTTCTATGTTTTTTGTATCTTTGCTTTTGCTTTGTTGATGTTGTGTTTGTTGGAATTTTCTTGTGATGTTCAACCTTGTGTTGTTCTTTGCTTTTGGGTTGTTTCTTTGTTGGGGAAGTGTATGTATTGGGGCTTTCAAATGTCATTTGCCCTTGTAGGGAGACGTCTCCGAGCCAGTTTCTCTCTCCATTTATTTAGTAATCTACCCTACCGGATTTCTCTCAACTCACTTCTCCTCAACTCGACTTGGTGCTGGGAACCCCAAGTAGCTAGGCATGGCTTTTCTTGCATTCTTGCGTTTTATCTTATTGATCATTGGTGTTGTGTCCCCTTCGGTCTTTGTATTCAATGAATTTTCTTGTTTTTAAAAGTAAAAAGAACAAAAAGACCAAGTGTCACACATTAGGTTGCCTAAAATAAAAAGGTCTACATGGTCTCTGCGAGAATCAACAGAGTGCACGCCACAGAATTAGAAAGAAGATGCCCACTTGAAAACGATAAAAGTTATTCGAGAAGGGGAAAAATATCAATGAGAGACAAAAAGATCCCCACTAGAGAGGAATGGCTCACTCGTTTGTCATGCTCTCAAGAGGTGGCAGAACTGAACTCTAGTGCATCGTTACTTAGATGTTACTCTTAAGCATGGGCATTGGGGTTGTTCCAATTGACTGTTCTAATCTAAACCTGTTGGAGCAGGCTTGAATAGATATTTATGACTTCCCCTAATTGAAATTGTTTAATTCTAGCGTGCAAAGACGTGGACTTAGCTTTGGGAATTAAATTTTTATCTCAAGAGTCAACAAGCTCCAATTCCATTTGCCAATATTCTTATATATATAAAAATAAAATCCATGAGTCTTATGGTGCTCAACGCATATGATTGCTGATATCCCTATTAGTAAGGATAGAAATTAGTCCATGTGTAAGGTTCACATGTCTCAAATACCATGTTATATAACTGGTGGAGGAAAGAAGTCAAACCTATTAGACGTCAAATCATGTGGTAAGTAGATCCAAACAAAACCCAGAAAGCGAGCTAATGCAATCCAGAAACAAGGCAAGCCCTTTGTCGGTTGGGTTGTGACATCATTATTTTAGGTGTATCACCTGGAGCTAGTAAGCTAGTTTGCCTACTTCAAAACACTTACAAGCAATTAGTCAACCCTACCACCTAACCCTTAGGTGGTGGGAGCTTGCCCAAGAGGTTAAGACCCCGTAGTCTGCCGCTACATTGATCTTAACGGCATCAAGCAGGAAAGGCACCAACGGTTCAAAAGCCAAGGCAGTGGCACAAGAATTGAAGTAATGATACGAGATCAGGAACTAGCATAGAGAGCGAGGCAAGAAAGTGGACGATGACGTGACCTACTGGACGACAACTCTTCGCAAAGAACAAATAATTATGAACCTCCGTAGCAGTAAGAAATCCCCTATAAAGGGGGGATCATGTATTTGAGAAAAGGAAATTATTCCCATCTTGTATTATGTGAATCTCTAGTAGACAATTGAGGGTTAAATTTTCTTCCTAAACGTATTTATACCCATGCGGGGGAACTGGATCTCCTATCCTTCTTATTGACCTCCATAGCCTCGATCACCAACCTTGGGCTAGTTGCCATGGATGGAGGGACATGGAGCTAGCACTACCCCTCAGGACCATTTTGATTCCTTTATCACATATAAGAACCATTAATTATTGATTTTGTAATTCAAAATCTCTATACCGATCCTTTCTCCCTTTTGCAAGAGCTCTTTCCCCCTTCCTAACTTTAACACAATGCCACCGTTGGGATCATAGTCGGCTGATCAATGCCGGCTAATAGCTGCCGCTAGATTCTACCCTTCCACCACTCTCTCTCTCCATCTCCTTTTTCTTGTGGCATTACTGCAGTAGAGATGTCCTCCCCATGCGATTAGGCCAATGGTTTGCTCAGGGAGGCTCTTGGAGATTGGATGTGCATTGATTGCTGGGCCTTCTCATTACAGCATTGTTTGGTGCAGATGCCAAGGCACTCTTGGCGGGTGGCTTTCCTAAGGCTGCGTTTGCTTGCAGGTTATCAGGGGGAAGAGAGGTTAACGGGTGGGTTAGCGAAGGGTTTAGGTGGGGTGGGTCCAGGATTTGATGGAGAGGTGTGGTCGGTGGTGTCACTGCGCTGATGTGGGAAAAGGCATGCGGACGTGACGCAACCTTAACTTTGGAGAGTGTGAGGTCATTTATTGAGAGGCGATCGACCCGTTGCATCCTCATCTCCTCGAGGCCCTTCTCTCCCCCATGGTCCTTCCTTAACAAGCCATCGGTTGCCATTGAAGACCGATATAGATGGTCTTCACTCTCTTGAAGCCCTTGCCTTCAACAAAGGCCGTCGAGGGAAGGAGCGAGATTGGAGAAGTGCTTTGGCATACCATGATGGCAAGTACTCTAAAGAAGAGGCGCTCCGTTCACATACGACAGTCTATAACTAACATGTTACCTCATCCGTCACCATTTAAATACGTCGCGAGAGTCGAACGAGACGACGGTATCTGCAAGCGAGAGAGCCCCCTCTGATTTTGAGAGTGTAGCTCCTTCATTTGCTTCCTGAGCATGAGAAAGCACAGTGCAGCGATGTCCTCTACGTGACGAGAACCGGCTCCTCCACGCGATGCTTCAGTTCCACGCTACGACTCTGTGATTCCTTTTCTTCTCCCCTTAGACTCCCCTTATGTGCAGGTATAAAAGCCCCATTCCCCCCCTCTATGAAATGTTTACATGTTTTCATGTGTTTGTTTGTTGTGTACGTTTCACTGCAAGAAAACGTCCCCTCTATCAGGCTTTTGGCAGTAGATATTTACTGACAGTTACAAATAATTGATGGGAATTCAAATATTTGGCGACGGCTATATTAGAACCGTTGGGATGTCTAAACTATATCTATTGCCGTCGATTTTAAACCTTCGACGTAGATGAAGTGCCATTCCCATGCTCTAAACCTTAACAATGTGCCACTAACTTACCCTAAACCCTCACCACATCCAATCTGACGGTTCCTTGCCACTCATCTAAAACCCTTAGCCATCGCAACTGACCCTTCCTCCTCGATGCTTCCTCCTCTTCCTCACCATCGTCTGACCTTTGGCATCCTTCGTTGTCCTCATTTTTTGCGACCACCATCTACCATCGTTCACTAGCATTCAACATCCACAACCATTGTTGATCATCCACCATCATTCATCGTCATCGTCGATCGCTTCATCCATCGTGGTCCACGACAGTAACCCTCTTCCTCCTCTCTACTAAACCAAACCTCCGATGACCTTGTCTTCTTGCATCGCTCGTGCATTCCCTTTCTCACAAAATCCATTCAAAATCCTCCTCTCTTTTCTCATGACCTTCCCTTTCTCACCTCATCGCATCGTCCATCGTCCATAGCTATGTCAATCGACAAGATGTGGTGAGCGAGCGTGGCGAGGAATAGCTATGGGTGGGAGGGGGGTGTGTGGTGTTCGCGTGGGATCGGACGGATGTGAATCGATACATCTTGCCTTCGTTTTCATGCTCTTCTCTTGTGGACTGGACACCTTCGTTTCTGTCTAATTTATCTGATCAACGATCAGAGAAGTTTCTTTGTTTGCAAGATGAATGTGCTTATTCAGGCCTTTTGAAAAAGAGGTTGATAGGTGGATAACAGAGGATGGGAGGAACTCATTTATTCAGTTTTATGCCATAATTTGCAGCAAAAATGTGATTCCAAGTTTCCTCCTCTATATAACAAAGGGGCAGATGGAGTCCCAAGATTTTACTTTTTTGAGATTAAACATCCCTTGGGGAAGCACTTGAATTATAGACTTCCACAAAAATATCTTTGTCCTCAGAGCAAGATGGGTGATAGCACACATCTTCCTGTATTGAGGTGTCTCTCTTTCACCCACGATACAATCTAGCCAATTCTCCTTGAGAAGCGAGTGATAGGCTAACCTTACTGAAAAAATTACCTCTTGGATTAGGCATCCAAATAAGGGAATCAGAACCCTTTTGAATGCGAATTATTCAGTACCTCTTCATTCCAGTGATTTGATCCATCTATCTTCAAATCAGCCACCACTGGGAGCTGTAATCCCGACTAGAGAGCAAGAGTGGTCGTGCCATCATAATCTATAACCCAGTGGTCACTCCAAACATTAACCATCTGTCCATTGCCAATAAGCCATGAGGAGTGTTTGAACAAATAATTTTTGATCTCCCTAAAGTCTTCATAAAATTGGAAATTTGTCGATTTTGCTACATACTCCCAGAAGGACCATTGAGGAAAGTATTTATCCTTAATTTGACTCTGCTATAGCTCCATCTAATCTTTAGAAGATCTATGCACTTTGTTATACCAAGTTTTCAGCATAAAATATGTGCCATAAAACCAAGGGGTCATCTGAGTTGAAGTTATTTTTGGTCAAATCAAAGCTTTTGACATGAAAAGTGGAGTAACGATTTCTTCTTTTTCGGTTATCTTTCAAAATTCCCTGCCATTGTGATTTAACCAAGGGGCCATTATTTTTTGATTGATACTTTTTTAGGTTCTAATATTCTATTTCTATTTGAGGCTTAATCCTCAAGAATTTTGACATATCTAAGATTTTACATTAGTCTCTACTCACATTTGAAGGTAACACCTGATCTTATTATTATAGGCTTTAGGTTAATCATGAACCTTAGCATTAATAGGTAGGTATATATGTGAGTGTTGTAGTGGGGTGTGCCCACTTATAAATAATTGTATGATGTGATGCAGTGGGGTATGCCCATGTTTAAATTATAGAATAAGTATATTTCTACAATCGTGCTGCTAAACATGTATTTTTAAGAAATGCACTAGATTACACAAGAAACTTTGCCTTTTTTTTAAAATCATATATTGTAGAAAAGCTTGTTATTATTGTTACAAGTATATACATGCATCATCCACAACTTAGGTTCATGTTATTAAACAACAGGAAATGAGAACACTAAGGTTATTTGTTAGAGTGGTTCAATAATGTGTCAAAATAGTTGCCCATTCAAGACTTTTGATCATGTTATAAGGATAATGAGTCAATGAATATATACTACACATATGTGCATAATGCATTGTCTTTATACCATGACACAAGTCTTGATTGTCCTTAATTCGGAAGTGGTTCAAATTAATGAGGGTTCTTGAATATTTGATCACAACTTAGGTCTTATTGTTGCATGTTACCTATGTTTGTCCAAATTTCGGTGGTATCTTCTTGCCCATCCTTGGTATACCAACTAATTTTATCTAGCTTCCTTAAGCACCCTTCATTGGGTGTTCTAGGATTCAAGTTAATGTCAATCTCAGGGGCATGTCGGAGAAGTGTAGGGAAAAGCTGTCAAAATTTCTTCAAACATGTGACAAATAACACCTAAGTTATGTTCAAAGTAGTTATGCACTCCTTTGTGTAACTTACTTCAAATTGTGGCTGTCATTTTCATATTTAGGTTGATATGAACAAGTCTTGGATAACTTTGAGAAGCATCGACTTCATTTGTTATAAGAGTGGAGTGATACAGTTTTTGGATTAGGCATTTCATGATGATAGGAAACTACTTAGGGAAGAAAGATTGTATAATAAGATCTTATGCCTGTGCAAGAATTGTATGAATGGATTGTCATTTGAACGAGATATTATATTTGAGCATCTCATATGTAATGGATGGTGGCTTCATTACACGGTATGGACCGCTCATGCGAAGGAGCCTATGGAGAGCTCAGAATGACGCACCACTCTTGAATATTCTAATTATGTAGGTGGTGACAATGTTATGACAATGTTGGAAGAGATAGCAGATGGTCAGGAAAATCTAATGGACGATTAAAGCATGTTCCGTGATTATAGTAAGTTTGGTATACATTAAAAGTAGCGGAAGAACCTATTGCTTAAGGGATTAATTCAATGTCTAGATTGTCGTTCCTTCTTAAGATGTTTCAAATCAAGGTGATGAATGGAACAACTTCTAAGTTAATATCGGATGTTCTCAAATTTATTGGAGAATTGTTAAATACTCTAAAAGATTTTCCACAGTCATGGTATGATACTAAGAAATAGTTTCGTGTCTTAGGGCAGAAAAGTGAGAAGATAGATGCATGCCCTAACGATTGCGTCCTGTATAGACATGATAACAATAGCTTGGAAAATTGTCTAGAATGTGGTAAGTTGAAATATACAGGTGGGAAAAAAAAAGGAAAAGACAACCTCAGAAGGTATTGTGTTACTTTCCACTGATTCCAAGACTACAACGCTTATTCATGTCTAATAAGACTGCAAAGTGGATGGCATGGCACCATGAAAATAAGTCATGCGATAGAATGATGCATCATCCTGCAGATGCTAATGAGTGGATTGAATTTAATAACAGGTATCCAGATTTTGCATTTGATGCACAAAATATATGTTTAGGCCTTGCAATTGATGGATTTAATCCATTTAAAAACATGTATCCTCCGTACTCTATATGGCCTGTTGTGATAGTTACATATAACATGCCTCCTTGGATGTGTATGAAATCAGCTTTTATGATGTTGAGCTTACTCATACCTGGTCCAAAGGCCCCTAGAAATGGTATTAATGTTTACTTGTAGCCACTTGTAGATGAGTTGAAAATCTTATGGAATGTTGGTGTTGACACTTATGATGCACATAAGGGAAATATGTGCTATGGACGATAAATGACTTTCCTGCGTATGCTAACTTGTCTGGTTGGAGCACAAAAAAGAAATATGCTTGTCCTATTTGTATGGAAGATACACACCATCTACGACTACGGGACAGTAACAAATTTTCTTACTTGGGGCATCGTAGGTTTCTTCCAGTTGAACATAGATGGAGGAGTAGTGATTTTAAGGATCGATATGATGGTAAATCATGTCGTTACTCAACAAAAAATCTGAAAAACTTATTGATGATAGATACAATTAGGTTGCAAGGGGACAAGATAATGGATAAGTTGTATGAACTTAGTAATGTTCATTTGTGACGTACATTTAAGCATGACGTCGATCACTTGCATGGGTTTAAAAAGAAGAGCATTTTCTTCATGGAGTTACCCTATTGGTAGGATCTGAAGATTCATCATAATTTTGATGTCATGCATATAGAGAAGAACGTGATGGATAATATTTTGGATATGTTGAATCTAACAGATAATCCAAAAGATACTTTGAAGACACAAAATGATTTAATGCAAATGGGCATTTGCCCTGAGTTACATGTTAAGCAGAATGATGGTGGTAGAGTTGACTTCCTTGATGCATTATATACACTAAATCAAGAGCAAAGATAGAAAATATTTTCATTCTTAAAGAAAATTAGGGTTCCAGATGGATATTCTTCAAACCTTTCCAGGTGTACAAATGAAGTACAAAAGAAGATTAGCGATCTCAAAAGTCACGACTATCATGCCTGCATGCAAGTATTGTTTCTGTTAGCAGTTCGAGGAGTGCTACCTTAACCAGTACTCGACACGATAACGGAGATGAGTAACTTCATTAAAGTTGTGTGCTCAAGGAACTTAGATTGCAAAATGTTAGATTACTGGGATAGACATTGTAATCACGTTGTGCAAAATGGAACAAATTTTTCTGCCTGCATTTTTTGATATCATGGTACATCTCACGCTTCATTTAGCTAACGAAGCAAGGATAGCTGGACCTGTACAATTTCGATGGATGTATCCCGTTGAGATTTTCTTAAAGAAACTTAAGGATTATGTGCTGAATAAGGAGAAACCTGAAGGGTCAATCGTCGAAGGATATCTCATTGAGGAATGCATTAATTTCTATTCGATGTACATGGATGGGCTAGATAATCGTTTTAACCATATTGAAAGGAATGATCAAGGTTAGTACAATGAGTACATTGATGAATGCCTTTCTATCTTTGAGAATCAAGGAAGGGCAATCTTAAAGACAACGTTTGAATTAATGCCTGAAAATGAACTTTGCCTTTTGCACTTATACATATTGAAGCAAATCATTGAAGTTGATCCTTTTTATGATGAGTTTAGGAAGAGTTCTAATTCGGCTCGTCATGGCACAGAATTCATTGAATGGTTTATGTTACGTGTGCAACAATTAAAGAAAACCAATGACCCTCGATGGATAGAAGATTTCGACATATTAGTGTAGAGCCCATTGAGACATGTTCATTATCATTTAGGATATATAATTAATGGGTTTAGATTTTGAAAGAAAGTTATTGATGATGCGAAATCGACACAACTTTCTGGTGTTATAGTTAAATGCAACTTACAATCAAGTTACGATGGTTATTATGGACAAATTACTGACATTGTTGAGATCAACTTCACTAATACTCGTCAAGTTGTCCTTTTTAAATGTGATTGGTTTGATGTGTTCAAAGAAAATACAGGTTTTCGATTGGATCCACGTCATGGTTTCATCAGTTTGAATAAGAATAGAAAGATTTTGTAGACAAGCGAACCATTCGCACTTGCCATTCAAGTGGAGCAAGTCTTTTATGTTGATGACAATGTAAGAAGTGGATGGATCATACCTATTAAAGCAATGCCAAGAGATTACTACAATGTTCAAAATGATGATGAGCCTGTAATGGATTCAGATGCATATCAAGAGGTTTTCAATGAAGCTGTAGTGGGTCCCAGTGTAGTAGATATGGATATATAAAGGCATACTGTTACATTGAAAGGTAATTACTTCTACTTAGCATTTTTGTACATTGTAAATATTTATAAATGTTATTGTTTTTTCATTTACGATTTCTTTTTTATATAAATGCTATTAACGTTTTGTTATAACATTGCAGATGCTAAGGATGCGATTTAAGAGAAGGTTTCTAGAGCTAGAGCCTATAAAGGATGTTGTTGACCTTGGGACTACTCACCCGACTCCTCTAGAACAGGTGGGTCAGGAGATAGAGGATCAAGATCCTCAAATATTCGAAAATCCTACCCAGGCTGAGACATCTAATGGTATACTATTATTAAACCATATATTATTTTCCATATCAATTTAGGATATGAATTGATAACATGCAGAAGTAAGTGTAATAACATGCAAAATTTTTGTATAACATGCATTTAAAAATGTTGCCTCAATGTTTTGTATTTGAGTTCCTAAAAATGTTTTGCATTTAAAACTATTTTCTTAGAATAGAGTTCCTAATCTCATTTTTCGTATTTGTGAATAATACTTTATCTCAAATTAGCTGTTGGGAAGCATGTCTCCTTTCATATTCGAAATCTTCAAATATGTCCAAAATATTCAACTCAGAATCTGTTATATCCAGCAGACCCTACAGGCAGTTCACATCAGTTGACCATAAAAGACAGACATAGCACAAGAAAGTAGAGGCAAAGCAGTAATAGATAATATGTAGGAATTGCAAATTATGTTTAAGCTTGAAAGTTGAAACTGCCCTGCTTACTTGGTTCCAAGCCTAGAGTTGATCAAGACCTCGAAGTGTAGAATCACACTCCCTCCCAAGCCTGCCACTTATGGTTGATTAATTCATAGATGTTTGGAGGCAAAGATGAACCTGGATCCTGATCTTCTACTTTACCCCTAGGAAAAAGCACCCATCATTACTGCAATTTTGGCTACTTTGGGGATAAAAAACTTGATAGATATTTCTCTCTTGTGGATCAAATTAGGTGTTATCCTTTTTGTTGGGTATAGAGTGATACATATGACTAAATGAAATTAGGAGCACAGCCTCAAGAGACTTTTTTCCCCCATCCCAATCAGGTCAAGGAATTGGTAAGAAAAAATAGTTGGCCCTTTTGCTAAAAAAATTTCTTGCATGAAATTGTCCAAAACATCCTTCCATTACAAACAGCAAATTTGCCACCAAATTAAGCAGGCCAATCCCATCTGACCAACAACATGGGGTCTTAATGGTTTCTATAGGATATGGTTGCAGCATTATTTTACCAAGGAATGGGATAATTCCCACAGTAGGAATGGGCTTCCCTCTTAGGGCCATAAACTTTTTGTTGACATGGTCTTAAAGGTGTCTTCATTGCTAATATCATACAAAAGATATGGTGTAGGAGCAGCAAATCACACTATATAAGGTACCTGCAACATGTAGGTTTGCCCTACGAAGGTTATACCACCCAATTGATGGGTTGCATGTTTATGATAATTCACACCTCAACAACCCCATGATAGCAGGCAAGCTAACCAACTTTAATTTCCCATGTCATTTGTGAATTGTAAGGCTCCAGCATATCTGGGAACCGTAACTAACACCATAAAATGCATTATGACATGTATCAGTTGACAAGAACATCCATGAACAACAAAGAGAAGATCTCAAAGGAGATGACTTCAAAAAAAGGCTTTGTAAACTTCTGCATCATGTCAGGAAGATTCTAATGTCAGTATCTATAAAATCATCTATTTCAAATTCTCATTATCATTTGAACATGAATTAGTCTACCATATATGGAAATTGGAAGGATGCACAAAAGCTAGCCAATAAAGACCCAAGAGTTGACAAGAGCAAATAGCTTCAATCTTGAGAGGCTTCGGAAGATCATAGACCACTACTACGACCACAAGATTTTCTATGCCCAGAAATATGACATAGTAAATGACAAAATTGCAATGTACATTCATGAATTTCAATGTAAATTATGATGGAATGAACCTCAAGAGGCCATATGGATTACAATATAAGAGGAAAACCTTCAAGTCATCTATCAACATTATTCCACTCTTTTCTACCCAGTTCTATTGGCCCATCAAAAGGAAAACTATGACACCTGAGTATTACTGTATATGCAATTATAAAAAGATGATGTACAAAACCATCAGCTACAAAAAGCTTGGTTTATTTGTATAAAAGCTACTTGGAATTTCATAGTGGAGGTCGCAGACTTGTCATTTGGTTGGATTTCATGCACTCCAACTAACCTGAATGACTTGGCATTTGCTCCAAATAATTCCTTAAACTATCAGGAGCTAAGAAACCATTGTGCATAAAAATTCAAGGTAGAATAAACAATTTTTTGCATCTTTTCTGTCAAACATTGCTTGAGGTGGATTCCTACATGGAAGTTTGGAACCAACTTTAATTGAATCTATCCATTTCCAATTCACCAAAATAAAGTAAAGCACGCATATTCATTATCATAGCCCAACTCATGGTTTTCTTTTAGGGATTTTATAGTAACGCATATGTTATTGAAGCATCCATTATTTCATGTAGCAATGAACCTCCAATGGAAGCTTCTACATTGGTTTCCCTACCTAGTTTGAAACTTGGTGGTCATCCTGTGGTTAAATATGAGATTCAACTTGACGAGGATAGTTCTTCACAAAATAGAAATAAAAACCATATGCTAATACTCCCCCTCAAGTATGAGGTAACCCTAAAATTGATTAGAAAACAAAAAAAAAAAACTCTTTGATTCTTTTGTTGTCTTGGACTTGAAATCAAATGACACCTATAATCAACATAAGCCACTTCTACAGATCTCTTGCCATTAGTTATGAGTAGTTCTTTGCTTTTTATCTTTGTAGTGGTTTTTTATTTGTTCAAAAAAACAAAAAATCTATTTAGTGGACTTAGTTAATAAAATGACATAGTTGTATAATCTCATAGTATATTTCTTACAAAGTTCTGCATTTAAAATAACATGTCATATTTTAATATGTTACAGCAAGATGTGTTAGAGGGTGCACTCAATGCAAGGATTCTCAGAATGCGAATTTGAGAGAAAGGATTAAAGGTGATATTTGTAATGGCGGTCATGCAATGAATAAACCTGGCTTCATTAGTAGGCTTGGGTACCTTGCTTGTGCACACATTCCATTTGCCTCATTTGATTGGAGGAAGGTGGAGCAATGTTATAAGGACAATCTTTTACGAGAGCTGGTGGTAATTAATTAATTTCTCATTTAAATTTATGTTTAGTTTGTATATTACTAACATAATGTTTATTATGTAGGAGATTTTGATTGGGGAAATTTCCCAATTGTGAAAGTAGCTATACTCAAAAGAGCAGGGAAGATGCATAATTATTGGAGGGTAGAAATGAAAGAAAAGATAAAGATACATTTACATCTTCAAGTTTATAACTTTGAACTTAATTACTAAGTAGTTTTACATTTCAAAAATAGCATTATGATGCATTGTTGAGCAGGCATTTTAGGAGTTTAAATGCATCTTGTTGTAGTAAAGTCTCCTAAATAGCTCTTCAACAAATAAAATTTATAACTCGAATATCTAAATAAAGTCTGAGGTTGAACATATGAAGCAAATAGGAATTCACACGCTAATATTTAATTAAAATAAAAATGAACACATGAATAAGCATAATAATAATATTCAATGAATGCTAATCTGTCACTTTAGATATTCAATGATGCTCAATGTATTTCAAGAGTTAAAGAGGATAAAAGGATATCTAAGGCAAAATAATGGTGATTTAGATCACCAATTATTAGTCTAAGCACATATATATCAATTACTCAATCATGTTAAATATTTGAACAGTGATCAGACGTTTGATTTGAGAATCAGATGACTTAACTGTCGCCTGCTACAGTATTTTCTCTTCTTCTTCTTCTTCTTTCTTTCCTTCCTCTTCTTCTCTTAAGCACGACTCTTCTCTTCTTTCCTTCCCAGAGACCAAGTGTCACTCAAATCCTTCAGAAGCAAAACCCACTCTTCCCCCGCTCTCTCTCTCATTCCTTCCTCCTCTTCTCTTTCTCTGAAATCAAGCTTATCGGGTATTTGGGTCGCGTAACTGGTTGCGGGCGTGGGGTCGCAGTCGAGGAGTGAGAGGATAGGTAGGTCGGGTGAGTGCAGGTGTGAGGGGACCTCACCCCTGGTGTTTTGAGGTGATAATGCCTGAGCGAAAATTCAGCTTATGCTCTATCATGCGCTCTTGTCCTCACGATGTGGGACTATCCCACAAGCCTCTTCTCGCGAGAGCCTGCAGTTGAAGATGTGTCCTCAATTAGAGCAGCAGAAGGTGTTCATACCCTCAATTAAAGACTTGGGAGTGGTTTTGGGACTTGTCCCTGCAGTCTGGAGGGTCTCTTGGTGAGGAATAGGGCCGCAACTCAATGAATACCGCTGGAGAAGGTGACGCGGCAGCGGAGCTCCGGCAGGGGACCTGAAACCAAGAACACGGGCACTAAGCCCCAATTAGAGTGCTCAAAAGGTTTGTCGTGGCGAGGCGAACTCAGTGGTGGTGGTTAGCGAATGTATGGTGGCCAGAGGACGTGCGTCGGTGATGGAAATGAAGCATGAAGGATGGGTTGTTCGGTGGGTGATTTGGGTGGGTGAAGTGGCGAATAGGTGGAGGGGCTTTAATGAGTGTGATGTGGAGAAGGTTGTGGAGTAGGTGGCAAGGTGCTTGGAGAGGCAGAGCGTGCGGAAGACCTCGCCGAAGGGTGACTGGAGATGGGGAAGATGAAGGGCGAACGTCGGCATCGAGGGATGTTTTTGGATTTTAGATAAAGGGATTTAACGTAGAGAACTAAGGGAACTAATCTAACCCTAAACTAACAGATGAAAGGGAGGAATGGCCCATGCCAGTGGTACACCGAACGTGGGGAAGACAAAGCCTCTGATGATAGGGGCGGCGATGACTAGTGAAGATAGGCGGCAACCGTAGGTATTGCGGCACCCGGAGGAAGGTAAGGGAGAGAAATCCGTTCGCTATGGTATGTGAGACTAGACGAGGAAGGTGGACGGAGGGGCTCTCTGGAGTTGGTGGAGAAGGGAAGAAGAGGGAACTAGCCTCCAAACCAAGCTAAGGCGGTAAGGTTGTGCACGGTCTAGCTTTATAGAGCTTGGGTCGAGCTTTAGATCAGGAAAGAGCTTGCATGAGCTTGCAACTCAAGGAATAGGAGTCTTTGAAATCCTAATGATCGCATGGTTTGTAGGGTTGATTTCAATCCCTAAAAAGAGGTTTAATGGATTCCTGATTGCTTAAACATTCATCCATCCAATTTTGGAAGGATTTGGAGTTGAAATAAGAGAGATTTTCTCTCTTAAAGCTTGGATCTTTGGGTTCACACCTGCCATGGTGGCAGGGACCCAGATGTGAAGGTGATGACAAAAGTAGGGCGGTTGTTGAAATAGATTTCAAAAGTTACGGGTGCATATGTGATAAAAAGAGTTAGACTGGACTGAAATGCAAACTAAGTGAAGATGATCTCTGATTGGGTCCAAATTTTGGTACAAACCTAATTTGGACCCAAGGAATCTGATAGTGAAGTTTTATTTAGGTTTTGACCAAGTTTGACTAGATAATTTGCATAGAAATCCAAATTAGGGCAACTGTCTGTCTAAGACTCAATTTTAGGTCAAAATGGGTTCCAATGATCAAATCAAAGGTAACAAACGTTAGGGAATATTTTTATTTGATTTTTAGAAGATTTAGGTGAATTTTACCCTGATCAAAACCTTAGTTAATTAAGTAGGTCTATTTTTAAAGTTTCAGATGTCCATGAATTCTCGAAACATATGAAAACCCATTTCTGTCTGCATGAACCCACTTATTAGACATTTATGAACATTTGACCTCCACTTAACCCCTAGGAAATACCATGATTGCTTTGCATTTAGGTTATACTATTAAAACTATAGTTTTACCCCTATTTTCATTTTTATCCCTCAGAATGGATATGCAATGAATTATGACTCTTTGGTGGTTATGTAGGAGTATTTATCAATTGATTATAACTAAATAAAGCCAGATATTTCTGATGATGACGTTATCATCATACCTTCATGCCTAACTTTTTCTAGTCCCTTAGCAAACTCTTATGAAATTAACTTAAATTCTAGACCATGCTTTGCAGTTCAGAGTCTTGATTCTTTCTTTTTAGAAATTAGGTTAGAATGGTAATAATAGGTCTAGAGGTACTCAAGCACCAACCAAGATCCAGATCTGACTAGCTTTAGCCTCAGTCTGTCGCGAAGGTTTCTAAGGCCCATAGAAACTATCCTAAGGTTCGTTGAACCTAGCTGTTAAAGCACCCATGCTTGTAACATGGTTAGTCTAGGTTCAGTTTGTAGTGCATTTTTGTAAGAGAGAGAGATAGAAGATTTTTTTGCATTTTGCAAAGTTTTCTCTCTCTTTTTCTTTTCTTTATTTCTAGCTTCGAATTGGCTTAAAAAACACGGTATGAATCGGATTCCTAGTTCCCACTATCAATCTTCGCAGGGTCCTTAGCTTTTAATGCTTTGAGATAGCACCGCCCATGGCAACCCCCAGAACCCTGACTTTCGACACTTCGAGATAGTGCCGCCCATGGTGTTCTGTAGCTAAATTTAGACCTTAGCGATCGACATTTCAGGATAATCCCGCCCATGGCACCTGAACCAACACAAGGTGCTTGCATGCCCCTGATAAGATATTTAGATCTCCTGGGAGATAGGCATCGAGGAGACGGTATGTTATTGCACATCTTCGAGAGGAATTTCCTGCCTCTCTGCATCAAGAACTCGTCTAAATTAACTTGTGTTGATAAGCTGCTCCTTATCTAGGTAGCTTTTTCAGAATAGAACAAACACTTTTGCATGATTTTGATTATTAAGCGCATTGAACCAGACTTGTGTGTGGATTAGGGTGCTTAGGTTACTGAGTCCTATAAACCAAAGGTTAGCTAACGAGGTCGAATACTACCCAAGCCTTCGACCTAATACATAAGCTTCGCATTTTCCTCAACCTCTTGAGAACTATCCGGATCTTAATGGATACTTGAATTTTTAAGCCTAAAATAAGCCCAAGAGGCCTAAGATTAGAACTCATATGAATCTCTTTGTCTCTTTGTTATTCTAGGACTTAACTCTTTTTCTTTTGATTTGGTCAAAAACTTTAGTAGATTCCATAATCAATTACTAATGACTCACTTGTTTTGTTTCAAATTGTAGCTCCTTTTTGGCATTTAAATCGCCTCTTCATTTCCTCAAGAATAATATGCAATTAAGTTCACAAAATTTTCCTCCCCTTTCCATTTTTGTTCTTTTTCAATTTTTTTAAAATTTTTTTGATTTTTTGAATGAGTAATTTTTTGTGAGAACCCTTTAGAAACATTAATTTTTATGTGTTTGCACTTTAACACCCCCCCATTCCTAAGTTTTGTAATGTCCTCATTGTAAGTCGGAGGGTATGGAATCAACTTAGTTCATGAGTTAAAACAGGATAAAAAGGGTGGGTGAATGGGTCGAGAAGATTGTTGCGGACTATTCAAAGCTTTGGTACGAATACCAAAGGTGGAGTCGGTTGTTCTAACTCTAAACTCAGAAGTGCAATAGACGTGAAACTTAAAAGATTATCAGAAGGGTCTCAGATTTTTGGAATGACGGGTTGCCTCCCATTAAGTGGTAAATTTAATGACTTCAGCCGAGCAAAAGGTGGTCATGGAGAAGTAGTCAAATCAGAAGAATTTTACAGAACAAGTACCTTGATCAATAGCCTGGTTGGTCCAACCAGGTGCATGTTCAGATCAATTGGCTGATGATGTAGCCCAAACCCAATCAATCTGGTGGGTTGATGGATGTGAATCAAGAGATACGGAGCCCACCAAATGCCATGAGACTCAAGAAGATATGGAAGTGAGAATCTAGGGTTTGGTTGAGTCGAATCAGCCTGGTCAGAGTAGGGATCCTCAAAAGAAAATGGATCTATGGAGGATATGAGATCCCTATGAGAGTGATCAGAGAAAGATGGGACGTGATTAGTAGTCTGATCGATGTTCAAAACCCGATCAAAAGATAACGAATCATATGCGATCGGATCATCTTGTGGAGAATTAGAGTAGAAGTTGATTCCGATTGCGGGTCGGGGTTGGGTTCGGATCTGAGAAGGTTTTGTATGTGGATTTGAAGAGGTGGCTTCCTTGAGAACTATGTGTGCTAAGGGCTCCTCTAGAAAGGATTCAAAAGTAGGTTCATCTAGAGAGTCCTCATAATGGCCACCAAAATCAAAGGTAAATACCTAAAGAGTGCTTATAGGGTCATGGAAATCTGAGTCAAGAAAAGATTTGAACTCTGCATTGCAGACACTCTCGGCACTTACTATTTCTAATTCCTGAAGATAAAAAAGGAATGATTCCATCTCAATGGAACCTGATTTTGAATCAATGATCTCGGGATCAGGGACCTCAGAGTCAGAGTAGAAAAATGGGTCATCGATGCTGAGGTTGTAAACTATTCATAGTCGTCAGGAAACAAAGGTTCTCCAAAATCAGAGTAGGATTTGAAATCATTGGAGAACTTGTGAAGATAGTGTTCTGAATTCGATTCCAGATTAAAGGTTCCACCACAGAAATGATCAAGAGACGTAGAATCAGCAACTTGACTTGGATCTATCCTAATTTTAGATTTCGAGCTTAAAAAGGTGTCTTGATTGTGTATAGGGTTGGGTTCTTGGCTCTTAGGGTAGACCTACTTGATTCCCAACTCTTCCAACTCCTCGATTTCTGTATCATAAATCAACATGACTTGCGAAAAACCAATTAGTGTCTCTAAGGAGGTTGGAGAGGCGTATTCATCAAATACAGGCCCTAAATCGTATTTCAAATTCGAAATCTGTATTTCATCACATGGGGCCTCATACTCATCCCAATTAAGCTCAGATCTAGATTCTAGGTTAAAGGTAGGCATTGGGTCACTAGGATCTAGGCTGGGCTCTACAGGGATGTCAGAATCATTCACGAGAATCACCTTAACAGGATAAGGCTCAGGATTTACATTCTCGAGAAGTTCTATTTTAAGCTCATCATCACAGGTGTTGGGGAAATCTAAGCTCAATGGACCAGCTTCCTGGTTTCCTAGGGCCGGTTTAGACTTGGGAACACTTGAATTGGATCCTCCCAACCCTCATCAAAATCAAGAATGTCAATTGCTATGAAATTTGAATATGAATGCATTTGGGTTGGGGATCTATAACAATTTTGATCATCAAACCCAGCATTTGGGAAATTATGTTGATCACTAGAATCACTCCAAGATGTTTTATTAACATCTGACGGGTATTTTTGATCAATGGATCTATATATCCTATTCAGCAATTCTCCCCGTTTTGCTAAAAATTTCTGAAGGTCTTATGGAAATAAAGGATTTGACCAACATTGCAGACAATCGTTGTTGTGTAATTTCACTAATTCACTGTGATATGCTAAGAGATCATCCTAGGTTGAACCGTGGTTCATTTGTATCCATATTATCTCCACATGGTTTGCAATATGGTCCATTATTTTCTGAAATTTATCCTCAATGTCCCTTTTAAAATATTCCTCGTGGTGTCTATAAGCATCCTCAATCATCTTGTCTTTGATGGTCATTTGGGACATAGGCTTTCTAATCACTTTTCCTAGCAAGTTAGGTTGCATTTTAAAATCAGGTGGTGGAATCAAGATGTATAATCAAACTCAGGTTAGATTGAATTTGATCAGATCTGAATGAGATTCCCTAGAAGATCTAATTAGGTCTCTTAGGTTAAAAACCTAATGACCTTCCTGTGTATGTGCTCTATAGAAAAGATAAGGGATTGGATGTTATTTAGACCCAATCAAGGCACCCAAAGATTTTTGGATGACTAAGGCTATTTCAAGGCGGATGATACCTCTGAATCAGAAATCTGTACACTTGAGAAATACCTGGGTAGCTAGGAAGGGAGAGCTCTGCAAAGACCCCTACACGGTAGAGCATCCACATGGGTTACAAGGTCTTCCCCATCTAACCTTCCTTGTCACTACAGTTCCATGTAGACCAGAATGTACGAACTTAAGACCTTAAGTCTACCAATTTTAGCCAAATTAGTGCCTTGAATTTCACTTGATTAGAAGTTAATTTGACTTGTGAGCTAATCTGGAGGCTGGTTGACCCACAAAGTAGACCAACTTCACCTAACCTACCCTAAAGATGGTAGAATGAAATCTAGGTCAAGACCTAGAAATCACCCTGAATTGACTCTCAGGTTATTAGGTCCAAGATTTTATGGTTCAAGTGAAATTAGAGACTGATTTTTAGGGTTCTTCTTGATTAGATATTTTCAAAGAAGGGTATGAGTAGCACACAAATGCGGGAGGATTTATTCTCTTTAATGCAGGAAAAATGTGAACTAACACTTCAAACCCTAATGTTGAAACCCTAATTTGCTCTATTCCAAGTCCAATTTGATCTTCAATTGTTCACCTTGTGCTTCAAGCAAGAAATGTGTTAGCCCAAAGTGATTTACAAATTAAGTGTAGTCCCTAATAGGTACAGGCATATAAGGTAGGGAATTCTAAATAGAGTCACCTCAAGCTACAATCAGATATGAAATTTTTTGCAAATCAGGAAACTTGCCTTTTTAATGATAATTTACTAAGAAAATAAGGCAGGTAGTTCTTAATTGATTTGTTTCCTTTTCTCTCTTCCAAGGATTAGGAGATTAGGGAAGAAGAGAGATTACCTGCCCTAGGAGTGGTTGTTTTGCGTAGTAGATTGCCTCGTGATGTACCTTGCAAAATGACAAGAAATCAAATAGGGCAAGTTAGTGCTCAGATATAATCAGATAAAATAAAGAATAACGGTGAATTGCGCGTTGCTCCCTAGCAACGGTGCTAACATGTTGAGCAGGCTTCTCAAGAGTTTAAATGTGTCATGTTGTAGTAAAGGCTCCTAAATAGCTCTTCAACAAATAAAATTTATAATTGAAATATCTAAATGAAGTTTGAGGTCGAACATAGGGAGAAAATAGGAATTCACATGCTAATCTTTAATTAAAATAGAAATGAGCACATGAAGAAGCACAACAATGATATTCAATGAATACTAATATGTCACTTTAGATATTCAATGATGCTCAATGTATTTCAAGAGTTAAAGGGGATAAAAACATATCTAAGACAAAATAATGGTGATTTAGATCATCAATTATTAGTCTAAGCACATATATATCAATTACTCAATCATGTTAAATAAATGAACAGTGATCAGACATCTGATTTGAGAATCAGACGACTTAATTGTCTCCTACTGTAGTATTTTCTCTTCTTCTTCTTTCTTTGCTTCCTCTTCGTCTCTTAAGCACGACTCTTCTCCTCTTCTTTTCTTTCCTTTCCAATGACCAAGTGTTGCTCAAATCCTTCAGAAGCAAAACCCACCCTTCCCCTGCTCTCTCTCTCTTTCCTTCCTCCTCTTCTCTTTCTCTGAAATTAGGCTTATTGGGTATTCGGGTCGCGTAATCAGATCCAGGGCTGCGGGTATGGGGTCGCAGTTGAGGAGTGAGAGGATAGGCTGGTCGGGTGAGTGCAGGTGTGAGGGGACCTCACCCTCGGTGTTCTGAGGTGATAAGGCCTTAGCGGAAATTCGACTTATGCGCTATCATGTGATCTTGTCCTCACAATGTGGGACTATCCCACATGCCTCTTCTCGCGAGTGCCTATAGTTGAAGATGTGTCCTCAATTGGAGTAGTAGCAGGTGTTCATGCCCTCAATTAAAGACTTGGGAGTGGTTCTGGGACTTGTCCCCACAGCCTAGAGGGTCTCTTGGTGAGGAAGAGGGTTGCAACTCGATGAATATGGCCAAAGAAGGTGATGTAGCAGCAAAGCTCCAGCAGGGGACCTAAAACCAAGAACACAGGCACTAAGCCCCAATTAGAACACTTGAAAGGTTCGCCATGGCGAGGGGAACTCAGTGGTGGTGGTTAGCGAACATATGGTGGCTGGAGGATGCATGTCTGTGACGGAAATGAAGCGTGAAGGATGGGTTGTTTGGTGGGTGATTTGGGTGGGTGAAGCGGTGAATAGGTAGAGGGGTTTTGATGAGAGTGATGTGGCGGAGGTTGTGGAGTAGGTTGCGAGGTGTTTGAGGGGCGGAGCATGCGAAAGACCTCACCGGAGGGTGGCTGGAGATGGGGAAGATGAAAGCCGAACGTTGGCGTTGAGGGATGTTTTTGAATTTTAGATAAAGGAATTTAACCTAGGGAAGTAAGGGAAATAATCTAGTACTAAACTAATGGATGAAAGGGAGGAATGGCCCACGCTGGTGGTATTCCAGACGTGGGGAAGACGAAGCCTTCGGTGATAGGAGTAGTGATGACGAGGGGAGATAGGCGGTGGCTGTCGATATTACGCCGCACGGCGGAGGGTGAGGGAGAGAAATCCACTCGCTATGGTCTATGAGAGTAGACGAGGAAGGTGGATGGAGGAGCTCGTCAGAGTTGGTGGAGATGGAGGTTGGGGAGAAGGGAAGAATAGGGAACTGGCCTCCAAACCAAGCTAAGGCGGTAAGGTTGTGCACGGTCTGGCTTTATAGAGCTTGGATCGAGCTTCAGATCTAGAAAGAGCTTGCATGAGCTTGCAACTCAAGAAATAGAAGTCTTTGAAATCCTAATGTTCACATGGTTTGTAGGGTTGATTTCAATCCCTAAAAAGAGGTTTAACGGATTCTTGATTGCCTAAACATTCATCCTGAAAATTTTGGAAGGATTTGGAGTTAAAATGAGAGAGATCTTCTCACTTGAAGCTTGGATCTTTCAGTTCACACCTGCCATGGCAACAGGGACCCAAATGTAAAGGTGATGACAAAAGTATGGGGTTTTTGCAATAGATTTCAAAAGTTAGTGGTGCATATGTGATAAAAAGAGTTAGACTGGACTGAAATACAAACTAGGTGAATATGATCTCTGATTGGGTCCAAATTTTGGTACAAACCTAATTTTGACCCAAAGAATCTGATGGTAAAGTTGGATTTAGGTTTTGACTAAGTTTTACTGGGTAATTTGTGTAGAAATCCAAATTAGGGCAACTGTTTGTCTAAGACTCTATTTTAGGTCAAAATGGGGTTCCAATGATCAAATAAAAGGTTCCAAACCTTAGGGAATATTTTTTTAATAATTTTTAGAAGATTTAGATGAATTTTATTTTGACCAAAACCTTAGTTAATTAAGCGGGTCTGTTTTTAAGATTTCAGATGTACATTAATTCTAGAAACATGTAAAAACCTATTTCTATCTACATGAACCCACTTATTAGATAGTTATGAACATTTGACCTTCATTTAACTCTTGGGAAACCCCATGATTTCTTTGCATTTAGGTTATACTATTAAAACTATAGTTTTACCCCTATTTTCATGTTTATCTCTCATAATGGATATGCAATGAATTACGGCTCTTTGGCAGTTACGTAGGAGCATTTATCAATTGATTATGACTAAATAAAGCTAGATATAACTGATGATGACGTTATCATCATGCACATGAAACATGGGAGGAGGCAATGGCTGATGTACTTGAAGACATCGATAAGGATCAATGGAGGATAGCATGTGAACATTGGACGATGCTGCAAGTGATGGTAAATTTTATAACCATCATTTATATGTGTATTCTATTGTAACGACCCGGTTCCCGAGTCCCTACGAGACACGCGAACCGGACCGACTCGACTAATCCCAAGACCTAGTCGTCCAACGAGGAAGTAACCAAAAGACAGTAAAATAAACCACATTCAGCATGAATATAACTAACAGTAAGAAAGTACAGCAGTAAGGAAAGAAACTACTACAGCAGGTACCACCACAACAGTAAAATAGCATTTATCATATAACAAGAACTGCAGGTAAAGAAGGTACAGCGGAAACAAAAACTACTCACTAGAACAGAAACAAAAGGGGTACAAAAGCTGTGGTAACTCTACTGGACCCTACTCGGCCCAGCGTCCTCTGCAGCCGCCGACCCTGGCTGCTCAACACCTGGTCCTGAAAAAGGTAACGAGTGTAACACGTCAGCAAAACGCTGAGTAGAGTGGCAAACTAACTACAGGCAACAGTAGAGTGTACAGTAGCTGTTATGTTCTATTACTTCCTTTATTCACATCTTTCAATTTTTCTCACTATTTCATTTATTTCTCAGATCCTTTACTTGATCTCGAATGTCCTCGTGGGAACGATCTTGATTGCAGTCTTTTCCAAAAGTAGAAGTAGCACGTGGTGCTCTCCTGGCCGGGAGAGTCCCCCGTGGTGATCCTACCCTCAGTCAACCACCCCAAGGTCACTGACAGACGTAACGGTGACTACGGCACGCGCGATAAACGCATAGGTAGCTAGCCCGCACTGGCACGCGGTCAGTCGTTTCCGTTAACGGGTGCGCCCAAAGCACAGCACGGAACCAGGGCAGAGCCCTCTCAGTAACAGGGGTCCAACCCCTCCACAGTAACCAAACCGGGGCCTTGCCCCTCCACAGTCCGCGCACCCTCGCCTGACTACCCTGGTTTGCCCTAGTGGGCCTAACAAGTCGGTGAAGGAGGCTAGCAGAACCCCGGGGCCCGTGGGGTAGCTAGTACTCTCCTAACACTACTAGCTCTCCTCGGTACTATGTACACGAGGGCCAACAAGTCGGTACAGAGCGGCCAAGCCTAACCCCGGGTCCCTGGGGCGGCTGGCCCCACTCTGCACTAAACAGGTACAGGTACTTCCCTTGGTATTGCGTACCCAAGAGACAGTACAACTACATCTCAGTTCCATTCCCTTTTCCTTTCCAGGAGTTCCACTCCTAATTCCCCGTAGGGTTCCAGCTCTTTATCTCAGAACATCATATGTTTCACTTTCCAGATTCACGTTCTCAAAATCCATGATCTCAAACATGTTTCTTTATTCATAACAGGCAGCTGTTAATTAAATTTACAGGCAGCTTTATATATTCCTTTCCATTTTTCCAAGACTGCAGTAACATACATTCCACTAGTTTTTCCATCCTAGGATTCATACCATATCCTAGGATCTATCATACAATCTAGTTTTCCGGCCCTAGGATTCATGCAACACCTACGAGCTATCATTCCATACATTTCTCATTCCTAGGATTCATGCAATGCCCTAGGTTCTAGTTATGGTTCCATACTTTAACAGATTTTATTAATACTTAAAGCCACTCTACCAGGTACAACGGGAGTAATGGGGGCGTGATCGGAAATCCCGCGCGCCTCCGCGACTCTCAAGACTGCAATCGAACGAGGTCCTATCACAAGGATCAAACACAAGGAGTGTCTCAAAATAGTGTATAGCTACTGTAGGCGGGTAGAGGAATTAATTCTGAAACGAACGCAACTCGAATCGCGGAAAACGGAGCCCAAACGGGCCCTAAACGGGTCGAGAAAGACGATACTGTGCAAAATCAGACGTCTGGAACTCCTTACAGACGTCTTAAATGGTGGATCAGAGAATTACCTGTTCAGCTTGGTTCCCCGGACGTCCAGAAGTCTGCGGGGACGTCTGCCCTAGATCCCAGACGTCCGATGGTCCCTCAGGACGTCTGGAGGTCACTCCAACCGTCTGGTACAACTTCCAGACGTCTGATTCGCAAAGGATGACGAATCAGCGACCCTGCGCACAGCCAACCCCCCTCCCTCAGTACGGTCAGTCGACAAGAAGGAAGAAGAAAGCGGAAACTCACCTTTCAGACGTCTGTATGATCTTACAGACGTCGACCTTGCCTTCTGGATATAAACCCAGACGTCTGATTCTGGAAATTTTTCCAGAATCAGAACCCTGGTCGGCCTCCGCTCGCGACGCCGCCCGCGTCGCACCTCGCGCGTCCGCTGCTCAGCCCGCAGCAGGTCCCTCTCCGCGACGCTCCGCGCCCCCTGCGCCCTCCGTCGGCCGGCCAAGCCGCCCCGGCGAGCTCGCCCTCACGGCAGAGCTCCGCCCTCGCACGCCGCAGCTCCTCCGCACTCACTGCGGCTGCCGCTGCCGCCCTCGCGTCCGCTCGCTCTCGCGCACAGGAAGGAGAAGGACGAGGAGACGGTGGAGACGGGAGGGGAGGCGCGCCCTTTTAAGGCCGCGCGAGGAGGAGAGAGAAGGCGGTCGCAGCCGCCTGCAGCCGCAGGGAAAGAGGGGAGAATCGCAGGTCTGCGCGCACAGGCGCGCAGACGAATCTCCCGTGCGAGCATAACTATTCTCTAGACGTCCGTAAACTCTCCCGGACGTCTGATCAGACGTCTGGATGTGATCCCAGACGTCTGGTCCGACGTCTGGGCCACCTCCCAGACGTCTTAAAATGCGTCTGGGGCACGCGCTCGTTACAATATAACAAACTCAAAGGAAGTTTCGTCCCCGAAACTTGCGCCAACTAGGGTGCGGGAAAAAGATGTCCAAATAACCATAACAAACTCAAAGAGGACCGAAGCCGGTCCGAAAAGACGTACCCGCGAAGAGCTCTGGGTACCGCTCCCTCATTGCCGCCTCAGGCTCCCAGGTAGCCTCCTCGTACCGCTGGCTCCTCCACAAAACCTTTACCAGGGGTACTTGCTTTCGTCTCAACCTGCGGACGGCTCGGTCTAGGATCTGCACTGGCCGCTCGAGGTAGGTCAGGTCGTCGCTCACCTCGACGCTCTCGTGACTCAGTACGTGGCTGGGATCGGCTACGTACTTCCTGAGGTTGGACACGTGGAACACGTCGTGCACACCAGAAAGCTGCGGGGGAAGGGCAAGTCTGTAAGCAACGGGTCCAACCCGCTCCAGGACCTCAAAGGGCCCCACGAACCTCGGCGCGAGCTTCCCTCTCACCCCAAACCGCTGTAAGCCCTTCATGGGCGAAACACGAAGGAAGACGTGGTCCCCAACCTCGAACTGCACCTCTCTGCGTCTGTGATCTGCGTAGCTCTTCTGTCTGCTCCTGACAGTGCGGAGTCGTCTGTGGATCTGCTCAACTACCTCCTGACTCTGCCAGATCAACCTGGGGCCAACCTCCCACTTGGTCCCCACCTCAACCCAACTCAAGGGTGCCGTGCATTTCCGTCCGTACAGAGCCTCGTAGGGAGCCATGCCGATGCTCGAGTGATAACTGTTGTTGTATGCAAACTCCGCCAGGGGTAGGTGCTCCTCCCAAGAGCCCCTCCAGTCTAGTACACAGGCCCGCAAAAGGTCCTCAAGTGTCTGTATCGTGCGTTCCGACTGTCCGTCAGTCTGGGGGTGGTAAGCCGTGCTAAACCTCAACCTCGTCCCCAAAGCCTGCTGAAACTCAGCCCAAAACTGGGACGTAAAGCGGGTATCCCGGTCGGATACGATCTCCCGCGGAACTCCGTGTAGTCGCACCACATCACGGATATACCTCTCTGCCAACTGTGCTGGTCCCAAAGTGACTCGGATCGGCAAGAATCGTGCCGTCTTCGTCAATCTATCCACTATTACCCAGACCGCGTCGTGTCCTCGCTGGGTAACAGGTAAGCCCACCACCAAGTCCATGGTGATGCTCTCCCACTTCCACTCTGGCACTGGAAGCGGCTGAAGCGGCCTTGCAGGCCTCTGATGCTCGGCTTTCACCTGCTGGCACACTAAGCACTGCTGCACGAACTCACCCACATCCCGCTTCATCCCTCTCCACCAGAACTCGCGTCTCAAGTCATGGTACATTCTCGTGTTTCCGGGGTGTATGGTGAATCTGGAACCGTGTGCCTCAGTCAGGAGCTCTCTCAACAGCTCCTCGTCTCTGGGGACGCACAACCGTCCCCTCAAGCGTAACACCTGGTCTGTGAAAGAGAAGTCCCCTGGGTCCCCTGATAGTACTCTGTCGCGCAAAGACTGCAAGTACGGATCGGCCATCTGTCCCGTGATGATGCGGTCTATCAACTCTGGTCTGGTCTGCCGTGTCACCGTCACTGCCCCACAGTACCCTCGTAACTCTAGAGGTCGCCAACTGCCCACCTCCTCCAAAAGGCTCCAACTCTGTAACTGTAGACTGGCCAAGCGTGCGGGCGCCTTACGGCTCAAGGCGTCAGCCACCACATTGGCCTTTCCCGGGTGGTAGGAGATGCTGCAGTCGTAGTCCTTCAGGAGCTCCAACCAACGTCTCTGTCTCATGTTGAGCTCCTTCTGGTCAAAAAGATATCTGAGGCTCTTGTGATCTGTAAAAAAAATCTCGAAGGTCTCACCGTACAAGTAGTGCCTCCATGTCTTCAGCACGAAGACAACAGCTGCCAACTCTAGATCGTGGGTAGGGTAGGTATGCTCATGGGGCTTCAGTTGCCGCGAAGCGTAAGCGACCACGTGACCCCTCTGCATGAGCACACCTCCCAACCCCTGCAAGTAAGCGTCCGTGTACACAACGAACCCGCCACTACTGTCAGGGATGGTGAGCACGGGAGCCGAGGTCAACCTCTCCTTCAGCTCCAGAAAACACGCCTCACAGGCGTCTGTCCAAGCGAAAGGCACATCCTTCCGGGTCAACTGTGTCATAGGACGTGCAATCTGCGAAAACCCTCTGATGAACCGTCTGTAGTAACCTGCCAGTCCCAGGAAACTGCGAATCTCAGTGACTGAACGCGGTCTCTCCCACCTGAGCACTGCCTCGACCTTGGCGGGATCCACCGCCAGGCCGTCTCCAGAGATCACATGACCCAAAAAGGTCACCTCCCTCAACCAGAACTCGCACTTGCTGTATTTGGCGTACAGCCTACGTCGTCTCAGAGTGTCCAGAACCATCCGCAAGTGCTGTCCGTGCTGCGTCCGATCTCTAGAATAGATGAGTACATCATCTATGAAAACCACCACAAACTGGTCCAAGTACGGTCTGAACACCCGGTTCATCAGGTCCATGAAAACAGCGGGGGCATTGGTCAGCCCAAACGGCATGACCAAAAACTTGTAGTGTCCGTACCGGGTGCGGAAAGCTGTCTTGGAGACGTCGGTCTCCCTGATCCTCAACTGGTGGTATCCAGACCTCAAGTCGATCTTGGAAAACACCGTGGCACCCCGCAACCCGTGTACACCTCCTCAGCTACAAACAGCTGACCACTCGGACCTCTGATTACGAACGGATTCTCTAACAATGTATAATCCTGGTCCAAACTAACTGCGAAACTGGCTGCGACAAACGAGTGCGTAGCGCCGGAATTGAAAAGCGTGTAAACGAGTCTGCCAGAAACTGAAACCATACCTGCTACCACGGATCCCGATGCTCTGGCGTCCCTGTGTGTTAGGGTGTTGATACGCCCCTCAGCTCTAAGTGCGGACGAAGCAGCCACACTCTGCGTCGGACGGGTAGGTGCTGGCCGGTACCCTCCTCGCGACTGCCGTCCTCCTCCTCGCGCCTGGAAACCGCGACCTCCTGCGCGCCCTCCAGTGCTCTGCGCGGGAAGTATCTGCTGACCTCCTTCCCTAGATGGGCAGTCCCTCCTGACGTGGCCCGGCTGGCCACACTGGTAGCAGAGGGGAACCCGACTCCCGCCCTCAGTGAGTCCCTACTGTCGGCTAGGCGGGGGTCCGGTGCTGGCGACTGGCCCCTGTCGAGGGCCCCCAAAGGCCACTGATGGCCCTGCACAACGTGACGGCTCTCCTGCGGATGCCACGTGTCTCCGTTGAGCTCTCCTAACACGCCTGGTGTGGCGGCGGAAATCTCGTTCCACCACTAACTCCCCTGTCGTACGCTCGGAAGGGGGAGGGGGTGGCGACGTGGGTGGAAGCTGAAATTCTTCTCGAACCACCTCTCGAATCAGTTGGACGAGATCCCTAGACGGTATACTCAAGAGAAGAGGAGGGGTAGTATGTATTCCAAGCCCGACACATCTGTCCCCCGGGCCCTGACCTCGGCCGCGCCTGCGGCCCACCCTCCTAGCTCCACGACGCGGCATCTCCTACAATGGAGACGCGAAACAAAATGAAAAGCGTCAAAACAGACGGTACCTAACAAAACTTCTAAGAGCTCATGTCAAGAGATATGTTGTGGTGGCTACTCTAGCTATAAACATGTGAATTGGTTATTTTCCAGTCAGTTGATTCACTTCTCGGGACGACCTTGCTCTGATACCATCTTGTAACGACCCGGTTCCCGAGTCCCTACGAGACACGCGAACCGGACCGACTCGACTAATCCCATGACCTAGTCGTCCAACGAGGAAGTAACCAAAAGACAGTAAAATAAACCACATTCAGCATGAATATAACTAACAGTAAGAAAGTATAGCAGTAAGGAAAGAAACTACTATAGCAGGTACCACCACAACAGTAAAACAACATTTATCATATAACAAGAACTGCAGGTAAAGAAGGTACAGCGGAAACAAAAACTACTCACTAGAACAGAAACAAAAGGGGTACAAAAGCTGTGGTAACTCTACTGGACCCTACTCGGCCCAGCGTCCTCTGCAGCCGCCGACCCTGGCTGCTCAACACCTGGTCCTGAAAAAGGTAACGAGTGTAACATGTCAGCAAAACGCTGAGTAGAGTGGCAAACTAACTACAGGCAACAGTAGAGTGTACAGTAGCTGTTATGTTCTATTACTTCCTTTATTCACATCTTTCAATTTTTCTCACTATTTCATTTATTTCTCAGATCCTTTACTTGATCTCGAATGTCCTCGTGGGAACGATCTTGATTGCAGTCTTTTCCAAAAGTAGAAGTAGCACGTGGTGCTCTCCTGGCCGGGAGAGTCCCCCGTGGTGATCCTACCCTCAGTCAACCACCCCAAGGTCACTGACAGACGTAACGGTGACTACGGCACGCGGGATAAACGCATAGGTAGCTAGCCCGCACTGGCACGCGGTCAGTCGTTTCCGTTAACGGGTGCGCCCAAAGCACAGCACGGAAGCAGGGCAGAGCCCTCTTAGTAACAGGGGTCCAACCCCTCCACAGTAACCAAACCGGGGCCTTGCCCCTCCACAGTCCGCGCACCCTCGCCTGACTACCCTGGTTTGCCCTAGTGGGCCTAACAAGTCGGTGAAGGAGGCTAGCAGAACCCCGGGGCCCGTGGGGTAGCTAGTACTCTCCTAACACTACTAGCTCTCCTTGGTACTACGTACACGAGGGCCAACAAGTCGGTACAGAGCGGCCAAGCCTAACCCCGGGTCCCTGGGGCGGCTGGCCCCACTCTGCACTAAACAGGTACAGGTACTTCCCTTGGTACTGCGTACCCAAGAGACAGTACAACTACATCTCAGTTCCATTCCCTTTTCCTTTCCAGGAGTTCCACTCCTAATTCCCCGTAGGGTTCCAGCTCTTTATCTCAGAACATCATATGTTTCACTTTCCAGATTCACGTTCTCAAAATCCATGATCTCAAACATGTTTCTTTATTCATAACAGGCAGCTGTTAATTAAATTTACAGGCAGCTTTATATATTCCTTTCCATTTTTCCAAGACTGCAGTAATATACATTCCACTAGTTTTTCCATCCTAGGATTCATACCATATCCTAGGATCTATCATACAATCTAGTTTTCCGGTCCTAGGATTCATGCAACACCTAGGAGCTATCATTCCATATATTTCTCATTCCTAGGATTCATGCAATGCCCTAGGTTCTAGTTATGGTTCCATACTTTAACAGATTTTATTAATACTTAAAGCCACTCTACCAGGTACAACGGGAGTAATGGGGGCGTGATCGGAAATCCCGCGCGCCTCCGCGACTCTCAAGACTGCAACCGAACGAGGTCCTATCACAAGGATCAAACACAAGGAGTGTCTCAAAATAGTGTATAGCTACTGTAGGCGGGTAGAGGAATTAATTCTAAAACGAACGCAACTCGAATCGTGGAAAACGGAGCCCAAACGGGCCCTAAACGGGTCGAGAAAGACGATACTGTGCAAAATCAGACGTCTGGAACTCCTTACAGACGTCTTAAACGGTGGATCAGAGAATTACCTGTTCAGCTTGGTTCCCCGGACGTCCAGAAGTCTGCGGGGACGTCTGCCCTAGATCCCAGACGTCCGATGGTCCCTCAGGACGTCTGGAGGTCACTCCAGCCGTCTGGTACAACTTCCAGACGTCTGATTCGCAAAGGATGACGAATCAGCGACCCTGCGCACAGCCAACCCCCCTCCCTCAGTACGGTCAGTCGACAAGAAGGAAGAAGAAAGCGGAAACTCACCTTTCAGACGTCTGTATGATCTTACAGACGTCGACCTTGCCTTCTGGATATAAACCCAGACGTCTGATTCTGGAAATTTTTCCAGAATCAGAACCCTGCTCGGCCTCCGCTCGCGACGCCGCCCACGTCGCACCTCGCGCGTCCGCTGCTCAGCCCGCAGCAGGTCCCTCTCCGCGACGCTCCGCGCCCCCTGCGCCCTCCGTCGGCCGGCCAAGCCGCCCCGGCGAGCTCGCCCTCACGGCAGAGCTCCGCCCTCGCACGCTGCAGCTCCTCCGCGCTCACTGCGGCTGCCGCTGCCGCCCTCGCGTCCGCTCGCTCTCGCGCACAGGAAGGAGAAGGAGGAGGAGACGATGGAGACGGGAGGGGAGGCGCGCCCTTTTAAGGCCGCGCGAGGAGGAGAGAGAAGGCAGTCGCAGCCGCCTGCAGTCGCAGGGAAAGAGGGGAGAATCGCAGGTCTGCGCGCACAGGCGCGCAGACGAATCTCCCGTGCGAGCATAACTGTTCTCCAGACGTCCGTAAACTCTCCCGGACGTCTGATCAGACGTCTGGATGTGATCCCAGACGTCTGGTCCGACGTCTGGGCCACCTCCCAGACGTCTTAAAATGCGTCTGGGGCACGCGCTCGTTACATCTATCCTTACAAATAATTAAATTTTATTGTGGTATTTTTCAAGAGCAATCGAAAAAGAATAAGGCAAATAGGGCCAAAGCTCCTGGTCCTACACATATTCTGGGAAGAAAGAGTATAGATCAAATGAAACATGATTATGTGAGTTTATTAAGTAAACACTTTCATTTGATTAGGGATTATAATAACAAATTTATCTTCATTTTTTCTAGTCTAAAAGTCACAATGGTGATACACTTGATCGGTTCAGAACATATGAATATTCAAGAACTAAAGTTGCTTCAGATGGCTCTCGATCTTGGTGTCATTCGACATATCAACAAAATCACGTAAGTATTAGCATTCAATCTAGAGGTCTTAGTCAATTGTTCATTTAATAATAGATGTTTTGAGCTCTCCCTGCTTAGCACAAAGTACCCTCACTTTTCTTTGGTGCTAATCCAGAAGTTCAGTTTGCTACTAGCAAGGTCTGTGAATTATGAGCTGCAAAAAGCTCCATAAAATTTCTATGAAATAGCTGCTACATGGAATATCATCTATGCAACTTATTTTTTAATCTACTTGTTCCTTAATTTTACACCAAAAGGAGATGAAATCAGTCCCTCTTCTAGTTCCTCACCAAAGATGATAGTTCGAGGGAGCATCCTCTTCAACTTTTTCCCACATTCACATCTATAGCTAAAACCCACACTAATAAGCCCTGTATACATTACCCAAGTCTAGTGACTAAACTAGACTTGGGTTAGGTTTCTTACAGGTTTCATCTAATGAACATTTATAGTAGTTGACATGATAAGATAAAACATTCTAAACTGGTAACATTTTTTTTTTGAAAGGTATTGGAAACATATATTGTTTTTAAGCATCACAGATCGCCATTTATTTGCCTTAAGTAGCAAACTGACAAGTGAACTACCCAGGTTTTTCCTTCCATTTATTTGTCTAGCAATCTCCATTTATATGCCTTCCATCATTCCTTCCTCTAGCTGGCATTTGGCCCTCCTGTTGGGGTCTCTTGTAGCTATCCCCATTTATTTGATTCTGCTCTTGGTTCCAGAAATGAAGGAAGAAAAGCTCTTCTTTGACATTTTGGAGCTCTCTATATGTGCTTGTAAAATATGAACTTAAATAACTGTGTTAGCTTTTTGCTGTTGCTGTTGTTGTTGTTTTGTCCAATTACTAATTAGTGAACATGATTTGAGCTTTGGTGCATGATTTGGCTGTGTTTGTGCATGTGTGTGTGCTTCTTCAATTTGTCTATTTATCATGGATAGATACTCTATTTTAGTTCTAAATTGGTTTAGTGTTTGTACATGTGCATGTATATGTGAGAAAGAAAATTCACATGTTGTGACGTGAATAAGTGTATGATTTTTCTTTCCCTAGTGGAAATGATTGGTTTTCTTATAGAAAAATGGCCATGCTTCTGTCAGTTAATTTGGCACGTTATAGAATTGCAAGATTTTCTTCATTCCTATCTACTGGTGATGTGGATAATGTGCATATTTCCAAGGTGAAATTTAATACATAGGCTGCACATATACATATGTACCAACCAAGAAGAAGTTCTCCAACCATCTTAACCACCTACCCCTTCAACACCTCCTCATGAAATGGATGCTCTTGAACCACCTAAAACTATCTCTTCCTCCCATCGCAAAACCAGATGCCCTACATGAACTTCCTTAAAAGGAATTTAAATTGCTTTTGCCTTCTATCACAAACATAGATGCATTCTTCCAAGTTCCCAACCCAATGCTAGAAATAGAGACATCATTTCCTTCTCAACAACCAGAAATTGCTCCTAAGACACAATCATTGGATTCCCCTTCCACCACCTCAAAAGAGAACACATTGTTACCTTCTCACCAAGAGGTTCCTCTATTCTCTACATGTCTATCCTCTTCCACATGGGAAGCCAACATCTTGTCATCTCCTTCCCAGCTGGAAGCTCCTCAATCACAAGATCCCTGCCTTCCTTTAAGTAGAAAATCGACGACAATATTGCCTCAACCATCTGAAACATCTTCTAGCTCCACTATGCAACCAAATCCAACCATAATTGCACCATCCAAGGATCCAGTTCCACATGAATCATCCTTTCCTCCCATCTCAAAGGTCGACTTGCATTCATCAAATCCCAAGGGTGAACCACAACTACTAGAAACTGCTAGTAAGCCACAAACATTGGGTTCCCCCTTCACCATTTCAAAAGCGGATAAATCCCCTCCTTCTTCCCAAGAAGTTCCTCTGTCATCTGGAACTCTATCCTCCTCCACAAAGGAAGCCAACATTTCATCAGCTCCTTCCCAACAAGAAGTTCCTCAATCACAGGAATTATCTCCCCCTTCTAGTACAAAACCAAAGACATCATATTTTCTACCACATCCATTTTGTCTGGCATTTACATGTCCGTAGAAAAATGGAACTTGGATTTATTTAATATTTGTGTTTTGAATCTATGAAAATCCAAAATGATATCAGTAATGTCTTTCTGTTCTCCATCTAGTATCCTTCATATAAAAATGTATATACTGCTATTTGTCATTCTTGCAACATGCATGTTCTAATAGCCTTATAATGGAAATTAGGATCCAGCAATGCTTCACCCATTCCTGATAGGAAAAGCACCCATTTCAATAACCATGTGGCTAATGATTCCCCTCCACCAAACACATGAACCTCCACCTCCTTCTTTACGATCGCCACCAGCAGCAGCAAGTAGTCCTACTCCACTTCCTCCTTTACAACCACCACCACAAGCAACAAGCAGTCCTCCACCTCCTTCTTTACAATCACTAGCAGTAGCAGCAAGAAGTTCTCCTCCACCTCTTCCTAATCCACAACCATCACCAAATTTACCACCACCAACCACTGCCTCCTCATCACCACCACCAGCACGCACTCCCCCTCCTCCTCCTTCTCCCTCCTTTTCATATTCAGAATCTCCACCATCACCTCCATATTTTGAATCTCCACATCTTAGATTTTCCCTATGCTTAGCATCTTAACTTCTTTCCGTGCTTGACTATCTCCCCCTTTTGCATAGCCTCTAACTTTTGATAACTAATTGAGCATCTTCAGACATTTAATTTTTATCAGAGCTTTCTTATTCAAAGCTATTCCTACAAGTGCTCATTTAAACCTTCCAAAATCTTCTTAGAATTTCTTGTAAATGTATTTTGGTCGAATGATTTCTTTCATTATATGTTGAATAATTGTTATCAAACCTTGTCATCCACTGTAAAATCTATCCCCTTGCGAGAAAAGGGGCAAAAGACTAAAAACTTGTAGTTTGTTGCAATAAATTATGAGGAATCAAAAAGCCAAAAATGGACATCTAAATGAGCTCAGCCCCACACCTTATTTCTTTCCTCCATACCTTATTTCTTGCCTCTAACTTTTGTTGTTTGTGCTACAAAAACCAAGTCCACATGCAGGAGTTATAATGACTTGTTTATGATATTATAATTTTTCTCCAAAGTTTTTTTAAATAATATATAGACTAACTTTTTTTTAATTAAAACTGAATGACACAACTCATGACTCTAGTAGAGAGTGGTGGTGAATGCTCATCAACACCGATGACTGCAGAGGATGCATTTAGGACAATACATCCAAAAGAGCATCCAGGTTGTGTCCTATGTGGTGGAGTAGGTGCCACCATTAGTAGCTGGTATAGTAGAAAAGATGGAGGTGCGTCACAAGAGCAACTTAACAATCTCATGACTCAGGTGGAAAATCTTGTGTCTCAGGTGCAGGAACTTCGTGAAGATAGAAAGGAGCATAAAGAATTAATCGAAAAACAAAATCAGAAGATTGACCACCTATTCGAACTTGTTACTACATTTGTTGAGCATACACCATCACAATTGTTTCATCGTCGTGACGATAATGATGTGTGCCCTTGACATGGTTTGATAGATCCTTAGATTGATTTATCTATATTGGAAATTATGTTAGAAACTATGTTAGACTATTTGGAAACTATGTTGAGAAACTTATGTTATAAAACTTTTATATATGTTATACTTTCATATGTTTGACTTTTATGTGTTCTAAATTTTATTTTTTTGGATTATATTGTTTGTATGTTATTATATGAATGCTATGTGATGGAATACATGCTTGGAATACAGGTTATTATGTGAATGCTATAGATTTACATGTACATGATTGGTATATAAGTTATTAAGTGAATGTTATATTATATGATTGTATATAGGTTATGTTATAAGATCTATGCTGGCGGTTATACAACTGTCGTGTAAAGAAATTTGATGTTCAACGTCTTTACTGGCGGTTTTTATCATTGTCGCTAAACATTTTACCGATGGATTTAAAACTATCGCCATAAGTTATACCGGCGGTTATATAACCCATGGTAAAAGGTTACATTTACCGACAGTTGTTAACCCTTGGTAAAAGGTTACATTAACTGATGGGTAACAAAAATATTGGCAAAGGTAAGCATTTGCCAGTGGTTCATCTTCGCGGCGGTTTTCAATATATGTCGGCAGTTCTTGTCAAAGCTGATGGCAAAGATCTTTGCCGATGGGGGATTCGCCATCAGTTCTTAGCAACAATTTTATACCATTTGTCATCGGTTTTGAACCTCTGCGAAAAGGCTGATTTCTTGTAGTGCTTTATGTGTTTGGTTGGATTAGTGTTTAGGCAACTGTTGTGGTTAGCTTGGGCTTGCTTCTTGCTTTTGCTATGGTGGTTTATTCTGAACTTAGACTGTCTGAAATGTTTGATTTTAGAATAGTTGAATGGTAATTTTGGTATGTCAGTTTGTGTGAAATCTAACTACAGGGGGAAGTTCTCTACTTTCATTTTTATGATCTGCCTCTTGGATATGCTAGTGAAACATTATTTTCCATTTCACATTCTTGTCTCTACCCTACAGGTGTGGTTTGGAAGGTGCCCTTACTATATCTAATGAAGTTTCTGGAAACATGAAAAAAAAATGAAAAAGATAAAAGATAAATAAAATCGTCCCCTATTTTCTAGAATTAGAGGGGTAAATGAGCTAATTAAGACCCATTTCTATGGAAGATGATCGTTAGCTGTGCTAGTATTTGGCTATAAAAGTCATCAAGGGAGAATTACTTCAAACTTTTGTAGTCCATAGAATATAGAGAAGAGTCTTCAAACCAACCAAATAATTGTAATCTTGATTATTATATTGTTTGCATCCAATTGTTATTTTGATTAATGGATATGTTTAAATATACATAACGTGCATATGGCACTCGAAGAACCTTTGAAGTACTTCAGATAGTGATATTATACAGATAATCTGATAGTTTATTAGTAGTGTTGTATTGGCATGTAGTGGGAACCATTAATATGATTGCATTAGAAAACTATAGTAGTTTACCTCTAATGGACCTATTTGGAATAGAGAAGGTCAAAAAGACATGCATAGACCTAGTAGGCGGTGTGGATTTTCAATATATTTTGGCATTCAATATGGAAAGCCTGGAGTTTGATTCTGGAAATACAAAATATGTTTGTGGGAGATCTTCCTTGTTTGCCTTGTTTGCATGTTTGGTTGGAGGTACTTGACGTCAATAGATCCACGGCCATGTTCTGGAAAAACAAAATAGGTATGTGCAAGATCTTCCATGTCTACCTTGTCTGCATGTTTGGTTGGGGGTAGTTCACGTCCTATGGTTCCGTGGCCATGGAGTGAATGTGTTTTTGTGAAGATATGGTAGATCAATTAAAATCTGGAGGGCCTTTTGGTTGTGATCTTCAAAAGAAAAAATTGAATAATTTTCTGATATATAAAATATTTATACGAAAATGTGGTGTATTATATTATTGATCTGGGAAATTATAGATATGTAGTAATAACATAGTATATGTAGTTTTTGCCTCATTTTTTTTACCTGGATGGCTACGTGGTTCAAGATGGACGTTGTCAAGTAGTTTGATGTGTTGGGGTTAATGCATAATTGACCCACTTCTAACTTAGGATGGATCTGTACATTAACTAATCTCAACTGAACTTTATACTGATTGGGTACTAGTATTGGTGTACCAGTACCAGTATCCCATATACTATGTACCGGTACTGGTGAACTAGTACCGGTAACCAAGACTTACAGACATGAGTTCCACATCCAAAAGAGTACCGGTATTGATGTCGAATATTGGTACTCCTAGCTTATAGTTTGGAACTCAAGCTCAGATAAGTACTCGTCTAGTACTCATCATATACCAGTACTAGAGACTAGTATCGGTACTCATGATGTACTGGTATCTCTCCAGAATTGGTTTATCTCAACGAATACCGGTACCTATCATGAGTATCAGTACTTGTTGAGTATTGATTCCTTGACCCGTAACAAACAGGTACCGGTACTGATGATCAATATCGGTACTAGTAAGTTACAGGTTCTGGTCACTTTAAACCTAAAACTTAATTTGTAACTCATGAGTACCGGTACTCATGACAAGTACCAGTATACATAGGTTACATATTTTGGGCCTAAAGAACCTAAAGCCTAATTTGCAGCTAGTATGTGCCGGTACTCATGATGAGTACCAATACTAGCAAACTGCTGACAAGATCTTGAGTTCTGGAGCCTTATCTGTAGCTTGCATGTACCTGTACTCATGATGAGTACGGTTACTTGCATTAATTACAAAAATGTTTTCTACATTTTTGAGAATATGAAATGACTTTAAGTACCCTTAGTTTATGCAAAACCAGAGATCAATAGATACAAGTTGTCTAGACAAAATGACTAAACATATATAAACATGATAACAATTGAGATGGATCATCATATGAACAAACCAAATGATTTTGTTTTCACAGTCATGAATGTACATGCAAATATGTACATGCAAATATGTGTTCATCTCGGAGGCAGAGACAAAGGGACTGTGGCTTTGTCTTTCAAGAGTTCCCTTAGATCGATCAGAGAGGTCTGACCTTGACACCAAGAAGAAGAAGACTCACTTCTTCTAGTTGCCTAGTACTCACTCCTCTCTCCTTTCTTAGTCACGATGGGGATTGACCTAAGAATGATGCTTAGGGCCTCTTGAGAACCATAACCCCCATACAATAGGCAATTGTGCACACTAATTGCCCTTGTGATTTCCATTTTCACCCATTAAGGAAATGCAAATCACTAATAGGTCTCTGCACACTTATACACCTTAACCACACTAACCTTTTGCATTTTATGCCCATACCCTTAATATAACTTAATTTGATCACTTTAAATAATGGGTATTAACATGATAGACCATAACACTTATTGGTATTTGATTATATTGATACATCTTTACATATATAAGTCCATATGTTGAATTTTTAAATCCAACAATCTCCCACTTAGACTGTATATGTAACTTATTAATCAAATAATATATAAAACTGAATTTGAGCTCAACTTTGCTGTCATAACTGAAAATGAATATCTATAAATGATCTGATCTACCAATCATGCTAGTAATAGAGCAAAGTAGCTTTCGCTACATCACAATAACTAAACCAACAATGACCACATACACCAATGCAAAAAGTAACCAGAAACGTGTGGATGTGTAGCATGGAAATTGGATGCAAATGTGATCAATGCATGACTATTTTCAACTGGTCATCTGAATTGAGATCACTTCGAAAAATCAAAACCAAATTATTTTTAAAATTGGACAATCAACTGAAAACATCAAGTTTTGTTTATTTCAATAGAAATGAAGCTTTACAAAACTTTATACATAACTAGAGAACTGAAAAACTAGAAAAATTGAATTACCAAAGTTTATTTATTACAAATGAGCACTATAAAATTTACATGGTGAAGTAGTAGATAAAATATGTTGGTTACAACTTTTCAAATCGACTTTAAATGTGCAGAGTAATTTTGAGAACGATTTTCATTCATGTATCATACATAGCAAATTTATAGTACTTATGTTACATGTACGTCATATATATACAAGTGGTATTTATTCTGTTTAACATTGTATATGCGATTTCCAATGTTCGCCTTCAAGCGTCATCTTTATTTGCAATATCATTATGTGGCAAAGGAGGATTAGAAAGCAAAACATATAAGCTCATATAAAGAGTGAAAAAAGATAAGAACATGTACAACCTGAAATGCGACAACAGTAGAAATTATCATATACTGATGGCCAATCATAAAACACAAATGAAGTAATGAACGAAAACATTCCGTTCTTTTGAAAACTTTAAGTACCTCTTAATTATATAGTTATAGAGAAGTCTTCTCCATAGCTTGTGTTCCTTCGTAACATTTTCTTTGATCATTAGTTTCTATAGGATTCACCACCATGTGATGTCAAAGGTATGGACATAATGTGATTAGATCAACCTTATCCTATGCAAATAGTAGGGTCCTAGTACATGAACCAAGGAACATTTGCAAGTAAGATTTCTATTTATAGTATATGTTTGATTTTGAGCGGATACCAAACTTAGATGGGATGAAAGATTGAGACTTATCCTTACGGTGATTTTGAATTCCATTTATTGTTTGGGTAAAACAGCTCTTCATGTAAATAGACTAGTGTAGGTGTAAATGCTGACATATGAAAGTTGTAATAATATTATTTTTTTTATGCAAATTCACAATTTCATCATGACATTTTATCTATCTTTCTACTTATAATGGAATTTTACCAATTGAATCTTAAAATTAAATTTAAACATAACTTAGCATATGCCAAATACCGAGTAGATGTTAAGCTTAAAAAGCAGAGTTTATTATTCTGGAGGAAAATAGGATTTGTTAATAATTTATTTTTTTCTATGTAGATGATCAATGATCTTTCCTCGGAATTTCACTTTGCCATGAACCTAAATCGTATTTTAATGGAAAGAAAAGTTGACTGACATTTTACAACGTTTTCAAATCCATAGTTACTTATAGTGAAATTTATATTGGCTAATGCATTGCAAACTAGGCATTCACGTATAGAAAAATATGATTGTATGTAGTATTGGGATGTGTAAACGGGAAAGTGTACGGTTTGATTATCTATGTAATTACATGAAAAGGTATTATTCATCTTGTGAATCATGCTTGTTGTACCTTCTAGCAGTGGATGTGATGCTACAGTTTTCCCAAGGTCCAGAGAAATATTATCCTTACAATTTTGAACAAACTTCTTTGCAAAATTTTCATATCTTCTACATGTGAAATGGAAACGCCTACCATACATTTATAATATTATACATGCATGAATGTTATATATGCCTAGATATTTTTATTAAGAATGTATGTATATAACACACCTTTTATAAAAGTAAGAAATAAATTCACTTTGTAGGGATATCTATATA
The DNA here is from genome assembly GCA_037157565.1 of Thalassia testudinum. NCBI lineage: Eukaryota > Viridiplantae > Streptophyta > Magnoliopsida > Alismatales > Hydrocharitaceae > Thalassia > Thalassia testudinum. The sequence continues at coordinate 45,631,605 of JAZHRO010000014.1, forward strand.
TATTTTACAGAATTGTATATTTACATACATATTTTGTAACAGCATTGAAAAATTAAAAGTTACGGATAGTTGAACTATGCAAAATTTGTCATGTTCCGAACTATCCATCTAGTAATTGAATTGTAAATGCATTTGTGTATTTTCGTTCGATGTTTCAATAAGTTGAATTACTTTATATTTAGAAAATTAAATTTACAACATCATTTTTTACATGACAAGCTTCTAGGTGTATATACATTGGTGGGGTAAATGGGTGTATTTAGTGGTTGGTGTTTGATATTTGTAATTAATTGCAAGGAGTGGATAGACGTTTCCTGCTAGTTATATATAAATATTTATCAAGTAAACCATCGATATTGTTTAATTTATGCTCGATCCATTGCATGAATATAAATAATATAAAGTGAACATATACATTATTTAACCTTATTTGTAGTACTTCAACAATAAGATTCTCTCCATCTGTTCGATTTTTATACGTGTGGTTTTATAGGTACGTTGAAGTAAAAAATAGGAGCATTGTAGCAAGGTTATAAAATCAAATAATCCTGAAAATTTTAAAATGTAACAAAATATACGATTTATGCAATTGATCGAATAGTATATGGTCTCATCCGATGTCATGAGATCTTATGACTTAATTTCATTAACGATCATTTAGGACTCTCATCAACCTCGGTAATTATACAACAATATCTTTATAGTTGAATCACCTCTACCATACTACATTATACATTAGAGTACAATAGGTAACACGGTATCGTCTGAACATATATCATTAAATGATGTACTTTTGACTCATTCACCAAAACATAGTGCAATGGATCTTAACAACCCCTATTTGAATGACTTACCTGATGAGGACTTCCTTGGATCATCTCTACCCCAAAATCCTCACCCTCAACATTCAGATGCGAGGTTTCAAACAACAGGCAGTAATGCCCCTTTTGGAGCCATCGAAGGGGAGGAAAAACTTCGGAAGTTAAAACCTTGATGATATAATGATGAATGAGAAAAGTTCCCGCATGTACTGGACCTCACACGCAACTTAGGGTCTCCTTGTCATAACGAATGAGATAAAGGAGACTCACAGGGAATATGTCGGTGGGACTTTTACTAGTCAAAGGTGGGATAGGAACACCTTGAAGTTCAACTCCATATGGGAGTTGAATATGACTCAGGCACAAATCCAAAACAAATGAAAGACAATGAAGAAGAACTACGGTGAGTTCCACCAATTGATTTCTAAGAGTAGTTGGGGATATGATGCCAATTCTTGTCAACCTCTTCCACCTTATCTTAAGGCTTGGAATGAGGCAACTAATCTCGTCATTAACCTACGTTTATGGAATATTTAATGTGATGTATGTGTGAAATAATTAATTTCTACATTTAGATTGATGAGAGGTATAAAAAGTTTCGCAACAATCCCTTCAAGTACTACGAGATGCATGCACTCAGAGGTTGTGATACTACTTTTGGTGATAAGGATGTGGCAAGCAATCGTGGCACGATGGCTATGCTAGTTAGATTACACACCCCAACTTACCCATCTCGCACTACTCAAAGTACTCAAGGTAAAGCCTCATTTACGAGGCAAAATAGGAAGGAGGCCATGACCAACCTGGATGATGACAAGGGTGAGGAGGAGGTGCAGGGTATGTACTCTAGCTCCCCCAATAGGTCAACTAAATCTGGCACTACCGATTAAGGGAAGATGAGTTGTAGTGGGAGACTAAGTTCTGATGGTGGAACATGGGGTAGGCAGCTTACCGAAGTAACACAAGAGTTGGTTGGCAAGTATCACATGCTTGTGGACCGCCTTGGTGGAATTGGGAAGACCATCGCTGCCCTCCACAGAATTCGACCTAACCTTGACCCATCAAAGTTCTCTGCTCTTCTCACTTTGTTCGAGGATGCCCTAAAGAGCTATACATTCTTGGGCATGCTGAACATACTAGATTACCAGATAAATAATTGGTTGGAGTTCCAATTGCGAAACTTCAATTGATAGTTGACCCTCGAATAGAGATGCCCATGAATGATATGGAGTCAATTGATGTTTTCATATCTATGTCGGCCTTCTTTATTGTATGTATTGTCTTCCTGAATCATGTTATCACCATAGCTTGCAAAATATTAAATTTTCACTTCGTTAGTTCTGTAGTGTACAAGTTTTCGATGCATTGTAAGAATCAAGAATTATCTTTATCATTATTCCCTTTTGGCTTAAGTATAACTTCGTTAAACTTGTATGGTATTTGTCATCCCTTAGAATGGACTATAGACAACGGTATCTATACTCACAAATCCACCTATCCGTAGTTGCGTAAAACTTGCAATATGCCATAGAATTATTGCAAGAAGAGGAAGAAGATCATGAAAGGAATGAGGGATAGCCACAACATAGAGTTCCAACACAGGTTCACATTGCCCCGATGAGAGGTCATGTATGGATTAGTGAGATGATGGGTGGTCATGAGGTTCGGTCATATCGAACCTTCAGGATGCACCTCGGTGCTCTAAAGTCATTCATGCAATTGTTGGAAATTCATGGAGGGTTACAGGAGACAACACATATGACAACTATCGAGCAACTATCATCTTCCTATATGCCTTCAGTCGTGCAATGCCAAATTGTGACCTTCAGGAGCGATTCCAGTACTCAAGAGAAACAATAAGTCATTAGATTAGATCTATTCTCGATGCAATCTTATGCACCAAGACGATTTTCATACATCCGCCCCCCACTTGGGCCATAGGTTACATATCTTCCAATCACAAGTATTTCACATACTTTGAGGTTAGTCCCCTTTAATTGACAATGGGCAAGATAAGGTTTCGAAAGGTTCCTTCATGTTCATTTACAGAGTCGTAACATGTGTCCAGGGAGTAATTGGAGCCATTGACGATTGTTACGTAAGAGCCTGCATCCCGAGATCTAATGAGACTAGATATCACAACTGTAACCTTGACTTATCACAGAATGTTATGGTTGTCGTTGACTTCAACCTCATATTCATGTACGTTGTTGTCGGGTATGAGGTTTCAGCTAGTGATATGGTGGTCTTGTGATTTGCATTGGAGTTGGGTAGCTTCTCTATTCTAGACGGTTACCGTTACCTAGTTGATTGCAGATATGCAAACACTAATGAGTTTATTGCCCTGTACAAATGCACCACTTACCACCTCCCTGAGTGGCATGTTAAGGGTGGTTTAGCTAATAACTACAAGGAGTTATTCAATCACTGTCATGCGGTCCTTCGAGGATGTGTGGAGCGAACTTTTGGTGTTTGAAAGAAACGGTTCGAATGTCTCAAGCATATGAGAGAGTACTCCTTGTCTATACAAAGAGAAGTCTGTGCCACATGAATTATTCACAACTTCATTAGGACTTATAGTACGGATATATGGTTCCCTCGAATCACCCCTGCTTGGATTCATAGATGGAATGGTCCTGACCAGGGTGACGAGCAACCACATCAATCTTCACATGTGCAACACTCACATGAGGAGATTTCCACTGGGAAAGGATTGCGATGGACATATGGCATGATTATTACATCAACCTAATTGCACACCGACGTAGATAAGTACATTTACATTTCCTTGTAGAAAAACCTGCGCATGGAAATAACTCCTCACTTGTACCTTCATGTAATACAATGTCGACAATATTACCATCCGTTTCTAGTTGATGTACATGTTGTTCTCCTTACTTCATAGATTCTTTCATGATGGGTTTGTGTATAAATTGTCATTGACCATTTTCGCATGTTATTTCTTCATTGAAAGTAAATTTATGGAGTAATTGAAAGTTCTCAATTCATGGGATCTGCTACTTTAACAAATCCAACACATTGTTAGGATGCCAACACTTATGACAGAGGATCACAAATTGACCCTTCTCACTTTCCTGCGAAAGAGATATGTTAAAGGGGAATACATCTTGGAGGACTTAACACCTGTAGCTTGGTGTAAAATGGCAAGGAAGATGACTGAGCATTATGGAACACACATTAGTGTTAATGAGATCAAAAGTTTTTGGAGGAAGATGAAGTCAACCTACAATTTCATAGTGGAAAGGATTGTCTTTCATGGGTGGGAGTGGGATGAAGAATCCGTGATGCTTATTGCACCAGGCGGGGAGGAGGCTTGGGTTTTTGCAAGTACATAACACTAGTCTAAAAAGTTTCCTTAGATCTTTACTTTCAGATCACATATTTTCTGAAGGATATCCTTTTTTCATAGGTCAACAATAGGTACCACTGGCTAAGGAGCCACATGTACCCACACTTCGATGCAATTCGTGACACGTTCTTGCTGACTTGATGGTTGACGATATTATACATCAATCCGAATGGCCTACCTTGCATCACGTTGTCGTACTTGACTTATTCTAGTTATTAGTTATCCTAGTTTTCTATCTATTTGACAAAGTTATTTTGTTAGATTTTGTTACGTTGGTCATGTATCAGTTATGTAATATTTTAGCATATTTTTTACGACATATACCCATTAACTTCTTCCTAGTTACCATGCTCGACTTAGCTATGCTTGGTAATTTCATTCCACATATTTCCCTTTTATGTACGTTCCTTTTATTGGGTTGGTGGCATTTTTGTGTGGATGTACTTAAAGCAGGTATAGCGGCCCTTTCACTTTTCGCATCCTTTCATTTTCCTGCAATACATTTATCATGGCCACCTCATTTACCGAAGAGGAGGAAATATTCTTACTACGTGAATTAAAATCAAGGATGTTAGAAGGTGGGAAAAAGGTTTTCACTTCAATGAGGATGCATTGGTGAACGAATGATGAATTTGAAAAGGAGTTTCAAGTGGAGATATTAAGCAAAGATATTCGTGATTGTTGGATATTTCTTCAAAGGGTCTACTACTACATAATTAGCCTTGTTATTGTAGCGTGATGGAGTTGGGATGATGAACTTACATACTCCTTCCGAATGAAGACCTCAATGTGTGGGCAAATGTAAGCTAACTAACGCATTAAGTCAAACATAACAATGTAATTAAACATGTACTGAAACTTTCTTTCTGTTATTCAATATAGATCGATTGTCGATGTTGTTGGTTGATGGGATGGTGGTATCCCCAATTTCGACTTGTTCGCAACATTATGGACCTCATGTAAAGGGGAAGGTCATCGGAGGAAGTATGCTTTTAGCTAGAGTGTATCAGTTTCGTCAAAATTTCCGTGCAAATGTTGTACTTCTATGTTAAGTTTGTCATAACCTGTCATGTGACACATTAATTATAATCAATGTAACTGCGAAAATGATAAGGTAAGATTTCTCATTCCCAATTGTTGCTAGATGATAGGGGAGTTTTAAAATGCGTTCATTGTAGTACACTCCTAAATCGCACAATAAAACATTTAAATTTATAAACTCAGAATCTAAAGGGAGTCCGAGGTTGTTTGCAGGGAGCAAATATGGAATTCACATATTAATCTTCATTCAGAATCAATTAGCACATTAAATTGAGCATGATAAAAGATATTCAATGAATATAACTTATCAGATTGATATTCAAAAGATTATGAGACAAAAAAGAATAGAAAAGATAAAATAATGGTGATTTGAATCACAAATTATTTATATTAATTAAGCATATATCTCATACTCAAATTATTCAAATAACCAAACAATATCTCAATCAACTTAACTTAGGTTCTTAAATCATTCAACAGTATCAGCATCAAAGATCAAATGTCTCCTATGTAAGTTAAGCATCTTAACAGATCACCAAAATGCAAGCACAAGGCTCTTGAGAGAGCCTTCTCTCTTCTTCTTATCAAGCCTTTCCTTCCTTAAGCACAAGGCACGACCAACATTCTTCAGAGGCTAAGTGTCAAGGGCTCTCTTTCTTCAGCATAGGGCCTAAAGACTTTAGCACAAAACCCAACCCCCTCTCTCTCACAGATCTCTTCTCTCTTATTTCTATCTCAGATAATCGAGTATAGGTTCGGGTAATTGGGTTAATGGATCCTGAGATTTGGCCAGACCCACGTGCATGCGTCGCGGGCGAGGCATGAGGGCGCAAGGAGGCACGTGCATAGGGAACCCGACCCCCCGTGTACTGGGCGATAAGGCTACCAACACAAAATCATGATATAGTGCTACAGTTGCTTGTTTGCTTACGAGGTGGGACTATCCCACCACCTCTTTTTTGCGCGCGCAGTAGCAAGTGATGCTACCTAATTGGAGGCACTGTAGCTCTTTGTTCTCTAATTGTCACTGCTGGTACCTTCGCGAAGTAGTTCCACGGCTTCAGGAGTTGGAATTGAGATCTAAGAACATCTGACGATGGCGGATGGTGGTGGAGTAATCGTCGATGGTGACCGAGACTTGAAATAATGAACACGAGCTTTAAGCCCCAATTAGATGGCTTAAGAGAATCCTCGTGGCTCAATGAACATGATGGTGGTGGTCCTTTGGTGGATTGATGTCGGGCGTGGCCAGACGGTGACGAGGAAGGTGAATAGAAGTTGGGTTGCTCTGTGAGGATTTATGGTGGATGAAATGCGGAATAAGTAGATGCTCAACACGTAAATCTCATTTTAAAGTAAATCAGTTGTAGTATAGTGCAAAGTACGTTGAAACAAATAAAATTATGAGATGTGAGTCCCAATCGAATTCAAGGAGGTAGAAAATGTTTCCAATTTCATATTGAATTAGAATGGTAACTAGAGAACATGCTATGATTGCACAGCAATCATGCAACCTAAATCACCTGAATTAAGCTAAATTCTAGCATAACTTAAGATTAATGCATTCATAGGCATCGTAATTTGCACAATAGCTAATTTATTAGTCATATAGATAATATCATCATTTTATGACCTAAAAGAGAGATGATTTTAATCGTAGATGATTCAAAGCTGCGGATGTCAAATCAGATCGAACATATCTGATCAGTATGACGACAGGAGTCCAACGCTTCCAAAATCATCTCGATCAGACAATCAGGGCATCTTGTGCAGTCCATAAAAGAATGGAGATCATAAAGCCATAGGATAAAGATCCGAGCCTCAGATGAAGAATCTAACCACACAGATGAATCCAGATTGACAATCGCAGCCCAACGGTGCAAAAATCAACTCGATCGGAGGTCTACATCACCAGATACAAGGAAAAGAAGATGGACGACCATGATGGTGCCACGTGGCGCCATCATGGTCGTCCATCTTCTTTTCCATCATAGCCGCTCCCTCACCATTGCCCCATTGAGGAAGGCCACCTCGCATGCTGTGGGCCGTTGGATCATCACCCAACTTGGCGCCATCACAGCCGCTCCCTCACCATCGCCCCATCGAGGAAGGCCACCTCGTACGCTGTGGATCAATGGATCATCATCCAATAGCCACAAGCGTGCCACATCGCCAACCCATACTAGATAAGCATAAATACAAATAATCAAGTATATATATAGTAGGTTTGTGCAGCGCGTTGGCTCACGTATGCACACGGAAGCATGTGACATGCGTTCGAGACGAGCGCTGTGCGAAATTGAAGCGGCGTTGGGTACGGGCGTAATTGCACGATTGGAGGGTGAAGGCGTGACCACGTGGAGCGATCAAAGTGTGCCGTGGGCGGACATGCGATCCTATGCATTTTGTGAGATCAGGAAGGCGAGGTGAGCGAGCTCAAGCCATCTGATCTCACAATCAAATGGCTGAGGATCAAGTGCTGTAAAGGGCCTTGTCGGTGCACGCACGGAGAGACGTTGTTGCAGCAGGCACGCAAGGAGGAAGCGGGGTCGTGCGATCACGATCCAAGGGTGTAGCGGGCTCCACGTGTCAGCCAGAGATTAAATCCACGTGATGGAGGCGAATTTGAAGTCTTTTTAGGCCAGATCTAATCCGTTGATCTCTCGATCAACGAATCTGATCAAACAAGAGCTATTACACGAGATTAAGGGCTAAAATACCCTTTTTGCCCTCCATAAAAGCTATAAAAGAAGACCCAGGTCCCCCCAGTTGAGGCATATCTCTCTTCCATCAACTCCAGACATATTTCACCTTCTATGCAACTCTTCGTCCCTCTGCAACTCCCTCCGACCTTCATCCTGGCACTCTGGATCTGAGGTACTACCATATCTCGCACAACCATCCCATATGCGGCGCTGTTTCTCTGCCACTTTCTTCTCTCTCCCTCTCTCTTTCTATCTATCTGCTATCTATTAGTCTCTATTAGATTTTCTATTCTGAAAAACTTTATCTAATTGCAATAAAAATCTGATTCTCTGGATATCTGTTTTATACATATATACATATATATATCCAATTAGAATTAGTTTTATTGAAACACTTTTGCATAAATTACGATTGCCTCCCTACGAATGACCTGGTACTCACTGGAGTTTTATAAATTTATTTGTCGACGTATTTTTGCGCTATACTACAACTAATTAACTTCTAAATTACGAATTACGTGCCGACATGCTACTAACTACAAACAAATGTACTGTTTCAAAAAGAAGAAACTACAAACTAATATATATATATATATATATAATACTAATCACAATATGTATATCACATAGATGGTTATATCATGGATTGTAGAAATCGAATTAACTAGAACATATACTTGCTATCTATCTATAACTAGAGCATGAATGAAAAACTACTATCTTGTAGAATAAGGGAACCACGAGTGGTTTGTGGTGGCCTTCTGGAGAGGCTGGGGAGAGCAACGACGGACAACAAAAGTGGCTTGGTGGGCGCTTCAGAGGAAGAGAGCCAAAGACGGAGAGAGCCAAAGAAGAAGGTTTAAAGAATTGGAGAGGGTTTAGAGAAGTTTTGGTGGAAGATGGAAGAGTTGGGAAGAGTTACCTTCAACTGGGGGGCCTTGGGCCTTCTTTTATAGCTTTTAGGAGGGGAAAGATGGGCATTTGTGCCCTCAAAATCGTGCAACAACCCTCTGGTGATCAGATCTGATGATCGGGAGATCAACAGATCAGATTGCACCTTAGTAGGCCTTCCCAAACGTTCTCTATGTGCGGATGCAACGTCTAGCTGACATGTGGCACGCCTACGGCCCTTCGATCGCGATCTAATGGCCCTGTTCACTCCTCACGCGCGCCCAATGCCCGCTCGCCTTTGAATCTCTCTCCTCGCGCACTGGATTGCGCTTTAATCACAACTAACACGCATGCCAAATCTCGGCCATCCAATCTCAATCATGAGATTGGATGGCTTAAAAGAGCCACAGCATTGCCTTTCAAATTTCGAATGTGCGTGCTCTCGTGTTGGATGTCACGTGATTCCACAGGTCGTTGCTCGAAGCCCCTCCATGCGCCATGCGGTTGTGTCTGCTCCGCCCGATATCCATCCAGCAGACATGATTTATCCCTGTGCTGCTACCTTTGATTGAAGTGTGCATTGCGCCTCAAACCCGCGACGCTGCTTCTCTCGCCAGCGCATGAGCCAACGTGGTACGTGGCTGAATTGTTGTAGTTTCCTCTTTGCATCCAGCTATCCTCAGCCATTGGATGGAGATCCAACGGCTAAGGCATGATGTAAATATGTTTATATCACATAAACCATCTATTTGTGCATGTTGCTAGGCGTATAGTTGCATCATACATTATAAATATTGCATAACATGCATCAACTTTAATTTAGTTTAGATTGTATAAAGTTTAGGTTAATTTTCTCTTTTTGTGGTCAAGGTATAGAGCGATATTTAATCGGGACCTCAGATTGAAGATCCAACCATACGGATCTGATCAGGGTGACGATCGGAGTTCAACGACTCCAAGATCGCCTTGATCGGACTTCTGTAGCATCAGATGCAGTCTGAGAAAGATTAGAGGTCAAGGGGAAAGGTGGTGTAAATCTGTACCTTAAATGACAAATTCGACCGCATGGATGGGTTTGGATCGACGATCGCTGTCCAATGGCATAAAAATCAGTCCAATTCGACATCCGTGGCACTACCTACGAGTATATGAAGATGGACAGCTAGGATGGTGCGACATGGCACCATCCCAGCCATCCGCATGTGCCTTCAGCCTGCTCCTCTTCTTCAAAGGCCTCTCCATCGCATGATCTCAGCCGTTGGATCTTGATCCAATGGCCAAGATTCACTCGAGGCTGCACCCCCTCATCATCTGAAGGCAAATGCTCAACGCACCTCAGTCGTTGGATGTTCATCCAACGGCCGAGGATGCTGAGCATTAAAACAACAAAGGGACCAAAAGTCCCCTGTAGCACAGTGGTCGAACGCACTATACACCTCGCAGGCCGCACGTTCGACTTGCAATCAAAGGCTCTCACGGATTTATCTCAACCATGAGATCAGCTAAGAATGGCCCGGATCTGCTAATCAGGCTTATGTGCGATTGGACGCGGCTCTACATGCGCCATTACATGCATAGGCGCACGATGAGAAGGTGAGCACAGAGCATTCTAAGCCATATGATCTCTTGATCTGATGGCTAAGAGTGTGCAAACATGCACAGGTGTTTTGAAGGTTGAAGGCAAGGAGGTGGGGGTGAGCGCGCATCTTCAACCACGTTGGAACTACAGTGATGGTCATAAACCTCACCAAAGACACTGAAATGAATGTTTTAAAGATTGGAAATGTCTCTTTTTCCCTCAACTCTCACATCTATAAAAGGTCACCCCTACTACTCAAATTTCTCATCCCTTCCTTCACCTCTCTCCCTCTCTAAAGCTCTAAAGAAGCTTGTCCCAAACCCGGGATGCTCCCCTAGAGTTAAAATCAAAATTTTTTCCACTTCTCACCCCATTCGTGGAGCTCCCATGGTCATCTTCTCACTCCCATTCTGAAAGTGGATCCTACGATGATGACGATGTCCTGCCTCACCCCCAGTTCTTCCTGCTTCGTTCTCTGTCTTTCGTCTCCACTCTACGTCTTCTAGGCATCCCCATTCTAGCTCATCCTCTAAGTAGCCGACGAGGAGGATAATTTCTCACCTCCTTTCTCTTTACTGCTTTCTAGAGTAGATTTACCACTTTCTAGTTGTAAAACTAATATCTCTGTTATAAAAGTGTTTTTGTTCTCTCTCTCTCTTTCTCTCACTCTCTCTCTTTAGTATAGTATCAATTCATTGTGATTATCCCATCTTAAAACCAAAATTACATAAAAAAATATAATTGCGGATTGCGAATCAAAGTAGCCTCTCTGCGTTCGACCCAAAATTCCTTTTGAGTTTCGGTAAATTTATTTGTTGATGGATTTTCTCGCAAATTGCGCTACAACGATGGGTTTTCCAAACTCAACCTTTTTGAGATAATTTTCTGCTATAACATTTTGGCACTGATGCCGGGGAGGCAATGGATCTCGATTTCCTTTACACATTTCTGTGCACTTATCTGTTTCCTAACTCTCTTTTATTTCTTCTCTATTGTTTTGCAGGTACCTAGATAGGGAATCTTCAAGTTGTAGAAAGGAGTAAAGTGTAGTTGAAGACAACTGTAAGTGCCCCCATTCTTCCCCCCTCCATAGAGTTCATTTCATAACCCTAATTAACCTAGGTGTTCTGATAAATCCTAAGATTAGTTTTGATTGTTTGATTCCCACCTGTACCCATCTCACCCTCCGTATGTAAAAAAAAAATTCTAGAAAAACACAGAGGTACATGACCTCTTCTGATTTTCATACCAACCAGTCAACCGATCTTTGGAACCGGTACACACACATCCAAACACGTAATTGAGTAGAAATCAAATTAGGTAATCATTCGTGTGCTTAACTCAGTGCTGCAGTAGTGCCAATTGTTTGAGTTGTTTGAGCCTCACCACTTCATTTAAAAATAACTCATCAAGTAGCTTCCTTTTAGGGTTTACAATTTAGGTCAATATCAGGCACTCCACTTTATTCTTGATTTTAAAAGGAAAACATCTTCACCCATGATTGAAAGATCTGGTTTGCCTTTGTTTGAACTCACCTAATTCTAAACAATAAAAGTTACTTAAGTAAGATTTGAATGTTAAAATCCACTCATCCGAATAATCTTGCTTGAAAACCCTGGTTGTGCACACACTCGCACGTGTTTAATTGATCATTAAGGGTACAACCCATTCTAAGGGCCCACCACATTCCATAAGCACTACAATCCTACTCATAATATAAAATTAAGTAGACATTGGCCTTAGGACTCGACTGTCTATTTTAGGATATTTTTCAAACTGTGGCACGAATTTGTGACATCTTTTTCTAGAAGGTGCTAAGTTGGGTGGCCGGATTGTCAAACAACTTAAGAAGGCAGGGGTTTGGCATAATTAGTGGCCTTCGGAACATGCTCCCCCTGTCTCGCCATCCCAACATAACCAGCTTTTGGATTAAGGACAACATGAAATTCGTACTGTAGTTTGAATCTATCTTGTTGGTTAGGTCCTTAGGCTACCAAACTTAAGGACATGCTTATTTTGTTGTGTTGCAGGGTTCTTATCCCCAGTCCTTCCGACCTCTTCCTAGTTTATGCTTGGAAAGAAGTCATTAAATCCCCGATTGGAAGGACTATTAGTTCATTCTAGGAGGCATAAGTTTGATTTTGGTTAAATTGATCCCATGGCCGACCAACAACCTCCTCTACCTCAGAATCAACAAGAGATGTTTCAAAGGTAGCTGGAACAAATGTAGCAAATGTAGGAATGGTTCTAGAGAATGCAGAGTGCTCAGCCCTTGAAAGATTTTTACGATCCTTCAAATTACAGAGAATGTCCCGGTGTCCAGATTCCAGCTGGAGATGTAGAAATCAAGCCCCGGGTGTTAAGCTTGATCAAACATATCCATGGGCTTGGATCTAAAGAACCATTTCAGCATTTGGAGGACTTGACCACTTTGGTCCAGACCACCAAAGCACGAAACATGGACGAGGAGCAAATGATCATGAGGCTTTTCCCCTACTCTCTTAGGGATAAGGCTGCACATTGGTTTCGAACAATTGGAAGGCTGATCGCAACTTGGAATGGTCTTAAATTGTCTTTCTTAAAGAAATTCTTTCCAGTCAGGCATACTAATGCACTAAGGCAGGAGATTACTACTTTCGTCTAGTGGTCGGGGGAGCAGTTTCATGGTGCCTGGGAGTGATTACAGGATCTATTGTGGAAGTGTCCACACTACGAGGTGCCGAAATGGCAACTTGTGCAAATCTTTTACCACGGGTTGACTGAGTAACTCAGAAATCACGTGGATGCTTTTTGCAGAGGCAATTTCATCAAAAAAGACGTAGATAGTGAGCATGATTTGTTTGAGGAAATGAGTGAAATTTCAATCAATCATGCCTCCATGGATACGTTTAATCGGTCCCAACAACCCAGATCGAATGTCAATGAGGTCCATGACTCATTCATTTCATATGGAGCTGATTTGTAACAAACTAGATAAGGTGGACCTGGTTACCAAAAGGATGGAGGAGTGGATGGCTAGAAACTCTGTGAACAATTCTCGATCCACTCAATCCCAGAATTCAGGATTCCATTCTTTGTGACCTCCTTCTGGACGGGAGTTCGTGAAACAACTGGATGCGGCTCAACTTGTGAGCCAGCATTACTCTGAAGCCCACGGGTTCCAAACTGGGGCCTTTGATCCCAGTTTTTCTGATCCCTCCCTTTCTTTCTCCCCATCCTCACCCCCTGATATGTCTATGCTGTACAAGAGAACGTTAAGTCCAACCCATATTCAAATGCTTATAATCCGGGTTGGAGGAACCACCCTAACTTCTCTTGGAAAAATCTGAGGCAGAAAACCCAATTTTGACCCAGCAACTATGCTCTGCAAAGACCAATGGGTCAGGGTCATATTTATACTCAGTTGCCCCCGAATCAAGTCAAGCAGCCAATTTGGAATGCCCATCAACTTGTAGGGCAAGCTGATTTGAACCGTCAGATGGTAGAGATGCAAGGATCTATGCTCCAGCTCATGCAACAAATGAAAACCTTGTTGGACAACTTGCAAATCGAGCTCATTGTTAATACCCGTAAGCTCGAATCCTTGCCATCTCAACCCGTACCCAACCCGTGCAACATACAGAATCCAAGCAATCAAGCCCAAGGGTATGGGAATTAGAGGGACCCATACGCACATGCTCAGGTGGTTGAGCAAGGTCCTTCCTTTTTTGTTTCTTCATCAAATCCGGGGTTTCTGGCTAATCAAGACCCTCCGATCTTTCCTAACCCTCCCCAAGACCCAAACTCGTACACATCTACCAACTCTGTTACTTTGAGGAGTGGAAGGCAAACCCAGGACCCACACCTACCCTGCTCTAGTCAAGAAAACCCTAGTAAGCCTGAGGAAAGAAAAGAGAACTCTGAAGAAGAAATCAAGGCTCAGGAACCTGATTCCAAGGATTTGACTCATGTACCTTTTCCTGAGGCCTTGATTAAACCCAGGAAGAAGAAGCCTGTTGATAGTGACGAGGAGCTTTTGAATATATTCAAGAATGTTGAAATCAATATCCTGCTCCTCGATGCTATCAAACACATACCTACTTATGCTAAATTCTTAAAGGATTTATACACCCAGAAGCGTAAGTCGAGAGAATCTGTTCCGAGGAAGGTGATACTCTCTGAGTAGGCTAGTTCTGCTATCCTACATCACCTTCCTCCAAAAAAGAGAGATCTAGGTGCCCTTTTCATGTGTTTTCGAAGATTACACTTTTGATCGGGCACTCTTAGATCTAGGTGCATCCATTAACCTAATTCTAACTTCTCTTTACGAGAAGTTTGGATTAGGTGAACTTCGGCCGACCTCAGTAATGTTGTAGTTAGTAGACCGTTCGGTCACAAATCTGAGAGGCATTATTGAGGATGTTATTGTCAAGGTTAAGGACTTCTATTTTCCTATAGATTTTCTTGTCCTTGACATGGATGTACCTGAGAATTTAAGAAACATGCCCATCATTCTAGGACGTCCATTCCTGGCTACTGCTAAGGCCAATGTCAACTGTGAGAGTGGTGGCATGGAAATTGCCTTTGGGGATCGGAAACTAAAATTGGATATTTTAAAGGTGATTAATAAATTTGAGGATTGTGGATTTATAGAGGAACTCGAGGAAGATCATTTGAAAATTGAAACATGTATGGTTGTATCTGCTATTGAGAGTTCCTCCTGCATCGATGAACCCAACCTACAACCCTCCATGGCAAACTCGCTACATTCTGAAGAGGTTGCTGATTTTGTTCACTTTGAACCTCTTCCTCTTGATCGTCCTAATGAATCTTCATTAGCATCCTCCTTACCTTCCATCTTTGACTTGCCCCAGCTCGAACTGAAATCATTACTTGAGAGTTTGAAATATCAATTTTTAGGACCTAAGAAAACTCTCCTTGTGATTGTCAGTTCTTAAAAGAGGTAATTGGTTGGACCATCTATGACCTTAGGGGGATTGAGCCATCTTACTGCAATCACAAAATTTTCTTGGAAGATGGATCCCACCCTTCTCACTAGATGCAGAGGAGATTGAACCCTTATATGCAAGAAGTGGTCAAGAAGGAAATTATTAAGTGGCTTGATGCAGGAATCATCTATCCGATCTCAAATAGTCCGTGGGTAAATCCCATGCAAATTGTTCTCAAGAAAGCCGAAATTACTGTTGTGACTAATGAGAAAGGAGAATCTGTCACAACTTGTTCAGCTTCTTCCTGGAGAGTTTGTATCGATTATAGGAAGCTGAACATAGCTACCAAAAATGATCATTTCCCTTTTCCCTTCATCGATCAGATCTTTGAAAGATTAGCTGGGCAAAAGTACTTCTATTTCCTGGACTGTTACTCAGGATACAATCAAGTCCCTATCCATCCCGAGGATCAGGAAAAGATGACTTTCACCTATCCCTACAGAACCTTTGCTTTCCATAGAATGCCATTCAAGCTTTGCAATGCAGCTGCGACTTTTCAATGGTGCATGCTAGCCATTTTTTCTAACATGGTAGGAGAATTTATGGAAGTTTTCATGGATAATTTCTCTATTTTTGAAGATTCATTTGAATCTTTCCTGGCTAATCTTGAATTGATCCTTAAAAAATGTATTAAAACAAGATTGGTCCTTAGCTGGGAAAAGACTCATTTCATGACATAAGAAGGTATCATCTTGGGCCATGTAATCTCTGAATGGGGAATTGAGGTCGACAAAGCTAGGGTCGATGTTATTTCCAAACTTCCTCCTCCCATATTTGTTAAACAAATTTGCTCATTTTTCGATCATGTGGGATTCTATAGGAGGTTCATCAAGGATTTCTCGAAGGTTGCTCGACCTTTGAGCAACCTTTTCACCAAAGACATGCCGTTTGATTTCAACGAATTATGTCGTAAGGCATTCGATTTTCTTAAAATGGCAGTCACTTGTGCTCCAGTGTTACAACCACCGATTTGGACAGCCCCATTTGAGATCATGATCGACGCTTCTGATTACGTGGTCGAGGCTACTTTGGGTCAAAAGACCAACAGAAAGCACTCTGTCATCTACTATGCTAGCAAAACTCTGGACAAGGCCTAGAGGAATTACACTATTATTGAGAAGGAATTGCTAGTTGTAGTATTTGCTTTAGAAAAATTCAGGATTATCTCTTGGGGTCTCACGTCATAATTTTCACCGACCACTTAGCTTTGAGACATCTCTTGGCCAAAAAGGATGCCAAACCCTAGCTCACTTAATGAATTCTTCTGCTTCAAGAATTCGATCTTGAAATCAAAGATAAATTCGAGGCATAGAATGTGGTGGTAGATCATCTTTCAAGACTTCTAAGTGATTCTTCTCGTCCGAATATTCCGATTACTGATACTTTTCTAGATGAGACTATTCCGATAGTTTCAGGTGTCCAAACCCCTTGGTTTGCAGACATAGTAAATTATTTGGCTGTTGGTCAAATCCCCCAAGATTGGACCAAGTAACAGTAGGATAGACTCAAATTTGAGGCCATATTACTTCTGGGATGACCTTGAACTGTATCGCATCGACTTTTTTTAGATTATTCACCGATGTGTTCCGGAGAATAAGTTTCAAAGCATACTTGAGTTCTGCCATGCATCTGCATGTGGTGGACATTTCTCTGGGAAAAAGATGGTTGTAAAAATACTTCTCTCTGGATTCTATTGGCTATCTTTATTCAAGGATGCCAGGAATTCTCGAGGTCGTGTTCCTGATGCCAGGCACTTGGGAGCATAGCCAAGAGAGACATGATGCCTCTAAACCTGATTCTTCCCATCGAAATCTTCGACGTTTGGGGCATCGATTTCATGGGACCCTTCCTCCCTTCATTTGGACACCAGTACATTCTCATTGCTGTTGATTATGTGTCCAAGTGGATCGAGGCTATTCCCACCAGAAATAATGAACACAAAGTGGTCATGAATTTTGTCAAGAAGAATATCTTTAGTTGGTTTGTGATTCCAAGGGTCATCATTAGCGATGGTGGTACTCACTTCGTTAATGCCCAGTTCTGTAATTTAGTGGCAAAATATGGGGTAAATCACTGAATCTCCACATCTTACCACCCTCAGACGAACGAACAGGCTGAGATCTCCAATCAGGAGATCAAGAACATTCTGCAAAAAATGGTTAGACCTGATCGAAAAGATTGGACTCAAAAGCTTGAGGATTCTCTTTGGGCCTACTGTGCAGCATACAAAACACCCATCGGCATGTCTCCATTTCAACTGGTGTATGGAAAGGCGTGCCATTTTCCCATAGAGATTGAACATCGGGCATTTTAGACGATTAACAAATGCAACTTTGATTTAAGTTTGGCTGGAAAGACCAGGAAACTGCAACTATTTGAGTTGGAGGAGATTAGAAATGATGCATACTAGCATGCCAAGATCTACAAGGCTTGGACCAAAGCTCTTGATGACCAACTGATTTCCCACAAGAGCTTTGAGCTGAACCAGAAGGTTTGGCTCTTTGATTCTCGACTTAAGCTCTTTCTCGACAAGCTAAGGTCAAAGTGGAACGGTCTGTTCATCATCGATCGAATATTTCCCAATGGAGCCATTGAGATCTCTGACCCAAAGATGAGTAATTCTTTCAAGGTCAATGGACAACATCTAAAACCTTATGATGACCATGTTATTCCAAAACCCATCTCAGACAAGGTTACTTTAACCTTAATGTGACTTCTTTAGCTGGACTTCGCCTAGCTGATGGCATTAAACTTAGCACTTGTACAGTTTAACTCAGAGCTAACCCGAACATCATGGAATACAGGTGATATTTTCTTCATTCTACCCTGCTTCTCATGCCTTTTATTTTCAATGAGGACATTGCATTAGCTAAGCATGGGGGAGTGGATTCATTTCTGAATCATTTTGTCAGCTCTATGGAATTCTTGTAAATTCTGTTTATTTTTCTCTTTATTTATTAAAATAATAAAAAAATTAAATTAGGAAAAGAATACTTGGACATTAGGATTTTTCAACCTTAGGAAATAATACAGTAGGATCTGAACGCTTAGACCCTTCAAGTCTTCAGGCTTAATCTACCTGGGTGTCCACTAAAATGTGGATTTGTTTCTCGAGTCCTCGCCAGTCTGAATGTATTCCTAATTTAATTAAATAAGTTGGGATGATAAGTACACGACTTATCAACCCACCTCTGATTTGAGGGGACTTCAAGTTTAAGCATCTACACACTATTTGCACTGACTCACTTTTTGATGATTTTAATGGAAATTGGGCAGCTAATGAACCTTCTAAGGTGGTATGGCTAGTAAGTTATCATAGGTAACAACCCATTAGTCGATTGTCCAGAGCTTAGTCATATGACCATTCTTTTCCTATTTCCTTTAGGTAAATCTTAGATCAAGGAAGCCACCTACTTAGAAAAAAAGGAAAAAATTGAAAAATATCCAAAAGAAAAGAAAAAGAAATAGAAAAGGAGAAAAGAAAAAAATAGAAATAAGCCACACTTCACTGCACGAGTATGGCTGGCAAGTTATCGTGGGTAACAGCCATTCGTCGGTTGTCCAAATCCCAGCTCAAGAAATGCACGCATAATTCCTAAACACTTAGGAAAAAGAAGAGAAATAGAATAAGCTGGGGAGATATATACTAGGTTCACCCTTGTGTTGACCCCATAAAAATTAAAGTAGGGAGAAAGCTACCGGTCAAATAGATACACCTTTAGGCAGAATTCTTTTCATGGTCGCCTAAGGGCGTAGAAACCCGAAGTTTGTTCTGATTGCCGATCAGTGAGTCTGACACTTTTCACAAAAAGATGCTTAGAACTTAGAGTTCTCATCGAGTCTTGGGTAGGTTGAGTAGCCATAGAAAGCTGCTCGGAAACCTTAAACTCAAAAATTCAAAAAAAGAAAAAGAAAAAGAAGAAAAAGATGCTTCTACTTTTGAATAAGGCGAGGGCTTGAGGCGGTCTGCATTTTGATAGACACCCGAGCACTGTTGTGTCTCTGTAGTTCAGGTCTTAGTTGAAATCCCTAAGTGTTAAAAAATAACTTTTGTTAGTTGGGAGCGAAAGGCGAAAAAAAATTAGGGAGGATGGAAGGGAGAAGCTCTGGTGACTACGGCGGTGACAAGGGTTGGTCAACCTGGCGGTAAAGAGCATGGCAGAGGAGAGATCATAGAGGGGTTACCTCAAAAGGAAGGAGTCATGTGGACAGAGGGAGGGTAGTAAAGGAGGAGTGGAGAAGGGTTAATAGGGAGATTGTGTGTTTTCGCTGATGATGGCAAGGACACATGGCAGCAGTCTGTCGATCTCCTCTGGTCTGCTTGGCATGTGGAGACCATGGTCACAAGTGAGATGTTTACATAGGGAATAGAGGGAGATCTGGAGAGGGGGATGCTCTTCGCCCTAGGCTGGTATATAGAGAAGGCCCGCCTCTGTCACTTGATGCATATATGGGTCATTCCATTAATGTGGAGGTCCCAATCTCTGAAGATATTAGGGTTTCTGAACTAGTGCTTAGAGGTGCTCTAGTCAAAGAAGTGATGACTGGAAACTCCTCGCTGGAGCGTCTCCAGCTATTGGTAAGATCGCTATCCCTATCTGTTGAAAGTTGTAAGATTACCACTCTTTTTCCCACATAGTTTGTGTTTTTGGTTTGGGCATGATCGATGTGGAATGCCTTAGGTTTCAATCGAGTGTTTTTGAGAATGTAACTGTGTTATGGAGATTGGTGTCGCCTTTTGATGGTGCATTGTTAGAATGACCACCTCAGAGAGTTGGGTCTCGATTGGGGAGGTTGGAAATCAGAGGCCTACCATTGCATCTGAGATCGAAATATGTGATCGCATCCATGATAACAAGGTTCGTAAATTTGGCTGAAGATGCGGAGGTTAGTTTATGAAAAGGAGATGGTCGTTAGCTATGTGTTAATGTTGATGTCTTTAGAGGTGGGTCGGTACTAGAGAAGATTGTACTGCACTGTGGAGGCAGTTCATGGCTAATACAATTGCGGTTTGGATGTGTGGAGGTAGATGTCCAGGAGAAAGATGGGAAGAAGACTTATGCAGATGCTGTGAGGAGGAACTCAATCAGGAGCAGTTGGGCCGAGACCCACCAGAGGAAGCACCTAACCCAAAAAAGAGGAAGGAGCACCATCACACGGGGGTGGAAGAGGAGATGTCTGACATGAAGAGCGACCAACCTGCAGCTGAAGAGAATTCAGCTGTGGGGGTTCTAAAAGAGATCCCAGTTAATTTGCTGAGACAACACCCTTCCTTTTAGGCTGTAGAAGGGTTGAAGTTTGGGGTTGGAGCTACATCAAAATATACTCTGGGTAGATCCCCATACAAGCTAAGGCAAAGAAGGAATGTTGATTCTAGAAGGATGGATGAAAACTCTATAGCAGCAGTGCTTAGAGTGGAACGATCCCAACAAGAAAACGAGGGGTTTCTCAGGAGGGGAGATGAGAGTCCTCTCATGGAATGTGCATGGGTTACGTAACAGGGTCCGAAGAGCCTCACTTGCAAGATATTTAAGGGAATGGGAGACTGACTATGCACTTATCCAAGGAACACATATTAAGGATGATAATAGTCCAATGTGAAATGAAATGAAGAGGGTTGGTAGTACTGATTGTGTGAATCTGAATGCATAAGGGAGGTCTGGTGGGGTGGCCATTTAGTGGAGGAAGGCTTGTCTAGAAGTGATTGAGACATTCAAATCTAGGCATGTGATCACTTGTAAGTGCAAGATGGTTCAGGGAGAGTTGGAGTGTGTAATTACTAGGGTGTATGGACCATGTGCTACGAACTCTCGATATGAACTATGGAAGGATCTTTCAGCGATTGCAACTCATACATGAGGGCTCCCATGGCTGATAGGAGGCGATTTCAACTACACATTGATAGGAACAGACAGAGCAAGTGGCCTGATGGATAGTTCATTGCTGGGATTTCAATTGATTGTGCAAAATTTAGGTTTGAATGAGTTCCCATCTGCTTGTGTGGAGTTTACTTGGAGAAATGGAACTGGTTTGAAATCAAAATTAGATAGGTTCTTCGGGAATGTAGACCTGATGGAAAGATTCCAGCTATCATCTGTGGCTGGTCTGGAGTGTCCTTTCTTAGACCATACACCATTGGTCTGGGATAGTGGCAAGAATGATCAAGTTGGTTCTTATTTCAAATTTAGACGCTTGTGGCTCAGAGAACTAGGATTCCATGAAATGATTGCATCATGGTGGCGAGCGAAACAGGTGGAGGTTATAGCTACAATTAGATTGGCCTCAAAGCTCACTTCTATGCGAATAATGTTAAAGGAATATGGATTTGCTATTGCTATGGAGAAAGAGAAGAAATGCCATGAAGCCCTCTTGCAAGTGCAGCAGCTGGATGCTAAGGAATTGACCTCCATTCTGTCTGAACATGAACTGGAAACACAGAAATGGCAGGAGGTGATAGCTGAAGAAGATTTGAAGAGGGAAATGGATTGGCGTGAACGCTTTAGACAATTATGGCTCGAAGAGGGGGACGCCAACACTAAATACTCTCACATGGCAGCCAGTTCACGTAGAGGACAATTATATTTCATCAATTGTTGTGGGAGATCTGAGAACGTCCTCTCTGCAGGAAGATTTGAGCAGTAGCCATTAGATACATCAAGAATACCTCTTGGGCTGTAGGCAGGGGTGACTGGAGGATGGCTAGGTCGATTTTACCATGAATCTCCAACGAGGTAATCTGGTGGCTACTATATCTGAAAAAGAAGTGCAGGAGGCCATTAGTGACTTGAACAATGAGGGCTCTCCAGGTTTGGATGGAGTGCAAGTTTTTTTTTACAAGGAATTTTGGAATGTATTAAGAGTAGAGGTGATGGAGGTAGACAGGGAGTTTGAAAGTGGCAATTATGGTTTCGATAAGAGAAATTGATCGTATCTCTTCTTACTTCCGAAAAAATAAGGTGCAGACAACTTCCCAGATTTTAGGCCCATTGCACTCTCGAACTCTATATACTTGGTGGTGAGTAAAGTTCTGGCAAATAGACTTCGGAGTGTAATGCAGGATCAGATTCTTCCAATCCAATCTGCTTTTCTCCCCGATAGGTCATTGCAAGAGTCTTTCATCATGGCTTAGGAAATGGTGATGGGATGACACTGTAGAAAATATAAGGTGTTTCTTTGGAAGGTTGACTTCCGGAAGGCTTATGACTTGGTGTTGTGGCATTATTTATGGGGAGTCTTCAAAAGAAGAGGCTTTCCATCCACATCGCTACAATGGATGAAAAGATGCATCACTACTGCCTCTTTCACGCCCTTGATAAATGGTAGACCATGTGGGGCATGGATTCAACCGCAATGCAAGGTTAGGCAAGGATGCCCGCTTGCACCACTTGTTTTTAACCTTATGGTTGACACTTTAGCGAGGTATGCTTGCAAGATATTAGGGGTTGGTATGATCATAGGCTATTCCATCTCTAATCGGAATGTCATGGCTCCTGTATTATAATATTCCGACAACATGATCTCTTTTGTAGAGGGGAAAGAGCAGGAAGCACGAGCACTGCTGCACATGGTCAAGATTTTTGGGGAAATATCCAGTCTGAAATTGAATGGGGACAAATCATCTTTGGTCAATTTTGGGCTTTTTAGTGATGAACAGATGGCCATATCTTCTATTTTAGGTACGCCACTGGTTACTCTTCCAATCAGATACTTGGGCTTGCCTCTGAAATGCACCAAATTAAAAAATAAGTGATTAGAATATCTTGTTTGGTAAAATCTCAATCAAACTGGAAGGTTGGAGCAACAGATACTTATCCAAGGGAGGCAGGCTTATTCTCTTAAATTCTGTGATTACCTCCATCCCAGCTTTCTTCTTTTCTCTATTCAAATCACCTAAATCCATTTGGAAGTGCATTGATGTGATGCGGAAGTGATTCTTTTGGAAGGGATCGAACCACGAAGGTAAATTTTTACAACCCCTGAAGTGGGATAAACTGTGTATGCCCAAAGAACATGGTGGAATGGGGATAAAATCCCTTAAAGAATTCTATGATGCATTACTTCTTAAGTGGGCCACCAGATTACTTAATGATGAGATTAAGAACTGGCCAGTCCTTATTAAAGAAAACTATGGTAGTTCTCAAAGCTCTTTGAACCGACTTTCTCCAATCAAACCATCCCCTTTTTAGAAATTTGTGGTACAAGCAATGAGGGACAATTGGCAGATGTTTCAGTCGGTGTTAGGTGATGGTTGCTTTTTCAGTTTCTGGTAGGAGGAATGGTCGACTTTGGGACTACCGAAGGATGCTTGTCCAAGAGTCTATGCAGCTGCAACAAGTAAATGGGACCCGATCAGTAGGTTTTGGTCTGAGTTGGAGGAGTCTTGGCAGATTGATGGGGGTGACTCAAGCAGAGAAGGCACCAAAACTTGGGGGGAGAAGTCATGGCTGCAGCTGGATTTGAAGGCCTTCAGACCAGTGGCTGGTTTAGAAGATAGCAATCGATGGGATGGGTTCTTCACTCTAGCCCAAGCATATGACAAGATCATGATGAGGTCTATTTCTGATGAGGCAGATATGATAGGATGGAAACTATGGTTGTTGAAGATCCCATTAAAAGTCCAAATATTTCTGTGGCTATGCAGAAGGGATGGATTGATTATAGGGAATCTCAGAATAGGAGGATGGGTATTGCCTTATAGTCTTGGCTACTTTGTAGATTACCCACCAACAGCTCTACTCACATTTTCTCCTCGTGTGTGGTGACTGATGCGATTTGGAGAAGAGTTTGTAAGGAACCTCTCCACATGTGGGATATCCTATGGCATAACTTTTTGATGCGTGATAAGCCACGTATTCATATGGCGGTAGTGATGTGGTGTGTTTGGAGAGCGAGAAATGAGTTTTTGTTTTAGGAGAGGTCGATTTGTGTGGAACAAATCATAAATGTGTGCTGGTCCCTCATACATGTGTGGGAATTTGTATTGTAAGTTTCTACTTTAGTTTCGAGGAATAAAATGCTCTCTCGGATTACTATCGTAGAACGCTAGCTTTCCTTTTTGTTTAAAAAAAAAAAAACTTTTGCCCAAGAAATCTAATTCTAATTCTCTTATAAATAGCATGTAGTTTTGCTAGGGACTAGCAAAAGATAGGCATGGGGGTGTGATGTAAACATGTTTATATCACATAAACCATCTATTTATGCATGTTCTCAGGCGTATAGTTGCATCAAACAATATAAGTATTGCATAACATGCATCATCTTGCATTTAGTTTAGATTGTATAAAGTTTAGGTTAATTTTCTCTTTTTGTGGTCAGGGTACAGGGCGATATTTATTTGGGGCCTCGGATTGAAGATCCAACCATACAGATCTGATCAGAGCGACGATCGGAGATCAACGACTCCAAGATTGCCCCGATCAGACTTCCATAGTATCAGATGAAGTCTGAGAAAGATCAGAGGTCAAGGGGCAAGGTGGTGTAAATTTGTACTCAAACGACAAATCCGATCACACGGATGGGTTCATATCAACGATCGTAGTCCAACGGTGAGAAAATCAGTCCAATTCGACATCCGTGGCACTACCTACGAGTATATGAAGATGGACAGCCAGGATGGTGCCACGTGGCATCATCACAGCCATTCGCACGTGCCATCAACCCTCTCCTCTTCCTTAAAGGCCTCTCCATCGTGCAATATCAGCCGTTGGGTCGCGCCCCCTCCTCATCTAAAGGCAAAACTCAATGCACCTCAGCTGTTGGATCTTCATCCAATGGCCGAGGGCACTGAACGTTAAAACAACAAAGAGACCAAAAGACCCCTGTAGCGCAAGGGTCGAACGTGCTATGCACTTTGTAGGACATGCATTCGACTCGCAATTAGAGGTGCACGCAGATTTATCTCGACTGTAAGATCAGCTACGAATGACCTGAATCTGCCATTCAGGTGCATGTGCAATTGGACGCAGCTCTGCAAGCGCCATCGCACGTGTAGGAACGCGATGAGAAGGCGAGCTCAAAGTGTTCTAAGCCATCCGATCTCTTGATTAGACGATTGAGAGCGTGCAAACATGCATAGGTGTTTTGAAGGCTGAAGGCAAGGAGGCGAGGGCATGCACGCGTCTTCAGCCACATTGGAGCTACAGTGACGGTCATAAACGTCACTAAAGACACTAAAATGAATGTTTTAAAGCTAGGAAATGTCTCTTTTGCCCTCAACTCTCACATCTATAAAAGGGCACCCCTACTACTTGAATTTCTCATCCTTTCCTTCACCTTTCGCCCTCTCCAAAGCTCTAAAGAACTTTGTCCCAAACCCGGGATGCTCCTCTAAAGTTACAAACAAAATTTTGTCCACTTCGCACCTTGTTCATGGAGCTCCTGTGGTTGTCTTCTCACCCCCATTCTGGAAGTGGATCCCGCGACAACGACCTCCTGCCTCGCCCCTAGTTCTTCTCGCTTTGTTCTCCATCTTTCGTCTCCACTCTACGTCTTCCAGGTGTCGCCTGTTCCGATTCGTCCTCCAAGCAGCTCTCGAGGGGGACAATTTCTCACCTCCCTTCTCTTTACTACTTTCTAGAGTAGATTTACCACCTTCTAGTTGTAATATTTTCAACTTTTTAGTTGCAAAAACAATATCTCTGTTATAAAAGTGTTTTGTTCTCTCTCTCTCTCTATCTCTCTTTCTCTCTCTTTATCTCTCTCTTTAGTATAGTATCGATTCATTATGATTATCCCATTTTAAAACCAAAATTACACAAAAAAATATAATTGGATATTATGAATCAACATAGCCTCCATATGTTCAACCCGAAATTCCTTTTGAGTTTCGGAAAATTTATTTGTTGACGGATTTTCTTGCAAATTGTGCTACAACGATGGGTTTTCCAAACTCAATCTTTTTGATTCGATCGCATGTGTGCCTGATTGGCAGATCCAGACCATTCGTAGCTGATCACATGGTCGAGATAAATCTACGCGTGCCTCTGATTGCAAGTCGAATGCGCATCCTGTGAAGTGTATAGCGCGTTCGACTGTTGCGCTACAGGGGACTTTTGGTCTCTTTGTTGTTTTAACACTCAACGCCCTCGGCCATTAGATTATGATCCAATGGCTGAGGTGCATTGAGCAT
Organism: Thalassia testudinum; assembly: GCA_037157565.1. Taxonomy (NCBI): domain Eukaryota; kingdom Viridiplantae; phylum Streptophyta; class Magnoliopsida; order Alismatales; family Hydrocharitaceae; genus Thalassia; species Thalassia testudinum. The sequence goes on from JAZHRO010000014.1 coordinate 45,658,128, forward strand.
TTGCCTTCAGATGAGGAGGGGGCGCAGCCTCAAGTGAATCTCAGCCATTGGATCAAGATTGAACGGCTGAGATCGCATGATGGAGAGGCCTTTAAGGAAGAGGAGCAGGCTGATGGCACATGCGGATGGCTGGGATGGTGCCACGTGGTACCATCCAGGTTGTCCATCTTCATGTACTCGTAGGTAGTGCCACGGATGTCGGATTGGATCGATTTTAACGCCATTGAACTGCGATCGTTGATCTAAACCCATTCGTGTGGTCGGATTTGTCGTTTGAGGTACAGATTTATACCACCTTGCCCCTTGATCATAGATCTTTCTCGGACTACATCTAATACTATGAAAGTCCGATCAGGGCGATCTTGGAGTCGTTGAACTCTGATCGTCGCCCTGATCAAATCTGTACGATTGGATCTTCAATCCAAGGCCTCGATTAAATACCACCCTGTACCCTAACCACAAAAAGAGAAAATTAACCTAAACTTTATACAATCTAAACTAAATGCAAGATGATGCATGTTATGCAATATTTATAATGTATGATGCAACTATTTGCCTAAGAACATGCATAAATAGATGAATTATGTGATATAAACATGTTTACATCAAGGCGTGATCATCCTTGATGAAGTGCGAAGAGGCCAGTGACGTAGGTGCGCCATCCAATGGCCTAAGACGCATGGCGAGATGCCTCTAGAAGTTTGGGCCAATGTGAGGGGTGGCTATGATGGTGCCACATGGCATTATCATGGTTGTCCATCTTCTCTCTTTTGTAGACGATGCTATAGGCCTTCGATCGGGATGATGCTTACGCCGTTGGATTGCAATCGCTGATTCGGATCCATCCATGCAGTTGGATTTATCATCTGAGGTCTGGATTTTCACCTATTTGCCTCTTGGCTCTTTCTCTTCTATAGACTCCATAGGATGCTATGGGAGTATGATCGATGTGATCTTGGAAGCATTTGACTCTCATCGTTGTTCTGAGCAGATCTGTAAGGTTGGATCGATCATCCGCAGCCTCAAATTACTTGCAATTATTAATATCTCTAAGTTAGAACATAATACGACATTATTATTTACAAAACTAATAAATCAACTATGATGCAAAGAATGATGCGAATGCATAAGTTAAGCTAGGTTCTAACTTAATTCAGGCAAATTAGGACCTATGATTGCTGCGCAATCATACCCCAATGCCTAAATCTTGGTAGTCCCTAGCAAGTGCAAAACTAAATGCATTCTATCAAGAGTTTGACTAAGGGTTTATTTCTTTTTGTTTCATCCAGAAATTTAGAATCCAGATGACCGTGAATGTGTAGTTGTGTAGCTTCTGTAATGGAATTAAGCAAAAAGTCAACTGACATTTAAAGCTTGTACTTGACCCTCAGTAAAATTTTGCTGTGATAGGCAAACATCTTCTCTCGAGGACATAGAATATCCTCTAGTTTTAGCCCCGACTTTTCGACTTAGGTTGAAGATGTCTGAGTTAACTGATTTTGTATTTGGTGGCTCATTTTCTTCTGGTGCTACATAGAGATTTCCAAATTATTAAATAGATCAACTTAGAGGGAGGCTGGAAAACTGTGCTCTCTTAAGTCTTTTGTACTTTTTCTTCTCTCTCTCTTTTTCCTTTTTCTTTTCTTCTTTTCTTTTTCTCATTCTCTTTTTTCTTTTTATTTTCTTTTTCTTCCTGAGCTCACATCTCACCAGTTTTGTGGATATATTTGGTGGTCTCTCTTGGCATTACACTTCAATTAGGTTCTGATAACCCTATGACTAAGTTAGAATTCCTTAGCCCATATTTTGGCATTCATAAATACAGGAAAAGTAGGTCAAGGTTGTATTTGGTGGATTGTGAAGATGATAGGTGTTGTTGCCTCAATGTACTTGGCTTAACACAACTCACACTTATCAATATGGCAAGATTTTTTTTTCTTCTTTTTTCCCTTTCTTTTTTTTATTATTTTTCTTTTTTTTCTTCTTTTTGTTTATATACTAATATAATTCCATATCTTCTAACATAATGCAAGCATACATACTTTTATTCATGAAGCATTATTCGGGATTAGAGATGTTCAAGAGGATATCGGGTTGCTTATTTGGTGGAAGTGCCTTCTCTCGGCACCAGGAAGGGAATGGTTAGGACAGTGTTGATAAACTCACATAAATTCATGATAAAATGCTTACTTATGTTAGTTCCTAGGCTTAGCATTGCACATCATGTTATAAATACTGCATAACATCCATTGCATGGCATTTAGGATAGTTGCATGTTTTGTATATTAATTCCTTCATTTTATATGGCCAAGAGGAAATGCGACATCCTTATGGACTTCAGATGAAAAATCCAACCGTATGGATGGATCCGAAGCGACGATTGCAGTCCGACAATGCAGAAATCACCTCAATCCAAGCATCATGGTATCCTCTGCAAGTAATGAAGGGTGGACGGTCCAGATGGTACCACTGGCACCATCTGGAGAGCCCAAGGCCACCCGCCACTTCTCCAAAGGTTGATCATCAAGTGATCTCAACCGTTGGATGAGAATCTAACGGTTGAGAGAGCACCCTCACTACGTAGTCAGAAATCCTCTTCATGACGCACAGGGAGATGTGGCGCATTGGTTGATGCAGTGGTTCAAAAGGAAGGGGCGCGGGTTCGAATCCTCGCAGCCCCCTCCCAATCTCAATTCAGCCACATGCATAGCAGTAGCAGCAGCAGCGCAGCGCGTGCACGCCGCGCATGCCAGCGCATGACAGTGCGCACATAGTAGGGCACCGCGTGATCAGCGTGCGTGATGGCTGGACAACACGTGGGCGAGCTTTCAGTGACAGCTAGGCTGTCCTACAGTGACGCTTACAGCCGTCGCTACTTCATTGCACACCAGCAAAGCTAGCTAAGGGCGTGAGTGGATGTGAGCTATCTACAGCAACATTTCCAGCGATAGTCTCCAAGTCACTAAAGGTCCTTTAACCTATTTTTAGCCTTTTCTCCTCTACTATAAAAGGACCTACACCCCATCCCTTCCAAGCCATCTCTATCTACTTTACTCCCACCTACTCCTGAGCTCTAGCAAGCCTACCAATGCTCCATTAGAGCTTATTCTCAAACTGCCAAAGCACCTATTAGTATAGCAAACCTCTGCCCCACTAAATGCTCCTCCAACTTCCCATCCCCCTTCATAGGTCACCTTGAAGTCATCCTCCCACCTCCATTCTGGTAGAAGATCATCTCCATCTTCACACCTCCATTTCGGAGCCACGCCGAAGCTTTCCTCAACCCGATGTCCTCCTGTATCTCACCTCCGTCATCCTGCTCCTCACCTCCTTTGTTCGAGCTTCCACCAGATGCCGTCATCTCATCGAGTAGCCACTTTGGGAGATTTCTTCTCACCCCCTTCTCTTTTTATGCTTTCATAGTTTATTGTAATTGACATTGGAAGTGATATATATCAGATTTGTTCTATATATCTTGTGATTCATTTTGCTTGTCTTCTTCTTTCAAAATATAAAAAAATAACAAAACCCTAAAATACCAAAAACAAACAAACGAAGTGCGATTTTCAATAAAGTAAATGTCGCCTCCCTATGTTCGACCCGGGACTCCCTTGGAGTTTCGATATAAATTTTATCTGATCGATGTGTTTTGCAACTATGATGGCAGGTTACTTGTAACCCCGATTTCTAACACGTGAAACTTGTGCGATAATTTTGGTGCCATTGTCGGGGAGGCAACGGAATTTACTATATTGTTTATTGCGTTTCTTTGAATTTACATAGCACTAACCCTACTTGTCTTTGATCTATTGTCTTGCAGGTACCCTTGCATGGAGATCCAAGTGCGGTAGATTAGAGTAAAGTGTGGGTAGAGTACTCTGTAAGTGTCCCCCACATCCCCCCCAGTAGTTCATTTCGCCACACTCATAACCAAGACCTAATCTACTTAGGTGTTTGCATAAACCCTAGGATAGAATTATTTGTCTTGTTTGCCACCTTCATCCACCTCACCACCGCATATAAAAAAAATAAAAAAAAAGAGACATTTTGTGGGATGAGTCAATATACACACTCTATACACCTACATTTGAGGCACATAATCGGACTTGATTTTCATCTACTCAACTAGGTTTTCTACCTGTGGACCCAGTACATGAAGTCAACACATAAAAGGGTAGAAATCATATTAGGTTAACCACCTTTTGTGTGCCTTAATTGGTGGTGCATTTGAGCTAATTGATTGAATTGTTTGGGCTGCACCACCTAAACTAAAAGAGGTTCATTTTCTAGCTGCCCCATAGGATTCAATAATTAGGTCAACCATGTACTTCATATTTTTCTTGATTTCTAAAGGAAAATACTTGAACACGTGCTTTCAACAACAAACTTGGTTAGCCTTACAAAACTTGGTTGAAAACACCTAATATTTGAATCCTAAAAGCTATTAAGCAAGATTCGAATCTTAAAACTCACTTCATCATTAATAATCTTGCTTGAAAACCTCTTGGTTGTGCACATTCACATGTTCTCAAACAAATCATTAAGGGTACAACCCATTAAGCGCCCATGACATTCAAGAGCACCAATTCCCCAAGCCTAACTAAAATCAATTAGACGTTGGCCCTAAGGATTCATTCACTCGTTGGGATCCAGATTGAGATTATTCACGATTAACCTGCTTATACTTGTCAATCTGATGTCTAGCTAGGGGAGTAGCATCAAATGACCGTGGCTGGGGGGTACACTAGGAACCGGAGGTGCAAGCCAAAGGAAGAACCTTCTCCCCAATCCCTCCTTCTAACTGGTTAGATTGCCTGGACATAAGTAGAGTAAATTGTTCATAATCTTAGGATGGATTTTGAGAGTTAGTAGACCTTAGGCTATCCCATCTAAGGACAGGCTTGTATTCTTTTGCTGTAGGGTCCCTCTTTTCCCTGTCGTTCTGACTTCCTTCTAGTGTATGCTTGGGAGGAGGTCATTGAACCCTAGATTGGAAGGACCTTTAGACCATTCTAGGAGGCAGAGGTTGAGCTATAGCTAAGTAGATCCCATGGCTAATCAACAACTATCTCCCCCACCTCCGAACCAGCAGGAGCTGATTCAGAAGCAGTAGGAAGAATTGCAGCAGATGCAGCAATGGTTCCAATGTATGCATGGTCAGGGCACTCGGCCCTTGAAGGATTTTTACGATCCTTCAAACTATGGGGAGTGTCCTGGCATCATGATTCCCATTAGAGACATAGAAATCAAGCCCTAAGTCTTAAGTTTGATTAAGCCTTTCCATGGGCTTGGCTCGGAGGATCCATTCCAGCACCTGTAGGATCTGACCACTTTGGTTCAGACCACCAGAGCAAGGAATGTGAATGAAGAGCAAATGATCATGAGGCTTTTCCCCCACTCTCTCAGGGATAAGGCCGCACATTGGTACCAGACTATAGAAAGGCTGATTGAAACTTGGGCTCCTCCTAAATCAGCTTTCTTGAAGAAATTCTTCCCTATCGGAAGGACCAATGCCTTGCGACAGGCGATTACCACTTTCGCCTAGCGGCCGGGGGAACCGTTTCATGGTGCCTGGAAGCGATTCCAAGAACTTTTGAGGAAGTGTCCACACCACGAGGTGCCGAAATGGCAACTTGTGAAAATTTTCTATCATGGGTTGGTTGAGCAATTTCGTAATCACGTGGATGCTTCTTGTGGAGGCAATTTCCTCAATAGGGATGCTGGCGAAACGGTGGCAGCAACTAGCTTTTCTTAAGTCGTTGTAGTACAGATAGTTATTGCCATCATTTGCTAATATATAATTTTTTTACTCGGAAAATAAAGAGTTCCCGAGGTCGAACTCAGGGAGCAAGTTGTATTCTAGAGATATACATGTTCTATTACAAAAATAAAGAGAGAGAGAGAGATGAAGGTTTGGCTTCTTCTTCTTTTCTTCTTTGTCTTCTCTTTAGCTTTTGTTCTTCCTGTTCTTTTTTTCTTGCTTCAGATCTCCCTTCCGTGCTCTTCTTCTTCTTTTCTTCTTGCTTCTCTTCTTCTTCTGCTTGGCTGCTCCGTCTCTCTTCTTTTCTTCTTTCTTCTTTGTCTTCACCTGTCTTCAGGACGTCATCTGATTTTCCAATCAGACGACTTAACCCGCGGATGCTACAGTGTTGCTTCAGTTCTTCTTCCTCAGTCCTCTGCTTCGGGCAGCCCTGGCTGCTCTTCTTCCTTGAGTCTTCTTCTCCTCTGTTCAGCGGGCGTCTTTCTTCTTCTTCTCTACCTGCACACTTGCACAGCTTGATCAGAGGGGCAAAACCTAATTCTACCCTCTCCCCCGCGTTTCTCTCTCACGGAAGCCGCTCTTAGGAAAGCTCTCCCAGAGCTGCCGGGTGTTCGGGTACGGGTCGTGCCCGGGTCCAGGCCCACCGGCGTGCGTGGTGGGCGAGGAGTGCAGGTCGGGCTTAGTCAGGTCGGGCCAGGTCTGCGGGGCGTGGTCGCGGACGAGGCCGGGTCGAGCGGGTAAGTGGGAGGGACCTCACCCCGTGCTCAGGAGGCAACGAACCTAAGGCACTTTTTGCCTTTATGCGGGCGCGCTCCTCTGAAAATTTCCGAGGTGGGACTAAATGTCCCACCCCAATTGGACGCCCGCAGCTGAAGACGCTGCAGGAGTTCGCGGTTGCACGCGAGGCCTTTGCCCCTGCTGCAAGCCTGGGACGCTTTGCGGAGATGCCCTGCGCAGCCTGGGAGTCGAACCTGGGCGAATCGCACCTGGAGCTGCAGGTTGAAGGTGCTCCTTCCACGCAGCAATGGCGACGGCGGTCGAGATACCTGTCCACAGAGGAACGGCCTCTCGGCCTAATCAGATACGCGGAGAACCTTCGCCATGGCACGGCGAAGGTGGTGGGGGGTCTGGCAGGCGGCGGGGCGGAGCGTGAGGGTCTCCCTAGGTCAAACTGCGGGCGGAGAAGTGGGTTTGTTCGGGGGGTCTGCAGAGAGCGAGTGGCGGGAAGTGGAAGGGCGGAGGTTGATCAGGGTGAGTAGGCGGAGGTTCTGTGAGGGTCGGTGAAGCGTATAGGGCTGTGGAGCGACGGGGGCGTCTCGCCGGAGTTTGGCCGGAGACGAAGGGGGTGACGGTGGACAGGAGCGGTCGAGGGTTTAATCAAATAAAAGACAGTGAGGAAAAGAAAGAGGGGGAGATGGGGAGAAGTTCTGACCTAGCTACGGAGATGAAAGGGGCTGGAGCAAGGCGGCAGTCGTATCGACTGTCGCCGGAGAAGAAGATGCCCAGGGGAAGGGGCGGCGGCGAGGAGAGGGCCGGAGAGGTGCCAGCTGGGTGCGGCGTGGTGTGGGAAGAGCGAGGGAGGGCAACCCTGCAGCTGGTAGTGCGGCAGAGCGACGAGGAGGAAGAGGAGAGGCCGCCGGAGCTGGAGGGCTTCCTGTCGGAGTGGGAAGAGAGGAAGTGGGGGTCTTTCTCCGTCAGGACCGAGCTGCTGAGAACGGCGAAGCGACAGGGGTATTTATAAGGGCGGAATCAGAGAGGAGGGCGGAGGGAGACGACGTGTCTCCCTCGCCGAAGGACACCGGAGATGGAGACCCATACCGTCCGTGCGTTCGCACGGCCGGTATGGTGGGTTGCAGCGACCAGGGGGGGTGTTCCTGTGATGGCTGACGACGCAGGGCACCCCCGGTTGTCTTGCCAGACCCTCCCCCTTACCCTGAGCGGCGCCATGCTCCGCGCAAGGTCGCCGGAGCATGGTGCTGGTCAGGTTTTGGCAGGAGGGACCTGGATGCAAAGAACGAAGGAGAGTTAGGGGCATAAATGTGAGGGTTCAAAAGTTGAGGGCCAAAAAGTAAATAAATGAGGACCAAAGTGTAAAGTTGGTCAAGAAGGTTTCCTCTTAGGCTCAAGTTTTTATACATGACTAATTGGGACCTAAGGATTATGATGGTGAATTTTATTTCCAGATTAAACCTTGTTTGATCGGTCAATTTATGCAAAAACCCAAATTAAGTTATTAATTGGGCATGGTTCTCAATGTAGGTCAAAATGGGTTCCTAAGTCCAAATTGAAGGTTCTAAACCCTAGAGATTATTTTTGTATGAATTTTAGAGGGTTTATTCTATTTTTACTTTGCCTCGAACCTCGCAAATTGAAGTGGGTTTGTTTTAAGGTTACAGATTATCATTTAGTTCCTTGGAATTGCTGTAGCCCTTATCAGATCATCTCATCCCACTTTTATTCTTATTTGGTTGCTTTGACCTATGTTTGGACCCTGAGTTATCCTATTTTTAGATTGGATTGGTGAAATTGCATTTTTACCCCTTAGTTTCTATTTTCTTTGCGAACTCAGAATCCCTCTGAGTTAAGCCTTTCCTTGAGTTATGTAGGAGCTTTTATCCTTTGTATTAGGTCAAAATGAGCTAGTTGTGGCTCATGATGAGGTTCTCATCAGATGCAGATAGCACATACAACCTGTTTGAGGAAATGAGCCAGAACTCAATTAATCATGCCTCCATGGATGCATTCAATTGTTTCCAACAACTTAGGTCAAGTGCTAATGAGATCCAGGATTCTCATTCATTTGACATGGAATTAATTTGTAATAAACTGGATAAAATGGACTTGGTTGCTAAGATAATGGAAGAATGGATGTCTGGGAATTCAGGAAACACTTCTTTACCCCATCAATCCTAGAATTCGGGATTCCATTCCTCACAAGCTCCCACAGGGCGGGAATTCGTGAACCAACTCGATTCGGCTCAACCTGTGAGCCATGGTTTCTCGAAACCATATGGGTTCCAAACTGGGGCCTTTGATCCCAGTTTCTCTGATCCTTCCTTCTCTTCATCCTCGTTTTATGAGGATACATATGCAATGCAGGAGAATGTTAGGTCCAACCCGTATTCCAACACTTTTAACTCGGGATGGAGGAACCACCCTAACTTCTCCTGGAAAAATCAGGGGCAACAGACCCAATCTCAACCCAGCAACTATGCATCTCAAAAACCTATGGGTCAGGGTCAAGTATACACCCAGTTGCCCCCGAGACCAGTTAATCAGCCATCTTGGAATGCCCAACAATCCGCGGGATAGGCTGATTTAAACTGGCAGATGGTGGAAATGCAAGGGTCCATGCTTCAGCTTATGCAACAAATGAAGGCATCCTTGGATAACTTGCAATCCGGGTTAATTGCAAACACCCGACAACCAGGATCCCTACCATCTCAACCCGTACCCAACCCACGTAATGTGCAAAATCAGGGCAATAAAGCCCAAGGGTATAGGAATCAAAGGGACCCATACGCACATGCTCAGGTGGTTGAGCAGGGTCCCTCCTCTTCTTCTGGTTAGATGAACAACCAAGGCCCTCCAATCTTCACTAGTCCACCTCAAGACCCAAACCGTTATGCCTTTGCAAACTCTGTCACCTTGAGAAGTGGGAAGCAGACCCAGAACCCTGAATTACCTTCTAGAAGTCAAAACCCTGGGGAGCTTGAGAAAGAGGAGGAGGAGGTTGAAGAAGACAATAAGGCCCAGGGACCAAAAATTGAAAATTCCACCCATATCTCATTCCCTGAGGCCCTATTGAAAACCAAGAAGAAGAAAACCCTAGACAACAACGAGGAGCTTCTGGATTTATTCAAGAGCGTAGAGATCAATATTCCGCTCCTCGATGCTATTAAGCACATCCCGGCTTATGCTAAATTCTTGAAAGAACTGTGTACCCAAAAGTGTAAGCCAGGAGAACCCACTCCAAGGAAGGTGATTCTCTCTGAGCAGGCAAGTTCTGTGATCCTGCATCACCTTCCTCAAAAGAAGAAAGATCCAGGTGCCCCCTTGATCTCATGCATTATTGGGGAATACACTTTTGATAGGGCACTATTAGATCTAGGTGCATCCATCAACCTAATCCCAACTTCTATTTATGAGAGGTTTTGGTTAGGTGAACTCAGGCCAACCTTAGTAATGCTGCAATTAGCAGACCAATCGGTCACCACACCGAGAGGTGTTATTGAGGATGTAATTGTCAAGGTCAGGATTTCTATCTTCCTATAGATTTCCTCATCCTTGACATGGATGTACCTAATGATTTGAGGAACACGCCCATCATTCTGGGGTGTCCATTCCTAACTACTGCCAAGGCCAACATAAACTGTGAAAGCGGTAGTATGGAGATCGCCTTTGGGGATAAGAAATTAACTCCGGATATTTTTAAGGAGATAAGAGGATTTGAGGATTGTGGATTCATTGAGGAACTCGAGGATTAGGATCTTGAGACGTGTATGACAATTAATGCACTCGAGGACTCCATTAGCTTTAGCGAACCCAACCCACAACCCTCCTCTGTGGTAGACCTGCCACATCCTGAAGAGGCTGTTGATTTTTTTCATTCCCAGCCTCTTCCTCTAGATCGTCCTGATGAATCTTCATCAGCATCCTCCCTACCTTCTATTCTAAACCCACCCCAGCTGGAATTAAAACCATTGCCCAAAAATTTGAAATATGAGTTCTTAGGACCTGAAAACATGCTCCCTGTGATTATTAGTACGGATTTGACTAAAGAGCAAGAATCGAGGTTAATTAAGGTCCTTAAAGATAACAAGGAGGCAAATGGTTGGACCATCAACGACCTTAGGGGGATCAAGCCATCTTATTGTAATCATCGTATTTTCATGGAAGATGGATCCTGCCCTTCTCGCGAAATGTAAAGGAGACTAAACCCGAATATGCGAGAAGTGGTCAAGAAAGAGATAATCAAATGGCTCGATGCTAGGATTATTTACCCAATCTCAGATAGTCCATGGGTTAGCCCCATTCAGATTGTACCCAAGAAGGCGGGAATAACTGTTACGACTAGTGAGAAAGGGGAAACCTTCACCACTCGTTCAGCTTCTACTTGGAGAGTCAGTATTGACTATAGGAAGTTGAACACAGCCACTAAAAAGGATCACTTTCCCTTGCCATTCATTGATCAAATCCTAGAAAGGTTAGCTGGGCAAAAATATTTTTGCTTCCTAGATGGTTATTCGGGATATAACCAAGTCCCTATCCATCTCAAAGACCAGGAAAAGACAACTTTCACATGTCCCTACGGAACCTTTGCATTCCGTGGAATGTCGTTCGGGCTATCCAATGCGCCTGCGACTTTTCAAAGGTGCATGCTGGCCATCTTTTCCGACATGGTGGGAGATTGTCTTGAGGTGTTCATGGATGATTTCTCTATTTGCAGAGATTCTTTTGAGTCTTGCTTGGCTAACCTGGAATTGATCCTTTAGAGATGCATCAAAACATGGCTGGTCCTTAGCTAGGAAAAGAGCCACTTTATGATTCTGGAAGGCATCGTCCTGGGTCACGTGGTCTCTAGTCGAGGAATTGAAGTTGATAGAGCTAAGGTGGATGCTATCTCTAGACTTCGTCTACCCACATCCGTAAAATAGATTGGGCATGTGGGCTTTTACAGAAGATTCATTAAGGATTTCTCAAAGGTTGCTCGACCCTTGAGTAACCTTCTGGCCAAAGATGTGCAGTTCGAGTTTGATGAATCATGCCATAAGGCATTTGATTTATTGAAAATGGCAGTCACCTATGCCCCGGTATTGCAACCACCAGTCTGGACAACCCCATTTGAGATTATGGCTGACGCATCTGATTATGCCATCGGGGCTGTCTTGGGTCAAAAGATTGAGAAAAAGCCCTCTATGATTTACTAGCAAAACTCTAGACGAGGCCCAGAGGAACTACACCGTTACTGAAAAAGAATTGCTAACCATAGTTTTCGCTTTAGAAAAATTCAGGGCTTATACATTAGGTTCTCGTGTCATCATATTTACCGACCACTTAGCCTTGAAACATCTCTTGGCCAAAAAGGATGACAAACCCCTACTTATTTGCTGGATTCTTCTGCTTCAAGAGTTCGATCTTGAAATTAGGGATAAAATCGGGGCACAAAATGTAGTGGCGGATCACCTCTCGAGAATTCTAATTGATTCTGCTCATCCAGATGTTTCGATCTCTGATACTTTTTCGAATGAAACTATCCTCATAGTTTCGGGTATCCGAACCCCCTGGTTTGCGGATATTGTCAATTATTTGGCCATTGGTCAAATCCCCCAGGATTGGACTAAACAACAATGCGATAGACTTGTGTCTGAGGCCAAATATTATTTTTGGGATGATCCCGAGCTGTACTGCATTGGTGCAGACTAGATTATTCACTGATGCGTCTCAGAAGTTGAGTTCCATAGCATACTTGAGTTCTACCACACATCTACATGTGGTGGACACTATTCCGGAAAAAAGACGGCCACAAAAATTTTGCAATCCGAATTCTATTGACTGTCATTATTTAAGGATGCCCAGGAATTCTCTAATTCATGCACTCGATGCCAGACACTCGGGAACATGGCTAAGAGAGATATGATGCCCCTGAACACAATTCTTTCCATCAAAATTTTTGACATTTGGGGCATCGACTTTATAGGACCCCTCCCTCCTTCATTTGGACACCAGTATATTTTGGTTGTTGTTGATTATGTGTTCAAGTGGATTGAGGCAATTCCTACCTGAACCAATGACCACAAGGTGGTCATCGATTTTGTGAAGAGAAATATTTTCAGCCAGTTCGGGGTTCCTAGGGCAATTATCAGTGATGGTGGCACACATTTCACTCATGCCCAGTTTTGAAATTTACTGGGAAAATACAGGGTGAATCATCGAATTTCCACACCTTACTACCCTCAAACGAACAGACAGTTCGAGGTCTCCAATCGGGAAATCAAGAACATTTTGCAGAAAGCTGTTAGGCCAAATAGGAAAGACTGGACTCAAAAGTTAGATGATGCACTTTGGGCTTACCGTTCAGCGTACAAAATGCCTATCGGTATGTCTCCGTTCTCTCTGGTGTTTGGTAAGGCATGTCACCTACCCATAGAACTTGAACACTAGGCATTTTAGGCCATCAAGAAATGTAATGTGGACCTTGAGTTGGCCAGAAAAACCAGGAAACTCTAGCTATCTGAGTTGGAGGAGCTTCAAAATGATGCTTATGAAAATGCCAAAATCTATAAGGCATGGACCAAAGCTATCCATGACCAGATGATTTCACATAAGAGCTTTGAGCCGAACCAAAAGGTTTGGCTTTTCGATCCTCAATTGAAGCGTTTCCCCGATAAACTCAGGTCTAAGTGGGATGGTCCGTTCATTATTGAGTGGATTTTCCCTAACGGGGCCGTTGATATCTCCGACCTAAAGATGGATAATATTTTCAAGGTCAATGGATAATATCTCAAACCCTTTGTTGACCATGTGCTCCCTGAACCCGTCTCAGACAAGGTTGCTCTTACCTTGCCATAACCACCGCGGGCTGATCATCGCCCAACTAAAGGCACTAAACTCAACACATGTAAAGACTGCTCCAAGCTGACCAGAGTCGCACGGAAACCAGGTGCTATTCTTCTACTTCTACTTTCTTGCACGCTTTCAATATTTTCACAATGAGGACATTGCAATAGCTAAGCATGGGGGGGTGGACATTTTATAACTATTTTGTCAGGTGTAACAGTGATTTCCTGTTATTTGATTCTTGTTAAAAAAAATGAAAATTTGAAAAAGATAAAAAAAATTTAGAATTAGGAGATGAGAACTTAGACATTAGGAGTTGCAAACTTTAGGAATTGATACTTTGAGACCTGAATACTTAGACTCTTTAGGTCTTCGGGCTTAATTAGCCCAGGTGTCCACTCGAATGTGGACTTAGTCCTGAGTCCTCGCCAGTTAAAATTTATTTTAATTTGGTAAATAATTTGGGATGATAAGTATGTGACTTATCAACCCGCCCTCTGATTTGGGGCACTTTAAGCCTAAGCATCTACACACATTTTTTTGCACAGACTCACTTTCTGACGATTTTTACGGAAATTGGGTTGCTAATGGACCAACTTGGGTGGTATGGCTAGTAAGTTGTCGGTGGTAATAGCTCATCGGCCGATTGTCCAAAGTCCAGCCACAAGACCATGTTCGTTGTACTTCCTTTAGGTAAATCTTAGATCAGGGAAGCCACCTACATAGAAAAAAAAAGAAACACCCAAAAAAAAAGAAAAAAAAAGAAAAAGGAGAAAATAGAAAAGAAAATAATAAAGCCACACTTCAACACACGAGTATGGCTAGCAAGTGGTCGTGGGTAACAGCCCATTGGCCGGTTGTCTAGAGCCCAGCTCACCAAAAATGCATAATAATTCCCAAAACATGTAGGGAAGAAGTGGGAAAGTAGAATAATTCGAGGAGATATACATTGGGTTCGCCCTTGTGTTGACCCCATAAGTAAAAGAAGTAGGGAGAAAGCTACCAATCGAAAAGAAAAACCTTTAGGCAAGGTGACCTAGGGTCGTAGAAACCTGAAGTCTGTCGTAATGGCCGTTTTGTGAGTTTATCACTTTTTCACAAAGATGCTTAGTACTTAGAGCCCTTTTCGAGTTATGGGCAGGTCGACTAGCCATAAAAAAGTTATCCCGGAACTCTCAAACTCCAAAAGTACAAAAAAGAATTAAAAAATAAGAAAAATAAGAAATTTTTTTTTTCTAAATAAGACAAGGGCTTGGATGGTCTGCATTCTGGTAGACACTCGGGCACTAATAAGTCTTTGTAATTAGGTCTTGGGGTTAAGATTTTCTAAAGCAATCGACGAATTTTGCCTAAATAATCGAATCCTGATTCTACTGTTATACATAGCATTTAGGTTAATTTTGCTAGGGACTAGCAAAAAGTAAGCATGGGGATATGATAAACTCGCATAAATTCATGATAAAATGCTTACTTATAGTAGTTCCTCGGCTTAGCATTGCACATCATGTTATAAATACGGCATAACATCCATTGCATGGCATTTAGGATAGTTGCATGCTTTGTATATTAATTCCTTTATTTTATATGGCCAGGAGGGAATGTTACATCCTTGCAAACTTCAGATGAAAAATCCGACCGTACAGATGGATCCGGAGCGATGATCGTAGTCCGACATCACGGAAATCACCTCGATCTAAGCACTGTGGCATCCTTTGCAACCAATGATGGGTGGACAGTCCACATGGTGCCATGTGGCACCATCTGGAGCACCCAAGGCCACTCGCCACTTCTCCAAAGGCCGATCATCAAGTGATCTCAGCCGTTGGTTGAGAATCTAACGGCTGAGAGAGCGCCCTCACCACGCAGCCGGAAATCCTCTTCACGATGCACAGGGAGACGTGGTGCATTGGTTGATGTGGTGGTTCATAAGGAAGGGGCGCGGGTTCGAATCCCCGCAACCCCCTCCCAATCTCAAATCAACCGCATGCATACCAGTAGTAGCAATGCATGCGAAGCAGCAGTAGCGCACCGTGCGCTCGCACGCCAGCGCATGACAACGTGCGCACAGTAGGGCACCGTGTGATCAGCGCGCGTGATGGCTAGACAACACGCAGGCAGGCTTTCAATGACAGTTAGGCTGACCTACAGCGACGTTTACAACCGTTGCTACTTCAATGCATGCTAGCAAAGCTAGCTAAGGGCGTAAGCTGATGTGAGCTACCTACAGCAACGTTTCCAACAGCGGTCTGGAGGTCACTGAACATCCTTTACCCATTTTTAACCTCTTCTCCTCTACTATAAAAGGACCTACATCCCCTCCCTTCCAAGTCATCTCTACCTACTCTACTCCCACCTACTCCCAAGCTCTAGTAAGCCTACCAACACTCCATTAGAGCTTATTCTCAAACTCCCAACTCCTTCGTCCGAGCTTCCGCCAGGCATTGTAGTCTCATCGAACAGCCGATTCAGGAGATTTCCTCACCCCCCCTCTCTTTTTATGCCTTAATAGTTTATTGTAATTGACATTGGAAGTAATATATATCAGATTTGTTCCACATCTCTATCTTGTGATTCGTTTGCTTGTTTTCTTCTTGCAAAAATACAAAAAAATAACAAAACCCTAAAAACCAAAAAGAAACAAAATGAAGTGCGATTTTCAATAAAGTAAACGTCGCCTCCCTGTGTTCGGCCTGGGACTCCCTTAGAGTTTTGGTATAAATTTTATCTGATCGACGTGTTTTGCAACTACGATGATGGGTTACTTGTAACCCCGATTTCTAACACGCGAAACTCGTGCGATTAAGCATATTTCTGACATTGACATCAGTACTCTCCTTTAGCCAAAAATTCCATAAAGGATAGTCATGACTTTCCACCTCAGTCCTAGTTTTATCAGAACCCGCTATCTGTGTATTTGCCTTATTTGGTGGCTCTCACAAGGATTCTCTCAAAGAATTCGTACGCAAGAATTGAGAGCGAAAACTGTTCCTAACTCTGAGTATCATTATCCAATTATCCATAATTTAAGATTCCTTACACTAGTCTTAGAGCACCAGTAGACTCTCTACTCTCACATCACACATGTTTTTGGTGGATATACTAGAAGATGGTTCACCTGACTCCCTGATTACCATCCAAGGGTTCAAGAGAAGAAGCAATGCTTCTTCTCGACAAACTAGAGATGTCTATCGATCTTTGCATTGGATCCATTACAAATTCTACGTGCAAGTATGAAATTGTACTGGATTCTAAGTTCAGGAATCTACTAAAGAATAAATTCCTAATAAAACCTCTTAATAAAATGGGTTATTCCCTCAAGTGTTGGCAGAAAATTTTCAATTTATATGTACTACCCCCACAATGCCTAAGTTCTTGCATGTCCTCATGCATGTATAAGAGAAAATGAAATAATGTAGGGTGTAAGTGGATAGAAATCACCTGAAACAGCTTCTGACTTGTCATTCAACTCATACAATGGTAATCATAGTATGCAGAATACTATGCCAGAATGAAATATGCTATGTATAAAGGATATGTATATAAGTATAAGTGCTAAATATGATGCCTAAATGTTAAGTCTAAATGCTATGCCTAATTGCTATGCTGGGTTTAACTCCTCCAGCTAGGCGAAACTCCATCAGATGGATCAGTATTGCAGGAGATAGAGTCAAAATGGTAAGCATTTGGAGTTCTGTTATCACTAATGGGCCAACAATGTAGAGCAGCTACCCGTGAATACCAAGCCCACAAGGTCGGCATAATAAAATCACAAGGCTTGGAATTGGTTATAGCCAAGTGATACAAGATAAATGAATCTGGGTGGCAGAGTGATAGGAAGCAAGTGGTAGCCTTGAAAGGTGGTGTTTGAGAAATGCAGATGAGATGGATGAAGAGTTGGGAGTGGGAAATAAGTCATATGGGTCCTAAAAGTGGTGAAAAAAGAATGGAGGGACCTGCGTGGTGTAATCTGAAATGGTATAAACAACCATTTTGTGAGTGGATCTAGGTGTTGGTGCTTGCAGAGTAGGTGTGTCAAATAAGATTTTGTGTTCCATCCTAACAACTCTTTTCTCATCCCTAGGTTGATAAAAAATCTCATACGGATCACCCAAATTCTGCTCATGGTGTGAATCCTCAAATGCACTAGGTGGCAATTTAGTTTCCCTAGGGTGTGGAGAATTAGAATACAATAAAGCCTTGAATTTTTTCATTTTCTGCTCTGTGGCTTCTATGAAATCCTAAATATCCAAGAGCGAAGATGTGAAAGAATTTGTGATAAATTTGTCCGACTGCAAATCCAAAAATTTCTCTAGATTTTTTATACTATTCTGACAATCGAAAATGGAGTTTTTAGTAGATTCTTTCTCAACTTCGATTGGATTCTTTGGTAATTTGAAATCACCCTCATGGATTTCAATGTATTTATCATCTAAGCTTGTCATGAGGGTTTTAGGCAATTCCACTCCAAATCTCTTGGAATCCAAATCACGTGCCTCATCAATTATCCTTGGCCGATTAGTGTCCACCACAGTGTTCAAATTAATGAGCCAGACGGAAGCTGTGTGCGGAGTTACTTCACCAAGAAGTTCGATGTTCCCATAGTGTTTAGGTCGATCATCATCTGAGTCCTCCTCGATAAAGTTGCAATGTGGGTTCTTGTTTTCCCTGAAAATATCCAATTTAAGTTTTTCATTCTCGAGGGTGATCTCCATACACCCGGATGCACAGTTAATGTTAGCCTGGGAGGTCACTAAAAATGGTTGGCCTAAAATAATAGGTGCATCATGGAGACTGGGAGGAATGTTCATATCCAAGATAAAGAAATCTACTGGGAAGCAGAGCCCATGGATTTTCACAATGACATTCTCTACCATACCTCGGGGCATTTTGACTTATCTGTTATCCAACTGGATATTAACCGAAGTGGGTTTTAGCTCCCCAAATTGAAAGTGAGCAAAAATAACAGTGGGGGCTAAATTAATGGCTAAACCCAAATCAAGAAAGGTCCGGTCAAAAGGAGCATCCTGTAGCTGACAGGAAATGAGTGGGGCTCCCAAGTCTTTCTTTTTAGGTGGCAGGTCAGACAAAATGACTGCACTCACTTCCTTGGACAATACCACCTTATTGCTTTTCCTTGACTATCGCTTGGGTGTGCAATATTCCTTAAAGAATTTAGCAATAGTGGGGATATGATCAATGGCATGAAGGAGGGGAACCTTAATGTGAACATCTTTGAAGATTTCCTTTAAGCCTCATTGCTTTTGATTCCCTTTATCTTTCCTTTAGGTTCATGAGTTAAAGCTCCAGGGAAGGGTAAAGGATGTTGATGATATCAGTAATTGGTTCCTTTTCCTTAGGTTGGTCCTTTGAAGGGATAGAAAAGGAGGAGCAAGACTGATAAGTATCATGACCCTCCTGCCTACATGGTGGGTCCTTTGTAGCTTTTCTGCTCCTCAAGGTGACGGCATTTGCATCGGCATACTGTCTATGAGAAGGGGTAGGAGCAAAAGGGGTAGAATGGGCGAGATTTGATGATAAGGATGGCTGACCTACAGTATAGTTAGGAGGTGCTTGTAATATTGCATGTGCCTATCCCTATGGTGCCTAAAACCTAGGTAGGGTGCCTTGGTTCTGTACATATCTTGGGTTAGGGACAGGTTGGGAGGGCAAGGTTCCCTGCATTCTATGATCTTGTAGCAGCTGGTTCTGCATATTCTGAATGTTTTGAATATGATTTGTTATCAATTTCATTAATTTCAAGTTGTCATAGTTCAATTGACGCATAGACTCTTTCAATTCCTCTCTCAATGCCTCGAGAGGGTCAGCCTGCCTTTAAGGGCGATTGGCAGCTTGATGTAGTGACTAATAGATAGGGCATGTTTGCTGCTGAGATGAGAATGGCTGCTACCTTGGGTATGTCTTTTACGCATTCTCGTATTGTCTGTTCTGGTAGTGCAGATCTTGATTTGGTCTTTGTGAGTTACCAGGCTAGGAGAAGTTAGGATGCTGCACCAACTAGGATTACACATTTTGGAGTACGGGTTATCAAGCCCATAATCTTCGATAGCACTAACATCTTCATAGGTCGAGCTTGTCTCAGACGTAAATTCATCAAAGGAATACACACTTGAATTGTCATGTGGTGCATAACCCTAATTGTAAGATGCTAGATCCAAATCATTCATGGGTTCCTGATACACGAGATCCTGTGGAGATGGAGAAGAAACATCCCAAGTGAAAAGATGTTCACGAGCAGTAGGGGCTCGGGATGCAAGAGAGGAGTGTGATCTAGTTGTACTACTAGGAAAACCAGATCTTGCTTGCATTAATTCATCGAGCTTTTTATCAAGCAGATCCACCTTGTCCAGCTTCTTGGTGTTAATGTCCATATCAACTCGGGCAGATTCGGCATGAGCTTCATGGACATTAAGTCGTTGCTATCTAGGTCACTGAAATTAGTTCATAGAGGCAGCATTCATCGAGTTCTCTGCTAAGGATTAGAATAGTTCCAATGCGTTGTTCTTGTCCTTCGCAAGGAAATTCTCGCTGCTAGATGCATCGGCTAAGTACCGATGTGTGTCATCCAGCCCATGGTAAAAGACTTGTGCAAGATGCCATCTGGGTACACTATGGTGTGGGCATTTCCTGAGAAGATCATGGAATTTATCCTAGGCGTCATGCAATTTCTCTCCTGGGCCTTGGGAGAAGGTTGTGATTGCACACCTCATTGCATTTGTTCGACCAACCAGGAAGAACTTTTGGAGAAATTCACGACGTAATTCCTCCCAGGTTCCAATTGGCCTACCAATAGTCTTGAACCAATAGGAAGCTTTATCCTTGAGAGAGAAAGGAAAAATCTTCATGAGAACAATTCCAATGTCTATATTTTTGGGTTGAACTGGCTTTACAATTCGACCTAGATCGTCGATGTGCTAGAAGGGATCCTCATTCGAGTTTCAATGGAAGTGAGTCTGAATTAGACTTATGATGTTTGGCTTTAACTCGAATGCATCTCTACCTATGGGAATCCAGACTTGAGGTGCTATAATCATCACCGCTGGATCATAGAAGTCCCACAATTATTCTCCGTGTGGTGGTTGCTGCATCCTGTCTAGTGTTTTGAGGATCCTGCCAATGCTCTGCTCGTATCTTTGCTTAAATTCCTTGACCCTGGCTTCCAAACGAGCCATTGGGTCTTGATTCTCAGGGCCTTGACTAGCTCTAGGACCAGGATTAGCCATCTTAGCTAATCAAGAGGAAGAGCGTTAGGAAGAAGGTTCAAGCTAGAGTCGCCTTTTCCACCTTGGGTTTGGGTCCCAAGGTCCAACAAGTTTAGGTCTTAATGACCTTCTTTGCATACACCAACACAAAGGGTTGGTGTAGTCAAGATAAACAAGTCTAAGGCCTTGTTAATTAGATTGATCCTTAAGATCAGATGACTAGATTTTTTGTTTGAGTTTAAATTATTGAAGAAATTCATCAAGAAATCAACTGAAGATAATCCCCACCTCTTAAGCTAACCTGGCCAATTTGGTTACGAGGGGACTAAGAGGAAGGTTCTTGCTTCGACTTTCACCTTTGGTTCCTTTGTACCCCTTAGCCACAGTCGTTTGACACTACCCCACAGGCTTTGTCACCAAGTTTGGCAGAAGTGGTTGAAATCACCCAGTAGTTTTGAGACAAATGTAGGTTATTAGGTGTATTACTGTCATATTTTAACCTTTTTTCTTCAATTCAGTAGGTGGTGAGCAATCCTCAAGATGACCAAGCTCACCGGCTAGCCACTAGACTTGATTTAGTCTAGGTTAGCCCAAATGTGTGGTCTCTAGAAATTTTGACCCTAAAGGTGTAACCTAGGGTTCATGCAGTTCTAGGGTTTCAGCAAACCAACAGAAATAAATCAATTCTTTGATACGCAAATGGAATCCAAATCATTTAAACTTCAACAGGTAGATTCCTTTTTCAGTTATCTTTTCAAAGAATATTTTGTTTGTAATTTTTACTATTTCAATCGAATAAATAAGAATTTTTAAATGCCAGAGAGTCAGATTTGGAATTTTGACCCCTGGTTGGTTTTCTACTTTGAAACAATATCAATAAACTCTAAAAATTTGGTAAAAATATGGAATGAAAGCTAATAGGATCAGATTTCAAACCCTACCATTTTTGGTCAGATCAAATTCACGGATTATTCGAAATTGCTGCTTGAAATTCAAAATTTTTTAAATCTGGGTCGGTTTGACCCCCTTTTAATTCAAAAATTTTTAAAAATTACACAATCCGACTTTTATCAAATAAATGGTGCCATTTGAAAGATGGTTCGAAAGTGAAGCTCTTGCCCAAATTTCAGAAATTTTCACTCTATATTTTTAGCAAATGAATTTTTAAATTGCTCCTTGAAATCAAGCTGAAAATCAGGGATGTGGTGGAAAGGCTTTTGAAAGGTTTTGAAATTCAAATTTCAAACATTCCCACCAAAATGATTTTTTTTTTTTGCAATTCTTCTTTTTCAAAACTTTTTTGGAGGGAAAAACTTTTTGAAAATTTTCACTTTTTTTTTTTTAAGCAACTACTAACCTAGGATTCAAAAGGAAATCCTAATCTAACTATCTAAATTTTTTTTTCGCACAAATAAACCAATTTTTTTTTTAGAAAGCAGAATCTAACTAAAATTCAAATCTAACGTAGGATTCAAAAAGAAACCTTCAACTAAGGTAGAGAAGATGTGCACCTGATTATTTAAATTTGCGCTTGATGTATGCACAGATCCAGTTCATCCTATTTTCTTGCACATCAAAGAGAGCAAGTAGACGCAGATTTGTCACTATAGTTCTAAAGATAAAAAATAAAAAATTTCGTTGCCATTTTGTTTGAGGTGTAAATCTCGTTTTAAAGTGAATCAGTCGTAGTATATCGTGAAGTACGTCGAAACAAATAAAATTTACGAGATGTGAGTCTCGGTCGAACTCAGGGAGGCAGATATCGTTTCCAATTTCATACTGAATTAGAATGCTAACTAGAGAACATGCTACTAACTGCAAACCAATATATATATATAATACTAATCACAATATGTATATCATGCAGATGGTTTGATCATGGATTGCAGAAATAGAATTATGACAAGAACATATACTTGCTATCTATCTATAACTAGAGCATGAATGAAAAACTACTATCTATCAGAATAAGAGCACCACGGGTGGTTCATGGTGGCCTTCTGGAGAGGCTGGGGAGAGCAACGGTGAACCACCAAGGTGGCTTGGTGGGTGCTTCAGAAGAAGAGAGCTAGAGACAGAGAGAGCTGGAGAAGGTCTAAAGAACTGGAGAGGGTTTAGAGAAGTTCTGGTGGAAGATGGAAGAGTTGGGAAGAGCTACCTTCAACTGGAGGGCCCTGGGCCTTCTTTTATTGCTTTTATGAGGGGCAAGATGGGAATTTGTGTCCTCAAAATCGTGCAACAATCCTCTGGTGATCAGATCCATCGATCGGGAGATCAACAGATCAGATCACACCTCAATAGGCCATCCCAAACATTCTCTAGCGTGGATGCAACGTCTGGTTGACACATGGCTCGCCCACGACCCTTGGATCACAATTTGATGGCCCTGCTTGCTCCTAGCACACGGCCAATACTCGCTCGCCCTTGAATCTCTCTCCTCGCTTACTCGCTCACGCTTTAATCGCACCTAACGCACGTGCCAAATCTCACAATCAGACGGCTTAAAAGAGCCACAGCACTGCCTTTCAAATTTCGAATGCGTGCGCTCACGCATTAGATGGCACGTGATTTCGCACGTTGTTGCATGAAGCTCATCCGTGCGCCACGCGGTTGCATCTGCACCACCCAATGGCCATCCAATGGACATGATTTATCCTTGCGCTACCGCCTCTGATCGAAGCTCACATTGTGCCTCAAACCTGCGACACTACTTCTCTCACCAACGCGTGAGCCAACACGGTATGCAGCAGGATTGTCATGGTTTACTCTTTGCATTCAGCTGTCTTCAGCCGTTGGATGGAGATCCAACAGTTGAGGCGAGATCAACCTGAATGAAGTGAGAAGAGGCCGATGATGTGGATGCTTCACGGCTGTTGGATGGTGATCCAATGGCCCAACATGCATGGTGATATGCCTTTAGGAGTTGGGGCCAGTGTGAGGGGTGGCTGCTATGGTGCCATGTGGCACCATCGTGGCCGTCCATCTTCTCTCTTTTGTAGATGATGCTATAGGCCTCCGATCAGGATGATTCTTGTGTCGTTGGACTGCGATCGATGATCTGGATCCATCCGTGTGGTTGGATTTATCATCTGAGGTTAAGATTTTCACCTATTTTCCTTTTGGATCTTACTCTTCTACAGACTCCATAGGACGCTATGGGAGTCTGATAGATGTGATCTTGAAAGCGTTGGACTCCTGTCGTTGTTCAGAGTAGATCTGTAAGCTTGGATCGATCATCCACAGCCCCGAATTACCTGCAATTATTAATATCTCTCAATTAGAACATAATACGACATTATTATTTACAAAACTAATAAATCAACTACGATGCAAAGCATGATGCGAATGCATAAGTTAAGCAAGGTTCTAACTTAATTTAGATAGATTAGGGCCTATGATTGCTGTGCAATTAGTAGAGGGGTTTTGATGGCAGAGGCGAGGCAAAGGTTGTGGGAGTGTTGGTGGAGTGATTGGTGGTCTGTGGATGGCGTGTGACTTCGCCGGAGTTCGACCGAAGTAGAGGAAGATGGAGGGGGAGGTAGTGGATAGTTGGTCGATTTGAAGTGGGGAAGGAGTGGTTCTAACCTAAAGAAGGAGAGAGAGACATTAGCCTAGTCTAAGGGATGAAAGGGGAGGAACGCACATCGGTGTGATTGTCGGTGCCGAAGAAGGTGAAAAACTCCTAAGGGTCAGGACGGCGATGAGGAGGCTCCTGAGTTGGCTGTCGAGGAGCGGACGAAGTCAGGGATGAAGGAGAACTAGCCATTTTGGCTGTTGGCTGGTCGTAGGAAGAGATTGAGGAGGTCTCATCGGAGCTTGGTCGAAGATGGCCGAAGAAGATGTTGAAGATTTTTGGGCCTAAACCTTGCTAAGGAGCTAGGTTAGAAGCTCCAGGAGATTTTATAGAGCTCCTGGCCGAGCTCAAATTGGGAAAATTGCGAGCAAATTTTATGGATTAGGCAAGTTTAGAGCATGGAGAATCAAGCCTTGTTGGAGCTTCCATGCTTCAAAATCGGATTCCCAACTTGGTTCAAATGTGCTCCCACTGAACACCAATTCCTCTAAAATTGGAGGGATTTGGTGATGATTTCATGATGTTCTTTCTTGATTTCAGTCAGTGTGATGGGTTGATTAGGAAACCTTGGATATGAAGGTGGTAGGGGGCATTTGGTGAAGAAGATGACAAAGTTAGGGACTAATATACAAGGAATTTTGAAAGTTATGGTCTTGTTTGTAAAGAAGAGTTTTAAAGGACTAAAATGCAAACTAGGTCGACATAAACTCTGATTGGGGCCAAATTTTCATACAAATCTAATTTGGAACCAAGAAATCTGATGGTGAAGTTATATTTGAGTTTTAACCAAGTTCAACTGGACAATTTGGTTCTGTATTATCCAAAGTTAGAGCAGAACTGTGTTTATGACTCTATTTAAGGTTAAAATAGGTTCTGAAGGTCAAATCAAGGTTACCAAACCTCAAGGAATATTTTTCTATGAATTTTAAGAGATTTAGATGAATTTTATGCTGACTAAAATCTCAGTAGTTTAACTGGGTATGAAATTAGGGTTTTGGGTGCTGTATCAGTTCTTAAAATGTGCGAAACCCCGTTTCTATCTGTACGAACCATCTTATTAGACATTAATGCTTATTTGACCTTCAATTAACACCTGGGAAACCCATAATTATTCTGCATTCACGATATGATGTTAAAACTGCAAAATTAGCTCTGATTTATTGTATTCCTCTCAGAATGGAAGTGTAGGGAATTATAACTCTCTTGTGATTATGTAGGAGCATTTGTTAATTAATTCTGACTAATTAATGCTAGTTATGACACATGATGATGTTATCATCACACCCCCATGCCTAGCTTTTGTCAGTCCCTTAGCAAAATCTTATGGAAAGAAATAGATTTCTAGACCATACATTGATGTTCAGATGCTTGATTTATGTTACTCTCTAGAAATTAGATCAAAATGCCAATAATAGGCCTAGAGGTACTCAAGTATCAATTAAGATCCAGACCTGACCAGCTTTAGGTTGAGTCTGCTGTGAAGGTTTCTAAGGCCCACAAAAACTGCCCAGAGGTTCGTTGAACTCAGTGGTTAAAGCACCCGTGCTAGAATGTAACATGCCTAGGTTCAGTTTGCTAGTGCATTTTTGTAAGAGAGAGATAGAAGGATTTTTTTCATTTGGAGAGTTTTCTCTCTTTTCTTTTTAGATTTCCTTAGATCCAACCTCGAATTTGGCCAAAACACGGTCAGTATCGGATTTCCTGTCCCCATCATCAATCCTCGAAGGGTCCTTGGCTTTCGATGCTTCGGAATAGCGTGCCCTTGGCAACCTCCAGAACCCTAGCTTTCGACATTTCGGGATAGTGTCGCCCATGGTGTTCTGTAGCTGAGTTCAGGCCCTAGCAATCGACATTTCTGGATAGTCCCGCCCATGGCACCTGAACCAGCACAAGGTGCTTACATGCCCCTGATAGGATATTTAGATATCATAGGAGACAAGCACTGAGGAGACGATATGTTATTACTCATCTTAGAGGGGAATTTCCCACCTCTCCGCACCGAGAACTCATCCAATCAACTTGTGTTGTTGAGCTGCTCCTACGCTAGATCTTCGAGATGGCTTTTCAAAACAAAACACTTTTGGCATGATTTTTCTTTATTAAGTGCACTGAACCAGACTAAGTGTGTGATTTTTGGGTGCTTAGGTTACCAAGTCCTGCAAACCAAAGGGTAGGCAACGGGATCGAATAATCCTTAAGCCTTAGACCTACTACATTAGCCTCACACTTTTCTCAACCTCTTGAGGTCTAATCTAGATCATAACGGATATGTGAATATTTAAGCCCTAAAATATACCCTAGAGGCCTAAGATCAGCACTCATACTAATCTCCTTGTCTCTATCATTTTAGGACTTAATTTTTCTTTTGATTAGGTCTAGAATTTAGTAACTTCCATAATCAAGTGCTATGGCTATCATTCTTGTTTTTGATTTTTGCTCCATTTTGACATTTGAATTTTCTCCTCGTTTCCTTCTCAAGAAAGATTTGCAATCATTTCTCAAAATTCCTCCCCTTCCTCCATTTTTTTTCCTTTTCATTTATTTTATTTTTTTATAATTTTTTGAAAATGTGTATTTTTTTGTGAGAGCCCCTTAATGAATTGAATTTTCATATGTTTGCACTTTAACACCCCCCATGCCTAAGTTTTGCAATGTCCTCATTGTAAACTAGGATGGTACAAATTCAGTTTGTTTCAAGGATTAGAATAGGATGAAAGGGTGGGTGAACGGGAAAGGATGACTGTTGCGAATGATTTCAAGCTTTGATACAAGTACTAAAGGTCGAGTCGGTTGTCCTAAACTTGAACTTAGAAGTGCAGGAGTGTAGCTCAAAAGGATGATGAGAAGGGTCTTGGGTTTTTGGAATGACGGGTTGCCTCTCGATAAGTGCTAAATTCAATGCCTTCAGCCTAGCAGAAAGTGGTCAAGGAGAAGGGCTGGTCAAATCAGATAAGTTTTGTAGAACAAGCACCTTGATAAGTAGCCTGGTTGGTCCAACTAAGTGCTTGTTTAGATTGGCAGGTTGATGATGTAGCCCAAACCCAATCAGTCTGGTGAGTTGATGGATGTGAATCAAAAGATATGGAGCCCACCAGATACTTTGAGGCTCAAAGAGATATGGACATGTAGATTGTGAGTTTGGTTGAGTTGGCTTAGCCTGGTTAGAGTAGGGATCCTTAAAAGAAAATGGCTCTGTGGAGGATGTAGGAACCCTACTGGTGAGATCAGAAAAGAATAAGGCATGATTCTTAGTTTGATCAATATTTGATACCTGATCAAAAGATGGAGGAAAATTATATGCAACCGGATCAGAGAAAGGTGAATCATGGTAGAAATTGATTCCAGTGGCGGGTCGGGGTTGGGATTGGAATTTGGAAGGTTCTGTATGTGGATCAGAAAGTGTGGCTTCTTTGAGGTCTAAATCATTGGCCTCAATATCAGAATCAAAGAATGGATCATGGATGCCGAGGTGATAAACTGGTTTGTAATCATCAGGAAACAAAGGTTCCCCAAAATTAGAGTATGATTCGAAATCATCGGGAAATTTGCAAAGATTAGTTTATGAACCTGATTCCAGATTGGGATTTCTACCACAGAATGAATCAGAATGCGTAGAATCAACAACCTGACTTGGATCTAACCTAATCTCATATTCTAAGCTCAAAGAAGTGTCTTTATTATGCATAGGCTTAACTTCTTGGCTCCTAGAATAGACCCAATCAAATCCAAGATCTTCCAACTCTTCGATTTCTGTATCATAGATTGGTTTGACTTTCGAAAAATCAATTTGTATTTCTAAGAAAGTTGGAGAAGTGTAATCATCAAACATAGGCCCTGAATCATAGTTCAGATCCAAAATCTGGTTCTCATCACATTGGACCTCATAATCATCCCAAATAGGTTATGATCTAGATTCTAGGTTAAACGAAGGAATGGGGTCACTAGAATTTGGGCTAGGCTCAATTGGAATATCAGAATCGTTCTTGAGAATTACCTTAACAAGATAAGGTTCGGGAATTACATCCTTGAGAGGTTCTGATTCAAGCTTACTACAATTGTTTGGGAAATCAAGGCATGATGGACTAGCTTCATGACTTTTTAAGGCTGGTTCAGAATCGAGAACACCTGCAATCGGATCTTCCCAATCCATGTCGAGATCAGGTGTGTCATTCTGCGCATAATTTTGATCATATTCCATTTGGGTTGTAGGTTCACAACAACCTTGATTTTCAAATCCAGGATTTAGGAGATTATATTGATTCTCAATATTGTTCCAAGATGTCTCATCAATCTCTCAATGTTGATATGGGCTTTTTTGATCAATGGCTTGTTGTAATGTATTTAGCATATACCCATGCTTCTCCATGAGACCCTGGTGTATTTCCTAAAGTTGTGGATTTGACAAACATTGTATATATCCAATATTGTGCAGTCTCCACAATTCACTATATTTTGACAAGAGCTCATTCTGGGTCGAACCATATATCATTTGTGTAAATATCATTCCAGCAATGTTCATAATGAGGGTATTTATTTCTGTTACATTATCCTGAATGTGCCTAGATGGATGAGAGGTTTTGTAACATTCATCATGATATCTAAGAGCAGCCTCGATCATCTTCTCTTTTATGGTCACTTAGGATTTAGGTTTCCTATAAATTCTTCCTAAATTGTTAGGTTGCATTTTCAAATCAGGTGGTGGATCAAGATATAGAATCAAACTTAGGTTCAGATTGAAGTGATTAGATCAGATGATAAATTCCACAAAAGATCAATTATAATGAAGGCCTCTAGATCAACAACCTAAGGACCTTTCTTGTGTATGTGCTCTAAAGAATAAATGAGGGAATGGATATGAATTGGACCCAATCAAGGCACCCAAAGATTTTTTGATGACTAAGGCTTGTTTCAAGGTGGATGATACCTCTAAATCAGAAATCCACACACCTAAGAAGTACTTGGGCAGCGAGGAAGGGAGAGCCCTGCAAAGACCCCTACACGGTAGAGCATCTCCATGGGTTACAGGATTTCCCTCACCCGACCTTCCTTCTCACTGAGGTTCCAAGTAGACCAAAATGTATGAATTGGGATCTTAAGTCTACCAATTTTAGCCTAGTTTGTGCCTTGGATTTCACTTGATTAGAAGTTAAGTCAATTTGTGACCTAATTTGGAGGTTGGTTAGCCCACAAGGTAGACCAATTTCACCTGACCTACCTTCAAGGATTGAAGAATGAAATTTGGGTCAAGACCCAAAGATCACCCTGAATTGACCCTCAGGTTATTAGGTCCACAATTTTAGGGTTCAAGTGAATTTAGAGCCTGATTTTAGGGTTCTTCTGATTAGATATGTTCAAGTAAGGGTTTGGGTAGCACACAAATGTGAGAAGATCAATTTCCTTTAATTCAAATAATTGTGAACTAACACTTTAGAACCCTAGAGTAGAAACCCTAATTGGCTCTATGCCAAGTCCAATTTGATCTAAAAATGTACACCTTAGACTTCAAACGAGAAGTGCGTAGTCTATAATGATAAAAATTAAGCGTAAATCCCTAGTAGGTACAGGAAATCAAGTTATGGATCTCTAAATAGAATCGTCTCAACTTCAATCAGATATCGATTTGAAATCACAAATCAGGAAACTTGCCTTTTAAATGATAATTACTAAGAAAATAAGGCAGGTGAATCCTAATTGATTTGTTTCCTTTTCTCTCTTCCCAAGATTAGGAGGTTGATTAGGGAAGAAGTGAAATTTACCTACCCCAAAAGTAGTTGATTTGCATGGAAGATTTCTTCATGATGTATCTCGCAAAATCACAAGCAAAGCAACTAGGGCAAGTTAGTGCTCAGATAAATCAAGAAAGAAAAGATTAATGGTGAATTGCGCATTGTTCCCCGAAAGTAGTACCAAAATGTTGATGGACGAAAGAGGAGTTTTAAAATGCGTTCATTGTAGTACACTCCTAATTCGCACAATAAAACATTTAAATTTATAAACAAAGAATCTAAAGGGAGTCCGAGGTCGTTCGCAGGAAGCAAATATGAAATTCACACATTAATCTTCATTTAGAATCAATTAGCACAATAAATTGAGGACGATAAAAGATATTCAATGAATATAACTTGTCAGATTGATATTCAAAAGATTATGAGACAAAAAAGAATAGAAAAGATAAAATAATGGTGATTTGAATCACCAATTATTCATCTTAATTAAGCATATATCTCATACTAAAATTATTCAAATAACTAAATAGTATCTCAATCAACTTAACTTAGGTTCTTAAATCATTCAACGATATCAGCATCAAAGATCAGACATCGCCTATGTAAGTCAGACGTCTTAACAGATCACCAGAACACAAGCACAATTCTCTTGAGAGATCCTTCTCTCTTCTTCTTCTCAAACCTTTCCTTCCTCAAGCACAGGGAACGACCAACATTCTTTAGAGGCTAAGTGTCAAGGTCTCTCTTTCTTCAGCACAGGGCCTAAAGACTTCAACGTAAAACCCACCCCCTCTCTCACATATCTCTTCTCTCTTATTTCTATCTCAGATAACTGGGTATAGGTTTGAATAACCGGGTTAACAGATCCTGAGATTTGGCCAAACCTGCATGCATGCATCGTGGGCGAAGCGTAAGGGCGTGAGGAGGTGCATACATAGGGGCTAGACCCCCATGTATTGGGTGATAAGGCTACCAACACAAAATCGTGATATAGTGTTGTTGCTTGTCTGCTGACGAGGTGGGACTATCCCACCTCCTCTTTTCCACGAACGCAGCAACTGGTGATGCTGCCTAATTAGAAGTGTTGTAGCTCTTTATTCTCTAATTTCCGCTGTAGGTGCCTTCACGAGGTAGTTCCACGACTTCAGGAGTTGGAGTTGAGATCTGAGAACATCTGACGACGGCGGATGGTGGCGAAGTGATCGTTGATGGCGATTAAGACTTGAAACAATGAACATAGGCTCTAAACCTAAATTAGATGGCTCAAGAGAATCGTCATGGCTCAAGGAACATGATGATGGTGGTTTTCTGGTGGATTGATGTCGGGCGTGGTTGGATAGTGATGAGGAAGGTGAATGGAAGTTGGGTTGTTCGGTGAGTGTTTATGGTGGATGAAACGCGAAATAAGTAGAGGGATTTTGATGGCGAAGCCGAGGCTAAGGTTGTGGGAGTGTTGGTGGAGTGATTGGTGGTCTGTGGATGGCATGCAACTTCGCTGGAGTTTGGCC
Organism: Thalassia testudinum; assembly: GCA_037157565.1. Classification (NCBI taxonomy): domain Eukaryota; kingdom Viridiplantae; phylum Streptophyta; class Magnoliopsida; order Alismatales; family Hydrocharitaceae; genus Thalassia; species Thalassia testudinum. The sequence continues at coordinate 45,689,477 of JAZHRO010000014.1, forward strand.
AGAGTGGAGATAGACGGAGGGGGAGGTAGTGGATAATCGGTCGATTTGAAGTGGGGAAGGAGTTGTTCTAACCTAAAGAAGGAGAGAGAGAGATTAGCCTAGTCTAAGGGATGAAAGGGGGAGGAGCACCTGCTGGTGTGATTGCCGGCATCGGAGAAGGTGAAAAACTCCTGCGGGTCAAGATGACGATGAGGAGAGGGGGAGGCAACTCATGAGTTGGCTATCGAGGGGCGAACGAAGTCAGGGATGAAAGAGAACTAGTCAATTTGGTTGTTGGCTGGTCGTAGGAAGAGATTGAGGAGGTTTCGCCGGAGCTTGGTCGGAGACGGCCAGAGAAGGAGTTGAAGAAGATTTTTGGGCCTAAACCTTACTAAGGAGCTAGGTTAGAAGCTCCATGAGCTTTTATAGAGCTCCTGGCTGAGCTCAAATTGGGAAAATCGTGAGCAAATTTTGTGGATTAGGAAAGTTTAGAGTGTGAAGTATAAATCTCTATTAGAGCTTCCTTGCTTCAAAACCAGATTCCCAACTTGGTTCAAATGTGTTCCCATTATTTGAACACCAATTCCTCCATAATTGGAGGGATTTGGTGATGATTTCATGATGTTCTTTCTTGATTTCAGTCGGTGCGATGGGTTGATTAGGAAACCCTAGAGATGAAGACAGTAGGGGGCATTTGGTGAAGAAGATGACAAAGCTAGGGACTGATATGCAAGGATTTTCAAAAGTTAGGGTCTTAGATGTAAAGAAGAGAGTTTTAAATAACTAGAATGCAAACTAGGTCAAGATAAACTCTAATTGGGCCCAAATTTTTGTACAAATCTAATTTGGACCCAAGGAATCTGATGGAGAAGTTGGATTTGAGTTTTGACCAAGTTTGACTAGATAATTTACGTAAAAATCCAAATTAGGATAGAACTGTGTCTGTGACTCTATTTAAGGTTAAAATAGGTTCCAAAGGTCAAATCAAGGTTACCAAACCTCAAGGAATATTTTTCTATGAGTTTTAGGAGATTTAGATGAATTTTATATTGACCAAAACCTCAATAATTTAAGCGGGTCTGAAATTAGGGTTTTAGGTGCTGTATCAGTTCTCGAAATGCATGAAACCTTGTTTCTATTTGTACGGACCCTCTTATTAGACCTTACTGCTTATTTGACCTTCAATTAACCCCTGGGAAACCCCATGATTATTAAGCATTCATGATATGTTAAAACTGCAGAATTTGCCCTGATTTAATGTATTCCTCTCAAAATGGATTTATAAGGAATTACAACTCTCAAGTGATTATATAGGAGTATTTGTCAATTAATCCTGACTAATTAAAGCTAGGTATGGCCCATGATGATGTTATCATCACCGATAAAGAACTTTTGAAATGATTACATATTTAAAAATTATGTAAACGATTATGGATGGAACGTCTCCTTCATGTAGTAGGAGGGGGCTAAACTATAATTGCCAAGTTCCTACTATTGTGAGGACATTGTCAAAGGAATAGAGTAAGGGACAACAATTTTACACTTGTAGCTTGGTATATTTGACTTCTTCATGTGGGACGAGGCCCCCAAAAAACCTTAAATGTCATGTAGGGGGAAATTGCTGAAGTACGAGACATATTTCGCTTCCTTAAGGAAAGAGATCATGGCATGTCATGCGGATATCTTAGAAGTGTGAAAATATATTCAAAACCTTCTTTTATGCATGAAAGTTATTATCGTGCTGATTGTTCTTATGTTTATAATGATGTTATCGTAGATTGCTTCTTTCGATATATCCTTGTAATAGCGCGAACAAATGTCATATTGTAAATTACTTTCATGGTAGATATTGTTATGCAAATTGTCTTATGAACTTTAAGACTATGAATTGCGGGTACTAGTTACTTTCTTCCCATTTACGCTTATTTGAATGGTAAATATTGTAGTATGCCTTCACACATAAATGATGCACAGGAGATCTTCCTATTGCGATCACTGATTCGAAGGAGGGAATCTGGTAACTGGCTTGGTGGTTATTTCTCCTCATATACCTGGTCTCTTGTTCGGGATGAGTTCTCTTTGGAGTACAACTTCCCCATTCCGGTAACCCAGTTGAAGTTAATTTAGAGACGATTGCAGGAGACGTTTCTTTTTATTAACCCACTCATTCTACATGGGACATGGTATTGAGACTAGAATAACCATATATTATGGCCCTAGGCTAGGGAGCACCAGTGGGAGCAGGCGAGTATCCATGTAGAACACATCCTGTATGAAAATTTCATTCGTTGCTCGTTCTTTACTAATATTGTACTCTTCGCAATAGTTACCCCACTACAACATACTCTACGTTTGTCGTCGATTGAAAATCGACGGCAAAAGCCTTTCAACCGACGGCAAAAGTGACACATAAGTAGCGACATTGTTTTGTTTTCCCTTCGGTTGTAAAGAAAATCCGACGTCGAATTATCATTTGCCCAACGAACGGATTGCATCTTTTGCCGTTGTTTTATAATCGATGTCAATTATTTTTCCCGTCATTTATAAAATAAGTGACAAGGCTTGTATGTCGCTCTTTCCCACATTAATGTGTCATTTTTTGAGTTTTGTTGTCATTTAAGTGACAATGTCGTCGCTTCAATAAGTGACGGCAAAAATATTTTTGCCATTGTTTTCGCAAATAAGTGATGGCATATATCTTTTATGCAAAAGAACAATTATGTATTTTTTTCATTGTTTTCTGTAATAAGTGATGGCAAATAGTAACCTTTATTAAAAAAAAAAACCTTTTAATGTCGTCAGTTATTGCAAAAGCCGACGACAAAGGTAGGGCTATTTTTTTAAATTATGAAAATTAGGATCCCTGTACAATCCTAAAAAAATAGATAAATTCTTACACTAGAAACTTCCATACATAAAGGAATCCATAACCAAAAATAGATAAATTATTACACAGGTTGGATTCTCTGCCATCTCTCTTATCAAACCAAATGCAACCTTCCCACTACCAAAATGCAGACCATGGATGTAAATAGGTGCCAATGAAATTGATTGCATTTGCTTAAAGTACGAAAACCTTGCCATTCTCACATTTATTCTATATAGGAATTCCACAACCAGGCAATCTAGAGTCTGAATGCAATAATGCTATTCCATGGCTTTTCATAAGTCAAAACTTAAAAGAGGGCTTTGGCAAAAGAACATAGGCATCTTAAAAAGTGGTAACTGTATATGGAACCTACAACTTAATTGACATTACAAATTTAACATCCAAACCATTGTAAACTAAAGTATGCAGGGTAGCAAATCCATAAAGATACCAAGGCAACTTAGTTCACCAGATAAATCCATAAAGACTTAATGGGACATTGTGATGACTACCCACATTAAAAAATCCATAAAGACTTTAAGGGGACATTGCTGCCTTTTACTATAATTGTACCAAACTGAGTGAGAAACCAACTTGGAAAGAAAATAGTCATAGCATTTAGATTGGCAGACAACAATATTAGAACCCATCTATCAAAAAGAGAATAAGTACCAATTCAGAAGATTTCATGCAAGATGTCCATATTCGCACCTGAAGCCACTTCTTTGACAAAGTTAAGCTCTAAAGCAGTACTCATTGCTTAGCCCAATCCTTTGGCCTACAAAAAGAAACCAATATTCAGGTCAGATATTTACATACCTTAATATCTTTACACACCAATGTCCAGGTCATATCTTACCAACTATTTAGCTATTACGAATCTCAAATTGGCTCATTTTAGATTCTAGATTTATTTTTAGGAAAGCATGGACATGTACATCTACGTGCACTATATGTTCAAATTGAGTTCAACTGATTAACACAAGCATGAATAGCTTCAGCCACGTGGAAAACCACTTACATCATGAATTTTGAGTATGTCATGAGAATTTACACCAACCCGAAGCCCATCGAGAATGCCTTGAACAAAATTGTAGTAGTCAGGATCTTCGCAAATAGAGAAGGCATGAACCTACTCACGATAAAAAAATGAAATGGAAAAAAAGAAGTCCAAAATGTTTTTACGTAAAATGAGATGAATATGATCTATTGATGGTGCCTTCAACAAAGTTAGAATGGGAGATACCTTAGCCGTTAGAGTACTCAATGATGATCCAAGTGACAAGCCAACAATGGTTGCTTTACTAGATATTGAAATTAAATAAAAGGAAAACCATTTTAGAGGGACATATAGAAACTTCAAAGAAAAGTTAAATTTGAAGGGCAATGCTTGTACTATTGATGCGTTTCTTACCTCAACTCAGTAATTAAGTTAATTTTACTTAATTAAGAGTAAAGAAAAGTCACTTAGGTTAACTCGAAGTTGTGTCGATTGTGTAGTATTGGGTCGAATTAACCTAACATTTTAGAAAATTTTTACTGGTTGAGTCCAGGTCATTTGCTGGGAGGTATAATTCATTCTAAATTCACTAGTTATCTTTTATTTTTCTTTATAAGTATAGGAGGTAAATTTAAGTTAATTTAAAAACATGGATTTTGCCAAATGATTTAAACTTTAAGGAATATACAAAATCCCATATGAATTTTCAACATTAAAAACATATGAATTCTATATTTATTTAAAATGTTTTAAGGCAAAGAAAAGTTGATTTAGCTAGAACATGCCTTATTACAATTAAAACAAATTCTAACAAAAAGAAATTAAAGAAATTAAACTTCTTTTCTTCAGCCTCTCTCTTTCTTTTTCTTCTTCATTTCCTTTTATTCTATTTTTATACTTTCTTGAGCTCTTTTCTTTTTCCTCTCTTCATTGCTCCTGCCTTCTTCTTCCCTTAGTCTTTTTCTTCTTAGTTTCTTCTTCTTTCGCTCCTTAGTGCCTATTCTTCTCCTTTCTTTCCTTTAACTTTAGCCTTCAACTTTCTTTCAACACTTAGTGATTTCAACACTTCAGCCCCTCTACTTCTCTGCTCCTTATCTTTCCTTTTAAACCTTCAGCTAAACTGGGTTTATTTGCTCTTTAACCAAAAATTATTTGTTTATTTGCGACGACGTCCTTTCGAGGATTCACAGCACCCTGAGGTCAGCGTGGGACCATACCCTACTTGGTCCTCGCCTTGTTTCATTAGGGTTCAATTTTGGTTTATTTCTCGATTCACAGATTCGAGCCAACCAGCTCATCGCCTCCCAAGCCTTGCCCTCCTAGGGCCAACACATTCGCACACGCCCACTTAGGCGCACACCCGCAGGCACACACATGCCCGCACATACACACACATATGCTCATTCATTTGGTAACCGTGAGCCAAGCACTGACAAATGAATCGCCCACTTAACAAATTCTTTTTGTACTAAGGCAGGCGCTCGTATCTTACCGATGTGGGACTATGTTTCCCCCCTCCAGAGCGAACTTTGATTGACGATTTCTCCTAGCTCAGAGCTCCGTTCCAAGCGATTCAAAGCTTGTTGGAAAGCTCTTGAGTTGCTCTACAGAATTGAAGTGTTAATTATAAGATAAGAGGATGTTTTCCTCTTCAATTTGAAGAGTGAATCTAGGGGGTTCCTATGGGTTTTAAACTACCTGGGAATGAAATAAAGGTACACAGGGTCCACAGTTGAACTCTCTAGCTTAACTAATTCTCTGAATAGTTTCTATAGGTTATTCCACAGCTACAAGTATAAGTTTTGAACTCTCAGAGGCTTCAGGTAACATAGAGAAGCTTCAAGCTTCTCTGAAAGCTTCAAAGATAGAAATTTCCAACTCTGAAATGTGCAATAGACACTTAAGAACAAATCTGATCGATTTCAACAAATTCTAAGGATTAAAACTAACTAATCTAGGTAGGATTTAAGATCAAATCTTATCAAAAGTCCACTGCCATCAGTTTGGGTTCGAAAATAACCCAAATTGACAGGTTGTGAATTCCAACAAAATAACAAGTCTGAGCTTACTTAAATCTCTCTCAGATCATTCAACAGATTCTCAGAATCAACTTAAGCTTCTCAAATCATCTGATTGTGCTTAGAATCAGAATCTCTTTCCCAGGTTTGACTGAAAGGTTTAAAATTTGAATTTTTAATTAAAGCCTTTTCTTAAGAAATTAAAGCCTTAAATAGGGTTCTTTCAACATCAGGAATTCATTCAGCCTCTTTAATAGGTGCTCTAACCCTAGAAATTAAGGTTATATTTTCGTCGCCTGAGCTCCAAAAACACTTTGTTCATCAGAGAATTTGGGAAGTTTCTACAATGGACTGAGGTTATGAACAGCTTCAGTGCACTGCACTGAAGCTTCTAGACACCTTAAATATAAATTTAACCTAACTGACAGACTTCTCCAACTCTGCCAGAGTTGGAGAAGACAAAGACCTATATCAAGCTCTAGATACTTAATCCTCAAATAAACAACCTCAGAGCAATCGATGATCATTATATCATTGATCTGGAGCTTCTCACTAAGTTCTATAGGCTGAAGCTCAATTTTGACTCGCCAGAGCTCCGGTGAGTCCAGAAAAAATTGCAAATTGTGCGCAGAGTGAGAATTTGTGCCATTTTTAATCTACAAAGGTTCCTGAGGTTGCAAGGAACCTCAGGATCTCATTAAATTCCTCTTTAATTCATTACATGAATGATTAATCAGTAAAATCAGTTTGAATAGATTTTGAGTGGGTTGAAGTGCAGGACTTAGTCTCTCACTCAAATGAGTGACTGAGACAAGTCAAAACAGTATTTCAAAGATAAATAAATACATAATTTATAATTTAAACTGTTCCTGAGCTGCCATTAACAGCGAGCTCAGGAACTTAGATAAAATTAGGCTTTTAAGTTATATACAATAATTAATCAAATTAAGATGATATTTAGGATCCTTTAGCGATGAGTAAGTGATGGAGGATCCATTGGATGTGAATCTAAGCTAGTTACTACCACCATGGACAACAACATTAACTGTTGAAGGTGGAAGTGATTTAGGTGAATTGATGATCAAATTAGAGATTAAATGTAATAGAAATGATCGTGGATGAAAGAAGAAGGTGATCAGCGAGTTTAAAAGATGAAATTAAGGCTTTGGCGAGCTCAAGGAGCTCGCCAAAGTCGAAGAAGATGAACATTTAATTCTAAAATTATGATTAAGCTACCTAACTAACTACCTACCTAAACTACCCTACTCCTACTCCTACTCCTAATCTACCATTACCTGGACGAAGGGGTCAATAGGGTTCCGTCGAAGGTTCATAGCAGACGACAAAATTAGAGGATTTAAGAAAAAGATCTCCGGCGGGCGAAGATGGATGGGGCAGAGGATCTCCTTGGTCGTTGCTTGTGTCCAGAGACACGGCTGACTTCGGTGGATCTCCTCGGCTAATCAAGATGGATGGAGGAAGTCGGAAGATGAGGTGGAAGGTCACCAGAGTTGCAGAGAGAATAGCCTATCGAAGTTGGTTGCAGTGAAGAAGAGGGAAGGGAGACAACTTGAGAGAAATCAGAGGGGTGAGGGGGTATTTATAGTGAATGGCGACGAAGAAAGTGGCGAGTTCTGGACGGAGAAGAAGCTTGGGGAGCTTAACCTCCGTCATCGTCTCTGACGATGGTGAGGTTAACTTCCACCAGAAATTAGGATTTCCAAGTGATCCAGACCAATGGATGAAGATGGAGTGGTGAGCGTAAGCTCCAAGAGCTTGGAAAAGGAAGGATGATGTCGGCAGGGTGATCATCGCGTGATGGAGACACTCTCCATCGTCAGCCGTTCACTTGGCTGGAGAAGAAGAAGAAAGGGATAGGGACCAAAGTGCAATGAAACTTAAGGACCTTTATGAAAATTAAGGATCCAATTACAATGAATTTTAAGGACCAAAATGTAAACCCAGATTTTAAAGGTTTATTTTAACTTAGATCTTTTTCAACTTTTTATATATGTTAGTAAATAAGGTAATTATTATGTTTTCACCTTGAATTTACATTTTTGACCTTTTTAGGTTAATTTATTAGATTAAGTAAAATTACTTAGGTTATTATATACTTAGGTATACATTATGTTTAAGTTACTTAACTTATTAATTAAGGGAATGGTTAATAAGATTTCGAGTCCAATTGTTAATTAAATTGTTAATAATATTAATTGAATGATAAAATATCATTTTTAGCTTATTTTAAGGTCCTTTACCAAATATCCCTTATTCTATAATTAACCCTTATATGTTCATAACCTTAGCTAATTAACTAGGAAGACTAGTTAATTAGGGGTAATTAGAGATCATGATGAGTCTCTCATCAACTATCTCAACCAGAGCATTGAGCATGTAAATGACAATGAGATTGAATTTTGGAACCCAAAACATAGATTTACTACAAGTTTTGTTCAAGAAATTGGCATTCTGGGAACTTATAGTAGGGAAAAAATGTATCTCATGTAGAACACTATATTAAGCACAAGTTAAACAAGTCATGTTAGATATATTTGCTATCGCAATGTTAGTAGCCAAGAAATGACCATAAAAAAATGGCAACTGTAAACCAACAGCTATATGAGATGGACTGATCAGACATGAACATCAACTTGATGCTGAATACCATGATTAGATAAGCTCATATTGATAGTGACCAAATATAGGATGGGTCATTTGTTGGAAACTTGTTATTTCTTCTAGTGGCATTTATTCAACAGGTGGAAATTTTAACCAACTTCAAAGCCTCCAAAAACTTAGTGAAAACCAACACATCAGTGTGTAAAACTGAAGATCATTTTACCATTCTTTGAATTAAATTTTAATCTAACTACTAAGAAGTAGGTTTGGAGCAGAGAGAAATATCATTAAAATTTGATGAAAATTGAACCTGAACATTTCAACTTTATTAAGAGCACATCAACCAGTAGGATTAAAAAGCAAATCATGCTCTAAAAATAAAACAATGACCAAACTAACAAAATTTGCATTTTTCCATATAATAGATAAAGTTGAAGAAATTGGAGTGATACAGGATGTAACAGGATGAATTACACATAGACAATATGTAATAGATGAATGACTGACTTTTTGCAAGTATCATGTTGATAGCAAAAAACTACGCAAAAAGGATTCGGTTTTGAAAAACCCGTCATCGTAGTATGATTTGCGAAGTAATCCATCAATAGATAAAATTTAACAAAAATTCATAAATAAATTCTGGGTCGAACACAGGGAGGCAGACGTTTGATTAAAAATACACATTTATTTTGTTTGTCATGAAATAGATTAGCTGGTCGAAAACTAGCTATCTATTCAACAAATAATAAATAGAAGAGAGAGAGAATATTACAAATAAAGACAAAAGAGAGGTAGAATAAACATGGATTTCATCATCAAATGCTATTCATTACACTAATCATTACAACTAGAAAGTAGTAAATCTACTCTAGAAAGCAGTAAAGGAATGGAGAGAGAAGTATCCTCCTCGATGATTGCTTGGAGGACAAGCCGGACGGGGCAATGCTTGGAAGATGGAGGACGAAGCAGAAAGAAGGAGGACGAAGTAGGAGGAACCGGAGGCGAGGCAGGACGTCATCGTCGTCGTGGGATCCACTTCCAGAATGGAGTGTGAGGACAACCACGGGATGCTCCACGAAGGGGGAGAAGGTGGAAAAATTCTAATTTTTACTCTTGAGGAGCATCCCAGATTTGGGACAAGCTCTTAGAGCTTTAGAGGGGGTGAGAGAAGAGAAGAAGAGATGAGAAATATGTGGGGGTCATAGGGCTATATATAGGTGTAGATTAGAGGGGGTACAAAGGTCATTTCACTTAAAAACATTAAACAGGGGTCTTTAGTGATGTATTTAAACATCACTAAAACACCCAAATGTGGGCTTAGTGCACGCCCGCTCGCGCCCTCTCTCCTTCCTCACGCCTCAACTTAAAAGCCACGTTCTTGCACTCTCAATCGTCCGATCAAGAGATCGAACGACTTAAAGTGCTAGAACTCTTCTTCAACCGTTGAGAGGCAGCACTTGCCTCTTTTCAACCATTGGATCCTCGCATCCAACGGCTTTGATTGCGCACACCCCCCATATGTAATCGGGCGTTTGGATCCGCGTAGGATCACATGTGCGTGATTCGTGTGCATTCGTTGTGCCACGTCGCTTTTTCATCACCATCTAATCTCCATCTGATGGCTGGATTACGTCCGTGCACGGCTATGCATGATTTGAGGCACAATGGGGAATTGAACCCACAACCTCTGCTCCCGAGCGTAAGGCGCGACCAATGTGCCAAGGCCGAGAGTTGGTCACGTCTTCATCCAAGACACGCGCGCTTGATCCAACGGCCCAGATTTGATCTTGCATTGAGGAGAGAGTGAGAACGCGGCCGGTCTTCAGACTTCTGCTGGGTCGGTTTGGGTAGTTGAGATAGTGCCACGTGGTACCATCTTGGTCGTCCATCTTCTCTGACTTCTAGAAGGTGCCATGGATGTCTGATTGGGCTAATTTTCATGTCGTTAGGTTGCAATCGTCGATCTGAACCCATCCGTGCGGTCGGAGTCGTTGAACTCCGATCATCACCTTGATCAAATCCATACAGTTGGATCTTCAATCCAAGGCCCTGATTAAAAGTCACCCTATTACCTGACCACAAAAATAGATAATTAACCTAAATGCAAGATGATGCATGTTATGCAATATTTATAATGTATGATGCACACACCTAAGAACACACAAAAATAGACAGTTTATGTGATATAAACATGTTTACATCACACCCCAATGGCTATCTTTTGCTAGTCCTTAGCAAAACTAAATGCTATTTGTATGAGAATTAGGTCAGATTTCTTGGGCAAAAGTTATTCTTCAACACTAGGAAATTTTTACTAAGGACTTGAACTACAAAAACACAATAGCATCGGGGTATCTGCCAAAATGCAGACCGCCTCAAGCCCTCGCCTTATTCAAATAAGGATCTCTTTTTCTCCTTTTCTTCTTTTTTTTTGGATTTTTGAGTTTAGGGTTTCGGAGCAGCTTTCTACGGCCACTCAACCCACCCAAGACTCGATAAGAACCCTAAGTTTTAAGCATCTTTTCGTGAATGTGATAGACTCGTTGATCGACAATCAGAACGGACTTCGGGTTTCTACTCCCCTAGGTGAGCTTAAAAGGAATTCTGCTTAAAGGTGTATCTATACGACCGGTAGCTTTCTCCCTACTATTATTTTTATGGGGTCAACACAAGGCCGAACCCAGTGTATATCTCCCCGACTTATTCTACTCTTCTTCCTAAGTGTTTTGGAATTTTACGTAAATTTCTTGAGCTGGGTTCTGAACAACCTACCAACGGGCTATTACCCACGATAACTTGTCAGCCATACTCGTGTGGTGAAGTGTGGCTTATTTCTTTTGTTTCTTTTTCTTTTATTTTCTCCTTTTCCTTTTCTTTTTCTTTTCTTTTTGGACTTTTTTTTCTTTAAGTAGGTGGCTTCCTTGATGTAAGATTTACCTAAAGGCAGTCGGAAAAGAATGGTCATGTGACTAGGCTCTGGATAACCTACCTATGGGCTGTTACCCACGATAACTTGTTAGCCATACCACCCTAGAAGATTCATTAGCTACCCAATTTCTATAAAAACCGTCGAACAATGAGTTAGTGTGAATAGTATGTAGATGCTTAGACTTAAAGTTTCCTCAAATCAAAGGGTGGGTTGATAAGTAGTGTACTTGTCATCCCAACTTATTTAACCAAATTGAAATAGAATTTAGGATGGCGAGGACTCGATAAACAAAGCCACAGTTTAGTGGATACCCGGGCTGATTAAGTCCAAAGACCTGAAGGGGCTTAGTGTTCAGATCCTACTGTATTATTTCCTAGGATTGAAAAATCCTAATGCCCAAGTTCTCTTTCCTAATTGTATAGTTTTTTTTATTAAAATAAAACAAAAAGAATCCACAGAGCTGACGAAATAATTCAGAGATAAATATCCACCCCCATGCTTATCTAATGCAATGTCCTCATTGTATTAAAAAGACATGAATCAACATGGAGTAGAGTAGAAAGCACCTGAATTACGTGAATAACGGGTCTGCTCCGAGATGAAAAGAAACTGTATACATGCTGAATTTAGTGCCTTCAACTAGGCACACGATAGAAAGAAGAACAAATAATGAATTTACAGGTGCAGGTTAGAATTAGAATAAAAAGAATCACCTAAAGACCTGCCAACAGATGTCCACAAATGTGGACTAGATTGTAGTGCAGACCTCTACCCCATGGTTGAGTATATCTAAGGTTCTAGATAAAAATTACCCAGAACCTGAGATCAGTATACAAGCGGGGTCGAGCTTGCGATTTGTGAGGATGCAACCCAAGACCAAAAAGTCAGGTTATAGAGAAATCAAGCTCAAAAGGATAATCAATGAATGTGTGCTTAGGTTGGACATCCTCTGAAAATGTCATAAGGGTCCTAGTAGAAGGTTGGGAGTTTTAGACAAATTGGAACCCTTAGACTTGGTTTTCTACTTCCTCTGGAATTGACTTCCCAAATCAACATTTCCCACTTTCTATCCTCTACAATCAGGATTTCAAATTATGGGACCTCCTGCATATTAATCACCCCATCTAAAATTTCCAAGTCTAAAATATGAGACTGAATCAGAATTGACTTAGGTCTAGTGATCTCAAAAATAGAATCGCCAGTAAGCTCAATGGGGTGTGATTGAGGATTAGGGCTTTGAATTGAATCCTTCAGAAAGTAAGGATCTAAATCTGCCATGTAAGCCCCAACAAGATCAGTTTCCTTAGTTATCAGGCCATCATAATATTCATCGGATTCCTCAGGCCTAGTCGTCTCACAGAAATCATGTTCTGTAAACTCACGTGAGACTTCACATAATGATTCTTCACCTTCAAAATGAAAGAAATCTAAATCCGCATTAATGTATGTCTCAAAATCATCAATCACTTTTTGATCCATGGAGACATACATTTCCTCATACCTCGGCTCAGGGATCTCAGGTGAAGAAATCGGTTCATCCTTAATTGGTTGCTTTAGACAAATCTGGTCAATCCTGGTCTCATAACATGTGTCCCCCCCAACAAGTGCCTGAGCAGGTTCTGACATTGGCTCTCGTAAAGGGGGTTCATCCTGGGAATCATCCCAAGATTGAACTAAAGAAACCATAAATTTCATCCTCAATTTCAATAATTTCCCAAGTAGAAACTCACTCAGGACTTTATCCTTAACAACTTGGAGACAATCCAACAAATATTTGTTCAAATCATCAATCATTTCAATCAGGGGCTCCAATTCTTCAGTGCAAGGTGTTGGCTGAACTTCTAAAGATTGTATGGTGTTCCTCAAGTTAGCCAACACCTTCTCTTGGACCTGGTTAATCTGAACCACATGGTTTGGTTTAGGTGGAGTGGGTTTGAGTTTAGTGTAGGGGAGTTAACGAATTGAGGATCTTGATACCTTCCCTGATAATAGGTCATTTCAGGTTGTTCATAAGGTGGTGATTACCTAAATGCAATGTATTCTGGGGAGGGGTAAGGATCAATGTATCCTTCTTGATTGTAGATCATATTATGTTGTCCAAATGAGGGCATTGATCTATAATCAGTGTAGCTCGAAGAAGGATAAGAATCAAGATGATGGTGTCCAGGGTTAGATCCTGAACAAAGAGGTCCGGAACTGTATCCCCAATCTGAGTTTTCATAACTAGTAGATGGTTGATTATAGCACAAGTCAGGATAATAATCATCATGTTGTGGATAAGACATATTAGGAGGATAAGCATAAGAATGCGTGTAGAATGTGGAAGGATTCATGACAGATGGGAGGAAGAAAGGCACCCTGCAATACAAGTAATCAAACTTGTCCTTAAGAGGGCTAGCCTAAAGGCCTACAGACTCCCAGAACCCATCTTAAGATAAAGAAACAATTTGATCTACTTTTCGTTCAATCCAACCAGTTAGAGGGAGCGACTAGGGAGAAGGTTCTTCCTTTGGCTTGCACCTCTGGTTCCTAGTGTACCCCCCAGCCACGATTGTTTGATTCTGCTCCCCTAGCTAGACATCAGATTGAACGGTAGAAACAAACTAATCAAAAATAATCTCGGTCTGGGCTCCAAAGAGCGAGTCCAATAGTTAAGGCTAACATCTACTCTATTTTAATTAGGGTTAGGTTTGAATGTGCTTTGGACTGTGATGGGCCTTTTATCTAGGTTGTGCCCTTAATGATTGATTGATATGTGTGTGCATGCACAACCGATGGTTTTTAAGTAAGATTATTTTTGGATGTAGTGAATTTTAGGGTTTAAATCTTGTTTAGTAGCTTTTAGGATTCAACTTTAGGTGTATTCAATCAAGTTCAGTTGGTACACCAGGTTTTGAAAGCGTAGGTGAAGATGCTTTCCTTTAAAGCTTAAAAGAATGTGGAGTGCCTGGTAAATCCCTAAAAGTTGAACCTATGTGGCAGCTACTTGATGAGTTGATTTTAGTTGAAGTGGTACAGCCCAATAAACTTAAACAATTGGCCTGTTGCATCACTTAATTAGGCACACAAGTGATTACGTAATCTAACTTCTACTAGATTATGTGTTTGGATGTGTGTACCGATTCCAAAGATTAGTTTACCGGTTGAGTTTGTAAATCAAAAGAGGTGTGTACCTTCGTGAGAGATTTTTTAAAATCTTTTTCTTTTATATGCGGAGGGTGAGGAGGGTGTAGATGTTAAACAATCAAAACTAACCTAAGAGTTTATAAGAACACCTAGGTTTATTTTTATTTGTGTTACAACATGGTGGAATGAAAACTAGTGGGTGGGAGGTGGGGGTAAACTTATAGACCCTTCAACAGTACTTTACTATAACCTACAGCTTTTACCCTGGTTCGATCTTCAGCATGGCCGGCAACGGCGCCAAAATGTTGACAGCGGAAAACTACGCAAAAAGGATTGGATTTTGAAAAACCTGTCATCGTAGTATGATTTGCGAAGCAATCCATCAACAGGTAAAATTTAACTGAAATTCGTAAAGAAATTCCTGGTCGAACATAGGGAGGCGGACGTTTGATTAAAAATATGCGTTTGTTTTGTTTGTCACAAAATAGATTAGCTAGTCAAAAACTAGCTATCTATTTAACAAATAATATATAGAAGAGAGAAAGAGAATATTACAAATAAAGACAAAAGAGAGGTAGAATAAACATGGATTTCATCATCAAATGTTGTTCATTACACTAATCACTACAACTAGAAAGCAGGAAATCTATGCTAGAAAGTAGTAAATCTACTATAGAAAGTAGTAAAGAGAATGGAGAGAGAAGTATCCTCCACGACGATTTCTTAGAGGACAAGCTGGACGAAGCGACGCCTGGAAGACGGTGGACAAAGCAGGAAGGAGGACGAAGTAGGAGGAACCGAGGGTGAGGTAGGACATTGTCGTCGGCCCGGGATCCGCTTCCCGAATGGAGTGAGAGGACAACTGCGGGATGCTCCACGAAGGGGGGAGAAGATGGAAAAAATCTAATTTTTACTCTAGAGGAGCATCCCAGGTTTGGGACAAGCTCTTAGAGCTTTGGAGGGGGTGTGAGAAGAGAAGAAGGGATGAGAAATATGTGGGGGTCGTAGGGCTATATATAGATGTAGATTAGAGGGGGTACAAAGGTCATTTCACTTTAAAATATTAAATCAAGGGTCTTTAGTGATGTATTTAAACATCACTAAAGCCACCAAATGTGGGCTTAGTGCACACCCGCCCGCGCCCTCTCTCCTTCCTTACACCTCAACGCAAAAGCCACGTTCTTGCGCTCTCAATTGTCCGATCAAGAGATCGGACAACTTAAAACTCTCAAACTCTTCTTCAGCCGTTGGAACCTTGCATCCAACGGCTCAGATCGTGCACACCCCCCCGTGTCTGATTGGGCATTTGGATCCACATAGGATCACGCGTGTGTGATCCACGCCCATCCGTTGCACCACGTCGCACCTCCATCACCGTCTGATCTCCATCTAACGACTGGATTGCATCCATGCACGGCTACGCATGATTTGCGACGCGGCAGGGAATTGAACCCGTGACCCTTGCTCCCGAGCATAAGGCGCGACCAATGTGCCAAGGTCGAGAGTTGGTCGCATCTTCATCCAAGGCACGCATGCTTATGGCCATTGGATCAAGAACCAACGGCCCAGATTTGATCTTGCGTTGAGGTGAGAGTGAGAGAGCAGCGGATCTTTAGACTTCTGCTAGCCCAGTTTGGGCGGTTGAGATGGTGCCACGTGGTGCCATCTTGGCCATCCATCTTCTGTGACTTGTAGAAGGTGCCATGGATGTCAGATTGGGCCGATTTTCATGTCGTTAGGCTATGATCGTCGATCTGAACCCATCCATGTGGTCAGATTTTTCGTCTGAAGTGCAGATTATCACCATCTTGGCCCTTGATCTCAGATCTTCCTTGGACTATATCTGATGCTACAGATGTTCGATCGGGTTGATCTTGGAGTCGTTGAACTCCAATCATTGCCCTGATCAAATCCATACAGTTGGATCTTCAATCCGAGGCCCCAATTAAAAGTCGCCCTATACCTGACCACAAAAATAGAAAATTAGCCTAAATTTTATACAAGCTAACCTAAATGCAAGATGATGCATGTTATGCAATATTTATAATGTATGATGCAACTCTACACCTAACACACAAAAATAGACAGTTTGTGTGATATAAATGTGTTTACATCATATCACCTTGCAATAAGCATAGAGAAGCCTTAAATATATTTTTATTTCTATGTTCAAACCAACCAAAGGAAAAAAGGAATGCAACCGACTTTTCTCCGTTACAATGACTAAAGATTACTTTCCTATGTTAAACACATTGGTCCTTTAGGCAAGGATCCCAGCATCATGTAATTCTGCATAAAGAACTCCATTGGAAGTGCAATATATGAATTTTTTAGATGTTCCTCCAGAAATAAAAAAGATATAATATCTATATAGCTTGTAAATAAGGAGAAATGTGCAACACAAATCGTACTGCTTCTGCAGGCAAAATTAGGAGGAAAAACATGACAAGAAATACATATGTGGCCTAAAGCATGTGAAGAATATAATGAGCATGTTTTTATTGAAAAAGAAGGATGACTAGTTGAGATTAACAGAAATTCATTCTTGCTGGACACCTGCTAATAAAGTAAAAGGAGAGAGTCCAATAAAGAAGCAACTTTTCTTGATGGACTACTTGCTAGCAAAATTAAAACTTAAAAGAAAGAAAACCCTCAAGGTGAGTTTCAACCTTGAAGTAGTTACCAACAAGAGAGACAAGATCTCAAATGTGTATTCAGGAGCAAGTGCCAAGCCAAGAACTGCACCAGACCCCATCAGCAATGGTCTAATATACAAAGAGCTTTTCCCCAAATGAGGGACCCACATGGAGATGCTAAGCATTGTTAGTCAGCATTCACAGACTGATAAAGGTAAGCTTTCATGTTGTCTTGAACTTATAGCATCACATAAAATTTTTGAAGGAAAAAATAACATAACAAAGTTATGCCCAATGCTTGTTAGCCAATACAGTGAGTTTAACTGCTTCTAAAAATTGCTCTTTAGTGGGTAAGGGCATATGCATCCTTTTAACACCATCAATCATTCTCTGAGCATTCTCCCCTGGGTAGAAAAGAAATATAGAATTCTTTTTTGTTCTGTATGCCTTTAGGCCTTCAAATAAACCCTAAGAAATAGCCCATCAATAAGATTCGAATTCTTGTGCAGAATATCAGAAACATTTTTGAAAGGTAAAATTTCCAAAGTTTAAAAATCTAGATGGGACCCTTGCTACATATCTACATTCAATTTGCAAGGAATCAGTTATCTTCAATAAGGTTTCTTCACTAAGATAGGCATTCCCACTCACCACAAGTACCCAACATGGTCCAAACATGATTTATGCAAAATTATAATAATCTAGAAGCCTCCAGATGTTTGATGCAGAAAAACTTATTAGATGTAGCAAGCTCGTATTTATGGGCAAGGAAAAAATATATAATATATAAATTGTAACATAGTAGCATACATGCAAAATGCACAATTTGTATTTGAAGTCAAATAGGAAATTTCTCATATGTTTTAGCATGAAATAGATTGGGAGCAATAGAAAATTAATATATATATATATATATTTGGCATCGAAATGATGCGGAGAAAAGGAGTAAGTCATATTCCACCTCCTTAGTGGAATAAGTCGAAGGGGGAAGTTTAGGAATGTCTCTTGTTGTGATGCTATTGCTCCATATTTTGGAACAAGCTATGTGGAATTCCCTCGAGGGATAATTGGAGGGCTAAGATAGAGGGGTATCCCTCGATTTGGAGGTTATTCTTCCATCCATACAGTGCCTAAAAGAGTATGGGCATGGGGTTTTGATATTCAAATGTTTATTTATAGCTTACTTTCATGGTTTTACCCTTTTAGGTGGAGATCAAATAGGTAAATAAAGAGAATACATCACTCATTATTAGAATCTAAGTTTATACAAGATTTAATTATCACAATGACACTTCATTAATATGAGTAACATAGTAATATATTTGTGGATGCCCATGTGTGTGCATCTCTCCACTCTAATGTCCATTGTTAAGACTACATATGTTAACAAAAATAGCAAAGATGGCCGCTATCGAGGCAAAACAAAAAGTCAAGAGAGAAATATAAAGGTCAATGGCCAAAAAAAAAGCCAAGTATACTCTTAATAAAAACTTAAAAACCTTCCTAGTTGCTCCACTTTAAAATGCCAGTGCCTAAGATTGGACTTCATAGTATTTCATATTCAAGGAAGGCACCTTAGTTTGGATAAGCTAGACAAATAAATGAAATGAAGCTTCTTCTTGCAAGGGCAAATAAAATGTAGATAGTATAAATATGCATTTTCCATTTGAAGTTTCAATGAGTCTAGGAATTTTGAAACAAAATTCTCACAATTAAGCTTCAAAATGCAATGCTTAAATGGTGGTGAATCCTAGAGGCAAACACCTCGCTAAGTTGATTCTATAAAGGAGGAGGAGGGGGGCGGGGAGGAGACAATGAGGAAGAGGGAAGGAGGAGGAGGGGGCCGGGGAGGAGATGAGGAGGAGAGCAGGAGGAGGAGGAGGGGGTAGGAGGAGAGGTGGAGGGGAGTGGCGACAAGACAAGGAGGAGGGGGGCAGTAGGAGACAAGGAGGAGATCAAGGAGGAGGAGTTGGTGGCAAGAAGGAGTTAGTGTAGGAGGAGGAGGATGGGGTGGGGTGGCGAGGAAAAGGAGTAGTAAGAGGAGAGGGTCAAGGTGGAGGAAGGAGACGAGGAGGAGGAAGACGAGGAGGAGGAGGGGGAGGAGGGGGTGGAAGATGAGGTGGAGGAGGAGGAGGGTGACAAGGAGGACTTACCTGAGGAGGAGGAGGGACGACAACGACGAGTTCTGCTGAGGAGAAGGAGGCACTTTGCAGGGGATTTGTTCGCAGTGTGGGGAAGGAGAGGGCTTTGCTAGGGTATAGATGGTTTGACCTTTGTCATTAGTTCAATTATTAAGTGACGACAAATGTCTAATTTAATCCCAAATTTCATGCACAAAATTTGTGGTGAAATTTTAACCCGACATTTGCCGTCGCTTTTTATAATAACCGACGACAAATATTAATTACATATTACTTTTTGGATGAGGCTAAGGCACTCAATTTAGTATGGTATTCATCGTTGATTATATCAAGAAGCAACAACAAAAAAAATTTTGTCGTCGCTTCCCAAACCCACAGTAAATAATCGACGGCAGATCACCTTTTTCTAGTAGTGCCCGAAGATTACAGATGGTTATAAGGATGAAACTACAGTAGTATGCAGGTTTTGTGATGATTCAGAATTGTCGCCAAAATCCTATAAACCATTGCCACCCACCATCACAGTATATCACATCGCTATTTTCTTTTAGCGATGGTTACAATACCTTATCGTTTCCTTCTAAGCGCACGCGGGTGAACATGGAAGTGGGATTTGACAACAGTTTTGAAATCATTGCTAAAATGAATTCGTAACAGTTTTCAATTAATTGTTGCCAATTTTCTTGGCGGGAACCCAATTTACGCAACAAAAATTTCTATACTTTTAGGGACAGTTGTCAAAAAAACCATCCCCAATAGAAACGGTTTAATAATCGTTGCAAAATGTCAGGCAAAGTTATTAATCAATTGGCGATGGTTATGCTTTACCTTTTTTTTTAATGTAATTGCAGAAAAGAAATCGGAAATGCATGAAAATAACGTAAATTTTTCAAAACATTCAATAGAAAGCAATTATACAATGAAACTAATTTCTATATATATATAAACAAGGTTCAAATATTATAACAATAATAAGAACAAGAAGATATAAGCACATATACATTATGCTGTGGCACCAATGTCACCAACTCCAGAACCATCGTCATCGTCATTACCATGCCTCGAAATGTCGAACGACAAATGATCAGGTCATCACCACCACCCCCCCCATGGAGATAGGATAAGACCTCTGATGTGGCGAATTCACACGCGGAAAGGGTTGGATTTTGGAAAACCCGTCATCGTAGTTCGATTAACGACAAAATCCGTCAATTAGATAAAATTTATAACCGAAACTTGAAAAGTGAGTCCTAGGTCGAACATAGGGAGGCGAACGTTTGATTTTGAAATCTAAATTTTCCTTTCTATTTGTTTTTGTCATTTTTATCTTTTATTTTTCTTTTTTGTTATTTTAATAAGGTAAGAGATCAAGTCGAGGAATTCTAGCTAATCTACTTGCAAAACAAAGAGAGACAGATAGAGAGAGAAATAATCATGTATTTTTATAATCAAATGTTTATTACAACTAGGAAAGTGGGAAAACTATACTACGAAAGCAATAAAGATAGAGTTAGGTGAGAGAAATCCCCCTCGGCAGTCGCTTGGAGGACGACTCACTCTGACGTCGCCAGAAGGAAGGTGGTGAGGAGCGGGACGAACGAGGATGGAGCTGGAGGATAGAAGGCAAGGTAGGACTGTGTCGTGACAAGGATCTACTTCCCAAAGTAGGTGAGAAGACGGCCACGGGATGCTCCATGAATGGGGATGAGGGGAAGGAGAAATATTTGATTCTACTCTAGAGGAGCATCCCGGGCTTGGGACAAGCTCTTTCTAGAGCCTTTGAGGTGGTGAGAGGAAGAAAGGAAGAGATAAAGAAAAATGGGAGGGATAGGGGTCCTTTTATAGTGGAGGAAAGGATCAATTTCGTATATAGAACATTTAGTGATGGTCATAAACGTCGCTAAAGATCTGCCGTAAACACCGCTGATGACAGCCTTACGCACATGCTGCTGCAGCCTCCGCATGCGCCTGCGTGCCCGCGCTGCTGTGTGCGTGCGGTGGCACGTGCGTGCACATAGGCAGCCTAGGTTGTGCCACGTGGCACAATCTGGGTCGTCCATCTTTTTTTCGTTGTAGGGGCAACTACAGAGATCGAATTGAGTCAATTTTTGCATCGTTAGGCTATGATTGTCAACCCGAATCCATCCGAGCGATCAGATTTGTCATTTGAAGCTCCAAATTATGTCACCTAGTCCCTTGGCCATTGATCCTCCTCGAACTGCATATGGTGCTACGGGACTCTGGTCAAGGCAATTTCGAAGGCATTGGACTCCAATCATCGTCTTAATTAGATCCGTATGGTAGGATCGTCAATTCAAGGCTCCGAAATAAATCTCCTTCTCTCCTGACCACAAAAAGGATCAATTAACCTAAAATATACACAACTACTTTAAATGCATAATGATTCATGATATGCATTATTTATAATATGGAATGCAAATCTAAGCCTAGGAACATGCATAAATAGGCATTTTAACCTGAATGGATTGTTTACATCATACCCTCATGCCTATCTTTTGCTAGTCCCTAGTAAAATTAAACTACATGCTATGTATAAAAACAAATTTAGGACTCGATCACTTAGGCCTAAGTTGTTTATTAACAATAGAAAATTTCAACTAAGGTCCTTATCTACGAAAACTCAACAGTACCCGAGAATCTACCAGAATGCAGACCTCGCAAGTCCTCACCGTATTTGAAAAGGGAAGATACATTTTTTTTATTTTTCTTCTTGTCTAATTTTTTTGGGCTTTGGAGTTTGAGAGTTTCGGGATAACTTTTTGCGGCTACCCGACCCGCCCAAGACTCAAAAAGGAAGTGCTAAGCATCTTTTGAAAGGATGATAGACTCACTAAGTGGCCGTTAAAATGGACTTTAGGTTTCTACGACCCTAGGTGACCTTGAGAGTTTTTGCTTAAAGGTTTATCTTTCCGATTGGTAGCTTTCTCCCTACTTTTTTATTTAATTTTTTACAGTGTCAACACAAAGGCGAACCCAGTGTATATCTCCATGGTTTATTCTACTTCCCTGCTTCTTTTAAGTGTTTTGGGAATTATTTGTGCATTTTTGTAAGCTGGGTTGTGGACAACCAGCCAATGGGCTGTTACCCATGGCAACTTGCCAGCCATACTCGTGCAGTGAAGTGTGATTTTATTTATTTTCTCCTTTTTCTATTTTTTTTATTTTTTTTCTTTTATTTTTGAGTATCATTTTTTTCTTAAGTAGGTGGCTTCTCTGATCTAAGATTTACCTAAAAGCAGTAAAATGAGTATAGTCAAGTAGCTGGGCTATGGACAACTGGCTAATTGGCTGTTACCCATGACAACTTGCTAGCCATATTACCCTAGAAAGTTCATTACCTACCTAATTTTTGAAGAAGCTGCAGAAAAGTGAGTCAGTGTGTGTAGATACTTAGGCTTAAAGTCCCCTCAAATCAAAGGGCGGGCTGATAAATCATGTACTTATAACCCCAATTTATTTACCAAATTAAAATAAATTTGATTTGGTGAGGACTTGAGACCAAGTCCACATTCGAGTGGACACCCAGGCTGATTAAGCCAGAAGACCTGAAGAGTCTAAGTACTTAGGTCATATCATATGATTTCCTAAAGTTAATAACTTCCAAATGCCTAAGTTCTTTTCCCCTAACTTCTTTCTCTTTTTTTTGTTTTTTGCTTTATTTTTTTTTTGAGAGAATAAAAATAAAAGAATTTCCACAGAGTTAACAAAATGATTTCAGGAATTAGTATCCACCCCCCATGCCTAAATGATGCAATGTCCTCATTATAGAAACAAAGACATGAAAAGGGCAGAGTAAACAAAATATCACTTGAATTTTATGAAAATCCGGTTAGCTCCACATAGAGAACAGAGTATACACATGCACTAAATTTAATGCCTTTAGCTAGGTATAATATACATACAATGAAGAATTTAAGAATTCACAAGTGCGGGTCAGAATCAAAATAAAAATATTGATCCTCAAACCCACTAACAGAAGATGTCCACAGATGTGGACCATATTATGGTGCAGACTGATGAGTGGCTACTCATCATGGCTAAAATACTGAAGTTAAGCTAGACACTGAGTAAACCAACATCAAATTAACAGATAAAAAGGGTTAAGTGTGGGAATTAAAGAAAAAGACCTAAAACCTTTACTCTGTGTTAAAATTTCATAATTAGGTCACAAAATGAGATATTCTGAAAGCAAAGTACAAATGATGATCCATGTGTCAATTGAACACATAAATAAGTTTGAAAGGCCAAATCAGAAGTATAATTAATGTCTTAAATGTTCAATTAAGCACATATAAAAATTTGAAGGCATTTGGACATCATTTAGGCTATGAAATAGGTAGTTTATACTTAGGTCCTTCATGCATTACACTCTTGCCTTTAAAAACTCCTCTTTGGACCTACTTGTAAGTCGCAGGGACCCTTTTGAAAGGCTGCAGGGTCCTTCCTGTTGTAATTCTTTTCACTTATGGGCCTGCACGCAAATCTTCTACCCCTTCGCGCAAGGGTCTGTCTACAATTTTATCGTTATTTCAGAGAACGGCCTGCTGCTCTTCGTACGCACTGTAGCGTGCGAAGAACACAGTCGATCTCGGTCGTCCGTTGCTTCTCACGATTCTGATCTGCGGTTGGATTTGAATGGAAGCTTCTCACGATTCGGCGCGTGCGATCACCCCTTTCCCCAGATCTCATCTGACGGTCAGATTTTGAGCATAGCTCACCGCGCGCTCCGCTCCTCTCATCCTCGCTACCGGTTACCTTTTGATTATCCCCACCTACGCGGTGATCTCAGCCACTAAGTATGCTACTTAAGCACCTCAGTGGTGTCGCGTGCAAGGGATCGCTCCCTCCACCTCTTAGCGATCGTTCGTCCACTCCAGTTCCTCCTCCCCATCAAGCCTCTGATATATATTACTCTGTATATTAAGTATACTCCTATAGACATAAGCTCTATACTAGGCTATATATGTAAATAGGTAGTATATATATATATACTGTATAACTAACTATGTAAATATATTGTATACTGTAAATTAGGTTTCTGATTTAGTTTAGACAGTATGTACATTAATTATATAACTATCTATAAATTAAACTAATTTATATGTATTATTAGACCAACTAAATCAGTAGATTGTATAAATAAGGAAATTAAACTATAAAACTGTATAAATCTATGCATATGTAGATTATAAGTAAATAAAATCCTGTACCTTAATTTAATCCTTTATACATAATAAATAATGAATTTATTAAGTTTATAGCTAAGTTGTTAAATTAAGTTAGATAAATTAGTAATTTAGAGTTATAATTAAGTTAATTGAATCTGTATATTTAGACTAATATACCTTAAGTAATTTAAGCTAATTGAAGTATATTTATACCTGATTATATTATTTTAACTTAATTTGTAAGTAAAACAATCAAAACTGCTATTTAAATGTAAATAACACAGAAATTAATTCGGAAAAATATAATAAAAATGTCTATAAAATACTTATACACGTATTCTAACTCTGTATGAGGTCAATTAGACCATTTAGTAGCTAATTTATAAGTAATTAAATAATAAAACACCAAAATCAGTGTGTTAAAATAGTATACTTTAGCGAATTTCTTTATATAGTAAATCTAATTAAAATTTCAAATTAATTGAACAATTGTATAGTATTATGTAAATACTTCATTTTCCATAATTTATTTTTATTTTTAACTAAATTATGGCCCTCGAATTGAGGGCCAAAATCTCCTTCAGCATACAGTTGCGCACGTTTTTCAGTGTAGATGTGGCGCTCGAATAGCGTCACATCATGTGCTGCAAAATGCGTGCAGCGGTATAAGTGTAATTTCTTCCTAGGCAGCGTAGTTGTCACGGGCGCTAGGCGCCCGAAACAACATACGATACATACTATACTGAGCATATATTCCGAACATTTGAATGTGGGGCTGGGGGCCCGGTGAGGTGTGCTGTGTGCGGGGGCTGAGAAGGCCTTGAGCTGAGTTTGGTAACACGTAATTAAGCGGCCTAATGAGAATTAGGGCACGCTTAGTAGAGGTTTGGTCCCACCCTCTGGGTGCTGTGTATCCCTTGAAAAGCATGCCCGTAAATTAAACACATTTTTAATTAATTAAAGGGAGCTAATGACGATAGTTAATTGCCTCTCCGCCGCAGTGTGCGAAACCTATTAAGGCAGAATTAAAACAAAGAAGAAGAAGAATAACTGTAGAAGATTAGTGTGGAGTAAGAGAGAGAGAGAAGATGTACATACGAAGGTAAATACAAATACAAGAGAAATATAAATATATATATGTATACGCAGTATAGCCAATTACTTTTATATAAATAAACTCATACATTTACTAACAGAATAAAATGTCGCCATAATCGTCGCTACAGACCCCAGTTTCCCTCCTTAAGTTTGTATATAGTATTTTCTGGGATCTAGCGACGCTTACATCTGTCACTATAACTATTGTATGTGTTACTGTAGGTATCAGATTAGTAAGTTAAGTTAGTATACTATGTAATATTAGTTGATAGTGTCCTTTCATGTAAGTATTAATACTATAACTTGAAAAGAGAGTTTAAAAATAGTGATGAATTGTTTGGTGCTTGTTTATAGTTAGTTTTTGCAAGCATTGCGATTAATTCTTTGTGAGTAGGCAAACCATGTCTACATTCATTCATTCTTTATTAGATGTAAAGCTTCTTTTTGGAATTAGAGGATAATTTTGAGATTAAAGAGCGATGTAATTCAATAATTGCCTCCCAGTGAACGACCTGGAATAAAACCAGTAAAAATTAGATAAGTAAATAATAATGGTTGTAATGACTGGTATCCCATACAACTCACTACAATGACACTAATGGTGTTTTCAACAATCATAAACCCATCATTCCACACTATAAACCAAACCATATTATTTTTGGCGTCGTTGCTGGGGAGGCAACGCTCTTTATGCCAAAATTACCCTTTAATTCTTTTTGTATATAGAAATTCTTCATTTCATTCAAATTCATTGATTGTAATTGCTTTCTTCCATTGATTTATTTGTTATTGTGTATACATTCTTATATTCTTTTACTAATCATTTGTTATTTTTCCACAGCACTTGAGGAGGAGGAGAAGCAGTATCATCTTCCAGGTAAAGGTCGTCTTCCCGATGGAATCGCTGCGCTCCTGACCCGACATCCAGGCGGAGTTTGCCCTTGAAGTGGCTGTAGGATTAGTAGTAGTAGTAGTATAGTTTAGATAGATTTAGGTATATTAACTAGGATGAATTGTTAGTCATAAGTTGTGAGAGCCTATTCTCACACATTCATTGTAATAACTGCGGACTGTCTGGACTTTATTTTCTACTTCACCCTCATCGATACGATTTTTCTATTGCGATTTTCTGAATCGATTTCTTTCCTTGTTTTTGCTTGTTGCATATAAAAAAAAATCAAAAAAATTAAAAAGATCTCATCCTTATCTAGCAGCAGCATATCCTTAGACATCCATCTTAGGTTGCATACTTTTTTGCTAGATTTCAATTCAAGCCAAATTTACATATAGAAGATTGCTGGAGTCAGGTACACATTCTTTACCTTCCTCTAACTCCTGTCATCATTGCATTTGACTTAAAATTAAAGAAGACCATCTTTTGTATTGAACTGAGTAAAAAAGCGTGACAAGCAGCATAGAAATCATCTCATAATCACTTGAATTAAATCAAAAAGGAGATATTAACTTTGGGTGAAACCTTGATTGAGATTTTTATCGCCTTGTGTTAATTGCTATCGTGCACACAGCGTGATCACTTAAGGTCACAACACACGGGTTTCTACCTCATCTCTTTCTGCAACCACAGGATCTAGGTTCGCATGCTAAGTCTTATCCAGACTCCCAGTGGATTTTAGAGGTCTGCACATCGCTAGGTTTATCTTAAGACACGTACAATTGTTTGAAACAATTGCTTGCGTACAACATAATTTTGCATAGCAGCCTCTAGGAAAAATTTTTTCGATTCATCTCGCTTGATTGGTCTTATGAGTGAATTGAGATTTAATTAGGATTTTTCCGCTTTTTGTGAACTTGGCTAAAATTTTCCCATTGAGTTGGAACGAATTGTAGTAAACGTGTTTTCAAAGACCAACTCAATGGAAGGTAGGAGATCACAGAACCCAGAACTTGTACTCCCCTTGGGTACTGATACCCAAGTTATTGCATCTACCTCTTTGCCTTCCACTTCTAATCCCTTACCTCCTGAGTCTCAAACTCCTATCCACTATTCCACTCACCAAGAGGATGATCTGGAGTCATTACAATTCGAGGATTTTGAAGAACTTCCTCCACACTTAGTTGCACATCCTCCACCACAGCAACCACCTATCCCTAGGTTCCAACCCCCACCTTATCCTAATTTTCCTAATCTGCCCTCGGAGAGAGGACCTATGCCTCATCTTTAGCACCTTTTCAATACACAACTACAAATGAATACCCTAACCCAACAGGTACAACAACTTGCTCAAGCTGTTAATCTTTTAGCTAACCCCCAACCAAAACCACTTCAACCTAGAAATCCCCAGGCATCACCCCAACCCCGTAGACCTCAACTACGGGATTATTATAATCCTGCAGTTTCCCAACCAATGCCTGTGGTACGTTATCCCAATGGGGGTCATGCTGCTGAACTGAAGCCAAACATCATAGCACTCATTCCTCACTTCCATGGACTTGCTTCTGAGGAACCTTTTCAGCATTTAGAGGAGCTGAAGAATCTTGCCCAAACTTTGGGTCCGCAAGGACATGATTAGCACATGCTTTTAATGAAAATGTTCTCCTTTTCATTGAAAGATAAGGCAGCCTTTTGGTTTCGAACACTTGCACAGACTACACCTATAGATTCCTAGGCTTCTTTAGAACATGAGTTCTTAAAGAAGTACTTTCCTGTAGGCCGCACTAACGCCTTAAGGCGTGCCATCACTGCATTCACTCAAAATTCAGGAGAACCAATGCACGAGGCTTGGGAGAGATTCCACGAGCTTCTGAGAAAATGTCCTCACCATGGTGTCCCACGCTGGTAACAGGTCCAGATCTTCTACCATGGGCTCCATGATGACACACGGAATTCTGTAGATGCCACTTGTAGAGGCAATTTCCTGTGTCAGGATGAGGACTCAGCCTTTGCGCTCTTTGAAGGCATGTCCGAAAACTCTATTAATAATGCTTCAATGAGTGTGTTTAATAGAAAGTCCTCACATTCCCACTCACATACTGGGGTACACGAAGCCCAATCCAGTAGCAAAGACTTAGAGATAGTGGCTAGTCAACTGGATAAAGTGGGCTTAATCAAGAAGAAAGTAGATGAAGTATGGAAATTTCTCTCAAAACCCTCATCTTCTTCTTCTCAGTCACCAGCACAAAACACTTCTTCTCAGTTTCCCACAGGGAGGGAAACTGTGAATAACCTTTCTATGACACAAACTGCATTACTAGATTTTCCATTTCCATATCCTTCACCGGTTGGAGGAACCTTTGTTCCTCCCTTCACTGACTTCCCTGCACCTTCTGGAGTTTTGGAGGAGCTCCATGCCATTCAAAATGACCCTTTCGCACAAACCTACAACCCTGGATGGCGCAATCATCCAAATTTCTCATGGTTGGGAAATTCACAGAGACCTCCTTTTCAACAACCTTCTGCACCACCACCGCACAACCCGATCCGAGCACCACCTCCACAATCACACGGATATCCACCGCGTGCCAACCAGCAACCCCAACCCAGGCCCACCCAAGACTCTCAATCTGGGCCTACACGAGATGACCAGTTGGGGTCTATCATGAAAGCTCTTGCTGATATGCAATAACAGAATATTGCTATGCAGCAGAGACAGGATGCGGCCTTAGCTGAGATGAGAGCCCAGCTATCACACTTGACGGAGTCCCGTCAACCACATTCACTCCCATCTCAAGCACAACCCAACCCTAGGAACATACCTACTCAGAGGTATGTCCAACCTAGACCAACAATGCAAGACCAAGCACATGTCATTTCACAACCATTGCACAACACTGAATTCTTCACTGACTCAAGCTCTTCTCTTGCACAAACACAACCACCTCTGCTACCTAACACTGATTTACCATCTACCTCTAGGGCTGAACTAAATGCCATAGTCACTAGGAGTGGTAAAAGCACACTAGATCCATCTCTTCCAACATCTACCACTTCTAGTTCCGCTCCTCCACTTCCTACTTCTCCTCTACCTAGGACTGAACCTGTTATCACCAATCTTGTACCTTTTTCTAAAGCTTTAAAGAAGAAGGAGAAAGGAAAGAAAAAGACCTGTGTGGCACCTGAGGAGGATTTGCTTAAGCTCTTTGAGCAAGTCCACATAAACATCCCCTTGTTGGATGCAATCTGTCACATTCCTCTTTACGCTAAGTTTTTAAAAGACCTATGCACACCTAAGCGTAAAGCAAGAATTCAAAAAGGGAGTAGTCCAATAATCCTCTCGGAACAAGCTAGTTCCATCATCTCTAGTACCCTCCCAACTAAGATGAAAGACCCAGGCACCCCTCTATTATCCTGCTTGATAGGTAACACCACATTTAATAGAGCACTACTTGACCTAGGTGCTTCCATCAATCTTATCCCAACCTCTCTACTGACACATTTTGAGGTTGGCAATCTGAAGCCAACCGAGGTGTCCCTGCAATAGCTGACAGATCAGTTAAGACACCTCGGGAAGTGTTGGAAGATGTCATAGTGTGGGTCAAGGATTTTTACTTTCCTGTAGACTTTATAGTCCTTAACATGGAAGTACCTGAAGATATCCAGAACACACCTATCATTTTAGGATGACCTTTCTTGGCTACGGCCAAGGCAAACATCAATTGTGAGGAGGGCCTTATAGAATTGAAGTTCGGAGATCAAAAAATAAAGATTGATATTTTTTCGGCCCAAAGAGGATCGACCTGTAGTTTAATTGAAGAAATCTTTTCTCTGGATTCTTTGGATCGGTTGGTTGAGGATACCTTAATCGATTCATTAAATTTAGAACCTCAACACGCTTTGGACCTGTCACTATAACTATTGTATGTGTTACTGTAGGTATCAGATTAGTAAGTTAAGTTAGTATACTATGTAATCTTAGTTGATAGTCTACTTTCATGTAAGTATTAATACTATAACTTGAAAAGAGATAGTTTAAAATATAGTGATGAATTGTTTGGTGCTTGTTTATAGTTAGTTTTTGCAAGCATTGCGATTAATTCTTTGTGAGTAGGCAAACCATGTCTACATTCATTCTTTCTTTATTAGATGTAAAGCTTCTTTTTGGAATTAGAGGATAATTTTGAGATTAAAGAGCGATGTAATTCAATAATTGCCTCCCAGTGAACGACCTAGAATAAAACCAGTAAAAATTAGATAAGTAAATAATAATGGTTGTAATGACTGGTATCCCATACAACTCACTACAATGACACTAATGGTTTTTTCAACAATCATAAACCCATCATTCCACAATACAAACCATACCATATTACAGACCCATGCCCCAAGGTCGAGTAGCTCTCAAGTTCTAGATGAAAATCACCCAGAATCAGAGATTATCGTGCTTGCAGGGCCAGACCTGCGGTTTGGTGGTGTGCAACTTAAGACTAAAGTGGCAAACAATGGGTAGATCTGATTCACACAACTCGGATGTCCAATTAATGTTCAGCTTAGGAAGATAGTCAATTATTTTGAGCTTGGGTTGCACATGAAAGATATCATAAGGGTCTTGGTAGAAAGTAGGTGGTTTCAGGTCAATAGGTACCTTAGATCCAAAATCATAGTTCCCTCAGAAGTAGCTTCCCAGATTATTATTTCCAACTTCCTATCCTCCAAGATCAAGGTTTTTGGGACCTCCAAATCATTGTACACCCCATTTAAAATACCCACGTCTAACAATTGTGGCTGAATCAGGATTGACTTGGGCATAATGATTTCAAAAGTCAGCTCTTCGGGGTGTGGATGAGGAATGGGGTCACTAATTGAATCATTAAGATTTGGATCCTCTAAGTTAACCCCAGCCAAATCAAATTCCTCTATTATCGAGCTATCAAATGGTTCATCAGATTCCTCAGGCCCGTTTGTCTCACTAAAATCATCTTCCTTACGCTTAGTGAGACTTCATTAAGAGATTCTTTACCCTCAGAGTCTAAGAATTCTTGATCCGCATTTATATACGTCTCAAAATCATATGTCAATTCATGATCCAAGGAGACATGTTTTTCTTTGTTCCCTGGCTCAGGGATCTCGGGTGAATCAATCGGTTCATCCTCAATGGGTTGCTCTAGCCCAACCTGGTCATCCTCGGTCTTAGAAAATGTATCCCCCCCCTCGACAGGCACCTGAGCGGGTTTAGACATTGGCTCTCCTGAAGGGGTTTCATCTTGAGAATCGTCCCAAGACTGGACTAGGATAACCACGAATTTCATCCTCAATCTCGACAATTTCCTAAGTAGAAACTCACCCAGGCCCCTATCCCTAACATGTTGGAGAAAATCCAATAAAGAGCTATTCAGCTCATCAATCATTTTTATCGTAGGTTCCAATGCTTTAGTGCATGGTGTTGGTTGAGCTTCTAAACATTGGATGGTGTTCCTCAAGTTAGCCAACACCCTATCTTGGACCTGGTTCACCTGAATTGAATGGTTCAGTTCAGGGTTGGGTGGGTTTGGGTTCATTCTAGGGGAGTCAAGATATTAAGGTTCTCGGGTCCCTCCCTAATAGTAGGTCATTTTGGGTTGCTCAAAGAATGTTGGTGACCTATATTCAATGGAATACTAGGGAGGGTAGGTGTTATAATCATCATATCCTTCCTGATTGTATATTGGGTTGGTTTGGTCATTAAAGGGTGGAGATCTATAATCATTGTGGCTCCAGGAAGGATAGTAATCATAGTCTTGTTGTTATGACCCGTGCTGTTTGAGCCTTTTAAGACGTTTGACTTTAGGTCAGATGTCCGGTAAGACGTCTGTACTGACGTCTGAAAATCGAAAATCTTGGGTACGAACTCGTGTCTACGTGCGTGCTACGTGCAGATAGTACCCCTCATCTTTTACCTTCTTCTTCTCTCTCTTCCACCCCAGCAAAACCCTAAACTCGACCTTATATAAGACCCCCCCTTACCCTCTCTCGTTCTCCCCACACCAGCCCCTTCCCCTCTTCTTCTCCACTCCAGTGAGAGAGGTAGAGCAAGTGAGAGCACGAGGGGCAGCGTGAGAAGGAGAGGAGGTGAACTCGCGAGCTCGTGTGGGAGCTCACTGGTGAGCGCACGACCGGAGTGACATGTGCGCGAGGCAAAGGAGTGCGTCGGGTAGGTCCTCCCCGACACTACTGCAGCCGGAGCTATAGGCGAGAGGGAGTGACACGGCCACGCGTGGCGTGAGAGGGTAGAGGCAGGTTCTAGTTCTGGGTTTTCCCCGGAATCAGACGTCTGGAGTGACCTCCAGACAACGGTGAGGACGTATGGAGGTAGTTCCAAATGTTTGAGGAGGAAGTCTCGCGAAGGTACGTCCCTTTGCAGATACGACCATGCAGCCCACTCCACTGATACCTTTTCTGCATGCCCAATTTGAGAAGATCGAATATCTGCATGCAGGATTCGCTTTGGGAACGCACGGGGCACGTCCTCCCATGCATTTCAGACATCTAGGTGACATACCAAACGACGGGAAGCACTTCCAGACGTCTAGAGAGGTGGTCGAACATCTGGAACTAGGTCCAGATGGTCCAGAAGAGTTCCTGGACGTCTGAGGATTGGCGTAGGGCTTGAGGTATAACACTATACACTTTTAAGACATCTGGAAGTTGTTCTAGATGTCTAATTTGAGTCAGAAATGCTATTTTTGACCTGTTTAGGGTCTGTTTGAGGTTTGTTTTCCACAAAAAAGATACCGATGTTTCCCGTATGATTTCCTCTACTTGTTAGAAGGCTTTCTATACTATTCTGAATATTCTCTTGTGATTGATCCTTGTGATAGGACCTCATTCCATTGCGGGTTCGGGGCTTGCTGAGGCACGTGAGCCTACCATTCAAGCCCCCACTACTCCTGGGTTTATTAGTAGAGTGGCTTCCCCTTAATTTAATTAAAACCTAAATGCATGTGTGGGATGAATGATTAGAACCTAGGATGTGGCATGGATCCTAGGACAAGAAACACTTGAAATGTCTGTAATGGATGATGGAATTGCATTCTTGAAGGAGTTGATAGAATGATAACAATTGCCAGTAAATAAATAACAGCTGCCTGTGAAATGTAAAGTACTTGTACTAGCAAACTACTGCATGTAAATTCCTGTTGTATATGTTAAATGACATAATACGAGCTGGATGTATATAAATAGAGAATGGTAATGAGAATGATGTAAATACAAGCTACCTGTGTATAATCGGTGTGTGGAAATGTAAACAATAGAAATACGAGCTGCATATGCATATCCTGAGAATGGAAATAGAAATGATGAAACCTGGTATGGCTTGGCCTGAGGAATATGAGCATGAACCCTACGGAGAATTAGGAATAGAGCTCCTAGAAATAAATGGAATGGATCTGGAAATGTGAGTGGGGAAGTGAGCCAGCCCTTGAGTACGGAGTACCAAGGAGAGTGACTGTCCCCCTGTTTAGTGCAGAGCAAAGCTAGCCACCCTTGGGTTGGGACCTGGGGTTAGGATTGGCCATTCTGTACCGATTTCTTGGCCCTCGTGTACACAGTACCGGGGAGAGCTACTAGTGTAGGGAGAGAGCTAGCCACCCCACGGGGCCCGGGATTCAGCTAGCCACCCTACACCGACTTATTAGGCCCACTGGGCAAACCAGGGTAGTCAGGTAAGGGTACATGGACTGTGGAGGGGTGAGACCCTTGTTTGGTTCTTAGGGGCTAGACCCCTATTACTGAGAGGGCTAGGCCCTATACTGGTTCTGTGTTGTACTTTGGGCGCACCCGCTAACGGAAATGACTGATCATGTGCCAGTGCGGGGTAGCTACCCGTGCGCTTATCGTGGGTGCCGTAGTCACCGTTACGTTTGTCTGTGACCTTGGGGTCGTTGACTGGGTGCAGGATCACCACAAGGGGCTCTCCTGGCCAGGAGAGCACCACGTGTGCCTTCTACTCTTCGAAAAGATTGCAATCAAGATCTTTCCCATGAGGAACGTTCGAGATCAAGAAAGCGACCTGATAAGTAAACCAAGTGGTGGAAAGGAATAATTAGTTAAAGAAAGAAATTGGAAAAAAAAAACTACTTGCCCACTTTTACTGCGTTAGTTAGTTGGTTGCCACACTACTCAGCATTCATTGACTTTGTGTACTCATAACCCTTTTCAGGTCCAGGTGTTGAGCAGCCAGAGCCTACGGCTGCAGAGGGTGCTGGGCCCAGTAGAGCTCAGTAGTTGTAGCTTCTTTGTTACTTCTTTCTGTTGTAGTGGGTAGTCTCTTGCACCTTCGTACTCCTACATTATGAACTTTATTTTCTTGTACCTGGTTACTTTTCTACTGTTGTGGTGATGTGTACTGTAGTAGTTTCACTTTTTTACTGTTGTACTTTTCTTACTGTTAGTTGCTTAGAAAAGTGAATGTGGTTTACTTTCCTACCTTTTGGTTACTTTCTCATTGGACGATTGGGTCTTGGGATCAGTCGAGTCGGTCAGGTCTCATGTCCTGTAGGGATTTGGTAATCGGGTCGTAACAAGATGGTATCAGAGCAAGGTCGTCCCGAGAAGCGAACCAACTAGCTTGAGAATAACCAATTCATGTGCTTGTAACTAGAGTAACCACCACAACGTTCCTTTTGACATCTGTTCTGAGGTTCTTTTGCTAAATGTCCGTTGAAATTGACGTTTACTTGTTCTGTTGTTTGCATTTCCTTACAGGAGATGCCTCGACGTGGAGTCATTAAGGCGGGCCGCGGACGCGGCCGTGGATGAGGTCGGAGGGGCGGACGTGTTGAGCCCGACGTTTCTGTGGACCAGCCACTTCTTCCGGGCGTTCAGGCCCAGGACCTCGCCCAGCCGATACGGGAGATTGTATGAGAGGAGCTCCACCCACCACCACGGGCACCTCTCCTTGGGGACGTGGAGGGGGAGTCCTCTGTGGGACCATGAGACAGACGTAGTGCTGGACGTGGGGGAGGGTGTGGTCCTCCACCGCCACCATCTCACTCTGACACCTCCGAGCACGAGCCCTCCCTACCTGGAGGCGTGCCCGTTTCCCCACTTCAGTGACACTACGAGCTTTTCGGACAATTCTGGAAGCTGATGCCCCCCTCCTTCAAAGGGGATGAGGACCTGACCGAGGCAGAGGACTGGCTCGAGTAGATCAAGAAGGTGTTTGACACCCTTCGCCCCCCTAGGAGTGCCACGTGGCCTTTGCCACATACCAGCTGGAGAGCGCGGCACACAGGTGGTGGAGGGGGTTAGAGGTCAGGAGAGGGCAGAGCCAACGTGGGACCAATTTGTGGCCCTCTTCTGTGAGCATTACTTCCCATAGACGTGGCAGGATCAGAGGAGGCGGGAGTTCCATAATCTCCGCCAGGGGACGATGATTATGAGCGCGTATCGTACGCATTTTTTGGAGTTGTCAAGTTTCACTGCGACAGCTGTGGCTACTGAGGAGGAGCACCTGTGGAGGTTCACTGAGGGGCTCCGACCTACCATTTGGGGGTATGTCAAACCCTTGAAACTGCCTACGTTCTCTAGAGTAGTGAAGGTAGCTATGACATATGAGGAGACCAACCCAGTCGCACGTGACACTGACAGCGAATGGAAGAGGCCCTACCAGCCAGACTACTCATAGGGCCGGTGAGAGAGGAGGCACGCGACGTCCGCAGGAGAGCCGTCATGCCTTGTGAGGCGTCAGTGGCCTTTGGGGGCCCCCAACAGAGGCCAGCTGCCAACACTAGACCCCTGCCCAGTCGTCAGCAGGGACCTACCGAGGGCGGGAGTCGAGTTTCCCTTTGCTACCAGTGTGGCCAGTCGGGCCACATCAGGAGGGACTGCTCGTCTAGGACTGGAGGTCAGCAGATGTTCCCCGCACTGAGTGCTGGAGGATGAGTAGGAGGCCATGGTTCCTAGGCATGTGCGGGAGGATAGCCTTCAAGAGGAGGGTACCAGCCAGCGGTTACCCATCTGACGCAGAGTGTCGCTGCTTCTTCCGCACCGAGAGCTGAGGGGCGTATCAATGCCCTGACACACAGAGATGCCAGAGCTTTAGGTTCAGTGGTGGCAGGTATGGTTACAGTTTCCAGCAGATTAGTTTACACACTTTTTGATTCCGGCACCACGCACTTGTTTGTTGCTACTAGTTTTGCAGTTAGCTTGGGACAGGACTGTGTGTTGTTAGAGGATCCTTTTGTGATCAGAGGTCCAGGTGGTCATCTGTTTGTAGCTGAGGAGGTTTACACAGGCTATAAGGTCAGTGTTAGGGGACATAGCCTCCCCGCTAATCTGATTGTGATATCGATGGAGGACTTTGGCGTGATTCTGGGGATGGATTGGCTGTCCGCTTACCATGCTTCGGTGGACTGTTTCGAGAGGAAGATCGTCTTCTCCATATTGGAGATGCCTTCTTTTGAGTTTCATGGACAGCCGGTGGATGGAGGCTTCAGGTGCATTTCTACACTTCAGGCGGTGAGACTTTTGGGCTAGGGGTGTGAGGGCTTTTTGGCTTGTGTAGTGGTAGAGCCCAGCCCTGTGGCAGACTTTGAGAGCATCCCGGTGGTCATAGAGTACCCCAACGTGTTTCCAGAGGAGCTACCAGGACTACCGCCTGAGCGTGAGATCGAGTTCGAGATCTCACTGGTACCGGGGACCAGCCCCATTTCTACAGCACCTTACAGGATGGCACCACTTGAGCTGCGAGAGCTCAAGTCCTAGTTGCAGGACCTTTTGGAGAAGGGCTTTGTGAGGCCCAGTGCATCTCCGTAGGGTGACCCTGTATTATTTGTGAAGAAGAAGGATGGTACCCTATGCCTTTGTGTGGACTACAGACAGCTGAACAGGGTTGCCATCAAGAACAAGTATCCACTGCCGAGGATTGATGATCTGTTTGACTAGTTGCGAGGTGCCATAGTTTTCTCCAAGATAGACTTGAGGTCTGGCTACCACCAGTTGAGGATCAAGGAGACCGACATCTCCAAGACAGCTTTCCGCACCCGGTATGGACACTACGAGTTTTTTGGTTATGCCGTTTGGGTTGACCAACGCCCCCGCTGCTTTCATGGATTTGATGAACCATGTGTTTAGACCGTATCTAGATCAGTTTGTGGTAGTGTTTATTGATGATGTGCTCATCTACTTAGGGGATCAGGCGCAGCACGGGCAGCACTTGCAGATGGTTTTGGACATGTTGAGACGACGTAGGCTGTATGCCAAGTACAGCAAGCGCGAGTTTTGGTTGAGGTAGGTGACCTTCTTAGGTCATGTGATTTTAGGGGATGGCTTGGTTGTGGACCCAGCAAAGGTAGAGGCAGTGCTCAAATGGGAGAGACCACATACAGTGACAGAGATCTGCAGTTTCTTGAAACTGACAGGCTACTACCGGCAGTTTATCAGGGGTTTCTCGCAGATTGCACATCCTATGACACAGCTAACCTGGAAGGACGTGCCCTTTTCTTGGATAGACGCTTATGAGGCGTGTCTTCAGGAGTTGAAAGAGAGGCTGACTTCGACTCTTGTGCTTACCATCCCAGACAGCAGTGGTAGTTTCGTTGTGTATACGGACGCCTCTTTGCAGGGGTTAAGGGATGTGCTCATGTAGCGGGGTCACGTTGTCGCTTACGCTTCGCGGCAGCTGAAGCCCCATGAGCATAGCTACCCTACCCACGACCTAGAGCTGGCAGCTGTCGTCTTCGCGCTGAAGACATGGAGGCACTACCTGTACGGTGAGACTTTTGAGATATTCATGGATCATAAGAGCCTTAGGTATTTGTTTGATTAGAAGGAGCTCAACATGAGATAGAGACGTTGGTTAGAGCTCCTGAAGGACTATGACTGCAGCATCTCCTACCATCCAAGGAAGGCCAACGTGGTGGCTGACGCCTTGAGCTGGAAGGCACCCACCCACTTAGTCAGTTTACAGGCACAGAGTTCGAGACGCATGGAGGAGATGGCCAGTTGGTGACCCCTAGAGTTACTGGGGCACTGTAGGGCAGTGACTGTGATGCGACAGACGAGACTAGAGCTAATAGACCGCATCATCACAAGACAGATGGCAGACCGGTACCTACAGTCGTTGCGTGACAGAGTACTGTCAAGGGACCCTGGAGACTTCTCCTTTACTGACGAGGTACTGTGCATGAGGGGACGAGGAGTTGTTGAGAGAGCTCTTGATTGAGGCATACGGTTCCAGGTTCATCATACATCCCAGGAACACAAGGATGTATCATGAACTGAGACGTGACTATTGGTGGAGGGGGATGAAGCGGGATGTAGGTGAGTTCGTGCAGAGATTAGCCCATTTTTGTGGGCTATTTAAGTATTTAAGTGCCTAGACATTAGGTTAATTCTAACATCTATTTAGCATAAATTAGGATGTAAATAGATTAATTCATATTTCTAATTTAATTACATAATTCATGCATCTTATTCATATTTAAATACATTTAGAATTAACTTAGAATTGCATTAGTTAACTAATTAGGTACATTACATGCATTAATTTAGGTTAACATAAAAGTTGAGGGTTTGTATATAAATAACCATAATATTTTATCATTATTTTTTATTCTTCTTCTACGTGCAACGGCTACATTTCTTCCTCCAGCTGCCACAGTGAAGAACCCAATCAAGGAGGAGTGGATGTGTTGGATCTGGTCAGGCAGCTGATTTCAAAAGAGAGGAGGAGGCAGCCGAGTTCAGAAGGCCTCCACCCCCAACCCACCATTGTGCAGAGAGTTTGTCTCTCTTCCATTCCACACCGCCAACCTCAACCGTGGCGACTAGTCTCCACCACCGTGGGCGTGTGGTGTGACAGGCCACACCGCCATCCGGAGCTCGTCTGCATTACTGTGAGCACCTCAGCGTGCATCTCCCTCGCCGTCGTCACCAACAACCACCGCCGCAGCCACTGCAATTTCACTCCTCAGTCAGTTAAAACATCCGGGAAGTTTCCCGGACGTATGAAGCTTCGACCCACACTTCAGCAGCAACTGGCCGCTCACTCCACGCCTGCGCCTCTTCGGTTGCACACTTGAACCACCTCCTGCAGCATCCACTCCAATGCCATCCCTAGCCCACACACGCCTTCCTGATGCACAATCTGCAGCAGCAACCTCCATTTCACGCCCACACCAATCGCGCGTGTACGCTCCCTGCCATCTGCAGAAGCACGCCCCTATGGCTGCAGCGCCCACCCACACGCCTGCAGTAGGGCCGCACCTCCTGCAGCCTTCTCGCGCCATGCCTTCCACCTGCGCATGCCCCTGCTACACCTCACCGCCACCTCCAGTGCTAACTGCCAGCTCATGCACGCGCATCACCTCCAGCTTCCAGCGCGCGCTCGCATGCCCCTGGAGTGCCTCTTCCGCTTACAGCGCGCCCGCACCTTCCAGCAGCAGCTGCAGCCTTCCCGTGCCACGCCTACCGCCTGCAGCAGCATCACCTTCAGCTTCCAGCACCCGGCCGCCAGCAACCCTTCGTGCGCTCAATTCTAGCACGCCCGCAGCACCAGTGCGTGCGCACACCACCTACGATAGCGCTCAACGCGCGTGCATAGCCGCCCCTCTTCCAGCAACTGCAGCACCGTTGACAGCCACCTTTGCCGGAGCTCCGTCCGGCCGACTTCGGCCATTGCTCGACGTGCGGCTGCCACCACCGCGACGGCCTCGCTTCAGCCAACCGCCTGTGCGAACCTTTCCTCGATTAAACCTCTCTCCCGATCGTGAGGAGGAGAGAGGTAAAATGCTCTGTTATGGACTTAATTAGTTATTACATTTCATGTCATTGCGAGGAAAAATAATTTTGGTTTATGAATATTTTATTATGGTAAAATTTACAACTTCATACTCAAGTTCTCTTACAATTGCGTGGCTTTTGTAATTAACATTGTTTGACATTGGTTTTGGAATTTAAATGTGCACAAATTTTCTTTAATACATGTCAATGGTAAATTGCATAAAATCATCACATGTTTATTGAATATTTCAGTGAAGAAAAATTGCACATCTACCCTTATGTTTTCAAGATATTGTGCATCTTCTTTCCATCGCATTTCATGTCAGATTTGACTATGGATTTCTCATGAGATTGAACGAATACGAAATAATTGAGATATTATTGCATCATTACCTCCCTGTGGACACGACCCGCTCCTAATTGAGTGGTTATATTAATTGTTGATTAGTCAATTTTTCCACCACATAAAACTACAAACGACCCGTCAAATGGCACTGTTGCCAAGGAGGCAACAGACGCAATAATTTCACCTGATTTTATTTTGATTATTTTTCAATTGCATAGTGATTTGACCATTTATTATTTTCTTTTCTGTGCGAGAAATTTGTGCAAGAATCAGCCATTGTGAGAGGTGACCCTTGACGTCGCCAGAGGAGAATTGGTCAAGCTACTTTGAAAAGAAGGAGAAGGACGAGGATGCAATGGTCATCATTGTACATTTAGTCGCTAATCTGATTAGAATAGAATTAAGACTTTAGATTTTATTTTTGATTGCATTTGGTTTGAAACCCTTGTTCTGGGATATATTTTGAGGAGTTTGTTCCCTGATTTTGTTTTAGGCCCGTGTTGGATAATTTTTGGGAGCCTGTTCCCTTTTCTTTAGATTTAGGTTTTTAGTTTATTGATTACTTTTTTTTGCTTGTGCATAAGTAGTTTAAAAAAAAAAAATGAAATGAGCTATTTACTAGAAGCTGCTTGCCCTTAGGACGAACCATTTAGGTCAGTATGAGTAGCCTCCAGATTTATTTCTCTGCATTGCATGCATTCTCACATCGTTGATTGCTGGAAGCAAGGTATGCATTTTCTTACTTTGCATCCTATTCTTGATCACGCATTGCATTTGGACTTAATGCGAAGACCACCTAATCTGTATTGAATAAATTAAACAAGTGGTCACATGTTTTCTAGAAAAGGACTAATTAAAGGAGGGACATTTTAAAAACCAGGGATTTGATTTTCAAACTTGGCGTGAGATTCAAAATTCAAAATATTTTGCGGTGTATGCACACTTATTTCTCTTGCACCACGGCACGCTTTTAGACACTCCTTAGGTTTTGAAATACTAGGACAAGAGCCCTCCTACCGTTGGATTCTGAAGTGTTCGGAACTTGAGATCAAAGGTTTTGTAAATCCAAAGAAGGGGATACCCTGTCACGGATTTTTGGGGGTAGTTGAGAAGCACTGCGAAAGCACAGTTTCAAAGGAAGGCTTAGGCCTACTTGCATCCCTCGATCTTCCGTCTTTGGAGTTTCTCTATCATTTGAGATTTAGGGAAGAACACCTAAGCTCCAACTAGGTCTTCTTAGGCGAGCCGTAGGTCGACAATAGGCACGTAAATTGATTGAACAAATTGTATTGTCACCTGCAATCTAACTTAAAATCAAAAGCCTAAATTGGGAAAGACCTAAAAGGTCCTTTTTGAATTGTGTTTTGCTTGGGGAATTTTGATTGAGGTGTGAGTCAGAATGGACCACATTGATTTTCATCCTTTCACATCTTGACACACCTTCACCCTCGCTATGCATCCTTCGATCCCAGACGCCGAGATGGTCCATCCCTTGATGGACATAATGACAATCACTGGGATCCATTTTACTCCTATTATAGGAGTATTGGCCTGGTTAAGTCACAAATCAGTGAGCAGAACCTAGGAGCGGGATTTGCTTTGCCCAATATCCCACACACCATAGAAATACCCAACCCACCCTCCCTAAAAAATTATAATGGTTGGACAGAGACTCCTGGGTACTATAAGCCTGAGCCTGACTTCTCTCATGATAGAAATGACCTCTCCTCTTTGAAGATGGAAATACAGAAAATGCAAAACGAACTGATTGAATTGTTAGGAGAATCTTCGAGAGCAGGCCAACAAGAAACAGATGAAATTAGCCACCCAATCTACCCCATTGAGGATGACGTACACCCCTCTACAATAGATGCATCTCCAATGGGAGAGCTACACTTTAAGTTGGAGGGAAATTCTGGGGAGAATAGCTACTTTTCGAGGATCAATTTTGAAACCTCCCCTTTAGATGACACTTCCTTGAGAGATCCACACCTTAGGTAGGAGGAAGATACACATGAAAGTAGCTATGCATTGGATGAAGAAAGGTGGCAACCCAAGGAAGATGATGATAAGGTTGAGTATCCACCTGAATTATATTGGAGTCAAAAGAAGGGAATGATGGTACCATTAGAAGACCTCAACCCAGATGATAGTATTTTCGTGACATTTGATGAAGTGGGTCGAAGTCAAGTTGTTAATCCTACCCTCCCTTTTGATCACGATATGGAACTCAAGCCCACCCTTAGGGAACCAAACCATAAAGAAATTGACCTATCTGAGGAGTCTGATGTTACCAGTGTAAACCATTTACCTTAGATAGAGCACCCTAGGGGATCTGCTAAGATATTAAATGATTCTAGACCTTGGGTACATGATGAATTGTGTGATGAGGAGAAAGACGAATTATATGAGGAACCTACATTCAAGATTTGGAGTGACACTAAGGGTGATTATGTCTTATTTGAAGAGTTAGCCCCTGAGGATGTCACAAATTTGACCAAATTAGGTTTCCTTAGCACAACCATTGATGATATTTCTCCTCATGATGAAATGATGGAAAATTTGGAAGCAATTTCTAAGATTTATGTGGATTCACATATAGACTCTGGGGAAGATTTGAGTAAAGAACAAAAACCTGGGGATGACATTGATAGGATAATCCCTAGATCTATTGCTTCCAACCTGCCTTCATTC
This sequence comes from Thalassia testudinum, assembly GCA_037157565.1. Taxonomy (NCBI): domain Eukaryota; kingdom Viridiplantae; phylum Streptophyta; class Magnoliopsida; order Alismatales; family Hydrocharitaceae; genus Thalassia; species Thalassia testudinum. Next base: position 45,732,783 of record JAZHRO010000014.1, read on the forward strand.
ATTTCGAAGTCACCCTCTGATTCGCTTATATCTGAAAGCGAAATTGTGACTCATGATGAAGAGCAGGAAGATACATGTGATGGTGCAAGGAATGCTAGGGATGAAATTGAGGATTTAGAAAGAGTGTTAGGGATGGACACCGAGCTGATTAAACCCAACCTAGATCTTATGGCCATCCTGCAACCTCGTAACTTGGACACCCTAGACGATCCTTACCTTAGAGAATTGCTCACTTTTGTTCTAATCAGGGGGCTTAACAGACCAATATTTCCCATAATGGAGTATCGAGTATGGATTGATGATTTCTTTAGTCAGTCCATTACCCTGGGGGTTTATCTCTACACCATTCCTTCCCCATTCTTTTTGGAGGATCCATCTTATCCTCCCCCTACCCCTTTGGAGGTTGTTATACCTGTTTATCCTTTAGAACCTCCTCTGGTGACCTGGGAAGATTTCATTCCCATTTTAGTTGGGCAAGCATTTGCTATCGGGATTCATCATCAGCTCGCCAACATCCTAGGTTACCTATTTTCTAGGCCAACATTGCTTTGCTCATTTTTAGGGCCTATTTCTGCAATTCTTGAACCTGATTTGTAGGTTCTTTGGTTATTCAGCCCAGCTCTGACCCAGCTAATATCCTTCTATGCAATGAGGACATTGCATATTTTAAGCATGGGGGTGTACTTGGGGATATACATAGCATAGTGCATTCATTGCATACATTTGCATAAAAAAAAAAGTTTTGAGCTTAATTGGGTAGATCTTGCAGTCTTAAGCAAATCTGAACTCTAGGGTAGACTAAGTTAATTCTAGGGTCAAACTTTAGAAGCTTAATGAGCTGCTAGCTTTAGACCTTTAGGGTCCTTTGTGGACTTAAAAACTTAAGTAAGAGTTAAGTTGCGGACCATTCCTCAAGAGGTTGAGGAAGGGAAGCTAGGGTTTGAGTTAAAAGGTGGGGGTAGTACCTGGAGTCTTGTTCTACCTTTTGGTTTACGGGTCCTTGTAACCCAAGCATCCAAATTTCACACACTTGGTCTGGTAATTAACTTAATTTCTTTCTTTCTGAAAAGAGATTTGGTTCTCTTAGTTTTGACTTAGGAGATGCTTGAAAACACATTTTGATTGGAAGAGTTCCCGCCGCAGGAGAGGTGGAGTATATACCCACCTTGAGGATGCGATGATAACATATTACCTCCTCGGCACTTGTCTCTTAGGATATCCATCCTATTGGGGCATGTAAGCGCATTGCGCGGTTTAGGTACCATGGGCAGCCCTATCTCGAAGTGCCGATTGCCATAGGCCTGAATTCGCTTAAGAAATCCATGGGCGATACTATCTCGAAGTGTCGATTGTCAAGAGTTCTTGGGGTCGTTATTGGCAGTGCTATCTCAAAGCATCGAAAGCCAGGCACCCTTCGAGGTTTGGTAATAGGGACAATGAATCTGACACAGACTGTGTTGATAGTTGATTTGAGGTTAGACTTAGAAGAATCAAACAAATATATATATATATATTAAAAAAAAAACTTTTTCCTTTAACTCAAATAACTCAGACCAATGCACAGGCACGGATGCTTTAATCTCAGGGATCAATAAACTTTAGGGTAGAGTCAGAAATCAGGGAAACTTGTGCCTGCAACTCGTCTTTAGCCGACCTAGTTTGTAACTTAGCAACTACTTAGGAACCTTGGGTCTAGAGTCTGAACTTAATATGCTTCTGAAGGAAGACCAAGTGAGTTGACTAGTCTACTTGGAGTGCTAGGTTTCGCTTAATTTTGCTAGGGACAAGCAAAAACTAGGCATGGGGGTATTTGATTTGCCCATATTTGTGGGCTATTTAAGTATTTAAGTGCCTAGACATTAGATTAATTCTACCATCTTTTAGCATAAATTAGGATGTAAATAGATTAATCCATAGTTCTAATTTAATTACATAATTCATGCGTCTTATTCATATTTAAATACCTTTAGAATTAACTTAGAATTGCATTAGTTAACTAATTAGGTACATTACATGCATTAATTTAGGTTAACATAAAAGTTGAGGATTTGTATATAAATAACCATAATATTTTATCATTATTGTTTTATTCTTCTTCTACGTGCAACGGCTGCATTTCTTCCTCCAGTTGCCGCAGTGAAGAACCCAATCAAGGAGGAGTGGATGTGTTGGATCTAGTCAGGCAGCTGATTTCAAAAGAGAGGAGGAGGCAGCCGAGTTCAGAAGGCCTCCACCCCCAACCCACCACTGTGTAGAGAGTTCGTCTCTCTTCCATTCCACACCACCGGCCTCAACCATGGCGACGAGTCTCCACCACCGTGGGCGTGTGGTGTGACAGGCCACACCGCCATCCGGAGCTCGTCCGCAATACCGTGAGCACCTCAGCATGCACCTCCCTTGCCATCGTCACCAACAACCACCGCCGTAGCCACTGCAATTTCACTCCTCAGTCAGTTAAGACATCCGAAAAGTTTCCCGGATGTCTGAAGCTTCGACCCACACTTCAGTAGCAACCGGCCGCTCACTCCATGCCCGTGCCTCTCCGGTTGCACACTTGAACCACTTCCTGCAGCATCCACTCCAACGCCATCCCCAGCCCACACACGCCTTCCTGCCGCACATCTGCAGCAGCAACCTCCATGTCACGCCCACACCAACCGCACGCGTACGCTCCCTGCCATCTGTAGAAGCGCGCCCCTATGGCTGCAGCACTCGCCCACACGCCTGCAGCAGGGCTGCACTTCTGCAGCCTTCCCGCGCCATGCCTTCCGCCTGCGCATGCCTCTGCTGCACCTCACCGCCACCTCCAGTGCTAACCGCCAGCCCACGCACGAGCATCACCTCCAGCTTCCAGCGAGCGCTCGCATGCCACTGCAGCGCCTCTTCCGCCTGCAGCGCTCCCTGCCATCTACAGCGCGCCCGCGCCATCCAGCAGCAGCTGCAGCCTTCCCGCGCCACGCCTACCGCCTGCAGTAACATCACCTTCAGCTTCTAGCATGCGGCCGCCAGCAACCCTCCATGCGCTCAACTCCAGTGCACCCGCAGCATCAGTGTGCTCGCACACCACCTGCAGCAGCGCTCAACATGCGCGCACAGCCGCCCCTCTTCCAGCAGCTGCAGCACCGTTGACAGCCACCTTCACCGGAGCTCCGTCCGGCCAACTCCGGCCACCGCTCGACGTGCGGCTGCCACCACCGCGACGGCCTCGCTTCAGCCAACCGCCTGTGCGAACCTCTCCTCGATTGAACCTCTCTCCCGATCGCGAGGAGGAGAGAGGTAAAATTCTCTGTTATGGACTTAATTAGTTATTACTTTTCATGGCATTTCCAGGAAAGAGAATTTTGGTTTATGAATATTTTATTGCGGTAAAATTTACAACTTCATACTCAAGTTTTCTTACAATTGCGTGGCTTTTGTAATTAACATTGTTTGACATTGGTTTTGGAATTTAAATGTACACAAATTTTCTTTAATACATGTTAATGGAAAATTGCATAAAATCATCACATGTTTATTGAATATTTCAGTGAGGAAAAATTGCACATCTACCCTAATGTTTTCAAGATATTGTGCATCTTCTTTCCATCGCATTTCATGTCAGATTTGACTATGGATTTCTCATGAGATTGAACGAATACGAAATAATTGAGATATTATTACATCATTGCCTCCCTGTGGAGACGACCCGCTCCTAATTGTGTGGTTATATTAATTGTTGATTAGTCGATTTTTCCACCACATAAAACTACAAACAGCTTTAAAGCGAACAATCGACCCGTCATGCAGCAGTGTTTAATGTGCCAGCAGGTGAAGACCGAGCATTAGAGGGCTGCAGGGCTATTGTAGCCACTTCTAGTGCCAGAGTGGAAGTGGGAGAGCATCACCATGGACTTGGTGGTGGGTTTGCCCATTACCCAGCGAGGACACGACGTAGTTTGGGTGATTGTAGACAGATTGACGAAGACGGCATGTTTCTTGCCGATCCGAGTCACCTTGGGACCAGTACAGTTGGCAGAGAGGTATATTCGCGACGTGGTACGTTTGCATGGAGTTCCACATGAGATTGTATCCGACCAAGATACCTGTTTTACGTCCCAGTTTTGGGCTGAGTTCCAGTAGTCTTTGGGGATACGGTTGAGGTTCAGCACGACGTACCACCCCCAGACGGATGGATAGTCAGAGCACATGATACAGACACTTGAGGACCTTTTTCATGCCCGTGTACTGGACTAGAGGGGCTCTTGGGAGGAGGATTGCCCTTGGTAGAGTTTGCATATAATAACAGCTATCACTCCAGTATCGGCATGGAACCCTACGAGGCTCTATACGGATGGAGGTGCATGGCACCCTTAAGTTCGGTTGAGGTGGGGACCAAGTGGGAGGTTGGCCCCAGGTTGATCCGGCAGAGTCAGGAGGTGATTGAGTAGATTCACAGACAACTTTGCATTATCAGGAGCAGACAGAAGAGTTTTGTCGATCGGAAGCACAGAGAGGTGCAGTTTGAGGTTGGGGATCACGTCTTCCTTCGTGTTTCGCCCATGAAGGGCCTGCAGCGTTTTGGGGTGAAAGGGAAGCTCACGTCGAGTTTGTGGGGCCCTTTAAGGTCCTGGATCGGGTTGGACTCGTTGCTTATAGGCTTGCCCTTCCTCCCCAGCTTTTTGGTGTGCACGACGTGTTCCATGTGTCCAACCTCAGGAAGTATGTCACCCATCCTAGTCACATTCTGAGCCACGAGAGTGTCGAGGTGGGTGACAACCTGACCTACCTTGAATGACCTATACAAATACTAGACAGAGAAATCTGGAGTTTGAGACAGAAGTAGCTACCCCTAGGGAAGGTCTTGTGGAGGAGCCAGAGGTACGAAGAGGCTACCTGGGAGCCTGAGACGACGATGCGAGAGTAGTACCTAGAGCTTTTTGAGGGTACATCCTTTTGGATCGGCCTCGGTCCTCTTTAAGTTTGTTATGCATATGTTGTTCTTTTTTCGCACCCTAGCTAGCTCAAGTTTTGGGGATGAAACTTCCTTTAAGTTTGTTATGATGTTATGACCCATGCTGTTTGAGTCTTTTAAGACGTCTGGACATTAGGTTAGATGTCTGGTAAGACGTCTGTACTGTGGATCAGACGTCTGGTCAGACGTCTTGAAACATTCCCGGACGTCTGAAAATCGAAAATCTCGGGTATGAACTCGCGTCTGCACGCGTGCTACGCGCAGACAGTACCCCTCCTCTTTTCCCTCCTTCTTCTCTCTCTTCCACCCCAGCAAAACCCTAAACCTGACCTTATATAAAACCCCCCTTCCCTTCTCTCATTCTCCCCACACCAGCCCCTTCCGATCTTCTTCTCCACTCCAGCGAATGAGGCAGAGCAAGCGAGAGCACGAGGGGCAGCATGAGAAGGAGAAGAGGTGAACTCGCGAGCTCACGTGGGACCTCACCGGTGAGCGCACGGTCGGAGTTGCACATGTGCGAGGTGAAGGAGTACATCGGGGAGGTCCTCCCCGACACTACTGCAGCTGGAGCTGCAGGCGAGAAGGCGTAGCACGACCACACGCGAGAGGGTGGAGGCAGGTTCTGATTCTGGGTTTTTCCCAGAATCAGACGTTTGGTGTGACCTCCAGACGACGGCGCGGACATCTAGAGGTGGTTCCAAATGTCTAGGGAGGAAGTCTCACGAAGGTACGCCCCTTTGCGGATACGGCCATGTAGGCTGCTCCGTTGATACCCCTTTTGCATGCCTGATTTGAGAGGATCGGATATCTGCATGCCGGATTCGCTTCGAGAAGGCACGAGACATGCCCTCCCACGCATTTCAGACATCTAAGAGACATACCAGATGACGAGAAGCCCTTCCAAACATCCGGAGAGGTGGTCGGATGTCTTGAACTGGGTTTAGACAGTCCAGAAGAGTTCCTAGATGTCTGAGGATTAGCGCAGGTCTTGAGGTATGACACTGGACACTTTTAAGACCTCTGGAAGTTGTTCCAGATGTCTGATTTGAGTCAGAAATGCTAGTTTTGACCCGTTTAGGGTCCGTTTGAGGTCCATTTTCGGCAAATAAGATACCGATGTTTCCCGTATGATTTCCTCTACTTGTTAGAAGACTTTCTAAACTATTCTGAATATTCTCTTGTGATTGATCCTTGTGATAGGACCTCATTCCGTTGCAGGTTCGGCTCTTGCTGAGGCATGTGAGCCTACCGTTCAAGTCCCCACTACTCCTGAGTTTACTGGTAGAGTGGCTTCCCCTTAATTTAATTAAAACCTAAATGCATGTGTGGGATGAATGATTAGAACCTAGGATATGGCATAAATCCTAGGACGAGAAACACTTGAAATGTCTGTAATGGATGATGGAATTGCAGTCTTGATGGAGTAAATAAAATGATAACAATTGCCTGTAAATAAATAACAGCTACCTATGAAATGTAAAGTACTTGTACTAGCAAACTATTGCATGTAAATTCCTGTTGAATACGTTAAATGACATAATATGAGCTGCATGTATATAAATAGAGAATGCTAATGTGAACGATGGAAATATGAGCTACCTGTGTATAACCAGTGTATGGAAATGTAAACAATAGAAATATGAGCTGCATATGTATATCCTAAGAATGGAAATAGAAATGATGAAACCTGCTATGGCTTGGCCTGAGGAATATGAGCATGAACCCTACGGGGAATTAGGAGTAGAGCTCTTGGAAATAAATGGAATGGATCTGGAAATGTGACTAGGGAAGTGAGCTGGCCCTTGAGTACGGGGTACCAAGGAGAGCGACTGTCCCCCTATTTAGTACAGAGTGGAGCTAGCTGCCCTTGGGTTGGGACCCAGGGTTAGGATTGGCCACTTTGTACTGACTTCTTGGCCCTCGCATACATAGTACCGGGGAGATCTACTAGCGTAGGGAGAGAGCTAGCCACCCCACGAGGCCCGGGGTTCAGCTAGTCACCCTACACCAACTTGTTAGGCCTACTGGGCAAACTAGGGTAGTCAAGCGAGGGTGCGCGGACTGTGGAGGGTTGAGACCCCTGTTATGTTCTTAGGGGCTAGACCCCTGTTACTGAGAGGGCTAGGCCTTATACTGGTTCCATGCTGTACTTTGGGCTCACCCGCTAACGGAAACGACTGACCACGTGCCAGTGCAGGGTAGCTACCCATGCGCTTATCGTATGTGCTGTAGTGACTGTTACGTCTGTCCGTGACCTTGGGGTGGTTGACTCGATCTAGAATCACCACGAGGGACTCTCCCGGCCAGGAGAGCACCACATGTGCCTTCTACTCTTCAGAAAAGACTGCAATCAAGATCGTTCCCACGAGGAACATTCGTGATCAAGAAAGAGACCTGATAAATAAACCAAGTGGTGGAAAAGAATAATTAGTTAAAAAAAGAAATTGGAAAAAAAAAAAAGCTACTAGGCCACTTTTACTGCTTTAGTTAGTTGGTTGCCACTCTACTCAGCGTTCGCTGACTTTGTGTACTCATAACCCTTTTTAGGTCTAGGTTGAGTAGCCAGAGCCTACGGCTACAGAGAGTGCTGGGCCTAGTAGAGCCTAGTAGTTGTAGCTTCTTTGTTACTTCTTTCTGTTGTAGTGAATAGTCTCTTGTACCTTTGTACTCTTACATTCTGAACTTTATATTCTTGTACCTAGTTACTTTTCTACTGTTGTGGTGGTGTGTAATGTAGTAGTTTTACTTCTTTACTGCTGTACTTTTGTTACTGTTAGTTGCTTAGCATAATGAATGTGGTTTACTTTCCTACTTTTTGGTTACTTTCTCATTGGACGACTGGGTCTTGGGATCAGTCGAGTTGGTCCAGTCTCGTGTCCTGTAGGGATTCGGGAATCGGGTCGTAACACTTGTTGTCTAGGGTTAGGCCTTGGACACTGAGGTTCGGATTCATATCCCCAATCAAAGTTATCCCAGCTAGTGGATGGGTAACCATAAGTCGAGTCGGGATAGTAATCATCTTGAGGATACGTGTTGGTAGGAGGGTTGGTTTGGAAATGTGTGAAAGATGTGGAAGGATACATTGTGGAGTAGGAGGGAAAATAGAAGAGAGAATGGTGCCCTACAGTACAATTAATCAACCTTGTCCTGAGGTGGGTTAGCCTAAAGACATACAGACTCCCAGGACCCGTCTTGAGATTATAACTGATTTGGTCTACTTTTATCCGGTCAATCCAACCAGTTAGAAGGAGGGGCTGGGGAGAAGGTTCTTTCTTTGGCTTCTGCCTCCGGTTCCTAGTGTACCCCCCAACCACTGTCATTTTACACTACTCCCCTAACTAGACATCAGATGGATCAGTAGAAGTAGATTAATTGAAAAAAATCTCAATCTGAGCCTCGAAAAGTGAATCAATCCTTAAGGCCAGCATATTCTCAATTTTAGTTAGGCTTGGGATGATCATGCTCTTGGAATGTGTTGGGCCCTTTAGATGGGTTGTGCCCTTAATAATCAGTTAATATATGTGTGCGTGCACAACCAGGGTTTGCAAACAAGGTTATTTGATGATGTGTCTTTTAGGGTTTAACCTTGTTTAGTAACTTTTAGGGTTTAATCTTAGGTGTATTCAATCAAGTTTAGGAGTATACTCCAAGTTTTGCAAGCACTGGTGATGATATATTCCTTTAGAAATAAGAAAAATAAGGGGGTGTTTGGTTCAGCCCTTAAAATCAACCCTAAGTGGCAAGCTATTTGATGGATCAGGTTTATTTTGAGTGGTGCGGCCCAAACAAATCAATCAATTGACATATTCACTCCACAGATTAAAGCACACAATGTCTTAGCCTAATCAGATTTCCACTCACTTATGTGTATTGAGTTGAAGTGTACCAGGTCCACAGGTCAGATCCCAGTTAAGTGGTAGAATCAAAGTGATTGTGCACCTTACAATGAGAATTCGTGGGTGTTAAGTGTCTCTTTTAATTAAATCCCACAAGAGAGGAGTATTTTTTTTTTAATATGTGTTGGTGGGTGAGGTGAAGTGACAATCAAAAAATCAAATCTACCCTAGAGTTTATGCAAGCACCTAAGTTGATTTGAGTTTGAGTTATTAGGTTATGGAATGGAAATCTAGTGGGTGGGTGGGGGGGATAACTTACAAATGTCTCTAGCCGCACTTTACTCCAATCTATTGCCTTCGGCTCCTCGATCGAGTTCCTACAAGACAATAAATCGAAGAAGAAAGATAGGTTAGAAAAATATGTAAGCAATGCAGGAAAATGCAAGGAAAAAACCAAAAAGCGTTGCCTCCCCAGCAACGACGTCAAAATGATGTTGAGGATTCGCACGCAAAAAGGGTTGGATTTTGGAGAACCCGTTGTCATAGTTTGATTCGTAAGAAAATCCATCAATCAGATAAAATGTATAACCGAAACTCGAAAAGTGAGTCCCAGGTTGAACACAAGAGGTAAATGTTTGATTTTGAAATCTGCATTTTGCTTTTTATTTATTTTTGCCAATTTTATCTTTTGCTTGTTTTTTTGGTATTTTAATAGGACAAAAGATTAGGTCGATGAATTCTAGCTAATCTACTTGCAAAACAAAAAGAGAGAGACAGAGGAGAGAAACAATCATGTATTTTTATAATCAAATATTTTTTACAAATAGGAAAGCGGGAAGACTATACTATGAAAGCAATAAAGATAGAGATAGGTGAGAGAAATCCGCCTCGACAGTCGCTTGGAGGACGAGTCGCTCTGACATTGCATGAAGGAAGGTGGTAAGGAGCGGAACGAACGAGGATGGAGCAGAAGGACTGAGGGTGGGGTAGGACGGCGTCGCGGCGAGGATCTACTTCCCGAAGTAGGTGAGAAGATAGCAGTGGGATGCTCCATGAATGGGGATGAGGGGAGGGAAAAATATTTGATTCTACTCTAGAGGAGCATCTCGAGCTTGGGACATGCTCTCTAGAGCCTTGTAGGTGGTGAGAGGAAGAAAGGAAGAGATGGAGAGGAATGGGAGGGGTAGGGGTCCTTTTATAGTGGAGGAAAGGATCAATTTTATATACAAGACATTTAGTGACGGTCATAAACGTCGTTGAAGATTCGTCGCAAACGTCATTGAAGACAGCCTTTGCACCCACACTGCCACTGTGCTGGCGTGCGCCCGTGTCGTGTACCTCCACACGCTACGTGCCTGTGTGCGTTGCTACTGCCTCCACGCCTGCGCATGCGCTTGCACTACTGTGTGGGTGCAGCGGCACGTGTGTGCATAGGCGGCCTGGGTTGTGCCACGTGGCACGATCTAGGTCGTCCATCTTCTTTCCATTGTATAGGCTCCTACAGAGGTCGGATTGAGTCGATTTTCACACCGTTAGGCTACGATCGTCGACCTAAATCCATTCGCATGGTCGGATTTGTCGTTTGAACTTTGAATTATGACACCTAGTTCCTTGGCTGTTGATCTTCCTCAGACTGCATATGGTGCTACGGGATCTGATCAAGGTGATTCCAGTGGCGTTGGACTCCGATCGTTGTCCTGATCAGATCTGTACGGTCGGATCATCAATCTGAGGCTCCAAAATAAATCTCCTTCTCTCCTAACCACAAAAAGGTTGTAATTAACTTAAAATATACACTACTACTATAATTGCAGAATGATGCTTGCTATGCAATATTTATAATATGGAATGCAAATCTAAGCCTAGGAACATGCATAAATAGGCATTTTAACCTAAATGGATTTGTCTACATCAACCTCCTCCCACTACTTGTTATGCCGCTTTAACAACTCCTCCTAGCGCTCCATCCTGCGAGTGGCAGCCTGTAGCTGAGCGGTGACCTCCTCCAACCTTTTCTCTCGCTCCACATCTCGACGTTATAAGGTCTAAAGTTTGATGCGCATGCTATTGTCGTGGGCAGATGAGGAGGAGCCTTTCCTACTATACTAGGAGGAGATCGTCGTACTCCTCCTTGCACTACGGATGAAGCCTCCTTGCTTTGGAGGCATCATAGTCCTGAAGGCCCCCTCTGGTGTGAGAGGGGTCCGTGAAACATCCACCGTCAAGAGGGTGGATCAAATTTATCATACGACCCTGTAAATATATATATATATATATATATATATTTGCAATTAGTTTTTATACAGTTGAAATTAATGTAGCTGATTTTTATTTACTTACATGTGTCACCTGGTATGTCGAATGTATCCATGCACGTGAGCCATCGAGTGTTTATTTACTATGAGTCTACTTATAGACTCCCACTCGATCTAACTAAGTACCTTCGTGCACCTCCGCCTGAAAATGAAGTAATAGTTTCATCTTATTTTAATTTTATTTCAAATACTTAATTAAAAACTTACGTATCTATCTTGAAATAAGTCAATACTCATTCGGCCCAAGCAGTGGGTCTGGGCAAGAGCTCGAGCTCTATTGGCCTTCTTCTTCCTGATTTACTCCTATAAGAAATATAAATTTTATTACTTAAAGATTATGCAATTATTCATTATAAACTGAGTATAGAAATAAAATTAGAGACTATTTATTTACCTGTACCGATGGATCACTTTAGTGCTCGCAGTACTCCCTCTAAATGGAAGGTGCAATCATAGGAAGCATGTTTCTCGATGCCTCCTCATATGACTTATTATTAAAATACTGAAATAATTTTCCAAATTTTATTAGAATATTTTAATTATATATAAATAGTTAAATAAATTTATAATATGAAATAATTTCATACCGTACTCTTCATCTCCTCTCTCCAACCACGATGTATCCTACCTGAATGCTGTAGGATAGCCTTGGGTGCATTGGAATTATCGCCCCAATCAAAAGGGCCATGTACTCAATAATATATAAATCGATTATATAATTGTTATAAATGTGAACGAATAAATTACATTTATACCTTTAACTCCCGAATAATGGATGCCTTCGACTCCTTGGCAACCCTCCTCTAGTCGAAGCAGGAAAGTGGCACGATTGTCTTAACAATTGTGAATAACTAGTTCATAAAGCTGGGGTATTTTTTCGCTTCCCTAGCTGCAGTAATGGACACCGTAATCCTAGTGCCCTCGAGTAGTCTATCGAGGTCCACATTTCATGTCGGACCTCACATTTCTTTCCTAGCGGAAAACATGAATAAGCATATAATAAAAGATTAAATAAGTGAAAATTAAATATAGTAAGCTTTTGAATGAAATTATTTTAAATTCTTCCCAGTAATGGTGCATGCCTGAGTATCAGGTTGCTGTGATGTGCCAGCTTTAGTATTTGGCTATTACGATGTGCCAGCTTGAGTATCTACCTACTCAAATGGCTACTTTACCTCCTCATCGACAGCCCCCTACTACCCTAGGAACTCGTCACGATGCTCTCAAGTTGAGGATTCACCTCAACATCATGGGTATCTGTGGCTGATGGCTCTCTACGAAAACTGTGACAGTACTGGGCTAAAATATGTGGAGGGAGGTACTAGAGATAGTGGGAGGCAATCTTAGCATAATGGGTATTGGGAGGAGGTTGGGAAACAGGAGGCTGAGACTGTGCCTCCTCCCTAGCCTCATGCGTAGGTGGTGGTCTACCCCTGGCAGCCCACCTACTCCATGGCCTCATCTGTGCACAAATAGAAATAGAATTAAGTAAACATATATTGGAAAATGTAAATGATAAAAGGAAAAATGTAAACAATTGTTTTTAAAAAAGTAAGTAAATTTAAATTGAGTTCATTAGAAAATAAATGCTCTTATACCTTAAACATTATAAAACTGATTACAGCTATTAAGTCTTTCCTCATCATTTGTAATATTAGGATCATCCTCTCATCTCATGCAGCATCTCATTGATTTGATTATCATCATTTTCCTTGTCATCACAATCATCCACTTCCACTGTATTCCGTGTGTCATCCTATGCTGGTTCCTCACCTTGTGTAGTCCACTTTGTGTAATGCTACCACCAACAATTACAGATCACATGTTCTAGAACTGTGTTCTTATCCCGAATGAATCCATTGAAACACTTCCTACACGGACAAAATATTTTTTTCTAAAATTCTCCATTTTTCTATTGTTTCCTATCTTCATGGAAGGCTCAATCCAGGAATGAGATCACTCCACTCTTATACTTAGGGTAATCCAAATTCCTCAAACAAATCAAAGACTTGTCCATGATAACCTAAAATTTTATTATAAACAATCTGCAAGTTAGGAGCGAATATTCGGAAGGTATTTGTATTTTAAAGAATATTTTCACTTTATTGCCCATTCCCAAAGATTTGATCACAACGTTGTTGCATGCAACTAGTGTATGTAGAAATTTCAGCAGCATCTCCCCGCACTTCTCCAATATGCCCCCCAAAATTAACCTTAACTACATTCCCAATAGCTCCCACTAAAGGGCACTTCAAGAACGAAGCTAAGATTAATTAGTATACCAGAGAAGAGCGAGAAAATGCATATGAAATTTCACTACACACTAGTTACATATAATAGGTAACCTTAAGTTGTGATCAAATCTTCATAGACCCCCCTTAGCTAAAAACTTCTCTGAAATAAGGACGACGACACTTATGACATGTTATAAAGATGATGCATCGTGTATGTAAGTGAGGTATACACACACTTTGCATTGTCTATATAACATGGTCATAAGTCTCGATGGACTAGTATTTTGATATAATTATATCCCTCCTACAACCTATTACCTGGGGGATAGAATTCCTATTGTTTGTCATGAAGTGCTTATAAATTTATACAAGTATATGAGACTAAATGATATAATACAAAAAACTGAAAATCAAAAATTTTATTTTAAAATTATTATATTTATTATAAACTTCATCTACAAAAACCATCACCTTAACCCCTAAACACTAAACCCTAACCTCTTAGCACTAAACCCTACCCTAAACCCTAAACATTAAACAAGTCCCTTAAAATATAAATCTTACACCATAAATCAAACGAAACTCAAAATCCTAAAACCTAAACTATAAAATCGAGCACCCTAAATCCTAAATCCAAAACCCTAAACTCTAAACTCAAAACCCTAAAACCTAAACACAAAATCCAATACCCAACCTTAAACTCTAAACTCAAAAGTGTAAAACCTAAATCCAAAATCTAACACTTTAAATCCATAACCCTATACTTTAAACTGAATACCCTAAAACCTAAACCTAAAAGCCAAAACCTAACACCCTAAATTCTAAATTGAAAACCCTAAACTCTAAACTCAAAATGCTTAAATAGAAACCCAAAATGCAATATGCTAAATCTTAAAATCTATTCTCAAAACCCTAAACCTAACATTTTAAACCCTAAAATCAAAACCCGTAACTCAACACTTAAAACTTAAAATCCAATTCCATCAACAATTGAAAACCTAAACCCTAAACTTAGAAGGTAAACTCAAAGCCGAATAAATTTTGGTAGAGTTTCCCATATAATATTATATATTCACATTTTCTACAAATACAATAAGTCATATACAACATGTGGGCACATCCCACATGTAACATAATAAATTCAACATTAACAATTTTAAATTGTGGGCACACCCCACTTCCAAATTAAGAACAGAAATAACCTAATCTAACAAGCAAATTTAATTACATGATTACATAATGTAAATTTATTTAATTACATGAAATAATTTGTAACAAGTAACAAAATTTATTTAACTACATGCAAATTTCATAAAATTTCGAGGGGCGCATCTTTTCATGGACATTTGGCGATGGTCCCAAAATAACCATTACCCATCCCTAAATAATGCACCAATGGTGCCTAAGATGCCCGCACTCCCTATAATCATTAGCAACGATTATATTTACAACCATTCCTAAATCTTACCCCGAATTAAGTTTGGTTGGGGTGAGGAGGGAGGAGGCTTTAGGTAACGGTTAATTAGATAACTATCCCTAAAGGTACCTATTAGCGATGATTATAAAATTGTCGCTAATGAATTGTTGCAAATCATGCATTCTGTAGTACGAGTTGCTACAGAGGGTTATCATCCCAAGATTTTAGGAAATTCCTTCTACCATCTAAAGTTTGAAGTTTTAGCTTATGTAACGTACTGAAATAATAAGGAGGTGGGATGGTTAGGGAGAATGTTTTCATATAATGAATGGTAATGTAGGTACTTAGTTTGGTGTAATGAAGTTGTTACTTAATCATACCTAATTTTCTTTTGCATATTATTCATTGATTGAATAATTGACTTCATGGGAAGTATACATCGAATAAGTAGGAAAAATCAAACATACGTACAATAATCTCATATAGAATTTTCAACATAATGGGAAAGGACAAACGAATTTCATTCTAGAATGTTTATTAGCACATGTTAAATAGTAGGTCATGTGCTTAAAGGATGATAAATTCATTAAAGTATTATAGTAGTACGTATTTTTTCTCACAATATTGAAATCATGTTTCAATCATGTTAAACCCAAAATGTTTTTCATAGTACAAACTTGACTATGCTGTTTACTTTCAATGCTAGTGTTTATTGTTAACCTACAAAAACAAGATGATTCTCATAAGCTTACTCCTATTTACTCTTATGTCAGTAACTTACAATGTAATTTTTTTTCGTCAGTATACAAAAATTATTTTTGTAAACTTACTAGTATGTCCTTTTACGTCATTATCAAGAATGGAATTTCGTTTCACCACTTCGAATGACATTTTCCTTATAAAATGTCTGCGAGAACGGATCGAGGAGGATGAGGACATATATGGGTACATCATCACTTTTGAGGCTTGGGAGAAAGTCGCTAATAAGTTTACCTCTGCATATGGGAGGATAATTAGTACAAACATTGTTTGAAAAGAGTGAATAAGGTTGCTACATATATATGAATTCATATGGAAGAAGGTTAAGGAAGAAGGGTGGATTTGGGATGAAGAATCTGATTTGCTTGTTGCACCACGTATTTCATCGGATTGAGCCATTGTAAGTACACACATTAAATATAACTATCGACGAGAATATAAATTTGTAATTATATTATTGTAATGAAAGTTTGTTCATTTATTCGTAGGTACCTAAGAAGTTGCAGTGGTTAAGGGGCCATCCTTTCCCGCAGTTTACTTACATGCGGGATATTGTACCATCATATCTTATGTGATTTCCTGCATGCCTTCAAGAACACCTTATTTCACATCTCCCTCAATGTTGAGGATGACTCAGCATTTTGCCTACCACCAAGCCTTATTGGTCATATCCGTTGATGTAGACAATTACTGAACATTTTTGTTATGTTGTTGGCTATGGTAGTTAGAGAGAAATTTATGGTTGTAGTTGTCGACGGAATTATTGCTTAAATTGACCCTTCACAGTTAAGCTAATTTTGTAAGAAATTGTTGTACAAGACATGACCTAACACCCTAACGGGCCACACCAATGGGCCTTTGAAGCACTATCTTTTCTTGCATTATATGCATTTGTGTGTGTGTGTATATATATATATACACACACACACACACGAGTGAGCTCTTCCACAATTAGCAGCTAACAGCTATGCGGATGACTTTCACTGTAACAGTCTACATCATTTTCCATTCCAAAATTGTTGGACTGACGGTGTGGGTGATTGCAATCATAAAATATGCAAGTGATGAAATGGTCAACTTTGTTGAGTTTACGATTAATTGATGGGTAGTTAAGATTATTCATCGATTATTCAATGGCAATGAACAAATATCAAAATGTTGTTTCAAAATGACTGAGAAATAAACCGTGAAAGAAATTTGCTTTAAACACTTGTCCTTAATTGTTTGAAAATTATAATTGCGAAAGGACCCCTAATAAGATGTTTTGTTTTGCTCCTTAATTTGTATATTTATTCATTGACACATGGCATAACTATATCCTTTCAATCGTTAATATTGTCAATTTATTCTTACAAGTTTTTTTTTTTTCGAAACAGTGAGGACTGCTATCATAGATCGATAGCAATCCGGAGGGTATTGTATTACATATCAAAAAAGTATTACAAAAAAGTTGCCCAACTATGTGTGAGAGACCAAGCTTCCTTTACAACATTCTCACATCTCACCAGTCTCCCCTGAAACAGCTTATCATTCCGCGCCCTCCACACACACCACAGAACGACAGCCATAGCCCCCAATGGTCGAACAGGATTGGTGAACCTCTGCCATATAATATCCCAGGGAGGAAGGGGTTCAAAGCACACCAACCTCCAAATTTTTTCCGTGACCAAGCAAGAGGAGAAGATGTGTGTTGCACTATCAGAGTGCAATCCACAAAGAGGGCAGGCATTCAGATCAATCCCCATTCTTCTGTGCCTAAGATCACCAGTGATCAGCCCTTCCCGTCTACAAAGCCATAGGAAAATTTGGAACTTCAGAGGAATTCTCAGAAGCCAAATCTTTTTGTCGATAGGATCCCACTCCACATCATTGTTGGATCTAGTAATTTTTTCATATGCTTGCTTCATAAAGAAGACCCCCTGCCAGCAGTAAGTGTCCTTCACATCTGTCATAAGATATAACTACTGCAGTTTCTCCATCAGATTTTGCTTCTCCTCCCATAGTCAAGTGCCCAACTCACTATTGTAGCCTTTCTAGCTGCCAACAGCCTTCAGCCATGGACCACAGACTGCTAACTGTGTCATTTCTATCAGCAGCAGCCCCATACACCCTCGGGAAGGTCTCTTTCAGTAGACCCAGTTCAGACCACCTCTCATTCCAAAAGCTAAAGCATCTGCCGTCTCCAAGCTTAGGCTGTAGCAGATGCTAGTAGCAGGAGATTGCAGAAATCACAGATCTCCAAAAGGGTGAGGGCCTCTTCGGCTGAAGCCTTTGCAGACAGCTGTTGGATCCCCCATAGCTGTCCCTGATCAGATCATTCATCAGCCCCTCCTTGCAATCCAATATTTTTATGGCCCATTTCAGCAGTAGGGCCTCATTGAACTCTTTTAAAGCTTTAATTCCCAACCCCCCAGCCTCCTTTGGTCTGCAGATAGTGCTCCATCTGATAGGTTGCATGAACCTGCCCTCGTGCCCTGCTCCTTTCCAGAAAAACCTCTTCCTCATAATGTCCAATCTCTTCCAGATGCATTTAGGGGCTTTAAATATGCTGAAGTAAAAGACTGGTATGGCAGTGATAACCGAGTTGAGTAAAATCAGTCTCCCACCCTTAGATAGGAATTTACTACTCCACCCTTTCAGCTTTCCAGCCACCTTCTGGAACATGATATTCCAGTTTGATTTTTTCAGCTTTGTAGCCCTTAAAGGTAATCCAAGGTATCTCAGAGGCAATTTAGTACGGGGTGAGCCCAAAGTACCTTCCAATTTTGTCTATTCCTGTTCATTCATACCAAAACAGATCAAAGCAGACTTGTCTTTATTCAAACAAAGACCTGAAATATCATTGAAGATCTTCACCAATAATTTCAAAGCATGTGCCTCAGACTTGGACCCTTCCACAAAGAACACAGTGTCATCTTCATATTGTAAAATGGGGGCCAAATGTCTCCTGTTTGATAACGAGTACCCTTTAATTATACCCACCTCTGCCAATTTGCAAGCGTACCTTGCAAGCCCATCTACTGCAAGGTTAAAAACCAGTGGGGCCAAGGGACACCCTTGTTTAACCCCACGTTGAGGCTGGATCCAAGCTCCACATGGCTTCCCATTGATCAAAGGAGAGAATGAAGCAGTGGAGATACAGCGTTTCATCCATTGAATCCAAATGGAGGGGAAGCCTCTTCTTCTAAACACCTCCCAAAGATACGGCCAGGAAATCGAGTCATAGGCTTTCTGGAAATCCACTTTCCACAGGAAGGCCGTGGATTTCCTCTGGTGCCAGCCATTAACCATTTCCTGAGCCAATATAAAGGACTCCTGAAGTTATCTGTTGGGCAAGAAAGCAGCCTGTACTGGATGAATCAGGTCATGTAGAACAATTCTTAGCCTGTTAGCCAAGACCTTGCTGATGATAAGATATATAGAGTTCGATAAGGCAATCGGCCTGAAATCTGAAAATTGTTCAGCTCCCATTGATTTAGGCAAGAGGAAAAGATATGACTTATTAATCCTCTCGAAACCAGCATTACCCACCTCAAATTCTCTGATAACATCCATCACCTCCTTACACACCACACTCCACATCTCTTTGTAAAAGAAAACTTGTATTCTATCCGAGCCCGGGGAGCCTTCCGCATTTAGTTCTCTGATTGCTTGTAAGGTTTCCTGTTCTGTAATTAGTGCAGTCAGTTGCTCGGCTTGTATGCTTCTCACCCTGGGACCAATGTCTCCTGCCATTCTCCATTTCCCCCTCCTAGTTGCCCTAGACGCTTCTCTGAAAAACCTGATGGCTTCAGATTTAATCTCCTGATTAGAGGTGACCCTATGTCCATCACAAAGAATAGAGGAAATGAAGCTAAACCGCCTCCGAGAGCTACCTACAAGATGAAAAAATTTCGTATTGGCATCCCCATCCTTAAGCCATAACTGCCTGGATCTCTCCCTCCAATCGATTTCTTGCTTAAGGTCTTCATCCAGTACCACACCTTGCCCACTTTCCTATCAGCCTGTTCATCTTCAGACAGAATGCCAGTAGCTTCCTTGGAGTCCAGCTCCTGGATTCTACTCAACGCTTCCCTTCTCCTTTGTTCCCTCACCAAGGTAACAATAGATCCATATTCTTTTAAGATCGCATGCAATCTCTCCAGCTTATTTGATAGTCAGACAGTAGTAGATCCCTGTACCTTTTTAGCTCTCCACCAAGAACAGATCATCTAGAAGAAACCTGGTTCAGTCAGCCATGACCTTTTTAGTTTGAAATAGGTGCCAGCCAGAGTTTCCTCCCCACTGTCCCAAACCAGGGAGCTATGATCAGAGAAAGGTCGGTTCAACCCATTCACTGTTGACAGTTGGAATCTGGCAAGGATATCCACATTCCCAAAAAATCTGTCAAGCTTGGAAGCCAGCCCGTTACCATTACGCCAAATAAATTCCACACCAGAGGATGGATATTCACTCAACTGCAGCGACTAAATCTTCATTTGAAAACCAATGGCCGATCTGTTAGTGCAGCCAATAGGCCTATCAGCCCCTGTTAAAACACAATTAAAATCTCCTCCCATAAGCCACATTTCCCCCTGCACCAACACAACTACTGTGGACCATTCCTCCCACAGCTCCTGCCTGGCAGAAGCATTACAAGGTCCATAAACCCCAGTAATCCAGATACACTCCTGTCCCTGTTGAATCTGGAATTTGCATGTTAGCATATGTCTGGCTTTGTGAACTTCCAAGCACTGAGCCCACCTCTTCCTCCACCAGATAGCAATGCCCCCTGATCTCCCATGCGCATCAATCTGTACACATTCATTCAACCCTGCAGCTAACAAATCGGACCAAAGTCTATCAGAATTACTTTCAATGTGTGTCTCTTGAATGAGTGCACAATCAATTTCCCATTCTCTCAAGTATCTCATCAGAGATGCCCTTTGGCATTTGTTGCGCAACCCACGCATGTTCCAAGTAAGGATTCTCATCACTCCTCATTGAAACCCTCTCTCCTGAGGGTCTGGCAACTGCACACTTGCATAACTTTGGCAACTTCTTCTTCATCTATCAGATTGATAGCCTTTGATTTTCTTTGTCGAAGGCTGTATGGTGATCTCCCCTTAATGATCTTTGTGCAAGATCCCCCATCACATTCAGGATCTTCCTTCCCTTGCAAGACCTGTTTGCCCTTCAGTGATTTAGGCTGCATATCAGGGTTCCCCTGCTCCAAAGTCTCCCTACCACCTGACAGCAGATCCCCTACCACCGAGGTCGACTGTCCTGCCAATTCTCCGCCGCCCATTTCCTCCATTTCTTCATTCTAAAGCATCCCTGTCTCCCCATCACACAGGTCCTTACACGTCTCGGCAGCTAGGGATTTATCGCCAAGATCCATGTACAGCTCTTGTGCAATAACCCCCTCATCAGTTGCAGGTTCAGACGACTTACGCTGCTTTGCTATACCATCCCCCACCAGGAACCTCAGCCTCAGCATCCAGGAACTTCTGCCACATCTCAAAATCAGACGATCAGGTATAGAGCCAGCGATGAAGACATCGACCATCACACTCAGTAAACGCCCATTCCCCTCAAGCAGTCCGACGACCACGTCTTCTGCCATAGTTGCAAAGCCTGAGATCATTGAGGATACAACCTCCTTCGACCTCAGATGCAGAGGAAGTCCCTCAATCTCAAGATTTCCAGACCTAGTTCCCACTCTCTGTGGCGGTCTCTCCGACAGGGCTCCATCAAAAGGAGAAACCAACCTCCAGATCACCGTGACTCCATCGTTACATGATGTATGGAATCGCAATTTTTCAACATCCCCCGCACCCAAACCAAAGAGCACAAAACGTGTATTTGACAGAAAAGAGATCTGCCAGGAATCAGTAGAGAGGGACAGAGAGGTTACCAAGGCACGGACACTCTCCGCTGTCGGTCTTCCAGTCATAACCTCCCCAACCAGAGCTTCCTGCAGGGCCATCTCTGCAGCTCTGATGCTCGCCGTCATAGGAACCTCCACGTCAGCCATAAGCCCTCCCGATTTGCGTAGAAGTGGGGGCGGAGGCGGCGTCCGCCCAGCCCTGGAATTCAAATTTCCAGAGCACGGGAAACAGCGATAACCCATCTGCCCCCCCAAACCCCTACATGAATCCCGTTTGTGGCCGAATCCCCCACACCCCAGACATACCACAGGAGATCAACAGATAGATGCCAAGTGTCCCCTCCGTCGGCATCGGAAGCAAACAGTCTTGCCGATTGGCTTTGTTCCTCTTCTTTCAGACCACCTTGCCACCATCCCCCTTTGGCCGTATGCACCAGGCTTCCCCCGTTCATTCCTCCTCCATCCTTTCGATCTCCAAGTATTCCACCCCTCACCCTCCCTAAACCCACCAGCCGTCGCACCTAAACCGCCGGCCGCCGGGATCGACCTCTTCATTCTTCCCCCCCAATCTACCCCCTTTTGACAGATAGCAACCACACCACCCAGCAAGATGAATCGAAATCTTCTCGTAGAGGACCACCCAATCACTGTTCTTCATTCCTCCCTATTCTTACAAGTTTAACAATTCATCTAGATGTGTATCAGCATGGTGTTACCATAAGAATTGATTTATCTTTTTGGCTACTATTTCTCACCATATATGAATGAAAATTATGGTGCTTAATGATTTATTCAGAATGCGTACTAGTGCGTAATGTCTATGTTTTTAAGCAAGTTAACACAATTAATAGCTTAACACATAAGTCAACTACTGCTGTCTAACTTAAGCTACCACATCCTACGGATTTTGCAGCATAAGAATTTCTTCTTACATAAGGAAACTTATATTCATTATTGGCATATTACATTAAATTACATGTAGCATGCTAACGGGAGGGGAAACACAGGAACCACCATTTCACCTGTGAGGCGTGGCAACAAACTTTGCTCGAATTTTCCCAACAAACAAACTACCACCCTTCCATTAATTTGCTCTACATAATGTGGAATTATTTTCGGGATATGTATTGACTTATTGAGGAACTCGTACAGTAGGATGATTAGAGATGGGATTGGTGTGCTTACCATGTCATATCAGTTCATGCGCACGGTTAGTGGGAGCATTAAGTACTTCTAAATCTCATCATATTCATTTCATAAAATCATACATGTTCCATTTGATTGACGGGCAAGTTTTCCCACATTTTGAGGAACACTTCTAATGCCTTCATGGCCTTTGCTTCCTGGAGTACACCATCGTTGACATGATTCTAGAGTAGTTATTTCCCTTTTGTTATTTTTAGTCTAAAACATTTCTTTCTATGTTGCAGTATGGAACTTTATAGCGTTGTATCTCTATCAACTCTGCAGAATTTACGTAATTTTAATTTACGTTCCAGTTATTACACATGTATGAAGTACATCTGCACAACCTTACAATGACCAACTTTTAGGGGAACATAGCCTTATGCGACTTCTAGTTATTGTTCAAAGCAACAATGACGATTCCATAAGGCTATTTCATTTTAGGTGAGTTATCAAGGGAAAATAGAATGTGTATATCTTGCACATCTGCATAAGCAAAACCATGTCATGGGTGCGCACGTTCATAACCATCAAGCATGGCAAAACTCTGACAATTCATTCCGATTGCCACGTGCCAATGACTCGCCATGTCTTCCTAAATGGATCTTGCGCAGGATATAGGGCCACACCCACATTATTATAAACTCCACACCTAATCCATTGGTTATAATGAATATATTACTGAAAGGCTTGTCTTGTTTATATTTCATGGTTAATTGCAGCTGTTATGGGAACATAATGGGTAATAAAATTCATATTTATTATGTGCATGTCAATTAGTACATGGCCAAAGAGATCACCAAATAGGTTATGGGAGAATAACGTGATGACCACTCTTGTGGCCTACAATTTAGTTCCACCTCCTTATTAATTATATTTCTAGGCTACTTTTAAACAAATTAACTATTTACTAATTTACCTTATACGTTATGTTACATTAACCCCATGATTAAATACATCATTGGGTTACTTCATAATTTATTCATTCATTAAAGATAAACATATATATTACTCAATATCTTATTTATAATATTATTATTAACTCGTATAACTCTACATAATAATTACAACTCATTATATTTAAAAAAACCTCACCAATCATCACATCGAAACCTATTAACTCTCTTTCTTCCCACACAAAAGAAACATACCAATCATTACAAGCCTCTCAATCATTACAATCACACCAACAGACACCTTCTTATACTTGTTTCACTCCAATTCTATCCTCGAATAGCATTATCCTCCTGCCAAATGCAGCCTAAGAGCAACTACACAGTCGTATCTTTATGATTACCACTTTCTCTGCTATTGGCTTTGCGACCGATCCAGAGAAAATCCATTACATTGATTTTGGTCTTGGATTCACCCTACTGACGTCATCCTCGACACTTTTGTTTAGCTTCCTGGTGGTTATTTTGTTTAGAAAAAGGTGGAAACGTATGGGGGCCTTGTGCACAAGGATGGATGTGGGTGTTTTTCGAGGTGCCTGCTCAGTCCATTGGATAGTATTGACACTAACTCTGTTTGATCAGTATGTTCCTTTCTTTCATTTTATTAAACACTTAGATGGTGGAAATTTTATAATCGGGAAGTTTATTTATTTTAGGTGGGAACTGTGTGTATTGTTTCTTACGATGTTATTGTCATCGATGTTTGCATCCCTATGGCGATGGGTCGGTGTAGCTATATTGGAGAGTCCAGGTTCATGGGAAGATGTGAAGATATAGGTGCATTTTGTCTTCTGTTATTTGCATATGCATAATATTTGTATAATGATATTTATGTTATCCTAAAGGACATCTTAAATTGCATTTTTTTTTCATTTTTATAAATGGTTGGTATTCTATAAATTGAAAGTATTCTATTACTAAGTATATGACTATTCCATTATCTATAACTTTAAACTATTAATCAGTGATGTTTGTTTATTGTATCTGAATATTGTTTGATGTCTTTAATCATTTATTTTAAATGTGAGTTTTTAATTCATTTCATTAGGTGGACGTGCTAAATGTATTGATTTAAACATTTGCATCGGTAGTGTTGATGCAGTTGACTATATCAAGAATGTTGGTGATGCGTTTGACAATGGTTTAGAATTTCACCTTAAAGTTCTTTTCTTCATGTTATACTCACTTTTTGAAGTATTGAAGATGATATTTAATATATATATATATCTTCCTTGTAATATTAATTGTGTATTATCTGATGTGAGATATTGTATTGATGTGAATGTTGTTTATGATCAGGAATGTGATGAACTTCATCTTCTTCATGACCTTCTTAAATCTCTTTGCGACCTTGTTAAGTCGATCATCAAGTGACGTTTGTTTTCGACACCACATCCTGAATTGCATATGTGTCTAATTCTAAAGGTATGTCATTACCATTTACAAGTACTTATATATATTTGAAATTACACTGGATTGTCTTATTTATCACCTCTTTATTTTATAGTAGAATTATCACTATGTATCTTTTTCAATCCAATGATGTCATCTTTGAACATGCCTCATTCTCTATGTACTCACCTAAAAGATCATTCAATCCCAAACCTATCTCAAAACTTAGGAATGCAACTATCTCTTAAGCAACACAATTTCAAAAACAACAAATGCAAAGAATGTTTAAATACAGGCCTTTACCATATAAATGGAACATTTAACCAATTCTATTATAGATAACTTCTATCAACCTATCCATTTCCACTTCTAACAGTATCTTAAAGTGCAACTGAACAACCACTCAATGTTACATCAACATAACTGTAATATGGAATTTCTTCTAATATAAATGTACCTAAACTGACTATTGCTAAGTCAAAGTTCTTCATTGTCAAAAAACCTACATAGTTCCACCACTGCATTACCTTCCCTAAATTATGTCCTTGAATGCATGCTTGCTTTTTAGTATCCGTGCTGTGTATTCAGCCTGCATCTTGTGTATGTCTTCATTCCTTGTAGTCTGCACCACATTAAGCCCTTTCATGAGGCACTCGACCCACCTGACTATGTACATACCACAATCATTATTGTATGGTTGTTGTTGGAGACATTCATTATCTTTAATGAATTCCCAATCGAATGCAATCTTCTTGTTCATATTATTCAGGTACAAGTGTATCCTACCAGCCTACAAAAAAACAAGACGGCATGTTATTGCATTTGCAAATGTGAAATGAAGGTTATCTTAAAATGTAAGCAAAACCCCTTTATAGGCTTAGCTCACCACTTCTTCTGCAAAGGCCTTTCGCATCTTCAGTCCTTGAAGGGCACGCAAGGAGTCATGCCTAACAGCCATGCCATGGTACACATTGATTACCAACAAGTACTAATATGAGTTTATTCGCAAGAACACTATTATAATGTTTGACTTCTTGATACGACCTCCATGGAAGAGCATCATTTCCTCTCATTATCGCTTTGGACCTTTCACCTACATTTCGTCGATCCATATCTCTACAAGGAAATGTTCTACTCTCAACAATCATATAATTCTATACGTAAAGTCCCTACAAGTCCTACATCTACTATACTATGTACATGCACAACGTTTTACCTTCAACACGTACGTTATATAATGCCCCGTAATTGACTTCAGAAAGTTGCATCCTTACTCACTGTCAATGTACCCTCCACAAGAAGTTAAACACGTCCATATCAGATTAAAACACTAACCATCTACAAATGGTTCTCCGTCCATCCTTTACGGATCATGTGCATTTTATCATCAATTTTTTTACATAAACCTTGTAAAATTCCCCAAACTTCCTCCCTAACTCCATGCAATATTCTAACTTCACACAATCCCAACGTAAACAATTTCTCGGCAATAGGTCATGTCAAGCACATCAAGTTTATTGGCTTGATGTGCACATCCTTTACATTTCTTCCTTTGACCTTCTCACAATGGGAACATCCACATGCTTATTTCTACTTTCTTTCACACTCATCCCAGCAATTCCCGTAAATCCTGCATTCTGAGTATGTGGCCTCCTTCGTTTATCGGAGTATGTGATTTTCCATCTAAGAAATAATCACATTTATTTCAATTTGCATCCATTCATATGCATCTCAATGCATCAACATCCATGATGTTGGCGTGCCTTTCTTGTACAACTCGTGTATCCCACCTACAAATTCAAAATTCAATAATTGAATTTTGAAATTTCGATGTGCAAACCCTCCAGTAATTCACGTGCAACCCCCACGAGATCCATCGTGCTAATGTATGTCAATGGCGCAGTGATCGATCACGTCCATCACGTGAACAACTACGACCTATTGTGAACGTCACCTCACTTGACGATTATTCATCTACCACACACGCTTCAGTTCTTTTTTCCCACATCTTCCTATCCGTGTTTGCTATTGCCGCTCTCCATCGAGACTGACCAACAATTCTATTCATTCAATTCAGATTCCCAGTCCGAATACAGCATCATTTTTCTGCCACAGAAACCCTCTTCGTGGACTCAAGGTACTCTCTTCCACACGTTATTGGTCGAGATCAAGGGATCTTACGAATTGACTTGATCTTGGGTTAGGGGGCTCCATTGATTCGGTCCTGCTTCCAACCTGCAACATGGGTAGGTTTGGATTTTGACTTGTTTATCATGGCCCGACCACTCCCGAATTGGCCTGATTTTAAATGAGCAGATTGAGTGTCTAATTTACAATCCGACTTGACCTATAAATTATTAATATTTAAAATTAAGAATTTCAAAAGTCTTAACTTGGAACTCGAAGAATACCAATCCCATCGATTAGATGTCAATTTTTTCATCTATTTAATCATTGTCTCGCTTCCAAAAAAATCTCCACTCCCCTCAAAGTATCATGCGTGATGTCCAATAACCACCACCTAAAATTGTGAATCATCTATTTAACCTAAGGTACCAGAACGAGACCAACAACCACTATCCAACTCTTCCACCATCTATTTCTTTATCTTATTTTTTTCTAAATTATGAATCAAGGCCCTTTAACATACCTGTATAAGGGCATTCAATTAGGGGGAAATATAGGGTAATATACTTGATAGTTAACATAGTATAAGATAATAGATTGGAAACTGTTAATAAGAATTCGGAATTGAACTGCTACACAATAATATAGAATTACTTATATTCTTCTTAAATTTGATGTGTTTTATAAATTTTCTAAGATATATTTTCATGGAGGATCAATACTTTAGAAATTTTAGTAGTTTATTTTTTATGTGAATGATGAACCTTCGTGACTTTTATGACATTTGAAGTAAAGTAAATTTATTTTCTTATTTTTCCCTTCACTTATAGTATATTTTTAGCATAGCTATGTTTATATTTTCGATCATTTGTATTGTATCATTATCTATGTTTGTATTTAAAACTTTAAATTATTTTATATTTGACCCAAACCGGCAGCTCAGGCCCCACCTAACCCTTAGAAGTAGGGCTTGGGCCAAGCTTAGAGACCCATTGGTCGACCCGAGTAGGCCTTAGATCAAGGCTTTTGAAAGTTCAGCTCGATTGACCCAACCCATGACTCACCTGACTCGACCGCATGTCCAAGTCTACTTATGAATGCCTAATCCACACAATGGTAGGTTGCTTAGTTGAATCCTTTCTCTATATTGAATCCTTTTCAAATTTTGCCAGGATAAATTACAGTAGAGATAGATTAATGTGAATAGGTAGAGAGAGATTTTTGTTTAGGTGGTGAAATAAGTGATAAAATAAGTAGAGAGATAAAATTATTGGTATATTAATATAATGTTAATATGTATTTATTTAATATTATAAATAAAAGTGAAGAATATAATAAATATTTATATCATATTAAAAGTGAAAGTAAATGATATTAGTGGATACGTAGTTTACATCGAAAGTGAAAGTAGTGATTATTATGATTTAATGAAAAAAATTTAAAATATTCTAACAAAAATCTCAAAGAAAGATATCTACCTGGTAATCTCCCTCCAAATGGGGCCTCAGTTTCCGTCTTTATAATGGCTTGCACATGAAGAAAACTCAATCCTTCGTAAACGTGTATAAGATGAAAAATGCAATACATGAAGCAATCGTGTTTGTTGAGCATGACCTTTTCTATGAATAGAAGGTTCACACTGCTGGTGGTGATTGGTCTCGTGGCGTTGCTTTTGTTTATATGCACATTCACGAGTGTTACAGTTGATTACAGTTTTTTGGTACGTTATTTTATTTTTTACCATAGTATCGTTAATTTATTTCGTCCTGGACATTTAGTTTTAAAGTTTGCTTTAGGTTTTTCTTTTTTATCAAAATATATAAAAACATATCCTACAACGTATTTTATAATGTGCTGATATGATGTATTGATTTATATTGGTGTAAAATAATTTTTTTAATAATTTTATATCGATGTAAAATAATAATTAAGTGATTTTACATTAATAAAAAGTAATTTATAATAATTTTATGTCGATATAAAATGATCATAAATAATATTACATCTATATAAATTTATTATATAATAATTTTATATTAATATAAAATAATTGATAATAATTTTATACGTCTGTTTCGTATCATTGTATTATAAAATATGTTAATATTTATATTGTTGTACTCGCATCCTGATCTCTATTTATTACAATTCCAATATTTGATTTTAATAAATAAGTTTTTCCTGAAACCAAACCGTCCAAACAACCGAGAAAAGAAGCACCCGCGGTTCTTATGGTTTCGAAAAAAATCAAACAAAATTGATTTTGAGCGTTTAAATGTTGGAACTGATCATGTTTACATGGTTCGTACAGCTTTATAAATAATATATTAGGTCTTTTATCGTTCATTGAATTAGTCGAAATGAATTGAGGAGATTGTGTTGATAGCTAGTGGTCAAGATAGTGTCAACTATGACTGGGTTTTGATTTCCTCCATCGTTGCTCCCGTAAAAAGAAACTCATTAAACTTAGTGATCTATCATTGGAGGGAAAATCTTATTAGAGATCGAGAGATTCTCCTCATCATCAAGGAGATCTATCACATCAAGGAGAGAAGAAAAGAACTCCTGAGAGAGATCTTGGTAACTCATTTAGAACTAATCACCACATACATAGATCCCACCTCTTCAAAATTTCTCTCCAAGTGCAATGCAGAGAGCTATAACACTAAACCTTAATTTCTCGTAATGTTCTTTGCAAAAATAAAAATAGCCCTGATGTATGGCATGATAGAATTTTTTTTTTTTGTATATTTTCCAAGATTTAAAATCACATCATAATTATTATTTGATCAAAGAAATAGATTGAATTAGGTTTTTGCATGATTTTTGAAAAGTTCTCGTTTTTGACAAACAAATGATTTTATGAATGATTTAAGAGAATCCAAAGATATGGTATTAGAGCTAAGTTTAAGGCCCTTTTAATTCTTCCCATGAGTAGAGAATAAAAGAAATTTATTAAGGTTCATTTCTATTTCTTTTTCCTCAAGTTTCTTTTATGAAAAATCAATTAGCAACTACCTACGAACTAGTTAGGATAGTTTTCAACTGGTTAGCAATAGAAAGTTCACCATAAAATGGGAATGATGTAGACACATATATGTCACATAAATTGTATATTTATATGTGTTCTTAGGCATAGAATTATATCATGCATTATAAATATTACATAATATGCATCATCATGTATTTAGGTTAAATTATATAAATTTTAGGTTAATTCTTATTTTTTGTGGTAAGGGAACAGGGCAACATTTATTGGAACCAAAGATTGAAGATTCAATTGTATGGATTTGATTAAGGTGACGATCGAAGTTCAACGACTCCGAGATCGCCCCAATTGGATTTCTATAGCATCAGATAAAGTCTCACGTGAGCACGTTTGACGTTCGAAGAGGAAGTGGTGCTCAAGGATCTTAGGTCGTCTAATCTCTTAATCGGACGACTAAGATTTCATGAATGTGGTACACGTGCCTAGCGCATGAAGATCAGGCGGCGACAACATGGCGTGTTGTGGAGCGTCTGATCAGAAGCAAACAACGGTGATAAGGCACATGGCTACAGCAACGTGCATCTATAGTGACACACGTATCCGTCACTAAAGGTAGGAGAGTTAAATGTTAAAAGATGAAATGCCTCTTTTTCCCCATGTAAACAACTATATAAAGGCCCTACACCCTCCACGTTTTTTTATCTCTTCTTCTCTTACACCCTCGAAAGCTCTACGAGCTTGTCCGAAACCCGAGATTCTCCATTAGAGTCTTAAATACACTTTTTTCATCTTCTCACCCCCATTCGTGGAGCATCCATGGTTGTCCTCTCACCACCGTTCGGGAAGCGGATCCCACCACAATGTCGCCCTGTTCTGTCCTCCGTCTTCGTTCTCCCTAGTCTAGCATCTCACCACCCTCATTCGAGTACTCCATCAACACGACTCGTCCTCTAATTAGCCGTTGAGGAGGATAATTTCTCTCATTCTTCTCTTGATCTCTTTCTAAATTAGATTTCCCCCTTTCTAGTATAGCAAGTAGTTGTAATGAACATAAATCTGTGACTATGAAATATTTGTTTATTCTCATCCTATTTTCTCTTTATTTGTATTATTCTTTCTTTCTCTTCTATTAATTATTCTCTAAGTAGATAGCTAGTGTAGATTTAATTCAACTAACTAATCTACTTTCGTGACAATAATTCAACGTGGTTTTTGATCAAATGTTCGCCTCCTCGTGTTCGATCCAAGACTCACCAAAGTTTCGATTCAATTATCTCTTTGATAGAATTTTATGCAATTACAATGACAGGGTTCGCAACTCAATCTTTCAGCATACAAATCACGTTTCAACATTTTGGCGCCGTTGCCGAAGAGGCAACACTCTTTGATTTCTCTTATTTTCTGCCTTACCTAACTTTTATCTTACTTTTTCTCTGATCTTGCTTTGATTGTAGGTACTCTTCGAAGGTGGGGCAGAGTAATTAGATTGGAGAAAAGTGTGGATGAAGGTTCTGTAAGTATACCTATTACTACCCGGTTCCCGGATCCCTACAGGACCCGAGACCTACTCACCTCGACTAATCCCAAGACCTAGTCGTCCAGCAAGAAATAACCAAAAGCAGGAAAATAAATTACATTCACATATGCAATATAACTAGGAAGAAGAAAAGTATGAAGTAGTAAAGAAAGTAGAACAACTGTCTCAAAATATAGTATATGCCACCACAACAATAACAGAAAGCGTAAAGGAACAGGAAGTAACATGGACAGTAAAGAATGCGTCCATTACTCACTACAATAGTAGAAAATGAAAGAGCTGAAAAACAACTACAGCTGGGCTTGACTGGGCCCAGCACCCTCTGCAGCCGAAAACTCGGGCTGCCCAACTCCTGGTCCTGAACAGGGTTACAAAAGGGTAATGTTAGCGAACGCTGAGTAGAGTGGTGTTTACATTATTTAAGTGCAAGTACAGTAAAACAACAACATGTTTATTTCTCATTTCTATTTATCTCATTTACTTGTTTCTGGTTCATTTATTTCTCAAGTATCCAAGTATTTCTTGATCTTGCAAGTTCCTCGTGGGAACAATCTTGATTGTAGTCTTTTTCGTAGAGTAGAAGGTACACGTGGTGCTCTCCTGGCTGGGAGAGTCCCCCGTGGTAGACCTACACCCAGTCAGCCACCCCGAGGTCACTGTCGAGATGTAGTAGTGACTACGACACGCGTGATAAGTGCATGGGTACCTACCCCGCACTGACACGCAGTCAGTCGTTTCCGCTAGCGGGTATGCCCAAAGTACAACACGGAACAGTATACGGCCTTTCCCTCTCAAAACAGGGGTCTACTCCCTCAAAACCAAATAGGGGTCTCGCCCCTCCACAGTCCACGCACCCTCATTTGACTACCGCGGTTTGCTCAAAGGGCCTAACAAAGTCGGTGTAGGGTGGCTAACTGAACCTCGGGTCCCGTGGGGTGGTTAGCTCCCTCGCTACACTAGTAGCATGCCTTAGTACCACGTACACGAGGGCCAATAGGAATCGGTGTAGAGTGACCAATCCTAACCCTGGGTCTCAACTTAAGGGAGGCTAGCTTCTCTCTGAACTAAAAAGTGACAGTTGCTCTCCTTGGTACCGAGTACACAAGGGCCAGCACACTTCTCGTCTACATTCCCAATTCCTTTCATCCACAGGAGTTCTACTCCTAATTCCCCATAGGGTTCATGCTTATATTCATCTCATTTATCCAAATCTAGATCTCATGATTCATAATTCGTTCCTCATCCATATACAGGCAGCTCATATTTTTATAATTCAGTTCTCAATCATAACATGCAACTTGTGGTTTCACAGTTCAATTTCTCATTTACATACAAGCATCTCATATTTTAACATGCATCTAGTAATTATATTAAAGGCATTTGCTAGCAATTTATCTTAACCATGCATTCAAGTAAACAGTACAGCTCAAACAGGTTCATTCATTTCTACCTTAGGGTTCATTCCACATCTTAAGGTTCAATCTGATTATTTCAACCAAGCACATTCTTATTTAAATATTAACAATTGAATTAAACCACTCTACCGGGTATCACAGGAGGAATGGGGGCCTATGCCGCATATCTCGTTATTTCTGCAGGCCCCGAACACGTCACTGGCTGGCAACCTATACCAGCAACCAATGTACATTAGACGAGCTCAAAATAGTCTATACTCAACATGAATACGTAGAGGAACTCAAGTGGAAAATAACGGTACTTCGTTTGTGGAAATCCGATTCTGTTTGGGCCTTAAACAGGCCAAAAATGCGTCACTGACTAAAATCAGACGTCTGGGACTAATCCCAAACATCTTAAAAGACGTCAAAACTCACCATGTGTTCCCTACGGCTGATCAGATGCCCAGACTCCCTCTGCGTCTATCTGGGGGTAATTCCAGATGTCGGATAAGGTCTTCGGTCATCTGGAAGCACCTCCGGACGTCTGGCGACGTGATCAGATGTCCAAAAGTACTTGGGAAAGTGCACCACGAGCCTTCCTAAATCCTGCCCTACGTACGAAAATGCAGGCACGGCTTTATCCCAACAACTCCTACTCTGAGATCTTCTGCATGGTGGAAATCAGCGTAGGAATGTATGTACCTCACGCGATACGTGCTTTCAGACGTCCGGCCTCAACTTCGGACGTCCTGGTGCCTCGCTAGTTGTTTGGACTTCACTCTAGATGTCTGATACTGGAAACTTCCAGTATCAGAACTTCTTCATGCCGCTCGCCTCGCTTGCCCTCCGCCCGCAGCGGCAACTCCAACAGCTGCAGGAGCTTAAGTAGCTCCTTACCGGCTCCTCCTCGAGCTCCATCGAGCTCCCATGGTCATCTCCCTCCTCCCATACTCTCACTCCCTCACACCCTCTTGCTCTTGCTCCTCTCCACTCTCCCCTCGTCGGTGGCTCTCCTTCCTTGCCGTGGCTATAGCAGAGACGGAGAGAAACATGGCTATCGTAGGAGAAGGTGGAGGTGGCAGTGGCTGTGGTGTGAGGAGGAGAGGAGATGAGAAGGGAGGGGGTTTATATAGAGAAAAGTTAGGGTTCGGGGGGTAAAGGAGAGAGAGAGCAGCCTCTACATGCCACCCTCACGCAGAGCGCAAAGAACAGTACGAAAATATCACTTTTAGACGTCCGGGCACGTGTCCAGATGTCTGGACAAACGTCTGACTGAAACTCTAGAGGTCTTATCTGGCTAAAAATGTAACAGGTCATTACATCATAACAAACTTAAAGGAAGCTTCATCCCCAAAACTTGAGTTAGCTAGGGTGCGGGAAAAGAAACGTAAAAGCGCATAACTTAAAGAGGACCGAAGTAGGTCTGAAAAGACGTACCCTCAAAAAGCTCTGGGTACCACTCTTGCATCGCCACCTCAGGCTCCCAAGTCGCCTACTCATACTGCTGGCTCCTCCATAGGACCTTCACCAATGGTACCTGCTTTTGTCTCAGACTCCGGATGGCTTTGTCTAGTATCTGTACTGGTCACTCAGGGTATGTTCGGTTGTCACCCACCTCGATGCTCTCGTGGCTCAGAATGTGATTGGGATTGGCAACGTACTTCCTGAGTTTGGACACATGGAACACATCATGCACTCTAGAAAGTTGGGGAGGAAGGGCAAGCCGGTAAGCAACGAGTCCTACCTGCCCCAGGACCTCAAAGGGCCTCACAAACCTCGACGCAAGCTTCCCTTCACCCTAAAACGCTGCAGGCCCTTCATGGGTGAAACACGGAGAAAGACGTGATCCCCAACTTCAAACTGCACCTCTCTATGTTTCTGGTCAGCGTAGCACTTCTGCCTACTCCTAACAGTGCGGAGTCGTCTGTGAATCTGCTCTATAACCTCCTGACTCTGCCGGTTCAGCCTGGGACCAACCTCCTACTTGGTCCCCACCTCGACCCAACTCAAGGTGCAGTACACCTCCATCCGTACAGAGCCTCGTAAGGTGCCATGCCGATGCTCGAGTGGTAACTGTTATTGTATGCAAACTCTGCCAGGGGTAAATGCTCCTCCCAGGAGCCTCTCCAGTCTAATACACAGGCATACAAAAGGTCCTCAAGTGTCTGAATGGTGCACTCTGACTGTCTGTCTGTCTAGGGGTGGTAAGCGGTACTGAACCTCAAACGTGTCCCCAAGGCCTGCTAAAACTCAGCCTAGAACTGGGAAGTAAAATGAGTATCCCTGTCGGATACAATCTCATGTGGAACTCTGTGCAGGCGCACCACATCTTTAATATATCTCTCTAGTAACTGTGTTGGTCCAAAGGTGACTCTGATTGGCAGGAAACATGCCATCTTTGTCAACCTGTCTACTATCACCCAAACCACGTTGTGTCCCTGCTGGGTTGTTGGTAGACCCACCACCAAGTTCATGGCGATGCTCTCCCACTTCCACTCTAGCATAGGAAGTGGCTACAATGGCCCTGCAGGCCTCTGATGCTCGGCCTTCACCTACTGGCATACCAAACACTGCTACACAAACTCACCAACATCCCACTTCATCCCTCTCCACCAAAAGTTGCGTCGCAAATCATGGTACATCTTTGTGTTCCCAAGATGTATGGTGAACCTGGACCCGTGCGCCTCAGCTAGGAGCTCTCTCTACAACTCCTCGTCCCTGGGAACACATAAGTGTCCCCTTATGCGCATTATCTCGTCTGAAATGGAAAAGTCTCCTGGGTCCTTATTAGCCCATATTTGTGGGCTATTTAAGTATTTAAGTGCCTAGACATTAAGTTAATTGTAATATTTATTTAGCATGCATTAGGATGTAAATGGATTAATTTATATTTCTTATTTAATTACATAATTCATGCATTGCATTCATAATTAAAGACATTTGGAATTGACTTAGAATGGCATTTGGTGCATTACATGCATTGTTTTAATTAACATAGAACTTAAGGATTTGTGTATAAATAATCTGAATATTTTATTTTATTAATTCTTCTTCTTCCCGCAGGCAACCACTCCACTTCCTCCGCCTACGCATTCAATCTTCGCCAGTTGCCTGCACTCAAGACCCCATTCATGGAGGAGCGGGAGAGATGGTTCTGGTTGGCGGCAGTTGCGACTACAAGGGAGAGGAGGAGGCAACCATGCTCGACAAAGCCTCCACCCCGATTCATCACTGCGCAGAGAGTGTACCACTCTCATCCACTCCACCACCACCGGCCTCAACAATGGTGGCAAGCCCCCACCATTGTGGGCGTGTGGTGTGACAGGCTGCACCGCCATTTGGAGCTTGCTCACATCACCGTGAATGAACACTGCTCCACCGTAAGCATACGCAAGCGTGCATGCTACCATCTTCACTGCCATCACCAGCGTCCACCACCGCAACCGCAGCAACTTCACACCCTACATTTTCATCTCCCCCATTTGTTAAGACGTATGGGAACATATAGCACCACCTCTATCTTCTTCATTCTTCCTCTATTTCTCTTCCACCTCAACAAAATCCATCACTATTCATCTTCTTCCCCACCCTCTATTTCTCCTCCACTCCACCAAAAAGAACCCAAAAACAGACTCAACGCACCGCCCTCCACCACGTGCAGCACCACACGCCCCTCTCCACCGCGTGTAGCACCTCCAACGGCTTCCCGCGCTATGCGCAGCATCCATCCCATGAACGCATGTTCAGCAACTCCACACCGTGCACAGAAGTAGTAGGCCGATGCACGACCGCCGATCTCCCCTCCTGAGAGCGCCCACCTCCGGCCACCTTGTGACTCACCACCGCTACCGTTGCGAAGCCCTCGCTCCCTTGACCTCCAACGAGTTCCTCCCCTCCGACCATCCCTTGCTCCGTGCATAAGCCTAAGGGAAAGGTTCTCCCCTGTTTTGCTACAACAAACATTGAATTAGTTATTACATTTCAATGCCATTGCCAAATTCTCATTTTTTATTTTAATATTTGATATATTGAGTGAAATTGCAACTTCATGCTCATGCTTTCTCATAATTGCTTGGCTTTTGTTATTCACATCTTTTGACATTGGTTTTGGATTAAGATGTACATAATTTCTCTCTAATACATATGCAATTGGAAATCATAGAGATTGATCACATATTTATTGAATATTTCAGTGTGAAAAAATTGCACATATAACCTTACATTCTCGAGTAATTGTGTGTCTTCTTTTCGTCGCATTTCATGTCAGATTTGATTATGGATTTCGCACTCGATTAAACGAATACAAGAGAAAAATATTCCTGAATTTATTGCATCATTGTCTCCTCGTGGACACAACCTTCTCTTTTGTGAGTGGTTTAATTTTTATTTTAATTATCTTATTAAGTGGTTTTCCACCACTTTGATACTAAAATGACAAATCATCTTAATCATATTATTCATAAGCGAAAACTGACTTATCAAATGGTGCCGTTGTTGGGGAGGCAACAGATGCAATAATTTCACCTGATTTTTATTTCTGATTATTTCTTGTTGCACAGTGATCTGACCATTTGTTATCTTTTCTATGAGAGGAATCTATGGAGGTGACAGGCGCATCTGGGAGAGGACGTCGCCCTTGAGTGTCACCTACATGTAGAGAAGACATAGGAGACTTGGATCTCACTTCCATAGGGGATTCTCCTTTGTCACAAGTTTCATTCCTGTTTTCTCACCCTTATAGTAATTGGGGTAATTTTCGGGAGTCTGTTCCCTTTTCTTTAGATCTAGGTTTTCATTTTATTTTATTTTATGGTTATTTATCATTTTCTTTGCTTGTGCATAAGTAGCTTAAAAAAAAAAACACGATCTACTTGCCCTTAGGTCGAATCATTTAGGATTGAATGAGCAACATCTAGATCTAACTTCTTGTCTTGCATATTGCATGAAGAATGCTGGAATCAGGTATGCACTTCTAACTTTGCATTTCTACCTGTCATGCAAATGCATTTGAATTAATTTGTAGACCACATAATCTATCTTTAAGCGATCCAATAAAGTAGTCACATTTAATTTTTGAAAAAGGACTAATTAAAGGAGGGACATTTAAAAATCAAGAACTTGATTTTCAAACTTGGAGTGCGATTCAAAATTCAAAATCTTTTGAGGTGTATGCACACTTATATCTCTTACACCACGATACACATTTAGACACTCCTAGGCCTTGGAACTACTCGGACAATAGCCCTCTTATTGTTGGATTCTAAAGTGTTCGGAACTTGATATCAAAGGTTTTGTAAATCCAAAGAGGGGGATACCCTGTCATGGATTTTTGGAGGTAGTTAAGAAGCACCGTAAAAGCACAGCTTCAAAAGAAGGCTTAGGCCTACTTGCATCCCTCAATCTTCCATCTTTGGAGTTGCTCTACCATTTGAGATTTAGGGAAGAACACCTAAGCTTCAACTAGATTTTTTTTTTTTAGGTATTTCGAAGGTCGACAATAGGTGCATAATTGATTGGGCAACTTGCTTTGTCACCTACAATTTGAACTAAAGTCAAAAGCCTAAATTTGTAAAGACCGAACAAGTCCTTTTGAATTGTGTTTGTAGTGCATGCTTGGTAGGCGATCTCTTAGGAGACAACTTGTGTTTGATCCTAAACCTGAAAGAATCTTAAGAAGAAACCTTCCATGGGAAGAAATGGCTAGTCAAAGGAGCCTTAAGGAATATTTCATTCCAACTAATCAAGCTGGCCCTACACTACGTAGACCTGGAGGGGACAATCCTTATGAGATCAAAAGCAGTACCATATCTTTGCTGCCCTCCTTTTATGGTACTGCCAGGGAAGACCTTTACAGGCATATAGACGAATTAACCGAGGTCTGTTCCATGGTGAAGCTGTAGGGCGTTACTGATGATGCTCAAATGCGGACCCTCTTTCCTTTCTCCCTCGAGGATAAAGCCAAGTATTGGTATCATACTCTTGATGATATTAACACTTGGGATGCCCTGAAGAAGGAGTTTTTGAAGAAGTACTTCCCCACGAGCAAAACAAATCACTTTAGGAGGGAAATTATGAGTTTTGTTCAAAAGGATGGGGAAGCTTTCCATGATGTGTGGGAGCACTTTAATGACCTATTAAGAATTTTCCCACATCACCAGGTGCCTAAGTGGCAATTGGTTGAAAGGTTTTACACCAGACTTAATGATTCGTACAGGCAGACTGTGGATGGTGCTTGTGCAGTAACCTTTCTATCTAAGACTGAGGATGAAGCTTGGAACCTTTTTGATACTTTGAGTGAGAATTCTATTCACTTGAATTCTACCTACATGGATAGAAAACCCACTCTCATGCAAAGAAAGTTGGAGGCAAATGAGGCAAGGGACACCCAGAATTTAGACTATTAGATTCAATTATTGAATTAAAACATGGAAAGGCTTATGGCAAGCCCAGGCCAATTCGTATCTAACACCTCCACATCCCAAGCTTCTGAATGCACCATTTGCCAAGGTAATACACACATCACTGTGGATTGCCACTTGGCCTCCCAATTCCCTGAGCTTGTACAGGCAGATCTGAATGCCACTCAAGGGTTCCGTCCTAGACCTCATAATAACCCTTTTCCAACACTTATAAGGAGGGATGGAGGAACCACCCAAACTTTTCATGGAGACAAGGAAATGTCTCAAATTCAGGGAATTATAAACCACAATCCTTTCAAAACCATCAAATGAACCAACCTTAGACCTTTGCCCAACCTAAGACCTCTAAGATGGATGAATTGAAGGCAATGTTGAGAACTATTCGAGAAAGTCAAAGTGCCATCATCCAATCTCATGACAAGGCTATACATGAGACGAAATCGTAGATAGGACACCTTGTTGAGGTCGTTAGACAGAGGGAAACTGGGAAGCTTCCCAGTGCTGCTGAGGAGAATCCTAAAGGAAAAGGGATTGTCTTTAGGGAGCATGCTCAAATGGTGACTATTCTGAGGAGTGGGAAAGAAATTTCCAAACCTGATGCTCCTATAGCCTCACCCTCTGGAAAACCATCCACCCCGACTTTTACCCCCACTGGAGAAGACTTGCCCAAATCTCCTCCTCTTGAAATCACCTCACTGGAAGAAGTTGCCCCCATTCCACCCCTTACTCGACATGATAACCCTTCCACCCAGAGATCGAAAGTGCCCTTTCCAGAGTGCTTATCCACCTCTGGGCAGACTTTTGCTGGCTCATCTGGAGCCAAAGATGTGACAAATGAGATCATGGAAACTTTCAAGCAAGTGCAAATTAACCTGCCTTTGCTTGAAGCTATCAAGCAGATTTCATCTTATGCCCGCTTCTTAAAGGACCTGTGCACAAAAAAGTGACAATCTAAGAAACAAGTCCAATCAAAAGTTGTCCTGCCTGATTCTGTTAGCTCAATTGTTCAACATGGCACACCCCCGAAACTTAAGGACCTAGGAGCCTCGTACATCTCAGTGGTTATTGGTGACTTACAGATTGATGAGGCTCTACTTGATCTGGGTGCGGGGTATCCTTCTGAGCTACGTGTATGAACAACTTGGGGGAGGCAATCTGAAGCCTAGCCCGGTAATCCTCCAAGTTGCTGATCGATCACTTAAAACATCGTGGGGAATTTTAGAAGATGTCCTTGTAAGAGTGGAGGATTTCTTCTTCCCCGTTGACTTCTTAGTTTTGGACACTGACCCTACCAACAAGCCAACCAAGCCCTCCATCATTTTGGGCTGCCCCTTCCATACAACTTCACATGCTTCAATCAATTGCAATACTGGGGCATTGAAAATGGGCTTTGGGAATAGGAAAATCCAGCTTAATATGTTTGATGCTTATAAACAAGCCGAGCTTGAGGATTGTTCTCAAGTTGAGGTGATAGATGACCTGATTGAAGAGACAACCCCTGCAATGTTATGTGATGACCCCCTTCAGTATGTCATGCTAAATGAGCATTCCCATTTCTTGGAGAAATGTGAAGGGGATATACTAGAACTTGCGGAGTTGCTGGGTGTTTCTGCTGAGCCTCTTTCCCCATCATCTCTACCCAAGGTAGATTTGCTACCTGAGATGGGGACATCTATTATGAAACCCTCAACCATACAAGCCCCCGACCTTGAGTTGAAACCCCTCCCTGACACTCTCAAGTACATCCTCCTAGGTGCCAATGATATGCTCCCCGTTATCATTTCAGCTGTGCTATCTAAGGCACAGGAGGGAGCCCTGATTGAATGCTTGTCTAGGCATAAGGAAGCTATTGCTTGGAGCATTGCTGACATTAAGGGTATAGACTCCACACTCTGCATGCACCACATTTATACTGATGATTCCATCAAACTATTTAGGGACATTGTAACGAACGCGTGCCCCAGACACCTTTTAAGACGTCTGGGAGGTGGCCCAGACGTCGGAACAGACGTCTGGGATCACATCCAGACGTCTGACCAGACGTCCGGGATCGTTTCCCAGACGTCTGGGAATCCGTTATTTTCGACACACGCGAGTCGCCTGCGCGCCTGAGCGCGCAGGCCGCATATTCCCTCTTTTCTCTGCAGCTGCAGGCGGCCTGCCGCCTTCTCTCTCTCCTCTCCGCGCGGCGTTAAAAGGGGGCGTGCCTCCCCTCCCGTCTCCACCGTCTCCTCCTTCTTCTCCTTCCTGTGCGCGAGAGCGAGCGGACGCGAGGGAGGCAGCGGCAGCCGCAGTGAGCGCGGAGGAGGTGCGGCGTGCGAGGTCGGGGCTCTGCCGCGAGGGCGAGCTCGCCGGAGCGGCTTGGCCGGCCGGCGGAGGGCGCAGGGGGCGCGGAACGACGCGGAGAGGGACCTGCTGCGGGCTGAGCAGCAGACGCTCGAGGTGCGACGCGGGCGGCGTCGCGAGCGGAGGCCGACCAGGGTTCTGATTCTGGAAAAATTTCCAGAATCAGACTTCTGGGTTGATATCCAGACGGCAAGGTCGACGTCTGTAAGATCCTACAGACGTCTGAAAGGTGAGTTTCCGCTTTCTCCTTCCTTCTTGTCGACTAACCGTACTGAGGGAGGGGGGGGTTGGCTGCGCGCTGGTTCGCTGATTCGCCATCCTTTGCGAATCAGACGTCTGGAAGTTGTACCAGACGGCGGGAGTGATCTACAGACGTCCGTGTGGACCATCGGACGTCTGGGGTATAGGAAAGACGTCCCTGCAGACTTCTGGACGTCCGGGGAACCAAGCTGAACAGGTAATTCTCTGAT
This sequence comes from Thalassia testudinum, assembly GCA_037157565.1. Taxonomy (NCBI): domain Eukaryota; kingdom Viridiplantae; phylum Streptophyta; class Magnoliopsida; order Alismatales; family Hydrocharitaceae; genus Thalassia; species Thalassia testudinum. The sequence continues at coordinate 45,774,979 of JAZHRO010000014.1, forward strand.
CCACTGTTTAAGACGTCTGGAAGGAGTTCCAGACGTCTGATTTTGCACAGTATCGTCTTTCTCGACCCGTTTAGGGCCCGTTTGGGCTCCGTTTTCCGCGATTCGAGTTGCGTTCGTTTCAGAATTAATTCCTCTACCCGCCTACAGTAGCTATACACTGTTCTGAGACACTCCTTGTGTTTGATCCTTGTGATAGGACCTCGTTCGGTTGCAGTCTTGAGAGTCGCGGAGGCACGCGGGATTCCCGATCACGCCCCCATTACTCCCGTTGTACCTGGTAGAGTGGCTTTAAGTATTAATAAAATCTGTTGAAGTATGGAACCATAACTAGAACCTAGGGCATTGCATGAATCCTAGGAATGAGAAATATATGGAATGATAGCTCCTAGGTGTTGCATGAATCCTAGGGCCGGAAAAATAGATTGTATGATAGATCCTAGGATATGGCATGAATCCTAGGATGGAAAAACTAGTGGAATGTATATTACTGCAGTCTTGGAAAAATGGAAAGGAATATATAAAGCTGCCTGTAAATTTAATTAACAGCTGCCTGTTATGAATAAAGAAACATGTTTGAGATCATGGATTTTGAGAACGTGAATCTGGAAAGTGAAACATATGATGTTCTGAGATAAAGAGCTGGAACCCTACGGGGAATTAGGAGTGGAACTCCTGGAAAGGAAAAGGGAATGGAACTGAGATGTAGTTGTACTGTCTCTTGGGTACGCAGTACCAAGGGAAGTACCTGTACCTGTTTAGTGCAGAGTGGGGCCAGCCGCCCCAGGGACCCGGGGTTAGGCTTGGCCGCTCTGTACCGACTTGTTGGCCCTCGTGTACGTAGTACCGAGGAGAGCTAGTAGTGTTAGGAGAGTACTAGCTACCCCACGGGCCCCGGGGTTCTGCTAGCCTCCTTCACCGACTTGTTAGGCCCACTAGGGCAAACCAGGGTAGTCAGGCGAGGGTGCGCGGACTGTGGAGGGGCAAGGCCCCGGTTTGGTTACTGTGGAGGGGTTGGACCCCTGTTACTGAGAGGGCTCTGCCCTGGTTCCGTGCTGTGCTTGGGCGCACCCGTTAACGGAAACGACTGACCGCGTGCCAGTGCGGGCTAGCTACCTGTGCGTTTATCGCGCGTGCCGTAGTCACCGTTACGTCTGTCAGTGACCTTGGGGTGGTTGACTGAGGGTAGGATCACCACGGGGGACTCTCCCGGCCAGGAGAGCACCACGTGCTACTTCTACTTTTGGAAAAGACTGCAATCAAGATCGTTCCCACGAGGACATTCGAGATCAAGTAAAGGATCTGAGAAATAAATGAAATAGTGAGAAAAATTGAAAGATGTGAATAAAGGAAGTAATAGAACATAACAGCTACTGTACACTCTACTGTTGCCTTTAGTTAGTTTGCCACTCTACTCAGCGTTTTGCTGACGTGTTACACTCGTTACATTTTTCAGGACCAGGTGTTGAGCAGCCAGGGTCGGCGGCTGCAGAGGACGCTGGGCCGAGTAGGGTCCAGTAGAGTTACCACAGCTTTTGTACCCCTTTTGTTTCTGTTCTAGTGAGTAGTTTTTGTTTCCGCTGTACCTTCTTTACCTGCAGTTCTTGTTATATGATAAATGCTGTTTTACTGTTGTGGTGGTACCTACTGTAGTAGTTTCTTTCCTTACTGCTGTACTTTCTTACTGTTAGTTATATTCATGCTGAATGTGGTTTATTTTACTGTCTTTTGGTTACTTCCTCGTTGGACGACTAGGTCTTGGGATTAGTCGAGTCGGTCCGGTTCTCGTGTCTCGTAGGGACTCGGGAACCGGGTCGTTACAAGATGGTATCAGAGCAAGGTCGTCCCGAGAAGTGAATCAACTGACTGGAAAATAACCAATTCACATGTTTATAGCTAGAGTAGCCACCACAACATATCTCTTGACATGAGCTCTTAGAAGTTTTGTTAGGTACCGTCTGTTTTGACGTTTCCGTTTTGTTTCACGTCTCCATTGTAGGAGATGCCGCGTCGTGGAGCTAGGAGGGTGGGCCGCAGGCGCGGCCGAGGTCAGGGCCCGGGGGACGGATGTGTCGGGCTTGGAATACATACAACCCCTCCTCTTCTCCTGAGTATACCGTCTCGGGACCTCGTCCAACTGATTCGAGAGGTGGTTCGAGAAGAATTTCAGCTTCCACCCGCGTCGCCACCCCCTACCCCTTCCGAGCGTACGACAGGGGAGTTAGTGGTGGAACGAGATTTCCGCCGCCACACCAGGCGTGTTAGGAGAACTCAACGGAGACACGTGGCGTCCGCAGGAGAGCCGTCACGTTGTGCAGGGCCATCAGTGGCCTTTGGGGGCCCTTGACAGGGGCCAGTCGCCAGCACCGGACCCCCGCCTAGCCGACAGCAGGGACTCACTGAGGGCGGGAGTCGGGTTCCCCTCTGCTACCAGTGTGGCCAGCCGGGCCACGTCAGGAGGGACTGCCCGTCTAGGGCAGGAGGTCAGCAGATACTTCCCGTGCAGAGCACTGGAGGGCGCGCAGGAGGCCGCGGTCCCCAGGCACGAGGAGGAAGACAGCAGTCGCGAGGAGGGTACCGGCCAGCACCTGCCCGTCCGACGCAGAGTGTGGCTGCTTCGTCCGCACCTAGGGCTGAGGGACGTATCAACGCCCTAACACACAGGGATGCCAGAGCATCGGGATCCGTGGTAGCAGGTATGGTTTCAGTTTCTGGCAGACTCGTTTACACGCTTTTCGATTCCGGCGCTACGCACTCGTTTGTCGCAGCCAGTTTCGCAGTTATTTTGGACCAGGATTATACATTGTTAGAGAATCCGTTCGTAATCAGAGGTCCGAGTGGTCAGCTGTTTGTAGCTGAGGAGGTGTACACGGGTTGCGGGGTCAGCATCGGGGGACATAGCCTGCCAGCTGACCTGATTATGATACAGATGGAGGACTTTGGAGTGATTCTAGGGATGGATTGGCTGTCCGCTTACCACGCCTTGGTGGACTGTTTTGAGAGGAAGATTGTCTTCTCCATGCCGGAGTTGCCTTCCTTCGAGTTTCACGGGCAGCCAGTGGACGGAGGTTTCAGGTGCATTTCGGCACTTCAGGCGGCGAGACTTTTGAGCCGGGGGTGTGAGGGCTTCCTAGCTTGTGTGGTGGCAGAGCACAGCCCCGTGGCAGACTTCCAAAGCATCCCGGTGGTCAGAGAGTACCCCGACGTGTTTCCAGACGAGTTACCAGGACTACCGCCCGAGCGTGAGATCGAGTTTGAGATCTCACTAGTACCAGGGACCAGCCCCATCTCCACCGCGCCATACAGGATGGCACCGCTTGAGCTGCGAGAGCTCAAGTCTCAGTTGCAGGACCTTTTGGAGAAGGGTTTCGTGAGGCCCAGTGCGTCTCCCTGGGGAGCCCCAGTACTGTTTGTGAAGAAGAAGGATGGGACCCTACGCCTTTGTGTGGACTACCGACAGCTGAATAAGGTCACCATCAAGAACAGATATCCTCTGCCGAGGATTGATGATTTGTTTGACCAGTTGCGGGGTGCCACGGTGTTTTCCAAGATCGACTTGAGGTCTGGATACCACCAGTTGAGGATCAGGGAGACCGACGTCTCCAAGACAGCTTTCCGCACCCGCTACGGACACTACGAGTTTTTGGTCATGCCGTTTGGGCTAACCAATGCCCCCGCTGCTTTCATGGACCTGATGAACCGGGTGTTTAGACCGTACTTGGACCAATTTGTGGTGGTTTTCATAGATGATGTACTCATCTATTCTAGAGATCGGACGCAGCACGGACAGCACTTGCGGATGGTTCTGGACACTCTGAGACGACGTAGGCTGTACGCCAATACAGCAAGTGCGAGTTCTGGTTGAGGGAGGTGACCTTTTTGGGTCATGTGATCTCTGGAGACGGCCTGGCGGTGGATCCCGCCAAGGTCGAGGCAGTGCTCAGGTGGGAGAGACCGCATTCAGTCACTGAGATTCGCAGTTTCCTGGGACTGGCAGGTTACTACAGACGGTTCATCAGAGGGTTTTCGCAGATTGCACGTCCTATGACACAGTTGACCCGGAAGGATGTGCCTTTCGCTTGGACAGACGCCTGTGAGGCATGTTTTCTGGAGCTGAAGGAGAGGTTGACCTCGGCTCCCGTGCTCACCATCCCTGACAGTAGTGGCGGGTTCGTTGTGTACACGGACGCTTCCTTGCAGGGGTTAGGAGGTGTGCTCATGCAGAGGGGTCACGTGGTCGCTTACGCTTCGCGGCAACTGAAGCCCCATGAGCATACCTACCCTACCCACGATCTAGAGTTGGCAGCTGTTGTCTTCGCGCTGAAGACATGGAGGCACTACTTGTACGGTGAGACCTTCGAGATTTTTACAGATCACAAGAGCCTCAGATATCTTTTTGACCAGAAGGAGCTCAACATGAGACAGAGACGTTGGTTGGAGCTCCTGAAGGACTACGACTGCAGCATCTCCTACCACCCGGGAAAGGCCAACATGGTGGCTGACGCCTTGAGCCGTAAGGCGCCCGCACGCTTGGCCAGTCTACAGTTACAGAGTTGGAGCCTTTTGGAGGAGGTGGGCAGGTGGCGACCTCTAGAGTTACGAGGGTACTGTGGGGCAGTGACGGTGACACGGCAGACCAGGCCAGAGTTAATAGACCGCATCATCACGGGACAGATGGCCGATCCGTACTTGCAGTCTTTGCGCGATAGAGTACTATCAGGGGACCCAGGGGACTTCTCTTTCACAGACCAGGTGTTACGCTTGAGGGGACGGTTGTGCGTCCCCAGAGACGAGGAGCTGTTGAGAGAGCTCCTGACTGAGGCACACGGTTCCAGATTCACCATACATCCCGGAAACACGAAAATGTACCATGACTTGAGACGCGAGTTCTGGTGGAGAGGGATGAAGCGGGATGTGGGTGAGTTCGTGCAGCAGTGCTTAGTGTGCCAGCAGGTGAAAGCCGAGCATCACCATGGACTTGGTGGTGGGCTTACCTGTTACCCAGCGAGGACACGACGCAGTCTGGGTAATAGTGGATAGATTGACGAAGACGGCACGATTCTTGCCGATCCGAGTCACTTTGGGACCAGCACAGTTGGCAGAGAGGTATATCCGTGATGTGGTGCGACTACACGGAGTTCCGCGGGAGATCGTATCCGACCGGGATACCCGCTTTACGTCCCAGTTTTGGGCTGAGTTTCAGCAGGCTTTGGGGACGAGGTTGAGGTTTAGCACGGCTTACCACCCCCAGACAGACGGACAGTCGGAACGCACGATACAGACACTTGAGGACCTTTTGCGTGCCTGTGTACTAGACTGGAGGGGCTCTTGGGAGGAGCACCTACCCCTGGCGGAGTTTGCATACAACAACAGTTATCACTCGAGCATCGGCATGGCTCCCTACGAGGCTCTGTACGGACGGAAATGCACGGCACCCTTGAGTTGGGTTGAGGTGGGGACCAAGTGGGAGGTTGGCCCCAGGTTGATCCGGCAGAGTTAGGAGGTAGTTGAGCAGATCCACAGACGACTCCGCACTGTCAGGAGTAGACAGAAGAGCTACGCAGATCGCAGACGCAGAGAGGTGCAGTTCGAGGTTGGGGACCACGTCTTCCTTCGTGTTTCGCCCATGAAGGGCTTACAGCGGTTTGGGGTGAGAGGGAAGCTCGCGCCGAGGTTCGTGGGGCCCTTTGAGGTCCTGGAGCGGGTTGGACCCGTTGCTTACAGACTTGCCCTTCCCCTGCAGCTTTCTGGTGTGCACGACGTGTTCCACGTGTCGAACCTCAGGAAGTACGTAGCCGATCCCAGCCACGTACTGAGTCACGAGAGCGTAGAGGTGAGCGACGACCTGACCTACCCCGAGCGGCCAGTGCAGATCCTAGACCGAGCCGTCCGCAGGTTGAGACGAAAGCAAGTACCCCTGGTAAAGGTTTTGTGGAGGAGCCAGCGGTACGAGGAGGCTACCTGGGAGCCTGAGGCGGCAATGCGGGAGCGGTACCCGGAGCTTTTCGCGGGTACGTCTTTTCGGACCGGCTTCGGTCCTCTTTAAGTTTGTTATGGTTATTTGGACATCTTTTTCCCGCACCCAAGTTGGCGCAAGTTTCGGGGATGAAACTTCCTTTGAGTTTGTTATATTGTAACGAACGCATGCCCCAGACGCCTTTTAAGACGTCTGGGAGGTGGCCCAGACGTCGGAACAGACGTCTGGGATCACATCCAGACGTCTGACCAGACGTCCGGGATCGTTTCCCAGACGTCTGGGAATCCGTTATTTTCGACACACGCGAGTCTCCTGCGCGCCTGAGCGCGCAGGCCGCATATTCCCTCTTTTCTCTGCGGCTGCAGGCGGCCTGCCGCCTTCTCTCTCTCCTCTCCGCGCGGCGTTAAAAGGGGGCGCGCCTCCCCTCCCGTCTCCACCGTCTCCTCCTTCTTCTCCTTCCTGTGCGCGAGAGCGAGCGGACGCGAGGGCGGCAGCGGCAGCCGCAGTGAGCGCGGAGGAGGTGCGGCGTGCGAGGTCGGGGCTCTGCTGCGAGGGCGAGCTCGCCGGAGCGGCTTGGCCGTCCGGCGGAGGGCGCAGGGGGCGCGTAGCGACGCGGAGAGGGACCTGCTGCGGGCTGAGCAGCAGACGCTCGAGGTGCGACGCGGGCGGCGTCGCGAGCGGAGGCCGAGCAGGGTTCTGATTCTGGAAAAATTTCCAGAATCAGACGTCTGGGTTGATATCCAGACGGCAAGGTCGACGTCTGTAAGATCATACAGACGTCTGAAAGGTGAGTTTCCGCTTTCTCCTTCCTTCTTGTTGACTAACCGTACTGAGGGAGGGGGGGGTTGGCTGTGCGCTGGTTCGCTGATTCGCCATCCTTTGCGAATCAGACGTCTGGAAGTTGTACCAGACGGCGGGAGTGATCTACAGACGTCCGTGTGGACCATCGGACGTCTGGGGTATAGGAAAGACGTCCCTGCAGACTTCTGGACGTCCGGGGAACCAAGCTGAACAGGTAATTCTCTGATCCACCGTTTAAGACGTCTGGAAGGAGTTCCAGACGTCTGATTTTGCACAGTATCGTCTTTCTCGACCCGTTTAGGGCCCGTTTGGGCTCCATTTTCCGCGATTCGAGTTGCGTTCGTTTCAGAATTAATTCCTCTACCCGCCTACAGTAGCTATACACTGTTCTGAGACACTCCTTGTGTTTGATCCTTGTGATAGGACCTCATTCGGTTGCAGTCTTGAGAGTCGCGGAGGCACGCGGGATTCCCGATCACGCCCCCATTACTCCCGTTGTACCTGGTAGAGTGGCTTTAAGTATTAATAAAATCTGTTGAAGTATGGAACCATAACTAGAACCTAGGGCATTGCATGAATCCTAGGAATGAGAAATATATGGAATGATAGCTCCTAGGTGTTGCATGAATCCTAGGGCCGGAAAACTAGATTGTATGATAGATCCTAGGATATGGCATGAATCCTAGGATGGAAAAACTAGTGGAATGTATATTACTGCAGTCTTGGAAAAATGGAAAGGAATATATAAAGCTGCCTGTAAATTTAATTAACAGCTGCCTGTTATGAATAAAGAAACATGTTTGAGATCATGGATTTTGAGAACGTGAATCTGGAAAGTGAAACATATGATGTTCTGAGATAAAGAGCTGGAACCCTACGGGGAATTAGGAGTGGAACTCCTGGAAAGGAAAAGGGAATGGAACTGAGATGTAGTTGTACTGTCTCTTGGGTACGCAGTACCAAGGGAAGTACCTGTACCTGTTTAGTGCAGAGTGGGGCCAGCCGCCCCAGGGACCCGGGGTTAGGCTTGGCCGCTCTGTACCGACTTGTTGGCCCTCGTGTACGTAGTACCGAGGAGAGATAGTAGTGTTAGGAGAGTACTAGCTACCCCACGGGCCCCGGGGTTCTGCTAGCCTCCTTCACCGACTTGTTAGGCCCACTAGGGCAAACCAGGGTAGTCAGGCGAGGGTGCGCGGACTGTGGAGGGGCAAGGCCCCGGTTTGGTTACTGTGGAGGGGTTGGACCCCTGTTACTGAGAGGGCTCTGCCCTGGTTCCGTGCTGTGCTTGGGCGCACCCGTTAACGGAAACGACTGACCGCGTGCCAGTGCGGGCTAGCTACCTGTGCGTTTATCGCGCGTGCCGTAGTCACCGTTACGTCTGTCAGTGACCTTGGGGTGGTTGACTGAGGGTAGGATCACCACGGGGGACTCTCCCGGCCAGGAGAGCACCACGTGCTACTTCTACTTTTGGAAAAGACTGCAATCAAGATCGTTCCCACGAGGACATTCGAGATCAAGTAAAGGATCTGAGAAATAAATGAAATAGTGAGAAAAATTGAAAGATGTGAATAAAGGAAGTAATAGAACATAACAGCTACTGTACACTCTACTGTTGCCTTTAGTTAGTTTGCCACTCTACTCAGCGTTTTGCTGACGTGTTACACTCGTTACATTTTTCAGGACCAGGTGTTGAGCAGCCAGGGTCGGCGGCTGCAGAGGACGCTGGGCCGAGTAGGGTCCAGTAGAGTTACCACAGCTTTTGTACCCCTTTTGTTTCTGTTCTAGTGAGTAGTTTTTGTTTCCGCTGTACCTTCTTTACCTGCAGTTCTTGTTATATGATAAATGCTGTTTTACTGTTGTGGTGGTACCTACTGTAGTAGTTTCTTTCCTTACTGCTGTACTTTCTTACTGTTAGTTATATTCATGCTGAATGTGGTTTATTTTACTGTCTTTTGGTTACTTCCTCGTTGGACGACTAGGTCTTGGGATTAGTCGAGTCGGTCCGGTTCTCGTGTCTCGTAGGGACTCGGGAACCGGGTCGTTACACATGCAGAGACATCTGAACCCTAATATGAGGGAGGCGGTTAAAAGGAAATCCTGAAGTGGTTGGATGCTGGGATCATATATCCCATTGTAGATAGTAAATGGGTAAGTCCTATTCATGTGGTGCCAAAGAAGTTAGACTTTACTGTGGAATTTAATGACCAAGGTGAACAAGTTGTGACTAGACCCTCAACTGGATGGAGGGTCTATATTGATTACTACAAGCTGAACACCGCTACCCATAAGGATCACTTTCCCTTGCCTTTTCTTGATCAAATTGTTGAGAAATTGGCGAGGAATAAGTACTATTGCTTTCTCGATGGATATTCTAGGTACAACCAGGTTGCAGTCTTCCCTGATGACCAGGAGAAGGTGACGTTCACGAGTCCTTACGGTACCTTTGCATTCAGGCGTATGCCGTTTGGATTATGTAATGCCCCTGCAACCTTCCAGCGGTGTATGATGTCCATCTTTTCTGACATGATTGATGAGTGTGCTGAAGTGTTTATGGATGAATTCTCCATTTATGGCTCATCTTTCGACCAGTGTCTCCTGCACTTGGAGAATGTGTTGAAGTGATGTAAGGAGACTGGTTTAGTCCTCAGCTGGGAGAAAAGCCACTTCACGGTACAAAAAGGAATTGTACTTGGGCATGTTGTGTCTGAGCGAGGCTTGGAAGTAGTAAAGCCAAGATTGATTCTATTTCCAAACTCCCATTGCCCACGAATGTCAAACAGATTAGATCCCTTTCTAGGCCATGCCGGCTTTTATTGGCAGTTTATTAAAAATTTTAGTAAAATTTATAGGCCACTTTGTGACCTGTTGGCGAAGGAATCTTCCTTCAATTTTTATTTAAAGTGTGCCGAGGCCTTTCAAACTCTGAAGGAGGCCTTGATCTCTGCACCTATTCTCCAAGCTCCTGATTGGACACTCCCATTTGAGCTGATGTGTGATGCTTCAGATTATGCAGTGGGAGCAGTCCTTGGATAAAGGGTTGAGGGAAGACCTCATGTGTTGCATTATGCCAGCAAGACTTTAATTGAACCACAGCAAAACTACACCATCACTGAAAAGGAATTACTTGCTGTATTTTTGCTCTGGAGAAGTTTAGGTCTTATCTTCTTGGGTCTAAGGTGGTTATTTTCACTAATCATGCGGCAATGAAACATCTCATTGCTAAGAAAGATTCTAAGCCACATTTGATTAGGTGGATCCTACTCCTTCAAGAATTTGACTTGGAGATATGTGAAAAGAAAGGAGTAGAAAATGTTGTGGCCGACCACCTGTCTCGCCTTCCACTTAATAACTCTATCTGGAGACATGTGCGACACATTTCCCGATGAAACCCTTATGGCGGTAACACCAACTTCACCTTGGTATGCTGATACCGTAAATTACTTGGTCACTAGAGAAACTTCTGGCTCTTGGGATGAGCAGAAAAGAAAGAGATTCATTTCCCAAGCTAGATACTTTCATTGAGAAGATCCAGAATTATTTAGAATTGGACAAGACCAAGTATTGAGACGATGTGTACCTGAAGAGGAACAACAAAGTGTGCTGAGTTTTTGCCATGAACTCCATTGTGGACACTTTGGTGCTAAGAAAACTGCTTTAAGGTTCTCCAGTCCAATTTTTGGTGGCCTTCATTATTTAAGGATTCTCATAATTTTATTAAGGCCTGCATTAGATGTCAACGGATTTAAATGATTGGGAAGAGGAATGAGATTCCTCAACACCCTATTCAATCTGTTGAAATTTTTGATGTGTGGGGAATTGACTTTATGAGCCCCTTCCCTTCGTCCCATGGTTATGAATATATCTTGGTGGCAGTTGATTATGTCTCTAAATGGATAGAGGCCATTCCTATGCGTACAAATGACCACTCTATGGTTTTGAAATTTGTGAAGGCCAATATCATATCTCGTTTTGGCTACCCCAAGACCATTATAAGTGATGGGGGATCTCATGTTTGAAATCACCACTTCAATCGGCTACTCAGGAGTCTGGGAGTGACTCACAAGGTCGCTACCCCTTACCATCCTCAAACGAGTGTCCAGGTTGAAGTGTCCAATACGGAGATAAAAAATATTTTAGAAAAGACCGTTAGACCTGATAGGAATGTATCGAACGGCCTATAAGACCCCTTTGGGTATATCTCCCTTTCGGATTGTGTATGGGAAAGCATGCCATTTACCCGTTGAGCTAGAACATAGAACACTTTGGGCTATTCGAAGTGTTAACATGTACTTAGAAAAGGTGGCTAAGGCACGACTTCTGGAATTAAGTGAGCTTGAGGAGCTGAGGAATGATGCTGATGACACCTCTCAAGCTTATAAAGAGAGAATTAAGGTCTTGCATGATAAGTATATCCTTAGAAAGACCTTTGAGCTCAACCAACAAGTCTGGCTTTTCAATTCCAGACTTAAGCTTTTTCCAGGGAAATTAAAATCACATTGGGATGGGCCTTACATAATCACTAAAGTGTTTCCAGATGGAGCTGTGGAGATTGAAAACCCTTCCTCTTCAGCAACTCCGTTTATCGTCAACAGTCAACGGTTAAAACCATACATTACTTTGGATGGCCATTTGGTTGACGAGGTCACTCTTAAGGAGCCTTAGCTCTTGCCATTCTCTGCCTCAGGTAATATCTTCCTTTAACTATTTTGTTTCCAATGAGGATATTGTTTGAACCAGGCATGGAGGAGAGGACCTGAGGCATCTGTTATAGCATGTCTACATTTTGCATTCATTCATGCATATTGCATTCAAAAAAAGAAAAAATTGTATTATTGAGCTTAACTGGCTGGGCCCTGCATTCTTAAGCAAATTAAAACTTTAAGTTAGACTGAGTTGATTCTAGGTGTTGAACTTTAGAAGCTAAGTGAGCTACTAGCTTTATACCTTTATGGTCCTTTGTGGACTTAAAAACTTAAGTAGGAGTTAAGTTGCGGACTATTCCTCAAGAGGTTGAGGAAGGAAAGCTAGGGATTGAGTTAAAGGCAGGGTAGTACCTGAAGTCTTGTTCTACCTTTTGGTTTACGGGTCCTTGTAACCCAAGTATCCAAATTTCACACACACTTGGTCTTGTGTAAGCAAGTGATCACCTTAATTCCTTTCTTAAATGAAAATTGGGTTCCCTTAGTTTTGACTTAGGAGAAGCTTGAAAACACAATTTGATTGGAAGAGTTCCTGCCGTAGGAGAGGTGGAGTATATACTCACCTTGAGGATGCGATGATAACATGTTACCACCTCGACGCTTGTCTCTTAGGATATCCATCCTACTGGGGGCATGTAAGCGCATTGTGCAGTTCAGGTACCATGGGCAGCACTATCTCGAAGTGCCGATTGCCATAGGCTTGAATTCACTTAAGAAATCCATGGGCGACACTATCTCGAAGTGTCAATTGCCAAGAGTTCTTGGGGTCGCTATGGGCAGTACTATCTCAAAGCATTGAAAGCTAGACACCCTTCGAGGTACGGTAATGGGGACAATGAATCCAACACAGACCATGTTGATAGCTGATCCAAGGTTAGACTTAGAGGAATAAAAAAAATATATATATATATATTAAAAAAAATCCTTTTTCCTCTCTAGGTTGGCAATCATACCAACCTCAATTAACTTAGACCAATGCACATGCACGGATGCTTTAATCTCAAGGATCAATAAACCCTAGGGTAGTGTTAGAAATCAGGGAAACTTGTACCTGTAACTTGTCTTTAACTGACCTAGTCTGTAACTTAACAACTACTTGGGAACCTTAGGTCAAAAGCCGAACTCAACATGCTTCTAAAGGAAGATTGATTGGGTTGGCTAGTCTACTTGGAGTGCTAGGTTATTGCTTAGATTTGCTAGGGACTAGCAAAAAGTAGGCATGGGGGAATTTGATTAGCCCATATTTGTGGGCTATTTAAGTATTTAAGTGCCTAGACATTAAGTTAATTCTAATATTTTCCTAGCATGCATTAGGATGTAAATAGATTAATTTATATTTCTGATTTAATTACATAATTCATGCATTGCATTCATAATTAAGGGCATTTGGAATTGACTTAGAATGGCATTAGGTGCATTACATGCATTGTTTTAATTAATATAGAACTTAAGGATGTGTGTATAAATAATCTGAATATTTTATTTTATTAATTCTACTTCTTCTTCCCACAGGAAACCGCTCCACTTAATCTGCCTGTGCATTCAATCTTCACCAGGTTCCTGCACTCAAGACCCCATTCATGGAGGAGCGAAGAGAGATGGATCTGGTCGGGGGTAGTTGCAACTACAAGGGAGAGGAGGAGGTAGCTGTGCTCGACAAGGCCTCCACCCCGATTCATCACTGTGTAGAGAGTGTAGCACTCTCATCCGCTCCACCACCACCACCGGCCTCAATAGTGGCGGCAAGCCTCCACCACCGTGGGCGTGTGGTGTGACAGGTCGCACCGCCATTCGGAGCTTGCTTGCATCACCGTGAATGCACACTACTCCACCATAAGCACATGCAGGCGTGCATGCTACCATCTTCACTGCCATCACCAGCATCCACCACCGCAGCCGCTGCAACTTCATGCCCTACATTTTCATTTCCCCCATCCGTTAAGACGTCTGGGGACATACAACACCACCTCCATCTTCTTCATTCTTCCTCTGTTTCTCTTCCACCTCAACAAAATCCATCACTATTCATCTTCTTCCCCATCCTCTGTTTTTCCTCCACTCAACCAAAAAGAACCCAAAAACAAACTCAATGCACCACGCGCAACACCACACACCCCTCTCCACCACGCGCAGCATCTCCAGTGGCTTCCTATGCCGTGTGCAGCATCCATCCCACGCAGGCGCGTTCAGCAACTCCATGCCGTGCACAGAAGTAGTAGACCGACGCACGACCGTCGACCTCCCCACTTGAGAACGTCCACCTCCGGCCACCTTGTGACTCACCGCCGCTACCGTTGCGAAGCCCTCACTCCACTTGACCTCGGGCGAGTTCCTCCCCTCCGACCATCCCTTGCTCCATGCGCTCACCTAAGGGAAACGTTCTCCCCTGTTTTGCTACAACAAACCTTGAATTAGTTATTACATTTCAATGCCATTGCCAAATTCTCATTTTTTATTTTAATATTTGATATATTGAGTGAAATTGAAACTTCATGCTCATGCTTCTCATAATTGCTTGGCTTTTGTTATTCACATCTTTTGACATTGGTTTGGAATTAAGATGTACACAATTTCACTCTAATACATGTGCAATTGGAAATTACAGAGATTGATCACATATTTATTGAATATTTCAGTGAGGAAAAATTACGCATTTAACCTTACATTCTCGAGTAATTGTGTGTCTTCTTTTCGTCTCATTTCATGTCAGATTTGACTATGGATTTCGCACTCGATTGAACGAATACAAGAGAAAAATATTCGTGAATTTATTGCATCATTGTCCCCTTGTGGACACGACCTACTCTTCTGTGAGTGATTTAATTTTTGTTTTAATTATTTTGTTAAGCGATTTTCCACCACTTTGATACTAAAATGACAAATCATCTTAATCATATTATTTGAAAGCGAAAATTGACTTATCAGGTCCCCTGTCAACACCCTGTCTTGCAGCATCTGTAAGTAAGGATTTGTCATCTGCTTTGTGATGATGCAGTCGATCAGCTCTGGTCGTGTCTACCATGTCACCGTCACTGTTCCAAAATACCCCTGTGACTCCCGGGGTCGCCAACTGCCCAACTCCTCCATGAGTGTCCAACTCTGTGCCTGTAAATTGGCCAAGTGGGCGGGTGCCTTCTGGTTCAAGGCGTCAGCCACCATATTAGCCTTCCTTAGGTGGTATGAGATGCTGCAGTCGTAGTTCTTCAGGTGCTCAAACCAATGTCTCTATTTCAAGTTAAGCTCATTCAGATCAAACAAGTACCTGAGGCTCTTATGATCTGTGAAGATCTCGAAAGTCTCATCGTAAGGGTAGTGCCTCCATGTCTTCAGCGTGATAACAACTGCTGCCAGCTCTAAGTCATGGGTAGGGTAGCTATGCTCATGGGGCTTCAGTTGCCGCGAAGCGTAAGCGATAATGTGACCCCACTTCATGAGCACACCCCCTAACTCCTACAACGAAGTGTCGGTGTAAACCACAAAATCGCCACTACTATCTAGAATGGTAAGCACAGGAGCTGAAGTCAGCCTCTCCTTCAACTCCTGAAAACACGCCTTGCACTCATCTATCCAGGCAAAGGTCACGTCCTTCCAGGTCAGTTGGGTTTTAAGACGTGCAATCTGAGAGAATCCTTTGTAAACCGCCGGTAATAACCTGCCAGTCCCAAAAAGTTGCGTATCTCTATCACTGAGCATGGCCTCTCCCACCTGAGTACAGCCTCTACCTTGGCTGGATCCATAGCCAAACCATCTCCTGAAATCACGTGGCCCAAGAAGGTCACCTATCTCAACCAAAACTCGCACTTGCTGTACTTGGCATACAGCCTGCATCGCCTCAGGGTATCCAAGATCATGTGTAAATGCTGTCCATGTTGCGCTTGATCCCGTGAGTAAACGAATATGTCGTCAATGAAGACCACCACAAATAGGTCTAAGTACGACCTGAAAACCTGATTCATCAAATCTATGAAGGCAGCAAGGGCATTGGTCAGCCAAACGGCATGACCAAGAACTCGTAGTGCCCATACCAGGTACGGAAAGCTGTCTTGGAGACGTCGGTGTCCCTGATCCTCAACTGGTGGTAACCCAACCTCAGATCTATCTTGGAGAACACTGTGGCGTTTCACAAATAGTTGAAGAGGTCATCAATCCTCGTCAGCGGATACTTGTTCTTGATGGTGACCCTATTCAGCTGTTGGTAGTCGACACAAAGTCGCAGGATACCATCCTTTTTCACAAACAGCACAAGGGCTCCCCACGGGGATGCACTGGGCCTTACAAAGCCCTTCTCCAACAGGTCCTGTAGCTGTGACTTGAGCTCTCGCAGCTCAAGTGGTGTCATTCGGTACGGTGCAGTAGAAATGGGGCTGGTCCCCGATACCAATGAGATCTCAAACTCGATCTCACGCTCAGGCAGTAGTGCTGGAAGCTCCTCTAGAAAAACATCGGGGTACTCGCAAACCACCAGGATACTTTGAAAGTTAGCCACGGGGCTAGGCTCTACCACTACACAGGTTAAGAAGCCTTCACACCCCTGTCCAAAGTTAGCCACGGGGCTGCTCAAAGTGCGAAGATACATCTGAAACCTCCGTCCACCAGCTGTCCATGAAGCTCAAACGGAGGCAACTCCGGTATGGAGAAGAAGATCTTCCTCCCAAAACAGTCCACCAGGGCGTGATAGGCAGACATCCAATCCATCCCTAGGATCATGCCAAAATCCTCCATCTGTATCACAATTAGGTCAATGGGGAGGCTGTGTCCCCCTATACTAACCTTCCAGTCCATGTAGACCTCCTCGGCTACAAAAAACTGGCCACCAAGGCCTCTGATCACAAACGGATCCTCTAACAGTACACTGCCTTGCCTCAAACTGACGACAAAACTCATAGCAACGAAGGAGTGTGTGGTGCCAGAATCAAAAAGTATGTACATTAATCTACCAGAAACAGTAACCATACCTGCCACCACTGAACCCGAAGCCTTGGCATCTCTGTGTGTCAGGGCGTTGATACACCCCTCAGCCCTCGGTATAGACGAAGCAGCTACACTCTGGGTCGGGCAAGCAGTAGCTGGCCGATACCCTCCACGTGGATGCTGCCCTTCCCCACGCACCTGGTGACCACGACCCCTAGCTTGACCTGCAGTGCTCAGTGTGAGGAGCATCTACTGTGCTTTGGCCCTAGATGGCAGTCCCTCCTGATGCGGCTCGGCTAGCCACATTGGTAGCAGAGGGGTACATGACCTCCTCCCTCCGTAGGTCCCTGCTAGCGACTGGGCGGGGGTCCGGTGCTGGCAACTGGCCCCTGTCTGGGGCCCCCAAAGGCCACTAATGGCACCACAAAATGAGACAGCTCTCCTGCGAGTGTCGTGTGCCTCTACTCCCGACGGCCTTGAGAGTACTCTAGTTGGTAGGGTCTCTTCCGTCTGTCGTCAGTGTCTCGTACGGCCAGGTTGGTCTCATCGTAAGTCATGACTGCCTCAACCACACGAGAGAAAGTGGTCAGCTTCAAGGATTTGACATACCCCCGAATAACAGGTCGAAGCTCCTCAGCAAACCTCCACAGGCGCCCCTCCTCAGTAGACACAGCTGTCAAGGCAAAATGTGACAGCTTCAAAAAATGCGTGCAGTATGCGCTAACCGTCAATGTCCCCTTGCGGAGAGTGTGGAACTCCCACCTCCTCTGATCCTGCCAAGTTTACGGAAAGTACTGCTCACAAAAGAGAGCCACGAACTTGTCCCATGTCGGCTCTCTCCCTTCTTGGCCTCTGACTGCCCTCCACCACCTATGTGCTACGTTCTTTAACTGGTATGTGGCAAAGGACACGCGGCACTCCGTGGGAGGGCGAAGCATGTCGAACACCTTCTTTATCTGTTCCAGCCAGTCCTCTACCTCAGACAGGTCCTCATCCCTCTTGAAGGAGGGGGCTTCAGCTTCTGGAACTGTTCGAAAAGCTCATAGCCGTAGTGGGGGAACAGGCACGCCTCCAGGCAAGGAGAGCTCATGCTCGAAAGTGTCAGAGTGTGGTGTGGGTGGTG
Source organism: Thalassia testudinum (assembly GCA_037157565.1). Classification (NCBI taxonomy): domain Eukaryota; kingdom Viridiplantae; phylum Streptophyta; class Magnoliopsida; order Alismatales; family Hydrocharitaceae; genus Thalassia; species Thalassia testudinum. Next base: position 45,792,488 of record JAZHRO010000014.1, read on the forward strand.
GAGGACCACCCCTTCCCTCTCCTGCTCATTCGGCGCTACGACGGTCTCTCTGTTCCATTGAGGACTCCCCCTCCACGTCCTCAGGGAGAGGTGCCCGTGGAGGCTGGTGGAGCTCCTCTCACACGATGTCTCTGATTAGCTAGGTGAGATCCTGGGCCTGAATGCCAGGGAGAAGAGGTGGATCAACTGGTACCTCAGGTCCGGCACGTCCGCTTCTTCGACCTTGTCCACGGCCACGACGACGGCCTGCCTCTGGAACTCCCCGACGAGGCATCTCCTGCAAGGAGACACAAGAGATAGAGCAAGAGTGTCAGAGATACCGGATTACATTGAGAAAAAGACTCAGAAATGAAAGTCAAAGTGATACGTTGTGGTGGCTATCCTAGTTATATGCATGTGAGTGGTTATTCTCAAGCCAATCGGTTCATTTCTCGGGATGACCTTGCTCTGATACCATCTTGTTACGACCCGATTCTCAGATCCCTACAAGACCCGAGATCGGCTCTCCTCGACTAATCCCAAGACCTAGTCGTCCAACAAGAAATAACCAAAAGTAGGAAAATAAACCACATTCACATATGCAATATAACTAAGCAGAAGAAAAGTACGAAACAGTAAAGAAAGTAGAACAATTGTCTCAAAACATAGTACATGCCACCACAACAACAATAGAAAGCGTAAAGGAACAGGCAGTAACAGGAACAGTAAAGCATGTGTCCATTACTCACTACAACAATAGAAAATGAAAGAGCTAAAAAATGACTACTGCTGGGCTTGGCTGGGCCCAACAGCCTCTGTAGTCGGAAACTCAGGGCTGCTCAACTCCTGGTCCTGAACAGGGTTACGAAAAGATAGAGTCAGCAAATGCTGAGTAGAGTGGTGTTTACATTATTTAAGTGCAAGTACAGTAAAACAACAACAGGTTTATTTCTCATTTCTATTTATCTCATTTATGTGTTTCTGGTTCATTTATTTCTCAAGTATCCAGGTATTTTTTGATCTTGCATGTTCCTCGTGGGAACGATCTTGATTGCAGACTTTTTCATAGAGTAGAAGGTACATGTGGTGCTCTCCTGGCTGGGAGAGTCCTCCAAGGTAGTCCTACACCCAGTCAACCACCCTGAGCTCACTGTCGAGACAACGGTGACTACGGCACGCATGATAAGTGCACGGGTAGCTACCCCGCACTGACATGCGGTCAGTCATTCCGCTAGCGGGTACGCCTAAAGTACAACACGGAGCAGTATACGGTCTTGCCCTCTCAAAATAGGGGTCTCACCCCTCCACAGTCTGCACACCCTAATCTGATTACCGCGGTTTGCTCAAAGGGCCTAACAAAGTCGAGGTAGGGTGGCTAACTGAACCCCGGGCCCCGTGGGGTGGCTAGCTCCCTCCCTACACTAGTAGCACGCATCGGTACCACGTACGCGAGGGCCAATAGGAGTCAATGTAGAGTGGCCAATCCTAACCCCGGGTCTCAACCCAAGGGAGGCTAGCTCTGCTCTACACTAAAAGGGGATAGTTGCTCTCCTTGGTACCACGTACACAAGGGCCAGCACACTTCCCATCTACATTCCAGATTCCTTTCATCCATAGGAGTTCTACTCCTAATTCCCCGTAGGATTCATGCTCATATTCATCTCATTTATCCAGATCTAGATCTCATGTTTCATAATTCGTTCCTCATCCATATATAGGTAGCTCGTGTTTTTGTATTTCAATTCTCAATCATAACATGCAACTTGTGGTTTCACAGTTCAATTTCTCATTTACATACAGGCAACTCATATTTTAACATGCATCTCGTAATTATATTAAAGGCATTTGCTAGCAATTTATCTTAACCATGCATTCAAGTAAACAGTACAACTTAAACAGGTTCATTCATTTCTACCTTAGGGTTCAATTCGATTATTCCAACCAAGCACATTCTTATTTAAATATTAATAATTGAATTAAACCACTCTACCAGGTATCACGGGAGAAATAGGGGCCTGTGCCGCAGATCTCGTCGTCTCCACGGGCCCTGAACATGCCACTGGCTGGTAACCTGTACCAGCGACCAATGTACAGTAGACGAGCCCAAAATAGTAGACACTCAACACAAATACGTAGAGGAACTCAAGTGGAAAACAACGGCTCTTCGTTTAAGGAAATCTGATTCCTTTCGGGCCTTAAACAAGCCGAAAACACGGTCACTGACTAAAATCAGATTTCTGGGACTAATCCCAGACATCTTCAAAGACGTCGGAACTCACCTTGTGTTCCCTATGGCTAATCAGACATCCAGACTCCCTCTGCGTCCATCTGGGGGTAATTCCAGACGTCGGACAAGGTCTCCGGTCGTCTGGAAGCACCTCCGAACGTCTGGCGACATGATCAGACATCCAAAAGTACTTGGAAAAGTGCATCACGTGCCTTCCCAAAGCCTTCCCTGCATACAAAAATGCAGGCACGGCTTTAGCCCAACAACTCCTACACTGAGATCTTCTGCATGCCAGAAATCAACGTAGGAATGTAAGTACCTTGCGCGATACGTTCTTTCAAACGTCCGGCCTTAGCTCTAGACGTCCTAGTGCCTCGCCAGTCATCTGGACTTCACTCCAGGCGTCTAATACTGGAAACTTCCAGAATCAGAACTTCTTCACGTCGCTTACCCCGCTCTCCCTCCGCCGGCAGTGGTAGCTCCAGCAGCTATAGGGGCTTGAGCAGCTCCTCACCAGTTCCTCCTCAAGCTCCACCGAGCTCCCGCGGTCGTCTCCCTCCCCCCTCACTCTCACTCCCTCACACTCTCTCGCTCTCACTCCTCCCCGCTCTCCCCTCACCGGTGACTCTCCTTCCTTACCACGGCTGCAGCAAAGACGGAGGGAAACGTGGCTATTGTAAGAGAAGGTGGAGGTGGAGGTGGCAATGGTGTGAGGAGGAGAGGTGAGGAGAAGGGAGGGGTTTATATAGAGGGAAGTTAGGGTTCGGGGGGTGAAGGAGAGAAAGAGAGAGAGCGGCCTCTGTGCATCGCCCACGTGCAGAGCGTAATGCATAGTATGAAAATCTCACATTCAGACATCCAGGCACGTGTCCAGACATCTAGATAGACGTCTGACTGAAACTCCAGACGTCTTATCCAGCTAAAAATGTAATAGGTCATTACATCATAACAAACTTTAAGGAAGTTTCATCCTGGAAACTTGAGCTAGCTAGGGTGTGGGAAAAGGAACGTAAAAGCACATAACAAACTTAAAGAGGACGAAAGTAGGTCTGAAAAGACGTACCCTCAATAAGCTCCAGGTACTGCTCTCACATCACCGCCTCAGGCTCCCAAGGCGCCTCCTCCTACCACTGGCTTCTCCATAAGACCTTCACCAGTGGTACTTGCTTCCGTCTCAGACTTCGGCAGCTCTGTTTGGTATCTGTACTGGTCTCTCGGGGTAGGTCAGGTCGTCACCCACCTCAATGCTCTTGTGGCTCAGAACGTGACTGGGATCGGCGACGTACTTCCTGAGGTTGAACACGTGGAACACGTCATGCACTCTAGAAAGCTGGGGGGAAGGGCAAGCCGATAAGCAACGGGTCTTACTTGCTCCAGGACCTTAAAGGGCCCCAAAAACCTTGGCTCATGCTTCCCTTTCACCCCAAAACGCTGCAGTCCCTTCATGGGTGAACAAGGAGAAAGACGTGATCCCTAACCTCGAATTACACCTCTCTGCGTTTTCGGTTAGCGTAGTTCTTCTGCCTGCTCCTAACAGTGTGGAGTCATCTGTGAATCTGCTCTATCACCTCCTAACTCTGCCGGATTAGCCTGGGACCAACCTCCCACTTGGTCTCCACCTCGACCCAACTTAAGGGTGCAGTACACCTCCGTCCTTACAGAGCCTCATAAGGTGCCATGCCGATGCTCGAGTGGTAACTGTTATTATATGCAAACTCTTCCAGGGGTAAATGCTCCTCCCAGAAGCCTCTCTAGTCTACTACATAGGCATGCAAAAGGTCCTCAATTGTATGAATGATGCGCACTAACTGTTCGTCCGTCTGGGGGTGGTAAGCGGTACTGAACCTCAAATGTGTCCCCAAGGCTTACTGAAACTCAGCCTAGAACTGGGAAGTAAAACATGTATCCCTGTTGGATACAATCTCACGTGGAACTCCGTGCAGGCGCACCACATCTCTAATGTATATCTCTACTAACTGTGTTGGTCCAAAGGTGACTCAGATCGGCAGGAAACGCACCGTATTCGTCAACCTGTCTACTATCACCCAAATCACGTCATGTCCCCGCTGGGTAACTGTTAGACCCGCCACCAAGTCCATGGTGATGCTCTACCACTTCCACTCTAGCATAGGAAGTGGCTGCAATGGCCCTGCAGGCCTCTGATGCTTGGCTTTCACCTACTGTCATACTAAACACTATTGCACAAACTCACCAACATCTCGCTTCATCCCTTTCCACCAAAAGTCACGTCGTAAATCATGGTACATCTTTGTGTTCCCAGGATGTATTGTGAACCTGGACCCATGTGCCTCAGCTAGGAGCTCTCTGAATAACTCCTCATCCTTGGGAACGCATAAGCATCCCCTCATGTGCAGTATCTCGTCTAAAAAGGAAAAGTCCCTTGGATCCCCTGTCAACACCCTGTCTCGCAGTGTTTGTATGTACGGATCTGTCATCTGCCCTGTGATGATGCGGTCTATCAACTCTGGTCGTGTCTTCCGTGTCACCGTCACTGTCCCACAATACCCCTGTGACTCTCAGGGTCTCCAACTGCCCAACTCCTCCATGAGTCTTTAACTCTGTGCCTATAAACTGGCCAAGTGGGCAGGCACCTTCCGGCTCAAGGCATCAGCCACCACATTGGCCTTCCCTAGGTGGTAGGAGATGCTACAGTCATAGTCCTTCAGGAGCTCTAACCAACGTCTCTGTCTCATGTTAAGCTCCTTCTAATCAAACAAGTACCTGAGGCTCTTATGATCTGTGAAGTTCTCGAAAGTCTCACCATAAAGGTAGTGCCTCCATGTCTTCAGCGTGAAGACAACTACTGCCAGCTCTAAGTCATGGGTAGGGTAGCTATGCTTATGGGGCTTCAGTTGCCGCGAAGTGTAAGCGACAACGTGACCCCACTGCATGAGCACACCCCCTAACCCCTGCAATGAAACGTCAGTGTAAACCACAAAACCGCCACTACTATCTAGAATGGTAAGCACAGGAGCTGAAGTTAGCCTCTCCTTCAACTCCTAAAAATACACCTTGCACTCATCTATCTAGGCAAAGGTCACGTCCTTCCGGGTCAGCTGGGTCATAGGACGCGTAATCTGATAGAATCCTCTGATAAACCGTTGATAATAACCTGCCAGTTCCAAAAAGCTGCGTATCTCTATCACTATGCATGGCCTCTCCCACCTGAGTACGGCCTCTACCTTGGCTGGATCCATAGCCAAACCATCTCCTGAAATCATGTGGCCCAAGAAGGTCACCTATCTCAACCAAAACTCGCATTTGCTATACTTGGCATACAGCCTGCGTCGCCTCAGGATATCCAGGATCATGTGTAAATGTTGTCCATGTCAATTTGATGTCTAGCTAGGAGAGCAAAGTCAAACGACCACAGTTGGGGGGTATCAAAGGAACCTGAGGTGAAAGCCAAGGGAACAACCTTCTCCCCAATCCCTCCCTCTAATTGGTTGGATTAACTAAAAAGAAGTAGACCAAATCATTCTTTTCATCTCAAGACAGGTTCTGGGAGTCTATAGATCTTTAGTCTATCCCACTTAAGGACATGTTTGATTGTTCGTACTGCGGGGCACCTTTCTTCCACCCGTTATGTCATGGATCCTTCCACATCCTACACACATTTGCACTCCTACCCTCCTGACATTTCTTATCCCCAATATGATGATTATTATCTTGACCTGTGTTGTAATCAACCATCTACTAGTTGGGATAACTCGGATTAGGGATACAATTCAAGACCTCTTTGTTCAGGGTCTATCCCTGGACACCATGATTATGATTTCTATCCTTCTCTGAGCTATAATGGTTGTAGATCTTCGCCTCTATATGATCAACACAATCTGATCTACAAATAAAAAGGATATACTAATTACAACTCATACCCTCCCCCAGATTACATTGCATATAGGTTACCACCCGTCTTTAAACAACCCGAAGTAACCTATTATCAGGGAGGGTACTAAGAACCTCAATTCCTTGACTCCCCTAAATTGAACCCAAACCCACCCAACCTAAAACAAACCATTTGGTTCAGGTGAACCAGGTCCAGGATAAGGTGTTGGCCAACTTAAGGAATACCATATAATCTTTAGAAGCTCAACCAACATCTTGCACTAAAGAATTGGAGCCTCTGATTCAAATGATTGATAATCTTAACAAATATTGATGGATTGGCTCCAAGATGTTCAGGATAAGGACCTGGGTGAGTTTTTACTTGGGAAGTTATCGAAATTGAGGATGAGACCTGTAGTTACTTTAGTCCAATCTTGGGATGATTCCCAGGATGAATCCTCTTCAGGAGAGCCATTGTCAAAACCTACTTAGGCACCTATTGGGGGGACATGTCTTACGAGACTAGGGATGACCAGATTATTCTAGAGCAATTAGTTGAGGATGAATTGATTACTTCACCTGAGATCCCTGAGCCAAGGAATAAGGAAAAGTATGTCTCCATGGACTAGGAAATCATAGATGATTTTAAGACATATATAAATGCGAATCCAGAATTCTTTGATTCTGAAGGTGAAGAATCATTGTATGAAGTCTCACTTGAATATGAGGAAAATGATTTTACTGAGATGACTAGGCTTGAGGAATCCAATGAATCATTTAATAGCCTAGTAATTGAGGAAATTGATCCTCAATCACACCACATTGAGCATACTAACAATTTTGATTTTGAGATCATTAGACTTAAGCTAATTCTGATTCAGCCACAAATCTTGGACTTAGAAATTTTAGATGGGGTGATTAACATCCAGGAGCTCCCAGAATCTGAAATCCTGCTTGTGGAGGATAGGGATTTGGAAATGAAGATATGGAAAGCCAATTCCAAGGGAAGCAGAAGTCTGAATCTAAGGGTTCCTATATACCTGAAACCACCAACCTTTTACCAGGACCCTTATGACATTTTCTTCTCCGAGGATGTCCAACCCAAGCAAAAATTCATTGATTATCTTTTTGATTTTCCTATTATCCAACTTTTTGGACTTGGGTTTCATCCTCACAAACTGCAGGCTTGACCTCGCTTGCATATTGCTCTTTGGTTCTGGGTTATTTTTATCTAGAACCTTAGATACACTCAACCCTGCAGAATGGGTTTGTACCACAATTTGGTCCACATTTGTGGACACTTGCTGGCAAGTCGTAAGGTGAATCTATTTATTCTGATTCTGACTTACACCTATCAATTCTTTATTTCTTCTTTATTTGCATAGTGTGCCTAGCTGAAGGCACTAAATTTAGCATGTATACAGTCTATTTTCATCTCGAAGCTGACTTGTAATTATGAAATTCAGGTGCTTTCCACTCTACTCCACTCTTTTTAATGTCTTTTTAATACAATGACATTGCATTATATAGACATGAGGAGGTGGATGTTCATCTCTGAATCATTTTATTAGCTCTGTAGATTCTTTTTATTTTCTTTTTATTTTTGAAAAGAAAATGAATTAGGAAAAGAGAGCTTGGGCATCAGAATTTTTCAACTTTAGGGAATATACGATAGGACCTAAACACTTAGACCCTTCAGGTCTTTAGGCTTAATTAGCCTGGGTATCCACTAAAATGTATACTTGTTCTTTAGTCCTCACCATTTTGAATTCATTTTAAATTGGTTAAATAAGTTGGGGTGATAAGTATACGACTTATCAACCCGCCCTTTGATTTGAGGGTACTGTAAGTTTAAGCATCTACAGGCTCTTTGCACTGACTCACTTTTTAGAGATTTTAACGAAAATTGGGTAGCTAATAAACCTTCTAGGGTGGTATGGTTGGCAAGTTGTAGGTGGTAACAACTCATCGGCCGGTTGTCTACAGCCCAGCCACACGACCATTCTTTTCCTACTACCTTTAGGTAAATCTTAGATCAGGGAAGCTACCTACTTAGAAAGAAAAAGAAAAAGAAAAATATCCAAAAGGAAAAGAAAAAGAAATAAAAATGAAGAAAAAAATAAGCCATACTTCATCGCATGAGTATGGCTGGCAAGTTATTGATGGTAATAGCTCATCGACCAGTTATCCAGATCCCAGCTCATGAAATGCACGTATAATTCTTAAACACTTAGGAAGAAGCGGGGAAGTAGAATAATCTGGGGAGATATACATTGGGTTCACTCTTATGTTGACCCCATAAAAATAAAAGTAGGGAGAAAGCTACCGATCATATAAATACATCTTTAGGCAAAATTCCTTTTAAGGTCACCTAGAGGCATAAAAATTCAAAGTCCGTTCTAATCGTCGATCAATGAGTCTATCACATTCATATAAAAAGATGCTTAGTACTTAGAGTTTCCTTCGAGTCTTGGGTAGCCGTAGAAAGCTGCTTCAAAACCTTAAACTCAAAAATCCAAAAAAAATTAAAAAAACAAAAAGAAAAAGATGCTTTTGCTTTTGAATAAGGTGAGGGCTTGGGTGGTCTGCATTTTGGCAGACACCCGAGCACTGTTGTGCCTCTGTAGTTCAGGCCTTAGTAGAAATTTCCTAGTTTGAAAAATAACTTTTGCCCAAAAAATCTGATCCTAATTCTTTTATAAATAGCATGTCGTTTTTTGCTAGGGACTAGCAAAAGATAGGCATGGGGGTGGGATGTAAACACATTTATGTCACATAAATTGTCTATTTATGTGTGTTCTTAGGCATATAATTGCATCATGCATTATAAATATTGCATATCATGTATCATCATGCATTTAGGCAAGATTATATAAATTTTAGGTTAATTCTCCCTTTTTGTGTTCAGGGAACAAGGCAACATTTATCGGAGCCTCGAATTGAAGATCCAACTATACAAATTTGATCAGGATGACGATCGGAATTCAATAACTCCGAGATCGCCTTGATCAGATTTTCGTAGCATCAGATGCAATTTAAGAAAGATCAGAGGTCAAGGGCTACGGTGGTGTAAAATCCACACCTCAGATGAAAAATCCAACCACATGAATGGGTTTGGATCGACAATCATAGCCTAACGACATGAAAATCGGTCTAATCCGACATCCGTGGCACCACCTATGAGCATATGAAGATGGACGGTCAAGATGGTGCCACGTGGCACCATCCCAACCATCCAAACCCGCCAAGGCTTCTCGCTCCACCTCTGAAGGAGCGATCAAGATTCAATCTCAACCGTTGGATCGAGATCCAACAGCTGAGAGCACTTGCCCCTTAATTCGTAAGCATGACACAAGAGTGGCTGCAGTGCATTGGTTCAGTGCCCGTGCGCAAACAGGGAGGCGTAGATTTAATCCCCACCTCGCCTAAAATTAGTTGGAGTAGGTGCAGCTAAATTCAGCTGTTGGATGAAGCGTGGATGGACGATCGAGCAGCGATGTGGCACACAGAAGGTGTTAATCGCACACACCTGCAATGACGCATGATCGAATGCACCATTGCATGCAGGCGTGCTTAACAATCGAAGAGGAAGTAGTGCTTGAGGATCTTAGGCCGTCCGATCTCTTGATCAGACGGTTGAGATTTCATGAATGTGGTACATGTGCCTAACGCATGAAGATCAGGTGGCAACGACATGGCACGTTGTGGAGCATCCAATCATAAGCGAGTGGCGGTGATGAGGTGTGTGGCTACAACAACGTGCGTATCCATCACTAAAGGTAGGAGAGTTAAATGTTAAAAGATGAAATGCCTCTTTTGCCCCATGTAAACACCTATATAAAGGCCCTACGCCCTCCACATTTTCTTCATCCCTTCTCTTCTTCTCTTACCCCCTCCAAAGCTCTATGAGCTTGTCCTAAACTCGGGATGCTCCATTAGAGTCTTAAATACAATTTTTCCATCTTCTTACCCGCATTTGTGGAGCGCCCGCAGTTGTCCTCTCACTGCCATTCGGGAAGCAGATCCCACCACTACGTTGCCCTGTTCTGTCCTCCATCTTCTCTCTCCCTCGTGCATCATCTCACCACCCTCGTCTGAGCACTTCATTAATGGGACTTGTCGTCCAAGTAGCTGTCGAGGAGGATATTTTCTCTCCCTCTTCTCTTTATCACTTTCTAGATTAGATTTCCCGCTTTCTAGTATAGCAAGTAGTTGTAATGAACATGAATCTGTGGCTATGAAATATTTGTTCATTCTCTACCTATTTTCTCTTTATTTGTATTATTCTTTCTCACTCTTCTATTAATTATTCTTTAAGTAGATAGCTAGCGTAGATTTAATTCAGCCAGCTAATTTGCTTTTGTGACAATAATTCAAATGCAGTTTTTGATCAACCGTTCGCCTTCCCGTTCTCGACCCGGGACTCAGCAGAGTTTCTGTTAAATTATCTGTTTGATGGATTTTTACGTGACTACAATGATAGGATTTTCAACTCAATCTTTTAGCATACAAATCATGTTTCAATAGGGAACATGATATAGTTGATCGGCCCTAATGGAACTCGACCAGTTAGAATGCAAAGGGGCACTTCTATCCGAAAAGTCAGAATGTTGGCCAATCGATTCAGCTATCAACCCCATGATATGGGTGGTTAATTCTATCAGACTAGTCAGCATATTGTCCAATCACTTAGGCAAGACCAAATTGACCCCCTGTCAGTGTAGTGTTTGAATGGTCAAACAACGAAGGGTTTGGGAGTCAGGTCATGTCCAACCAATTGGTTATGTATTGAACTAGTTGAACATTATAGAAGGGTTGTCTATTCAAATTTTAAAAAAATAGAATTAAAAATAAGATATTTATTTGAGGTGTTCTATATTGGTGCAAATGCAATATGATAATTGATTTTGATGATAATAAACACTTGTTATTTAACATTTGCATTTGAGATTAAGATTTGAGGATTAATATAAATGGAAGCAAGTTTGAAGGAGCTCAAGCTCAATTTCATGGCGGAATGGAAGAACTTGATTTTAGGAGAAAAGCAACAAGGACTAGGAACATTGGAGGAAAAATGTTGACAAAGGAACTATGGACTAAAGCTTGAAGAAAATGAGGAACAAGACTTAGAAATATTTTGTAATCTTTATTTTTGTCCTTACTCTTTTATTTTTTTAGATACTTGTTAACGAGCCTAAAGTATAATAACCGAAGTCCTAAACATACATGCTTAACCCTAGGACACTTAGGTAAAACCTAGAACTAAGTTAGAAAATCAAAAATAATTAACAGACTTCCTTATTAGATGTCCACTACTATTGTCAGACGTCTGATAACCTATTTTAAGATGTCTAATACTTTGCCTAGACATATAAAGACCAAGACTTGAAATCATAAGTCTATGGTATGTGATATTTAGATGTCCATACCTTTGTCTAAACATCCATACTTGACTCCAAACATCTGAGGATCTTGTCAAACATCCTGTAGAGAGTCATTAGGTTTATACCAGCCCCAAATCAAGTAATGTCAAAATCAAATCTATCAAACAATATTTTATCATTATTTCTAGATGTCTAGAGACCTCACCAAACGTCCAATAATGAGATGTTAGACCAATCTTGGCCAATATCTTGATTTGTCAGACTAATCATACCTATTAGAATCTTTGAAAATCAATTCTTGAGAATGGTCATTACCACAAATGCCCAATAAGTTCTCCAGATGTCTGACACTTAGAAAAAAGATCCCTTTAGAAGATGATCCAACACATCAGGAATGATTCCAGGAGCTACATTTCCCATTATTAGACGTCTTTTGTGTCTATGTCAAACGTCTAACCATTTGATACAAGAACCCTACACAAGATGCAATTCGATTCTAGGGAGACCACCTTTCATAATTAGATGTCCAATATTGAAATCAAATGTCCAATGAACCCTTACTAGACATTTGATAAATTTTCCAGGCATTCGTTTATGCTATTAGATGCAATTATTGCTCTACACTAATTGGATTTTGACGAAATCTTATGGGATTTGTCTCCAACAGCTAGAAACCTCTCCCAAGCCTTCTTGAACCTTCCTAATACATCTATAAATACTCTAGAGCCTCTTCTTTGTTAAAGACACCTAAGAGAATTCTTTCCACCATTATACTCTTTGAGAGGAAAACTAAGAAGAAACTAGTCCTTGCTCTCCAAGCTCTACACTCCACATCCAAAAGCACCAAAATGCTACACTATCATGTCCATCCACTTCCATCTCAGGGAAGATCCTTAAACCTATGGGAGCCTAGTTTAATATCTATTTTGGACTCTATAAGTCTTGTTTTAGTTGTAGTTTTTGGTTGGGAGGAGACACACTGAAGGACAATCCACCTTGCGACTACCATACTTTGAAGTTAAAAATTTTTCTTATTGAAAATTATAGATGAAAATGTGATTGCAGGAAAACAACCATACGATATGGGAAATCTGTGAGACTCCCTATGTCATTCTAGAGAAACCTGCTGAAGGATACTCTCAAGAGTAAACCAAGGAACTCTCGCTCAACGCAAAAATGATGAACACATTGTATTATGTGTCAAGTCCCAACGAGTTCAACCGCATCTTGCAATACATTACTGCCTATGAGATATGGAAGACACTTGAGGTAATGCATGAAGATACATCCAAGGTAAAATCTTCTAAAATAGATTTACTTTCTCAAGAATTTGAGTCTTTCTTTATGAAAAATAATGAAAATTTAAGTGAGATGTATACTAGGTTCATATTGATTGTGAACAATATCAGAGCTTTGGGAAAGACTTTTATACAAGGAGAGCTTAAAGCTAAGCTCCTATGCTCCCTTGGACTGAAGTGGAAGCAAAAAGTCATTGCCATTGAGGAAGCACACTAAGTAGAGGAGCTCAATATGGATAACCTCTTAGGCAACTATATAGCTTACAAGAATAAAATGGAGTAAAGAAAGAAGCAAGTCACTCTAGAGCCGAAAATGAAAAACCTTGCTTTTTAAGCTACTTCCAATGACAAGGTAGGTTTCAATGACAAGGAACTTAAGTTTTTAGCTAACAAATTTTCCAAGTTTCTTAAGCTCAAGGAATCCACAAGGAAGGGGAAGAATGAAAGTCTGATTCATTGCTATCATTGCAACAAGAAAGGTCATCTTCGAGCGGAGTGCATGTGAGTGCCTTTTGTTGGTGCAAATGTTCCATGATCGTTGATTTTGATGGCAACAAAACATTTGTTATTTGTCTTATGCATTCAAAGTAAGGATTTCAAGATTAATGCAAATGAAATCAAGTATGAATAAGCTCAAGTTCAAATCCATGGGGGTATGAAGGAGCTTAATGAAGGACAAAAACATCAAGGAGTGTGAAGATGGAGCATTAGACTCAAATCTTGAAGGAGTGTGAAGAATAGGACTTAGAAAATATTGTTCTAATCTTTATATTCTATTTTGCTCTTTGATTTCCTTAGAGATTTGTTAAAGAGCCCAACATATCATATCCTTGGTCTTAGGCACACTTACACACCCATAGGACACTTAGGAAAAACCTAGAGTTAAATTAGAAAACCAAAACAGTAAACAAACGTCCTTATCAGACATCCAAAACTTTCATCAGACGCCTGGTACTTCATTTTAAATCGTTTGATAATAGGATCAGACGTCCAATACCCAAATGATTTTCCTTTACTAGTCCTACCTTTGAACATTAAACATCCAACATTTGTCCTAGACATCCAAAATTGACTTCAGATGTCTGAAGACCTTATCAGATGTCCTATAAAAGATCATTAGAATCAATTTATGTTATGTTAGAACACAATCCTATTGAGACCAGTTAGAAATATTTTATTAATATTTTTAGATGTCTAGAGCCCTCTTCAGATATCCAATAAAGAGACGTTAGACCTATTATGACCCAAATCTTGATTGCTAGACTCGACATGATAATTGGATTGTCAAAAAATCAACTCTCGAGAATTATCTTTGACATTAGATGTCCAAAAGTCTATCCAGATGTCCTAGAAACACCTGACATTCAGATGAAAGTACATTGTTTGGATCTGATCAAGCCAAGAAGGATTCTAGGAGCCAAACATCTCATTATTAGATGTCTGATCTTTGTGCCAAATGTCTTATAAACCTATATTAGACATCTGACCTTTTTTGCACAAGATCCTTGTTTGGATCTAATCAAATCCCGAAAAACCACCCTTCAAAATTAAACGTCCAATATTTCTGCCAATTATCCAATATACCCTCATCAAACGTCTTATGAATTAACTAGACATCTGAATATGCTGTTAGATCCAATTATTGCCCTAATTTCATTGGAATCTTGACCAAATCCTCTTGGATTTGATTCTAATGGATACAAGGCCTCTCCTAAGCCCTCTTAAGGGTTCCTAACACATATATAAATTGTAGAGAGACTTTCCTTAGTTCATAAGCACGTTAGAATCAATTCTTTCCATTTTTAGGCTCATTGAGAGAAGATCAAAGAAGAGAAACTCTGTTATTATTCTCTAAGCCTCATACCTCACATCTAAGAGCACCAATATGTTGTGAGATCACGCATAACAAATTCCATCACAGGGAAGTTCCTTTTACCTATAGGAGCTTAGAGTTAAAATATATTTTGTGGCTCTATAGGCATTGTTCTTGTGTTGTATTTTTGTTGAGTATTCATTGTGCGAATTTTCATCTCCTTGTGAGACAAAATTCTCTTTATGGAGAAGAGGGGTTTGATAGGCACGAACATCCACGGTCATAAGAACACGTCATTGTCAGGTTTGAATCCTCGACAATGTCGCCAAAAAATGATGAACATGAACATCCACGATCATAAGAATGTGTCATTGTCGGGTTTGAATCCTCGGTAACAGTGCCAAAAATGATAAGCACGAACATGCACGGTCATAAGAATATTTCATTGTTGGGTTTGAATCCTCAGCAATGGCACCAAAAAATGATGAACGCAAACATTCACAATCATAAGAACGCATCATTGTCGAGTTTGAATCCCTGGCAATGGTGCCAAAAAATGACAGTGAACCTCCTGAACTGTAGGTTAACTAAGAATCATTATGTTGTAGTATAGATGCAATCCAGATGGATGTCATGTCATTTATTTAGTTATATGAATGCGAAAACTGGAGAGACGAGGCAGCCACGGTGGTGGAGGACGACTCTGTCAATGGCTTGGTAGCTTTGGGGACATGCTCTATGCTCTAGAAGGTGGTAGGAAGCATAGTGTTGAAGATAGGAAGAGATGCTTGCAAATGGAGGTCCATAGGGCCTTTTATAGGCTCATGCCAAATCATTCGGCATGAAAATCATGCCCAAATCATGCACACGTGCCACCATCACGTGCACATCCACGTGCTTCTCGTGCACGGCCAGTGCATGCACAGTGCGCAAACAGCTGGGCTACGGAGAAGCACATGAGGACATAACCATTGGAACCCATTTTGACCAAAAGTAGTCTTAAAAAGATAATTGCCCTAATTTAGGTTTTTACATAAATTACCCAATTAAAATTAGTCAAAACCTAAATCTGACTTCACCATCAGATTCCTTGGGTCCAAATTAGGTTTGTATTAAAATTTGGGCTCAATCAGAGATCACCTTGACCAAGTTTGCATTTTGGTCCTATCTAACTCTTTTCTCTCACACACAGGCCCCTAACTTTTAAATTCTTTGCAAATATGCCCTAACTTCATCATCTTCTTCACCAATAGGTCCCTGTCACCTTCAAATCCTAAACCCACTTCGCCGGTGACCCTTAATCAAATAATGCTCCCTGATTTCGCAGCCAAACCCTTCCAAAATTAGAAGGAAGATTCCTGAGAGGATCCCCTACGATCTAAACCTATTCTTAGGCTCTAACTCTTTCCCAATATCCCATGTGAACACCTGGGAGATGTGGGTTTCCTATTCCATGAAGCTTTCAAGGTTTCAAGCTTGAAACAATCACCTAAGCCCTATAAAAGGACGCAGGTCGCAAGGTTGAGTTCCTTATCTAGGTATTGGCCCAAAAACCCTCTTTGAACTCCCTCTCCGACCACCTCCACCCTAGCTCCGGTGAG
Source organism: Thalassia testudinum (assembly GCA_037157565.1). Classification (NCBI taxonomy): domain Eukaryota; kingdom Viridiplantae; phylum Streptophyta; class Magnoliopsida; order Alismatales; family Hydrocharitaceae; genus Thalassia; species Thalassia testudinum. The sequence continues at coordinate 45,808,639 of JAZHRO010000014.1, forward strand.
CATCCTCCTCTGTCATACTACGGTCTCCCAACAGCTAAATTGGGAGTGTCTCCTTCCTCCCCAACTTCCTCCACCTCTCGATGGTCAACTCAGAGGTGCCCTAGCCCCTTCTTCCTTACTATCCTCCTTGATGGAGAATTCATCCCCTTCGGCATCGGCCAATCAAAGTCGGTGTGGATCTCCTTCCTCTTCATCCCTTAATTAGGTCCCCTCGATCCCTCTTCCCCTCTACTTCCTTTTTCACTCTTTAAATTTTAATTTTGACCACCGTTCACACTCTCCCCCTCTGTCTTCTCCAAGTCTGGCAAGGGCTTCGGCGAGCCTGCGCCACCACCACAGACCACCAAACCAATCCATTCCACTTCCAAAACCTCCACCATGGCCCCTAGAACAAAAGCCCTAACATTATTGGGCCTATCGACTAATCTACCATCCTATCGAACTCGCCCACCTTCACGCTCTTCCTTCAACTTCGACACACCACCACACACACCTTCACGCTACAAAACCACCACCACCATCCTCGCCGTACTTTGGAGAAGCTCCTAAGGATTTTAATGTGACTGTGAGGCCTTATTCATGATTTCAGGTTCTCATCAGTGCTCCACCGTTGTCCTCGAGTTCTTCGACATGCCTTACGTTCTCCGGCCACATCCGCTCCAAGTCTTGGTCCCAAGCTGTGAGGTTTGGCTCTAGGAACTCTCTTAGGTCCTCAATTTGAGGCCTCGCCACGACTTCAACATCAATAGGATGAGGTTCCATCAGTAGCTGTGCGAGGAGAAGCCCTATGGGATTTAGTTCAAGCGCAGAAAAGCACCTGATAGCGCTTAAGTTGTTTTTGTCACACCGACTCTTCGCCTCAAACACTGGGGTTGAGTTTTCTGCTCACCCACACACCCGACCCAAACCCGACTACACTCCTCACTCCTCGGCTACTACCCACGCTAGTAGCCCTGGACCTGGGTGCGTGCATGCCCGATAATCCGATAAGCCCAGATCTTGAGAGAGAAAGCAGGAAAGAGAGAGAGAGAATGAGGGGGAGGGGGGTTTTTCTCTTTGAAGAATGTCCTTGTGTGACACTTTGGAGCAGAAGAGGTTGTTTCCCCTATGCTGCGAAGGGAAGAAAGAGAGAAGAGAAGCTCTGAAAGAAGGAAGGAAGAAGAAGAAAAAGAAAGAGAGAGAGGTTTTGCATTTGATGAAAAAAAGAAAGGAGGCTGTGTTAAGTCGAGAACACTATGGCATTATCTGAATTACTATTGAATAATTTAAGTACTATAGCTTACAATTGAATTCTGATTGAATAATTGCATACATGCTTAATTAAGAAGATTAGTGGTGATCTAAATCACCATTGTTTTTTATTCTCCTCTTTTTGTTCCATGCAATCTCTAGGTACATTGAATAAATAATGTGAAAGGTTATTATTCATTGAATATCTATTCTTAATGCTCAATTAATTATGCTCATTGATTCTAATTAAAGATTAGTGCATAAATTCCATATTTGCCCCTTGTGTTTGACCTCAGATTTCAATTCGAGTAATAAATTCTATTTGTTGAAGAGTGTTTTAGGAGACTTTACTACAATGAGACACTTTAATCTCCTGAATAGCCCTGTCAACAGATCGTGCATACACTCATCATGTACATCCAACACTGCCAAGTTGCCTCTATCATCACCGTCTACTTCCGCATCAACAACTAAATTTTACTAGCATGCACGATAGTGGATTAAATCCACATGTGTGGCTTCAAACTCGTGCTCATCATTCGTGGGTTGAGGCACTAACTAATGAACTACCCCCCACGGATTGTCACATTTGTGAATTAACGCTCACACATCCACAGCCGTTGGATCATGATCGTACGGACAAGATCACATGTGCGCATAATGAAGAGAGGATGTGAGCGCTGCTTGAAGTCGCTACGAGCAACACATGGTGCAATATGGGTCGTTGATCACCGAATTAGTGGCCAGAACTTCTTTGGCATATTGTGGGAGCTACGGAGGTTGCATTGAGGTGATTTTGAGTTCGTTGAATTCCGTTCGTTGATCCGAATCCATCCGTACAGTCCAATTGCTCATCTGAGACCTATTTTAATATGCACTTGTACACATGGTCATTAAACATTAATTATAAGCAATCTAAATGTAGATCTTGTATGATATGCATGAATTGCTCCCAAACCCACAATATTATCATATTTATGCATATGTGCCCTTAAGATTGACTCTAATTGATGTAATTAATGCTATTATTTGTAGAGTCATCACTATCTATACTAACATACGTAGTATACTATACTAACATACATAAATGTCACTAAAGCCTTAGAAAACATATATACACAACAAGGCAAAATGACTGTATATTATACACTACTATATATATATACACTAACTATACTCATAGTTATATACATATAACACAATCTTAACACATACATATACACTTAGAATACAGTAAATTTAACTTGCACTTAGACCAAATTTTTTGATTTGCTGACCCACTTTTTATAGGGTCAACGTCCCCTCTCAGGGTTGGATCGATACCATTACTAGGCGGGCCCAAGTTTGATTAGTGTGGATTTTAGTATAGTTTCATGCCTAAGCATGCTCACACATGCCCACACACGTGCACACCCACATGCACACCTGCGCACGCACGTACACCCATAGGCACACATGCACACACATGCCTGCAGGTGCACGCACACATGCACAATGGCTCAAAGTACTTGTATGGTCATGTGGTTTTTTTCTCATTTCACCATGATTAATATAATTGACGAACCTTATATTCGTCTCTCTGGGTGTGTTGCTGGATGATATGGGACTAAAGCCCACCGGTTCCAACGTTGAATTCTCAGTATAAAAACGTTTAGGTTGGCCATTTTCGTGCCTTGAATTGGGTACCTTATTAATGTTTATTTTCAAAATAAATTATATGGTTGGAAAGCCTATACATAGGGCTACTTATTGGTGTATTTAATTTTCAATAATTAATTATTTAATTATATTTAAAAATTAGTAAAAGTTTTTTTTTTGAAATAGAAAGGAGAGAGTCCAGAACAGTATATTATATGCAACGTAAGGGCAATTACAAAAAGGATCCCCAAGATGGTATGAGGGACCAGCACTCTCTTACAATACTTTCACAACATACCGGCCTCTCCTGAAAAAGTCATTCCTTGCCTTCCATACACACCAAATAGTAGCAGCCATGTGGACATGAGGCTTCCCTCTCACATCAAACCTGTGCCAGATAGAATCCCACTCTGGTAATGGCTCTTGACATATGTTTCTCCAGATGGCATCAGTGACAAGGCAAGAAGAAAGGAGGTGATTTACATTGTCAGTACTCATCTCACAAAAGAAACAAACATGGTGATCAATACCCAACCTTCTGTAGCGTAAATCACTTGTGATTAAACCATCTCTCCTGCATAGCCAGAGAAAAATTTGTACCTTGAGAGGAATTTTTAACAACTAGATCTTCTTGTTAATGGAATCATATCTCCAACCATCTTCAATGCTCAACATTCTATTATAGCCAAATTGGACACTATAAATCCCCTCCCAAAGGTATTTGTCCTCCATTCCAAGCCTAGGTTTGAAGCTCTCAAGGTCTGAGATAAGCCTACTCCTTTCTTCCCACAACCAGGTAACTCTTCTGCTGGAATCCTCACCATCTAGATTCCAACTACTACTGTTGCAGGACCAGACCTTGCTGACAGTGGCATCCTTGTCAGATGCTATAGCAAAAGCTCTTGGATAGAGCTCCTTCAAGACACCCAGCTCAGACCAGCACTCCTTCCAGAAACTGAAGGACCTGCCATCTCCAAGTGATGGTTGCAGCAGATGGAAGTGATCAGTCAATTCCTTAGTCGCATATTTCCAGAAGGGAGAAGGATAGCTGGGCTGAAGTCTGGATAGCATGCTGTTGGATGCTCCATATCTATCTTTAATTAGAATAGACCATGACTTCAGGTTGCCTTGCAACAGTTTAACAGCCCATTTAAGTAGCAGGGCATCATTAAAATGCTTTAGGGATTTAATCCCAAGACCACCCCTCTCTTTAGGATAGCAGATCTGATCCCATTTGAGAGGTTGCAAGAATCTGCCCTCATGCCTAGCTCCCTTCCAAAAGAACCCCTTCCTCATCACATCCAACCTTTTCCAAATGGATTTTGGTGCTTTAAATATGGAAAAGTAAAAAACAGGGATGGAGGTGACTACCGAGTTGAGCAAGACAAGTCTTCCACCTTTGGAAAGGAACCTGCTATGCCAGCCATCTAATTTCATAGAAATCTTGTCAAAAAGGCAGTTCCAATCACTCTTCTTCATCCTGGAACACCTCAGAGGCAACCCTAGATATCTGATAGGAAGACTGATGTGGGGAGTCATCAAAATAGCTGCTAAAGCATCATGCTCCTCCTCAGGTAAACCAAAGTAGACCAAACCAGACTTATCTCTATTCAACCTCAATCCAGAAAGCTCACCAAAAATATTAACCATATGATGCATGACTTGTCGATCTTTCGCTTTTAAGTGGTTTGTAGTTTAATGTGGTGGAAAAATCGACTAATCAATTTTTAACAAGAAATAACCACTCGTAGAGGAGCGGGTCGTATCCACAGGGAGACAATAACGTATTAAAATTCGCGCCACTTAAAAATGTTTGTTCGTAGTCAATTTGGACAAAAACCAAGCCAAGATTGCCTTTAGATTAAGGTTTAAGCAAGAAACAATGCTGAAATGGCAATTATGAGAAACTAGAGGATATTTTCCGCAATGCAGAATCAATAAAATATGATTAAAAAGTGGCAATGGAAGAAAATGTAAATTTTAATTGACGGTTTACTATAGCAAAACAGGGGAATTTTTCCCCTTTGTCTTGCGCGACGAGGAGCCGATGGTTGGGCGCGGGAAGCTCGGAGGAGGTCCCTTGGACCAAGAGCTTTGAATCGGTGGTGGCGACGAGTCGCGCGGCGGCTGGAGGTGGCCAGACAAGCTCCGGCGGAGGTGCTGCTGGTGGCGGTCTGCAGGTGGTTGTGCGTGGGCGGAGGGTCTGTGGAGGGCGCTGGCGCGGTTGGCGTGGGTGCGCAAGCTGCAGGCGCTTCTGCAAGCGCGGGCGGAGGCGTGCTTGGTGGGTCTGTGGCTGGAGCTGCGGAGGTCTGCAGGCGCGGGGAAAGCGTGGCTGCGGTGGTCTGCAGGCGCGGTTGGAGGCGTGGCTGCGGTGGTCTGCAGGCGCGTGGAGATGGCTGCGGTGGTCTGCAGGTGCGGGGAAAGCGTGTCTACGGTGGTCTGCAGGTGCGGTTGGAGGCGTGGCTGCGGTGGTCTGCAGGCGCGTGGAGATGGCTGCGGTGGTTTGCAGGTGTGGGGAAAGCGTGGCTGCAGTGGTCTACAGGCGTGGTTGGAGGCGTGGCTGCGGTGGTCTGCAGGCGTGTGGAGATGGCTGCGGTGGTTTGCAGGCGCGGGGAAATGGCTGCGGTGGAAGTGAGCGGGTAACTTCAGACGTCTGGGAAATTTCCCAGATGTCTTAAGTTACTGAGAGGGTGGCTGATCTGTAGCTCAGTGATGGTGGTCGGCGATGACGGCTAGGGGGATGCACGCTAAGGTGCTCACGGTGATGCGGCGAGCTCCGGATGGCGGTGTGGCCTGTCACACCACACGCCCACGGTGATGGAGGCTCGTTGCCACAATAGAGGCCGGCAGTGTGGAGTGGAAGAGAGAGGTTCTCTCTGCACAGTGGTGGGTCGGTGGCGGAGGCCTCCTGAGCTCGGCTGCCTCCCTCCTTTTGTAGTGACTTGCACACATTTGAAATCATCCACCTGACCAGATCCATCACATCCGCTCCCACTTGAATGGGTTCTTCACTGCACCAGTCGTTCGTCGTTGGAGCGGCAGCCAGCCGTTCCTGCAAGAAGAAAATAAAATAATGTTAAAATATTAGGGCCATTTATATACAGACCCTCAACTTTTATGTTAATAAAAATAATATACCTAATTGGTTATCTAATTAGATAAATGCCATTCTAAACTAATTCTAAATGTACTTAAAGTATGAATGCAATGCATGGATTATGTAATTAAATTAAAACTATGAATTAATCTATTTACATCCTAATTTATACTAAATAAATGTTAGAATTAACCTAATGTGTAGGCACTTAAATACTTAAATAGCCCACTACTATGGGCTAATCAAATACCCCCATGCCTAGTTTTTGCTAGTCCCTAGCAAAATTAAGCAAAACCTAGCACTCTAAGTAGACTAGTTAACTCACTTAGTCTTCCTTCAGAAGCATATTAAGTTCAGGCTCTAGACCAAAGGTTCCTAAGTAGTTGCTAAGTTACAGACTAGGTTGGCTAAACACAAGTTGCAGGCACAAGTTTCCCTGATTTTTGACTCTACCCAAAAGTTTATTGATCCCTGAGATTAAAGCATCCGTGCCTGTGTATTGGTCTGAGTTATTTGAGTTAAAGGTTTTTTATATATATATATATACTTTTTTTTTTTGATTCTTCTAAGTCTAACCTCAGATCAGCTATCAACACGATCTGTGTCGGATTCATTGTCCCCATTACCATACCTCGAAGGGTGCCTGGCTTTTGATGCTTTGAGATAGCACCGCCCATAACGACCCCAAGAGCTCCTGGCAATCAACACTTCGAGATAGTATCGCCCATGGATTTCTTAAGCGAATTCAGGCCTATGGCAATCGGCACTTCGAGATAGGGCCGACCATGGTACCTGAACCGCGCAATGCACTTACATGCCCCCAGTAGGATGGATATCCTAAGAGACAAGTGCCGAGGAGGTAATATGTTATCATCGTATCCTCAAGGTGAGTATATACTCCACCTCTCCTGCGGCGGGAACTCTTCCAATCAAAATGTGTTTTCAAGCCTCTCTTAAGTCAAAACTAAGAGAACCAAATCTCTTTTCAGAAAGACAGAAATTAAGTTGATTACCAGACCAAGTGTGTGAAATTTGGATGCCTGGGTTACAAGGACCCGTAAACCAAAAGGTAGAATAAGACTCCAGGTACTACCCCACCTTTTAACTCAAACCCTAGCTTCCCTTCCTCAACCTCTTGAGGAATGGTCCGCAACTTAACTCCTACTTAAGTTTTTAAGTCCAAAAAGGACCCTAAAGGTCTAAAGCCAGTAGCTCATTTAGCTTCTAAAGTTTGACCCTAGAATTTATTTAGTCTACCCTAGAGTTCTGATTTGCTTAAGAATGCAAGATCTAGCCAGTTAAACTCAAAACCTTTTTTTTTTTTATATGTACAAATGTATGCAATTATGCTATGTATATCCCCAAGTACACCCCCCCATGCCTAAAATCTGCAATGTCCTCATTGCATAGAAGGATATTACCTGGGTTAGAGCTAGGCTGAATAGCCAAAGAACCTGCAAATCAAGTTCAAGAATTGCAGAAATAGGCCCTAAAAATGAGCAAAGCAAAGTTGGCCTAGAAAATAAGTAACCTAGGATGTTGGCGAGCTGATGATGAATCCCGATAGCAAATGCTCGCCCAACTAAAATGGGAATGAAATCTTCCCAGGTCACCAGAAGAGGTACTAAAGGATAAACAGGTAAAACAACCTGCAAAGGGGTAGGGGGAGGATAATATGGATCCTCCAAAAGGTATGGGGAAGGAATGGTACCGAGATAAACCCCCAGGGTAATGGACTGACTAAATAAATCATCAATCCATACCCGATACTCCATTACAGGAAATATTGGTCTGTTATGCCCCCTGGTCAGAACAAAAGTGAGCAATTCTCTAAGGCAAGGATCATCTAGGGTGTCCAAGTTACGATGTTGTGGGATGGCCATAAGATCTAGGTTGGGTTTAATTAGCTTGGTGTCCATCCCAAACACTCTTTCTAAATCCTCAATTTCATCCCTAGCATTCCTTGCACCATCACATGGATCTTCTTGCTCTTCATCAGGAGTCACAATTTCGCTTTCAGATATAAGCGAATCAGAGGGTGACTTCGAAGTGAATGAAGGCAGGTTGGAAGCAATAGATCTAGGGATTATCCTATCAATGTCATCCCCGGGTTTTTGTTCTTTACTCAAATCTTCCCCGAAGTCTATATGTGAATCCACATAAATCTTAGAAATTGCTTCCAAATTTTCCATCATTTTATCATGAGGAGAAATATCATCAATGGGTGTGCCAAGGAAACCTAATTTGGTCAAATTTGTGACATCCTCAGGGGCTAACTCTTCAAATAAGACATAATCACCCTTAGTGTCACTCCAAATCTTGAATGTAGGTTCCTCATATAATTCATCTTCCTCCTCATCACACAATTCATCATGTACTCGAGGTCTAGAATCATTTAATATCTTAGCAGATCCCCTAGGGTGCTTTATCTGAGGTAAATTGTTTACATTGGTTACATCAGACTCCTCAGATATGTCAATTTCTTTAGGGTTAGGTTCCCTAAGGGTGGGTTTGAGTTCCATATCGTGATCAGAAGGGAGGGTAGGATTAACAACTTGACTTTGACCCACTTCATCAAATGTCACGAAAATACTATCATCTGGGTCAAGGTCTTCCAATGGTACCATCATTCCCTTCTTTTGACTCCAATATAATTCAGGTGGATACTCATCCTTATCATCATCTTCCTCGAGTTGCCACCTTTCTTCATCCAATGCATAGCTACTGTCATGTGTATTTTCCTCCCACCTAAAGTGTAGATCGCTCAAGGAATTGTCATCTAATGGGGAGGTTTCAAAATCGATCCTCGAAAAGTAGCTATTCTCCCCAGAATTTCCCTCCAACTTAAAGTGTAGCTTTCCCATGGGAGATGCATCTATTGTGGAGGGGTGTACGTCATCGTCAATGCGGTAGATTGGGTGGCTAATTTCATCTCTTTCTTGTTGGCCTGCTCTCAAAGATTCTCCTAACAATTCACTCATTTCATTTTGCATTTTCTGTATTTCCATCTTCAAAGAGGAGAGGTCATTTCTATCATAAGAGAAGTCAGGCTCAGGCTTATAGTACCCAGGAGTGTTTGTCCAACCATTATAAGTTTTCAGGGAGGGTGGGTTGGGTATTTCTTTGGTATGTGGGATATTGGGCAAAGCAAATCCCGCTCCTGAGTTCTGCTCACTAATTTGGGGCTTAACTAGGCCAATACTCCCATAATAGGAGTAAAACGGATCCCAATGATTGTCATTATGTCCATCAAGGAATGGACCATCACGGCGTCTGGGATCGAAGGATGCAGAGTGGGGGTGAGGGTGTGGGCAAGATGTGAAAGGATGAAAATCAATGTGGTCCATTCTAACTCACACTTCAATCAGAATTCCCCAAGCAAGACACAATTCAAAAAGGACCTTTTAGGTCTTTCCCAATTTAGGCTTTTGATTTTAAGTCAGATTGCAGGTGACAATACAATTTGTTCAGTCAATTTACGCGCCTGTTGCCAACCTATGGTTCGCCTAAGAAGACCTAGTTGGAGCTTAGGTGTTCTTCCCTAAATTTCAAATTGTCAAGTAAATCCAAAGATGGAAGATCGAGGGATGCAAGTAGGCCTAAGCCTTCCTTTGAAGCTGTGCTTTCACGGTGCTCCTCAACTACCCCCAAAAATCCTTGACAGGGTATCCCCCTCTTTGGACTTGCAAAACCTTTGATCTCAAGTTCTGAACACTTCAAAATCCAACGATAGGAGGGCTCTTGTCCTAGTATTTCCAAACCTAAGGAGTGTCTAGAAGCGTGCCGTGGTGCAAGTGAAATAAGTGTGCATACACCGTCAAAGATTTTGAACTTTGAATCGCACGCCAAGTTTGAAAATCAAATCCTTGGTTTTTAAAATGTCCTTCCTTTAATTAGTCCTTTTTCTAAAAAAAAAATGTGACCACTTGTTAGATTTATTCAGTACATATTAGGTGGTCTTCACATTAAATCCCAAATGCAATGCGTGATTAAAAATAGGATGCAAACTAAGAGAATGCGTACCTTGCCTCCAGCGATCTACGATGAAGAATGCACGCAATGCAGAAAAGTAAATCCAGAGGCTGCTCATATAGACCTAAATGGCTCATCCTAGGGAAGGTAGCTTCTAGCAGGCAGCTCATTTTTTTTTTCTATTTTTTTTAGAACTACTTATGCATAAGCAAATAAAAGTAATAATAATAAAAAAGATAAACCTAAATCTAAAGAAAAGGGAACAAACTTCCAAAAATTACCCAACACGGGCCCAAAACAAAATTGGGGAACAGACCCCTCAAAATATGCCCCAGAATAAAGGTTTCAAACTAACTGTAATGAAAAATTAAGTCTACAGTCTTAATTCTATTCTAATTAAACTAGCGACTAAATACAATGGTGTTCGTCGCGTCCTCGTCCTTCTCCTCCTTTCAAAATTGCTTGTCCACTTCTCCTCTGACAACGTCAAGGGTCGCCTCTCACACAGGCTGATTCTTGCATAAAATTTCTCTCACAGAAAAGAAAATAATAGATGGTCAAATCTATGTGCAATTGACAAATAATCAAAATAAAATTAGGTGAAATTATTGCGTCTGTTGCCTCCCCGGCAACGGCGCCATTTGACTTGTCGATCTTTCGCTTTTAAGTCGTTTGTAGTTTAATGTGGTGGAAAAATCGACTAATCAATTTTTAACAAGAAATAACCACTCGCAGAGGAGCGGGTCGTATCCACAGGGAGGCAATAACGTATTAAAATTCACGCCACTTAAAAATGTTTGTTCGTAGTCAATTTGGACAAAAACCAAGCCAAGATTGCCTTTAGATTAAGGTTTAAGCAAGAAACAATGCTGAAATGGCAATTATGAGAAACTAGAGGATATTTTCCGCAATGCAGAATCAATAAAATATGATTAAAAAGTGGCAATGGCAGAAAATGTAAATTTTAATTGACGGTTCACTGTAGCAAAACAGGGGAATTTTTCCCCTTTGTCTTGCTCGACGAGGAGCCGATGGCTGGGCGCGAGAAGCTCGGAGGAGGTCCCTTGGACCAAGAGCTTCAAATCGGTGGTGGCGGCGAGTCGCGCGGCGGTCGGAGGTGGCCGGACGAGCTCCGGCGGAGGTGCTACTGGTGGCGGTCTGCAGGCGGTTGTGCGTGGGCGGAGTGTCTGTGGAGGGCGCTGGCGCGGTTGGCGTGGGTGCGCAAGCTGTAGGCGCTTCTGCAAGCGCGGGCGGAGGCGTGCTCGGTGGGTCTGCGGCTGGCGTGTGCGGCTGGCGCTGCGGAGGTCTGCAGGCGCGGGGAAAGCGTGGCTGTGGTGGTCTGCAGGCGCGGTTGGAGGCGTGGCTGCGGTGGTCTGCAGGCGCGTGGAGATGGCTGCTGGTGACGACCTTCCTCTATAGTTCTATTATTTCGTCGTAGTATAGTATAGAGAAGTGGTTACCAGTTTAATACAATTTGTTACTCGGAAATAAAAGAGTTCCCGAGGTTGAACTCAGGGAGCAAGTTGTATTTTAGAGATACAAATTCAAAAAATATTACAAAAATAAAGAGAGAGAGAGAGGGAGAGATAAAAATTTGATTTCTTCTTTCTTCCTCTTTATTTTCTCTTCTCTTTGGCTTTTGGTTTTTCTTCTTTGTTTATCTCCTGGTGGTCTTCTTCTTCTGCCTTCTATTCTTCTTATTTCTTCTTTCTTCTTTCTTCTTTCTTCTTTCTGCCTCAGCTGTAAAGCTTTTCTTCTTGCGGTCCCTTGCTCAGCGGCATGGCTTCTTCATTCTCCTTCTTTCTCTGCAGTCCTTTTACTGCAGGGCGTCGTCTCTCCTTCTCTCTTCTTTTTCTTTCTGTCTTCTTTATCTGCAGCAGTGGGTTGATGTTCTTCTTCTTCTTTCAGCTCTTGTTTCTGCTTGTCTCTTTCTTTTTCTTTTCCCTTGTGGTCCTGTTCTTCTTCCTCTTTTCTGCCTTCAGAGCGTCGTCTGATTTTCCAATCAGACGACTTAAACCGCCGCTGCTACAGTGCTCCTCCTTCCTTTAGCTTTCGTTGTCCTTCTTCTCTGCCTCGCTCGTCTTCTTCTTCTTCGCCTGTGCCTGCACACTTCAAAGCTCTCGTCAGCGGGCAAAAACCTACTCTAACCCCCCGCGTTTCTCTCTCACAGAATCCGCTCTTAGGAATGCTCTCCCAGAGCTGCCGGGTAGTCGGGTACGGGTCGCGCCTGGGTCCAGGCCCACCGGCGTGCGTGGTGGGCGAGGAGTGCAGGTCGGGCTAAGTCGGGTCGGGCCAGGTCCGCGAGGCGTGCGCGTGGACGAGGCCGGGTAGTCGGGCGGGTGAAGGGGACCACACCCTGTGTGCTGAGGCGATAAGCCTCCAGCACTTTTTCAATTTATACCGCTGCGCTCCTTCAGAGCCTTCCGAGGTGGGACTAAATGTCCCACCCCAATTTGACGCCTGCGCGGAGGAGGCAGCGGCGGTCGAGGCTTCGCACGAGGGCTTCGCGCGAGGGCTTCGCCTCAACTGCAGCCTGACGCTTTGCGAAGACACCTCGCGCAGCCTGGGAGCGTGACCTGGGCGTGGCACACCTGGGGCAGCAGGTGAAGAAGCTGCTTCGCTTCAACAATGGCGGCGGCGAGCGCAGGTACCTGCCCACGGAGAAACGGCCTCTCGGCCCAATCAGAAATGCAGAGGACCTTCGCCATGGCACGGCGAAGGTGGTTAGGGGGTGTGCAGGCGGCGGGGCGGAGCCTAAGGGCCGCCCTAGGTCAAACTGCAGGTTAGGAGGTGGGTTTGTTCGGTGGAGTTGCAGAGGGTGATTTGGGGGAAGTGGAAGGGCGGAGGTTGATCAGGGTGAGGAGGCGGAGGTTCTGCGGTGGTCGGCGAGCCATGTGGGTTGCTGGAGTGATGGGAGCGGGTCGCCGGAGCAGGGGCCGGAGGTGGAGAAGGTGAGGGCGATTGGTCGGATCGGGGTAACAGTAAAGATGTAAAGTGAGGAAAAGGAAGAGGGGAGGAAGAGGAGGAGTTCTACCTACTTAGCAGGACGAGGAGGGGCCGGAGCAGGTGACAGTCGTATCGACTGTCGCCGGAGAAGAAGCTGCCCAGGGGAAGGGGCGGCGGCGAGGAGAGGGCCGGAGAGGTGCCAGCTGGGTGCGGCGTGGCGCGGGAAGAGCGAGGGAGAGCAACCCTGCAGTTGGTAGTGCGGCAGAGCGACGAGGAGGAAGAGCGGAGGCCGCCGGAGCTGGAGGGCTTCCTGTCAGAGTGGGAAGAGAGGAAGTGGGGGTCTTTCTCCGTCAGGACCGAGCTCGGAAGAACGGTGGAGCGACGGGGGTATTTATAGGGGCCGAATCAGAGAGGAAGGCGGAGGGAGACGACGTGTCTCCCTCGCCGGAGGACACCGGAGATGGAGACCCATACCGTCCGTGCGTTCGCATGGCCGGTATGGTGGGTTGCAGCGACCAGGGGGGTGTTCCTGCGACGGCTGACGACGCAGGGCACCCCCGGTTGTCTCGCCAGACCCTCCCCCTTACCCTACACGGCGCCATGCTCCACGCAAGGTCGCCGGAGCATGGTGCTGGTCAGGTTTTGGCAGGAGGGACCTGGATGCAAAGAACGAAGGAGAGTTAGGGGCAGAAATGTGAGGGTTCAAAAGTTGAGGGCCAAAAAGTGAATGAATGAGGACCAAAGTGTAAAGTTGGTCAAGAAGGTTTCCTCTTAGGCTCAAGTTTTTATACATGACTAATTGGGACCTAAGGATTATGATGGTGAATTTTATTTCCAGATTAAACGTTGTTTGACCGGTTAATTTATGCAAAAACCCAAATTAAGTTATTAATTGGGCATGGTTCTCAATGTAGGTCAAAATGGGTTCTGAAGGCCAAATTGAAGGTTCTAAACCCTAGAGATTATTTTTGTATGAATTTTAGAGGGTTTATTCTATTTTTACTTTGCCTCGAACCTCGTGAATTGAAGTGGGTTTGTTTTAAGGTTACAGATTATCATTTAGTTCCTTGGAATTGCTGTAGCCCTTGTCAGATCATCCCACTTTCCTTCTTATTTGGTTTGTTTGACCTATGTTTGGACCCTGAATTACCCTGTATGCAGATTATACTGGTAAAATTGCATTTTCACCCCTTATGACTTGTTTTCTCCTTAAACTCAGAATTCTCGGAGTTAAGCCTTTCCTTGAGTTATGTAGGAGCTTTTATCCTTTGTATTAGGTCAAAATGAGCTAGTTATGGCTCATGATGAGGTTCTCATCATACCCCCATGCCTAGCTTTTGCTAGTCCCTTAGCAAAAATGTAAGGTTTCAACCCTTGTTCTAGACCATGAAGTTCTTAATAGCTTCAGATAAGTGCTTTTTCATTTAAACCTAGATTAGGTTAGAATGCTGACCATAGGCCTAAAAGGTACTCTAGTACCAATCAAGATCCAATCTGTCTAGCCTCAGCCTCAGTCCTTAGCAAAGGTTTTTAAGGCCCACAAGAACTAACCTAAGGTTTATTGGACTTTGTGGTTAAAGCACCCGTGCTTGAAATGATTTTAGCCCTGGCTCAGTTCGCAGTGCGTTTTGTAAGAGAGAGAGATAGAAAATTTTTCTGTTTGGAGAGTTTTCTCTCTCTTTTTCTTTTTAGTTCTAGCCTAGGATTGGCTTTTCAACACGGTCTGTATCAGATTCATTGCTCCCATCATCAATCCTCAAGGGTTCCTGGCGATCGATGCTTCGAGATAGCACCGCCCATGGCAACCCCCGGAACCCTGGCTATTGAGATTTCGAGATAATCCCATCCATGGTGTTCCGTGGCTGAATCCAGACCCTGGTAATTGACACTTCGAGATAATGTCATCCATGGAATCTGAATCAGCAGAGTGCTTACATGTCCCCAGTAGGATATGTGAATATCCTAAGAGACAAGCACCGAGGAGATGATATTTTGTTACGCATCTTCGAGGGGATTTCCCGCCTCTCCGCGCTAGGAACTCGTCCAAATCAACTTGTGTTGATCGGCCGCTCCTACTCTAGGTGTACTTTTCAGAATTTTGCGACGCTTCTGCGTGATTTTGATTTTTACGCTTACTGAACCAGGCTGTGTGTGAGGTTAGGGTGCTTAGGTTACTAAGTCCCGTAAACCAAAAATTAGTTAACGAGGCAAAACACTCCCTAATCCTTGGACCTAGTACTTAAGCTTTTCATTTTCCTCAACCTCTTGAGGATTGTCTGGATCTTAATGGGTACTAAGAGTCTATTCAAGAATGCCTAAGGTTTGCGTTCTTACTAATCTCATTATGCACTTTTCAGTTATTTTCTTGAATGGGGTCTAGAACTTAGGTTAATTCCTTAGTTCCTTACTAATGACTATCACCTTTTCTCATAATTTTGTGCTCCTTTTTCATTTTGTTTCTTTTCTCCTTCTCTTTCACAAAATTTCCTTCTCCTCTTTTCCTCTTATTCTTTTTCGAAAATTTTTAATTTTTATGGTGTTTTTGGCATATGTGAATTTTTTTGTTTGAAACCTTTTCTTACAAGTTTTGCACTTTCATACCCCCCCATGCCTAAGATTTGCAATGTCCTCATTGTAACCTAGGGGGTTTTCATTTAACTTAGTTTATTCCTTAAGACAGAAATTTGGATGAGTGAATGGGTCAGGTTGAATTTTTGCGGACGATTTCTAATCCCAGATGCAAGCATCTGAGGTGGGGTCGGCTATCTACAAGGGTGAACCTTAAGTGCAAAAAGGTGTCAGAAAAAGTTTTGGATTTTTAGGAAAATGACGGGTTGCCTCCCGTTAAGCGCTGAGTTTTACGCCATCGGCTGGGCGCAATAAGCTCAAGGGGAATGGAGGATATAAGATGCTTCAGCCAAATCAGTAGAAGTTACATCAATGAACGGCTTGAGTCTCTTACCGTTCACGATGAAAGGTTCAGAATTGTGGCTGAGTGGATTGATTTCGATTGCTCCATTTCCAAAAACCTGTCGGACCAAATATGGTCCGACCCACTTGGACCTCAGCTTTCCTGGGAAAAGTTTGAGTCGGGCATCAAAGAGTAGGACCTTTTGACCAGGATGAAAGATCTTTCTCGAGATGTGTTTGTCGTGGAAGGCTTTGACCTGCTCCTTGTAGATTTGCGAGTTCTCGTACGCGTCTAGGCGTAATTCATCGATCTCGCTGATTTGGAGTTTTCTGTGGGTCCCAGCCTTGGAAAGATCTAGATTACAGTTCCGTACTGCCCAATAGGCTTTATGCTCCAGTTCTACGGGAAGGTGGCATGCCTTTCCGTACACCAGTCTAAAGGGAGACATGCCCAATTGGGTCTTGTGGGCGGTCCTATAGGCCCACAATGCTTCCGGAAGTCGGGACGACCAGTCCTTCCTGTCAGGCCGAACAGTGACTTGCAGGATTTTCTTGATCTCCCGATTTGATAGCTCAGCTAGACCATTTGTTTGGGGGTGGTAAGGAGTAGAGATTCGATGAGACACCCCAAATTTGGCCATAAGTGACCTAAACTGAGCATTTGTAAAATGGGTCCCCCCATCAGAGATAATAGCACGGGGAATCCCGAACCTTGAGAAAATGTTTTGATGTATGAACTTAAGAACAATCTTGTGATCACAGGTTCGGGTCGGTATGGCTTCGATCCATTTGGACACGTAGTCCACCGCAAGCAGGATGTACTCGAAACCATTCGAAATAGGAAAGGGGCCCATAAAATCAATCCCCCAGACATCGAAGATTTCGCATACGAGAATCGGCTGTAAAGGGCATCATGTCACGACGGTTCATGTTGCCCAAAGTCTAGCAACGACTGCATGCCTTACAGTGGCTGTATGCGTCCTTGAATAGTGTAGGCCAGTAGAAGCCACACTGGAGGACTTTGGATGCGGTTTTATGGCCTGAGAAATGGCCACTGCATGCCTGGTCATGGCAGAAGGATAGGATATTGCTGATTTCCTCATCCGGGACACATCTCCGAATGATCTGATCAGCACCTATGCGAAAGAGGTACGGGTCTTCCCAAATGTAATACTTGGCATCGGAGCGTAATTTGTCCTTCTTAGCCTTCGGCTAATCGGACAGGATCTGATGAGATGCCAAGTAATTTGCTACATTAGCAAACCATGGAAGGCTAGTACCGATAGTCAGCAGGTGCTCATCGGGAAAATGCTCAGTGATGGGTCCGGAAGGGCTAATGATCTCAGAAGGAAGACGGGACAGATGGTCGGCTACTACATTCTGCCTTCCCGCCTTGTTGCGTATCTCAAGATCGAATTCTTGCAACAGCAAGATCCATCGGATTAATCGAGGTTTCGCGTCCTTCTTTGCAAGGAGATGCCTCACAGCTGTGTGATCCGAGTAGATGATGACATGGGAACCCAGAAGATACGATCGGAATTTTTCAAGGGCAAATACTACGGCTAGCAGCTCTTTCTCCGTAACTGTATAGTTACGCTGAGCCTCATCAAGTGTCTTGCTAGCGTAGTAGATGACCACGGGTTTCCCGTCAGCTTTCTGCCCCAAAACCGCTCCTACAGCGAAGTCGGATGCATCGCACATGATCTCAAAGGGTTGAGACCAATCAGGGGACTGTAGGATCGGGGCTTGGGTGACTCGGTCTCGCAGGATCTCAAATGCTTGAGTGCATTCCTTGGAAATTTTGAAAGGTACATCCTTGGAGAGAAGAGAAGTCAAGGGGCGCATGATTTTCGAGAAATTTGGAATGAAGCGGTGGTAAAAACCGACGTGCCCTAAAAAGGAACGGATGTCCCTGATCGAGCTAGGCATAGGAAGGTGAGAAATCAGATCAACCTTAGCTCGGTCCACTTGGATACCTTTTTCCGAAATTGAGTGTCCCAGGATAATTCCCTTAGGCACCATGAAATGGCTCTTTTCCCTGGAAAGAACCAAATTCACATCAATGCACCGCCTGAGTATCTGGACCAAGTGTTGGAGGCAATCGTCGAATGATGCTCCGAAAACTGAAAAGTCATCCATGAAGACTTCCAGATAATCACCTACCATATCTGAGAATATGGCAAGCATGCATCGCTGAAAAGTAGCGGGTGCATTGCAAAGATCGAAAGGCATCCTTCGGAAAGCGTATGTTCCGAAGGGGCAGGTGAACGTGGTCTTTTCTTGGTCCTCAGGATGGATTGCCACCTGGTTATAACCGGAGTACCCGTCAAGAAAGCAGAAGAACCTATTTCCCGCAAGTTTTTCGAGAATTTGATCAATGAAGGGTAGTGGGAAATGATCCTTCTTCGTGGAGGAATTGAGTCGGCGGTAATCTATACAGACTCTCCACGAGTTGGCTAGTCGGGTAGGAATGATTTCTCCGGTCTCAGTCGTTATAGTGGTGAGTCCTGCCTTCTTGGGCACGACCTGAATTGGGCTCACCCAACGACTATCGGAGATCGGGTAGATAATTCCGGCATCTAACCACTTGATGATCTCCCTTTTAACGACCTCCTGCAGATTGGGGTTTAAGCATCTCTGCATTTCACGAGAAGGTCGTGTGCCCTCTTCTGAATAGATATGATGAGTACAATAGGAGGGACTTATTCCAGTCAAATCATCGAGAGTCCACCCGATGGCTCTGCGATGTTGCTGGAGAACAGTAATCAGACGGGATTCCTGTTCGGGATTGAGGTTGGAATTGATAATCACAGGAAGGGTCTGATCGAAACCCAAAAAGATGTATTTCAAGTGAGCAGGAAGAGGCTTTAACTCGAGGATAGGGTTTTCAGCAGTAGCGGGTGGTTCAATGTAGATGTGAGGTTCAAGGGTGGGAGTTACTGGGTTGTGTATGTCTGGATTCGACTCCTCTGTTTATGGGTCAAGATCCTTCTGTGGTTGATGAGGCATAATCGAGTCATTCTGGAAGTGTGATTCATCAACCAAAGTCCTGACGTCACAAATTTGTTCGATGACACCGCAATTAATTCCTTGTTGGGCCTTAAATATATCAATTTTCAGTGTTTGATCTCCAAACTTAAGCTCTATTTGGCCCTCCTCACAGCTGATGTTGGCTCTAGCAGTAGCCAAGAAAGGTCTCCCTAGAATGATTGGTGTATCCCTAGGGTTCTCAGGTGCGTCCATATCTAAGACTATAAAGTCCACTGGGAAATAGAAATCCCGCACTCTTACGATAACATCCTCGAGAATCCCTTTTGGTGACTTTATAGATCGATCTGCTAATTGTAATGTCACCTCGGTTGGTTTTAGCTCAGATTCTTCTAGATGGTCAAGTAAGGATGTGGGTATCAGGTTTATGGATGCACCCAAGTCTAGCAATGCTCTATCAAATTGGGTACCACCTATCTTGCAGGAAATCAGGGGAGTACCAGGATCTTTTGCCTTGGGTGGGAGTCTACTGAGGATTACAGAGCTGGCTTGCTCTGACAGAACAATTGGGCTCCCTCCCTTGGTTCGCGGCTTACGCTGGGGTGTACATATATTCTTTAGAAATCGTGCGTAAGCTGGTACGTGGCGGATTGCATCCATCAAGGGGATGTTTATGTGGACCTGTTCAAAGAGCTTGACCAGGTCCTCCTTAGGGGCCACGGGTTTGGTAGTCTTCTTTCCCTTGGTCAAGGCCTCGGGAAATGGGACCTTAGGTGGTTCTTCTAGGATAGGTCCAGGTTGTGGATCCGGGACAGGGGTGGGGACGTCCTGGATTACTGTCCTAGGCTTGGGATCAATACCCGACTTGGAGTGGTTCGGATGAGGTGGGTCTTGGGTTTCCTTACCACTACGGGTTGTTACGAAATTAAGTCCTGCCTGGTTTTGGTTGGGATTGGGTAAGATAGCTTGCTGCTGGTAACCTGCAAAAGAAGTGGAGGCCTCTATCCCGTCAGGTGAAGAAACAGAGGGGGCCTGATAAATCATATGGGCATGGCCTGGGTTTGGGTTCATAACGTGCCGCTGGGTTGGCACGTTATTAGGATTAGGCAGAGGTTGGGAGGGAAGAGTACCTGGCTGGCGAGAGTTTGCCAATTGGGTCAATTGGTTACGAACCTCTGTAAGTTCGTCCTTGTGTTGTTTTTGGATAGCCGCATTCGTTCTTTGAATGTCAGCCAGGGTCTGAAGGATAAGGGACATTTGATCCTGATTCGGCCCAGATGGGTAAGATTAGGGTGCTTAAAGTTACACTTGAACTTTAGTTCTTTGAGTGCAAAGAGTGACCTAATTTAAGGTTGGTTGACCCAAGGGGGCAACTTTACCTCTTGTTTCCTTTGAGAGTTTTTTGGGTCTTGTCTTTTAGGGTTCAAGTGTTTAGAGAGCCAATTGTTTTGGGTTTTTCTTTGAATAGGTATTTTCAGACCAGGGCTTGGGCACACTTCATTTGGTTTTCTCAATTCTTGCTTAAGGAGTGTGTCTCTAAATCCCTAGTGTTGGATCCTAGGTTGGCTCTACTTGGTCCAGTTAGCTCTTTGTTGGGTAATTAGGGTTCAAGCAAGAATGTGTTAGCCGTTAAATACCCTTAATAGTGTGCAGTAATAATGGGTTGAAAACATGCAACTTTTGATGGTTTACTGAGTATAAAAGACAGGTTAGACCTATATTGCTTGTTCTTTTCTTTTCTTCCTCTTTAGAGTTTAGGGATTGAGAGGATAGAATTTTACCTGTCCTTGGAGTGGTTGTTGTGCGGTTGCTTGTCTTCTCGATTTTCTTGTATTTTCCTGCACAACAAAGGGGAGATCGTTAGTAATGTAAAAATAGGAATTTGATTATCTCTAGAATAGCCGTTGCTCCCCGGCAACGGCGCCAAAAACTGGTGACGACCTTCCTCTATAGTTCTATTATTTCGTCGTAGTATAGTATAGAGAAGTGGTTACCAGTTTAATACAATTTGTTACTCGGAAATAAAAGAGTTCCCAAGGTCGAACTCAGGGAGCAAATTGTATTCTAGAGATATAAATTCAAAAAATATTACAAAAATAAAGAGAGAGAGAGAGGGAGAGATAAAAATTTGATTTCTTCTTTCTTCCTCTTTGTTTTCTCTTCTCTTTGGCTTTTGGTTTTTCTTCTTTGTTTATCGCCTGGTGGTCTTCTTCTTCTGCCTTCTGTTCTTCTTATTTCTTCTTTCTTCTTTCTTCTTTCTTCTTTCTGCCTCAGCTGTAAAGCTTTTCTTCTTGCGGTCCCTTGCTCAGCGGCACGACTTCTTCATTCTCCTTCTTTCTCTGCAGTCCTTTTACTGCAGGGCGTTGTCTCTCCTTCTCTCTTCTTTTTCTTTCTGTCTTCTTTATCTGCAGCAGTGGGTTGATGTTCTTCTTCTTCTTTCAGCTCTTGTTTCTGCTTGTCTCTTTCTTTTTCTTTTCCCTTGCGGTCCTGTTCTTCTTCCTCTTTTCTGCCTTCAGAGCGTCGTCTGATTTTCCAATCAGACGACTTAAACCGCCGCTGCTACAGTGCTCCTCCTTCCTTCAGCTTTCGTCGTCCTTCTTCTCTGCCTCGCTCGTCTTCTTCTTCTTCGCCTGTGCCTGCACACTTCAAAGCTCTCGTCAGCGGGCAAAAACCTACTCTAACCCCCCGCGTTTCTCTCACAGAATCCGCTCTTAGGAAAGCTCTCCCAGAGCTGCCGGGTAGTCGGGTACGGGTCGCGCCCGGGTCCAGGCCCACCGGCATGCGTGGTGGGTGAGGAGTGCAGGTTGGGCTAAGTCTGGTCGGGCCAGGTCCGCGAGGCGTGCGTGCGGACGAGGCCGGGTAGTCGGGCGGGTGAAGGGGACCTCACCCCGTGTGCTGAGGCGATAAGCCTCCAGCACTTTTTCACTTTATACCGCTGCGCTCCTTCAGAGCCTTCCGAGGTGGGACTAAATGTCCCACCCCAATTTGACGCCTGCGCGGAGGAGGCAGCGACGGTCGAGGCTTCGCACGAGGGCTTCGCGCGAGGGCTTCGCCTCAACTGCAGCCTGACGCTTTGCGAAGACACCTCGCGCAGCCTGGGAGCGTGACCTGGGTGTGGCGCACCTGGGGCAGCAGGTGAAGAAGCTGCTTCGCTTCAACAATGGCGGCGGCGAGCGTAGGTACCTGCCCACAGAGAAACGGCCTCTCGGCCCAATCAGAAACGTGGAGGACCTTCGTCGTGGCACGGCAAAGGTGGTCAGGGGGTGTGCAGGCGGCTGGGCGGAGCCTAAGGGCCGCCCTAGGTCAAACTGCAGGTTAGGAGGTGGGTTTGTTCGGTGGAGTTGCAGAGGGTGATTTGGGGGAAGTGGAAGGGCGGAGGTTGATCAGGGTGAGGAGGCGGAGGTTCTGCGGTGGTCGGCGAGCCGTGTGGGTTGCTGGAGTGATGGGAGCGGGTCGCCGGAGCAGGGGCCGGAGGTGGAGAAGGTGAGGGCGATTGGTCTGATCGGGATAACAGTAAAGATGTAAAGTGAGGAAAAGGAAGAGGGGAGGAAGAGGAGGAGTTCTACCTACTTAGTAGAACGAGGAGGGGCCGGAGCAGGCGACAGTCGTATCGACAGTCGCCGGAGAAGAAGCTGCCCAGGGGAAGGGGCAGCGGCGAGGAGAGGGCCGGAGAGGCGCCAGCTGGGTGCGGCGTGGCGCGGGAAGAGCGAGGGAGAGCAACCCTACAGCTGGTAGTGCGGCAGAGCGACGAGGAGGAAGAGGGGAGGCCACCGGAGCTGGAGGGCTTCCTGTCGGAGTGGGAAGAGAGGAAGTGGGGGTCTTTCTCCGTCAGGACCGAGCTCGGAAGAACGGTGGAGAGACGGGGGTATTATAGGGGTCGAATCAGAGAGGAAGGCGGAGGGAGACGACGTGTCTCCCTCGCCGGAGGATGCCGGAGATGAAGACCCATACCGTCCGTGCGTTCACACGGCCGGTATGGTGGGTTGCAGCGACCATGGGGGTGTTCCTGCGACGGCTGACGACGCAGGGCACCCCCGGTTGTCTCGCCAGACCCTCTCCCTTACCCTGCGCGGTGCCATGCTCCGCGCAAGGTCGCCAGAGCATGGTGCTGGTCAGGTTTTGGCAGGAGGGACTTGGATGCAAAGAACGAAGGAGAGTTAGGGGCAGAAATGTGAGGGTTCAAAAGTTGAGGGCCAAAAAGTAAATGAATGAGGACCAAAGTGTAAAGTTGGTCAAGAAGGTTTTCCCTTAGGCTCAAGTTTTTATACATGACTAATTGGGACCTAAGGATTATGATGGTGAATTTTATTTCCAGATTAAACCTTGTTTGACTGGTTAATTTATGCAAAAACCTAAATTAAGTTATTAATTGGGCATGGTTCTCAATGTAGGTCAAAATGGGCTCTGAAGGCCAAATTGAAGGTTCTAAACCCTAGAGATTATTTTTCTATGAATTTTAGAGGATTTATTCTATTTTTACTTTGCCTCAAACCTCGTGAATTGAAGTGGGTTTATTTTAAGGTTACAGATTATCATTTAGTTCCTTGAAATTGCTGTAGCCCTTGTCAGATCATCCCACTTTCCTTCTTATTTAGTTTGTTTGACCTATGTTTGGACCCTGAATTACCCTGTATGCAGATTATACTGGTAAAATTGTATTTTCACCCCTTATGACTTATTTTCTCCTTAAACTCAGAATTCTCTGAGTTAAGCCTTTCCTTGAGTTATGTAGGAGCTTTTATCCTTTGTATTAGGTCAAAATGAGCTAGTTATGGCTCATGATGAGGTTCTCATCAGCTGCGGTGGTCTGCAGGCGCTAGGAAAGCGTGGCTGCGGTGGTCTGCAGGCGCGGTTGGAGGCGTGGCTGCGGTGGTCTACAGGCGCGTGGAGATGGCTGCGGTGGTTTGCAGGCGCGGGGAAAGCGTGGCTGCGGTGGTCTGCAGGCGCGGTTGGAGGCGTGGCTGCGGTGGTCTGCAGGCGCATGGAGATGGCTGCGGTGGTTTGCAGGCGCGGGGAAATGGCTGCGGTGGAAGTGAGCGGGTAACTTCAGACGTCTGGGAAATTTCCCAGACGTCTTAAGTTACTGAGAGGGTGGGTGATCTGTAGCTCAGTGATGGTGGTCGGCGATGACGGCTAGGGGGATGCACGCTAGGGTGCTCACGGTGATGCGGCGAGCTCCGGATGGCGGTGTGGCCTGTCACACCACACGCCCACGGTGATGGAGGCTCGTCGCCACAGTAGAGGCCGGCAGTGTGGAGTGGAAGAGAGAGGTTCTCTCTGCACAGTGGTGGGTCGGTGGCGGAGGCCTCCCGAGCTCGACTGCCTCCCTCCTTTTGTAGTGACCTGCACACATTTGAAATCATCCACCCGACCAGATCCATGACATCCGCTCCCACTTGAATGGGTTCTTCACTGCACCAGCCGTTCGTCGTTGGAGTGGTAGCCAGTCGTTCCTGCAAGAAGAACATAAAATAATGTTAAAATATTAGGGCCATTTATATACAGACCCTCAACTTTTATGTTAATAAAACAATATACCTAATTGGTTATCTAATTAGATAAATGCCATTCTAAACTAATTCTAAATGTACTTAAAGTATGAATGCAATGCATGGATTATGTAATTAAATTAAAACTATGAATTAATCTATTTACATCCTAATTTATACTAAATAAATGTTAGAATTAACCTAATGTGTAGGCACTTAAATACTTAAATAGCCCACAACTATGGGCTAATCAATGCAGAGCCAATGCTTCATCCATGAACCCTTCAACAAAAAAAATAGTATCATCTGCATACTGAAGAATGGGAGCCAGATTATTCCTGCAAGATAATGAATATCCTCTAACAAGACCAGCTTCAGTAAGCTTACAAACAAACCAAGCCAAGCTGTCAACTGCCAAATTGAAGATTAGGGGAGCCAGGGGACATCCTTGCCTGATGCCACATTGGGGCTGAATCCACGCACCACAGGGTTTTCCATTTATTAGAGGGGTGAAGGGGGCAGTGGTAATACATCTTTTAACCCAACAGATCCAAGTAGAAGGAAAGCCCCTTCGTTTAAGCACATCCCAAAGATAAGGCCGACTGATGGAGTCATAAGCTTTACGAAAGTCAACCTTCCAAAGGAAGGCCTTGCATTTTCTCTTATGCCAACCACAAATCATCTCTTCGACCATGATAAATGATTCTTGTAGAGATCTGCTAGGGAGGAATGCTGATTGAGAAGGATGGATCAGATCTTGCAAGACGGGCCTCAATCTATTGGCCAGGACCTTGCCAATCACCAAGTACAAGGAGTTAGAGAGGGCAATAGGTCTAAACTCCTGAAAGGATTCTGCACCTGGGGTCTTTGGCAGAGGAAACAAATAAGATCTATTTATCCTTTCAAAGCCAAAATTGCCACTTTCAAACTCTCTAATCACTTCCATAACCTCAATGCCCACAATGTCCCATAGTTTTTTGTAGAAGAAAACTTGGATTCTATCAGGACCAGGCGACCCTTCACCATTGAGATCCTTAATGGCCTTCAAGACTTCAGCTTCAGATATGGGTTCAATCAGGCTGGACCCCTGAGACTCATTAATTTTGGGTAGATCACTAGCTGTCATCCTCCAACTACCCCTACCTGCAGCTCTTGAAGATTCCTTGAAATACCTTACAGCCTCAGCTCTGATATTAGATAAGGAGGTAATTCTCTGCCCCTCTATAACAATTGAAGAGATCAGATTAGTTCTTCTCCTAGAACTGGCCGCCAGGTGAAAGAATTTAGTGTTTGCATCCCCCTCACTTAGCCACAGCTGCCTAGAACGCTCCCTCCAATCCATCTCCAGTTTCAGGTCTTCTTCAATCACCACTCCCTGCCATCTCTTTCTATCTGCAAGGTCTAGCTCAGACAGATGAGCCACAGCTTCCTTGGTATCCAGTTCTTGAATCTTCAGCAAGGCCTCACGATGCTTCTAATGTCTGAGGACAGAGATAATATCTCCATATTCCTTTAGCATACCTTTCAAAGTCACAATCTTGGAAGCCAATCTGAAGGTAGTCGTGCCTTCACCTTGCTGTGACCTCCACTAGCTAGCAAACATGTCTCTGAAACCTGGTTCCCTCAGCCAAGACTTTCTAAATTTGAAGTAGGAACTAGCCACCACCTGTTCACCATTGTCCCACACCAAGGGTGTATGGTTAGAGAATGGGCATTCAAGACCACAAAGGGCATCTGGAAGAGATTCATCAGCTCAGCATTGCCAAAAAACCTGTCAATCTTGGACATGAGACCATTACCATTCCTCCAAGTGAATTCAGCCCCTGATGAAGGAAAATCACACATTCCCAAGGCCTAGACCATCAATTGGAATCCAGTGGTAGAGCTGTCCACCACCCCATTAGGTCTGTCACTCCCCAATAAAGTACAATTGACGTCCCCTCTAGCAAGCCAAGCCCCCCCATCTACAAAATCTGCAGCCAGGTTCCAATCCTCCCACAGCTCCTGCCTCCTGCTAGGATCGTTTGGACCATACACACCTGTCACAAAGAAGACATTGTCCCCCTGGCCTCTTTTGAATCTGAAAGTCAGAAGGTGCCTAGCCACAGAAACCTCCACCAAACACAGCAGTTGCTTCTTCCACCAGATGGCAATTCCCTCAAATCTGCCATTGGAATTGATCACCACAAGATCATTTGCAAGACCTGCCCTCATCTCCTCCCATGCCCTATCAAACTCACAATCTATGTGTGTCTCTTGAAGGATGGCATAGTCGATTTCCCATTCACGTAGATATTTAAGTAAAGACCCCCTCCTACTTCTATCGTGCAGGCCACGCACATTCCAGGTTAGGACCCTCATTTGGGAGTCAAGTCTGTCCCCTTCTTAGCTGTAGAAGCTCTGCCAACCTTCATCACAGCTGCAATGACAGATTCATCAACTCTTTGTGTAGGAGTGTGCCTTCTTAGCCTCAGCTTGTAGGGAGGTTTCCCAATCCTAGAAGTAGAAGGAGTCTTTGACTTCAAGTGCACGACATCAGTCACAGGAGAGCAATTCTACAAATCCAAGGAATTCACAGAGGAGTCCACCAGAACAGAATCAGTAGGATCACTAGAATGGGCTTTCAGGTCTTCAGCCATAGCTTCATTAATCACATTCACTTCCACCCCTTCTTCAGCCACCACTGCAGCTACCTCTTGGATTAGAGGTACTTCAGCCACATCATCTAGAGCTTCAGTCCTCATCTCCTCAACTCCTAAGCTCACTACCCCATCTACCAATTCCCTACCTTTAATGCATTCTGCCACCACCTCCTAACTAGCATAGTTTGGTTGCAAGGAAGGAACTTTGGTTTTCATCACCTCAGCATAAGAGGGGAGGTCTTGGATCAGATGTACTTTGGCCACATCCTCCAGAGCTTCAGTCCTCATCTCCTCAACTCCCAAGCTCCCTACCTCATCTATCGATTCCCTACCATTAGTGCATTCTGCCACCACCTCCTGAGTAGCATAGTTTGGTTGCAAGGAAGAACCTTTGGTTTTCAGCACCTCAGCATAAGAGGGGGGTGATGTCTAGGCACGACCTCCCTGTTTGCCACAATAAAATTCAAAAGGAGCATCCAAGAGCTGCCCCCACACCTGAGAATTAGTTTATCAGGAATGGTACCAGCCCTGAAGACCTTCACCCTCACTTTCAAAGCACTGGCATCTCCTTCAATTAGACCAACAACAGCATCCTCAACCACAGATGCAAACCCGGCAACCATGTTTTCCACCACCTTCCTAGACCTCAGATGCAAAGGCAGACCTCTGATCTCAAGAACACCAGACCTGGAAGCTGTTCTTTGAGGGGGACGCTCAGGCAGAGAGCCATCAAAGGGGGATACCAGTCGCCAGATCACTGATAATCCACCCAATTTGCTAGTCTGAAAATAGTACTTCTCATCTACCGTGCCCACATCAAAACCACAAATCGCCACGACGAGATAACCACAATTTTCCAAGCATCAGTTGATAGAGGAAGAGATCTCACCAATTGCCGAATTCTGTCCAACGAAAGGGTACCCAACATTACTTCCCCAATCAAAGCACCATGCAGTACCAGCTCCGCTACCATGACATCCTTGGTCAGGGGAATCTCCACATCCATAGCGTGTCCCCTGAGAGTTGAGGGGGGTGGTGGGAGGGGCATCTGCGTCTCACCCCTAGGATGCGAAGGTGTATTGCATGCCCTGCCCCCAGAATCACCGCAAGTCGCCAGGCAGACATCCCGTTTGTGGCCAAATCCTCCACATGCAAGACAAAATAGTAGTCGCCGGCAGGTCGCCGACAGGTGCCCCCAAAGCCGACATCTAAAGCAAGTCACCTCCCTTCAACTTCTGCCCCAGCCACCTTGAAAACCCCTCCTGCCCAGGGTCCTGACTCCATCAGGCACATGGACACCACGCACCTTCCTGTGTCAAGATCACGAGTGCCATACCGCCCATCCGTCAGAGTCATCGGCACAGGCATCAAGGCCCCTCAGGCAGCCGGCCATCCTTACCGGAGCTTCCTGCCAAAAGGAGAATTCAAATTTCAAAATCCTCCCCCCAGCCTCCAAATTTAAAAAATTAGTCAAAGTTAGTGAATTATACATGTTAAATTACTACTTAATTCCTTAATTAATGTTCAAATTAATAACTTAATGACTCAATTGACTTATATTTAGTTAATATACATTATAAAGTATTTATTACACATTTTTAATTTTTTTTTTGTGATTTATTTTAATTGATATATTAAATGCATGATTTAAATAGATATACACATAATTATATTATAAATATTATTATGTAGTATAAATACATAATAAATAGGTCAAAATAATTAAAATTATTGTATACAAGTATATAATGTAACTTATTTCGATAATAAATTAATTTATTTAACTTAATAAATTATCTATTTAACTTAATAACTTAATTATATAAAATGACTAAAATAAATAAATGTATAGGTATATTACAGTATATTATAATTACTTTAAACTATATTTACAATTATAAATATGATTATACATATATACATTGTTATTTATATTTACATAGATATATGTACATATAATCTAAATAAATATATATATAACTATATAATTATTGTATATACAGTATAGCTCAACATAAATACTTATTTAAACAAATATAATAAATATATAAGTTAGTTATGTACATTATAGTTATATAAGTTATTATTTACAAATAACTTAGTATTAAATTATATATATAAGTATAAATACTATATACAAGTATGCTTATAGAATTTTTGGCTCTTTCAAGTTTTTATGGTGTTTTTGTATTTTATAGATGTAGGAGAAGAGAGACAAAAGGTGAGAGGCAAGGAAGGACTCTTTTTAGATTTTTAATATAGATTTCTTTATTTCAACCAGAGTAGACTTAACTATTTACTAGTATATTCTACCAGCTAGAGGGTTCAAAATCTACTCAAACTTCACACACCTAAAACTATTACTAATCCTACCCAAGACACTTTTTTCTAATTTATTTATGATTTTTTTGTATTTTTTTATGTATTTACAAGTTGACTCAAGTAAGACTTAAAGAAGTGTTGACAAGTGAAACCTAAGCCATGAATTGGAGTTTAAGTGGTTGGAATTGAAGTATACTCATTCAGAGACCTCCAGCACTTGACATACAACATATTTGAACCCTAAAACATGATTTTAACTTTGAATTCCACTAAATCTCATTCTTGGATAGAAATATTGATAGTAAACTTGCTGACAGTGACTTTAAGTCATGGATTTCAACTCATTTCAATCACATTTGAATCAAACAACTTTACATGAAAGCTTTTTTTGCTAAGTTCTAACATAAGAGAGCTCAGTCAAACACTCAAACTCAGCTCAAATTCCCTAGTACTCCACACAATTCAGTGATGCAGCAGCTACTACTACAATATTGTGCAGTTGACAAATCAGACCACTAAGGTCTGATTTGCTACTCATGAAACCAATCTTAGATCCAAAAAATCAGATTTGAGGGCCATTCAACCTAGAAAACCAGTTCTTCCAAAATCCATTTAAAATCAATGATCAAAACCCTACTAAAAAGACATTCAGACCCGAAAATAGAACAGCTGCTACTATAGTTCTCAGATATGAATGCAATCAATTAAATCCACTTTACACAATCACAAATACTCCATAGAAGTTTTGGAAATCAATTGAAACCAATTTATAAGTCGGTAAACCCTAGAACCCGAGTTTGATTCCTTCTCTTTGTCATAGACAACACAAGTGGAATGATCAAACTAGCCTCTAATTCCACTTGTAATTCAATTCAGAACTTCCATTAAGATCTTTTAAATCTCAGTTAAGCCCCAATTATCAGATTGAAATCATTTCAAGTTGAGAAACTAATGTCACCCAGATTGGGCTATTACTTTAGATTGCCTAGGTGATTTGATTGCCTAGTCATCCTACTCACCATTAATTGGTGTTCAGGATGATCTAGCAATGCTTTAAGATCCATTGGGTCATTGGTTTGGCCTTGAATCAGTGCATCTGATTCTCCTATGTCAAAACTACCTCAAAAATAGTACCAATTCTAAAATTTGGGCATAATCGAGTTATGCACTCAAAGTCCAATCAAGCTAACTCACATCAATTGTATCTAACTCAAGTACACCGATATAAACTCAATCTGATTGATTAAAATTGATTAAACCAGATTGCTCGCACAATTCTTCAATCGGCCACAAAAACCAAATCAACCTTAACCAATCAAATCAAATCCAATTTCCTTGTGTAGGGAGGATCTTTGTGGTCTGTGGAATGTATGAGGAGGTCTTCATTTGATCTTAGCACACCATTAGATCTAATAGTTAATGAACTTCAAATCTAATGGCTATTGCAATGAAGTGAGTTGTGGATAAAAATGTGAGGTAAACAATTGGAAGCGATTGTGATGTGAGGGGGAAGCTGTATGGATCGAAATGAAAGTAAGAAATCACCTCTCTGATCTGAATTAATCAGAGAGGGTGGTTTGGTAAGGATCTAAAACTGTTCTAATCTAAATCTAATATAAAATAATTCAATCAGTAAACTATGATCTAAATTATCTAAACTAACTAGAAAGTATTAAACCTAACAACTAAGTGAGTAAATCTTGCTAACAGAGTAATGGGATTTCTGGGCTATAGTTGGTCACTGTAGTGACGAAGGGAGAGGAGAGGATCTCCAGTGGAGTGAACGAGCTACCTGGATCCACAGCTGGTGGCTGTGGCAACAAATTGGGGGAGAAGACACCGTCGCTGTCACCAATGATCGATGAAGGAGAGGAAGGCACTGGAGATGTGGACGAAGGGACTAACTCAGTGGGGAGGCAGCTGATCAAGGTCTCATAATGAAATGACCCTCCAATTTTCATAGTATAAGACCTATGGAGTGATCACCAAATGTTTGTCCAGACATCCGGAGAGAGGTCAAGACGTCTGAAAGTAAGGGAACTCGTACTTTTCTTTTTCGCGTGCATGCGACACACACAACCCCCTCCTTCCTCACCAAACCCTAACCCATCTCTACTTAAACCCCTCCACCCCACTCCATCTCCACTCCACCACCACTTCCACCACCTCTACCTCCTTCCCTGGTCTGCCGGTGAGTCGCCAACGACCTCCTCTTCTCCACTTGCAGCCGCGCGCAGAGGAGAGGAGCTCGCTTTAGGACGAGAAGGAGAGAGGGAGAGAGTTTGCGTGCGCAGGAGAGTGAGGGCATGGGGGAGAGGAGGAAGCTCAAGGAGCTTGGGTGCATGGTGGGAGAGGTCGTGCAAGGGCAACTTGCATGGCCAAAGAATGACCACGGAAGCTCGAGAGCTCGAGCGGGAGGAGCTCGGAGGTGCAAGGACCTCTGAGGAGCTTGGAGGTGTGAGGAGAGGAGTCGTGCGAGGAGGAGGAGCTCGTGAAGGGGGAGCTTCGCAACTTCAGGTTGCTGGCGTAGCAACTACAGGCGATGCGTAGGAGTCTGTGTGGAGGAGATGACTCACGAGAAAGTTCTGGGGGCAGACTTGCCCGATATCAAATGTCTGGAGCATCGGCCAGACATCTGGAGTAATAGAGAGACGTCTAGAGCTAAAGTCGGACATCTGAAAGCACGCTTAGTGCTGAGGTACGTAATTCTGCATGGGCTCTGAACCATGCAGACCTTACCACAGAATGACTAAGTCATTTTTGGCTTTGCGTGTGCGTACGTAGGTGCAAAGCGTTGGAAAGGCGCACAGTAAGCCCTTCGAGGTACTTTTGGACGTCTGAGCACATCACTAGACGTCTAACTATACTCCCAGACGAGTGGAAAGAGAGTCTGATGACTGGGACTTCCCTCAGACTACCGCGAAAGAATCTAGATGTCCAAGGAAGCTGTAGGAAACACAGGGTGAGTTCTGATGTAATTTAAGACGTCTGGGACTAGTCCTAGATATCTGATTTTGGGCAGTATGCACGTTTTTGGCTCGTTTGGGGCCGATACGAAATCAGATTTTTGCAAATGAAGTACCATTGTTCTCCACTCGAGTTTCTCTACTTGTTAGTTATCAGTTTATACTATTTTGAACTCATCTAATGTGACTTAGTCACTGGTACAGGTCACTAGCCTATAGCATGTTCAAAACCAGTGAAGACAATAGGACCTGCGATTCTAGCCCCCATTCCTCTCGTGTTTCCCACTAGAGTGGTTTGCTTTAATATCAAGATTTAATCAAACAAAAGGCATGTTTAGAATAACTTAATTGAACCCTAGGACGTGAAATGAACCCTAAGGCAGAAATGAACGAATGTTGCTTGAGCTACACTGTTTCCTTGAGATGCACGTTAAACCAACTTGCTAGCAAATGTAATAGTTTATTGATGTGATGCTTTCTTAGTTAGAAAAACATGAGCTACCTGTTATAAGAATGAAACCCGCAATGTGAATAGTGAGATCTGAATGTTGGAAAAATGGAATGAAAGGAATACAAGCATGAACCCTACGAGAAATTAGGAGAAGAACTCCCATATATGGAAAGAACTTAGTAAGTAGATGGAAAGTGAGTTGGCCATTATGTACCTGGTACAAGGAGAGTAACTGTCCCTTTAGTGTAGAAGGGAGCTAGCCGCCCCTTTGGGTTGAGACCCAGGGTTAGACTTAGTTACTCTACACCGACTTCTATTTGGCTCTCGTGTACGTGGTACCGGGGTGTGCTACATAGTGTAGGGAGGGAGCTAGCTGCCCCATGGGGCCCTGGGTTAGGACTAGCCACCCTACACCGACTCTTGTTAGGCCCATTGGGCAAATCAGGATAGTCGGACAAGGGTACGCGGACTATGGAAGGGCGAGAGCCTTGTTCTGTTCTGAGGGGCGAGACCCCTGTCCTAAGAGGGCAAGGCCTAGTGCTATTCTATGTTGTACTTTTAGGTGTACCTGCCAGCGGAAATGACTGACCACGTGCCAGTGTGGGATAGCTACCTATGCACTTATCGCACGTGCTATAGTCACCGCTACGTCGCGACTATGACCTCGGGGTGGTTGACTGGGTGTAGGACTACCATGGGGGACTCTCCCGGCCAGGAGAGCACCATGTGTACATCCTACATCATGGGAAAGACTACAATCAAGATCATTCCCTTGAGGAATAGACAATATCAAGAAATGGCTAGATGAATAAAAGAACAAACAACTTAGAACTACTTGGTTGAGCTAAATGAGAATGAAAAATTAATTAGTTGCTTGTCTTAATTTCATGTAAATGGCTTAATTACCACTCTACTAATCATTAGCTAACTACATAATTTTATAACCATGTTCAGGTCAGGAAGTTGAGCAACTAGCACCACCGGCTGCAAAGGGAGCTGGGCCCAGTCGAACCCAACCTTAGCTGTGTTTCCTTTCTGTTTCCTAGATTCTTTTGTAGTAGTGAGTATTTTGTTATATGAAATACTATTTCTGTTATATTTTTGCTTTACTTTTCACTATAGTAGTTGTGATGGCCTGTACTATTATGAAACATTCTATTCTGCTTCTTTTACTGTCTCTATATTATTTTCTGCTTAGTTACATTGTACTTGTGGTTGTGGAATATCTCTGCTTTTGGTTATTTCCCGTTAGATGACTAGGTCTTGGGATTAGTCGAGGCGGATCAGTCTTGGGTCTTGTAGGGATCTGGGATTTGGTCGTAACTAGATGTTAGCAGAGCAAGATTGTCTCGAGAAATGAACCAAATGATATGAAAAATAGCCACTCACATGCATGTAACTAGGATATCCATTACACCATATCGCTTATCTTCGCTTTCGAGTCTTATCTATTGATGCGATCTGTTATCATTGACAATTCCTGCTCATTTTCTTGCATCTCCTTGTAGGAGATGCCTCGTCATGGGGTTCTCGAGGCAGGCCATGGACATGGCCATGGGCATGGTCAGAGGGGCGGACGTGCCAGACCTAAGGCACCAGTTGACCCACCTCTCCTTCCGGGCATCCATCCCTAGGATCTTGCCCAGCTAATCTGGGATATAGTACGTAAGGAGCTCCAGCAGCCTCCTCAGCCACCCCTCTGTGAGGACGTTGAAGGGGAGTCCTCTATGGGACAAGAGAACCGTCGCAGTGCCGCACGAGTTGGAGGGGGTGATCCTCCACCAGCCCGACAACCCTCAGACACTTCTGACCACAAGCCCTCATTGCCTGGAGGAGTACCTCTTTCCCCGCTGCAACTCCACCACGAGCCTTTCGGCCAGTTCCAAAAGCTAAAGCCCCCCTTTTTCAAGGGGGATGAGAACCTATTTGGGGTAGAGGACTGGCTAGAGCAGATAGAGAAGGTGTTCAACACACTCTGCCCTCCTGCAGAGTGTCACGTGGCCTTTGCCGCATATCAACTGGAGAGCATAGCCCACAGGTGGTGGAGGGCAGTCAGAGGCTAGGAGGGGAGAGAGTCGACGTGGGACCAATTTGTGTCTCTCTTCTGCTAGCAATACTTTCCGCAGACCTGGCAGGACCAGAGGAGGTGAGAGTTCCACACTCTTTGTCAGGGGGTGATGACAGTTAGCGCGTATCGTATGCGTTTCCTGGAGCTATCACGCTTCGCCCCGACAGTTGTGTCTACTGAGGAGGAGCGCCTGTGGAGGTTTACTGAGGGGCTCTAACCTGTGATTCAGGGGTATGTGAAACCCCTGAAGCTACTCACTTTCTCTCGTGTGGTTGAGGCAGTCATGACTTATGAGGAGACCAACTTGATCGCACGAGACACTGATGGAGGACGGAAGAGGCCCTGCCAACTAGAGTACTCGCGAGGCTGTCGGGAGAGGAGGCATACAGCGGTTGCAAGAGAGCTGTTTTATTCTACGAGGCCATCAGTGGCCTTTGGGGGCCCTAGATAGGGGCCAGCTGCCAGCACTGGACCCCCGCCCAGCCACCACCATGGACT
Organism: Thalassia testudinum; assembly: GCA_037157565.1. Lineage (NCBI taxonomy): Eukaryota > Viridiplantae > Streptophyta > Magnoliopsida > Alismatales > Hydrocharitaceae > Thalassia > Thalassia testudinum. Next base: position 45,843,856 of record JAZHRO010000014.1, read on the forward strand.
GACTGAGGGAGGAGGCTGTGCCCCTCTCTGCTACTAGTGTGGCTAGTCAGGCCACATCAGGAGGGACTAGCCATTTAGGGTCGGAGCACAACAGATGCTCCCCGCACCGAGCACTGAAGGACAAGCTGGCAGCCGCTGTCACCAGGCATGTGGAGGAGGAAAGTAGTCACGAGGAGGGTACCAGCCAGCTGCTACTCGCCCGACTCAGAGTGTGGCCACTTCGTCTGCACCCAGGACTTGGGGGCATATCAACACCCTAATGCATAGAGACACCAGGGCTTCAGGTTCTGTGGTGGCAGGTGTGGTTACCATTTCTGGAAGATTAGCCTATGTTCTTTTCGATTCTGGTGCCACACACTCTTTTGTCCCCTCGAGTTTTGCCGTCAGTTTGGGGTCGGACAATGTACTGCTAGAGGTTCCATTATTGATTAGAGGGCTATGTGGATAGTTGTTCGTAGCAGAGGAGGTCTTTACAGACTGCGAGGTAGCTATAGGGGGACATAGTCTTCCAGCTGACCTGATAGTAATCCCGATGGAGGACTTTGGTGTGATCTAGGGATGGACTGGCTGTTTGCCTATCATGCCTTGGTGGAGGAAGATCGTCTTCTCCATACCAGAGTTGCTGCCCTTTGAGTTTCACAGCCAGCCGATAGACGGAGGTTTCAGGTGCATCTCCGCGGTCAAGTAGCGAAGCTTTTGGGCTAGGGGTGTGAGGGATTCTTAGCTTGTGTGGTAGCAGAGCCTAGCCTCATGGTTGACTTTTAGAGTATCCTGGTGGTCAGCGAGTACCCTGACGTTTTCCCAGAGGAGCTGCCAGGACTACCAGTTGAGTGTGAGATCGAGTTTGAGATCTCACTAGTACTAGGGACAAGCCCCATTTCTGCTACACCGTATAGGATGGCACCACTTGAGTAGCGAGCGCTCAAGTCAGTTATAGGACCTATTGGAGAAGGGTTTTGTGAGGCCCAGTGCATCCCCGTGGGGAGCCCCTATGCTGTTCATAAAGAAGGATAATACCCTGCAACTTTGTGTCGACTATCGACAGCTGAATCGTGTCACTGTCAAGAACAAGTACCCACTGCCTCATATCTAAGACCTCTTTGCCTAGTTGAGAGACACTACAGTGTTCTCTAAGATAGATCTGAGGTCAGGTTACCACCATTTGAGGATCAAGGAGACCGACATCTCCAAGACAACTTTCTGTACACTATACAGGCACTACGAGTTCTTGGTCATGCTGTTTGGGCCGACCAACGCCCCCGCTACTTTCATGGACATGATGAACCGTGCTTTCAGACTATACTTAGACCTGTTTGTGGTGGTGTTCATCGACAACGTCTTAGTCTACTCACGGGATCAGGCACAGCATGGACAGCATTTACGTATGGTCCTAGATACCATGAGACGATGCAAGCTGTATGCCAAGTACAGTAAGTATGAGTTTTGGCTAAGATAGGTGACTTTCTTGGGCCACGTGATTTTAGGAGACGGATTGGCTGTGGATCCAGCCAAGGTTGAGGCCATGCTCTGGTGGGAGAGACCATGCATAGTGATAGAGATACGTAGCTTTCTGGGACTAACAGGCTACTACCAGCGGTTTATCAGAGGGTTCTCTTAGATCGTACATCCTATGACTCAGCTGACCCGAAAGGATGTGCCCTTTTCCTGGACAGGCGAGTGTGAGGCGTGCTTCTAGGAGCTAAAGGAGAGATTGATTTTAGCTCCTATGCTTACCATTCCAGACAATAGTGGTAGGTTCATGGTTTACACCGATGCTTCGTTGCAGGGGTTGGGTGGTGTGCTCATGTAGTGGGGTCACGTTGTCGCTTACACTTGGCGGCAACTGAAGCCCCATGAGCATAGCTATCCCACCCATGACTTAGAGCTGGCAGCAGTTGCTTTCACGCTAAAGACATGGAGGCACTACCTTTATGGTGAGACATTTGAGATCTTCACAGATCACAAGAGCCTCAGGTATCTGTTCGACCAGAAGGAGCTCAACATGAGAGAGAGACGTTGGTTAGGGCTCCTGAAGGACTACGATTGCAGCATCTCCTATCACTCAAGGAAGGCCAATGTGGTGGCCGATGTCTTGAGCTGAAAGGCCCTGCCCATTTGGCCAGCTTGCAGGCATAGAGTTGGAGATTCATGGAGGAGGTGGGCAGTTGGTGACCCCGGGAGTCTCAAGGGTACTGTAGGGCAGTGACAGTGACACGGCAGGCACGACCAGAGCTGATAGATCGCATCATTGCAGGACAGATGGTCGATCTGTACTTACAGACACTGCGAGATAGGGTGTTGACAAGAGACCTAGGAGACTTTTCTTTCTTGGATGAGATACTACGCATGAGGGACGCCTATGCATTCCTAGAGACGAGGAGTTGTTGAGAGAGCTCCTGACTAAGGCGCATGGTTCCTGGTTTGCCATACATCCTGGAAATACAAAGATGTACCTTGATTTGTGACATGATTTCTGGTGGAGAGGGATGAAGTGGGATGTTGATGAGTTTGTCCAACAGTGCTTAGTATGCCAGCAGGTGAAGGCTGAGCACCAGAGGCCTGCAGGGCCATTACAGCCACTTCCTGTGCTAGAGTGGAAGTAAGAGAGTATCACCATGGACTTGTTGGTGGGTCTACCAGTTGCCTAGTGGGGACACGACGCTGTTTGGGTGATAGTAGACCAGTTGACAAAGATGGCACGGTTCCTACCGATCCGAGTCACCTTTGGGCTAGCACAACTAGCAGAGCGATACATCAGAGATGTAGTGAGTCTGCATGGAGTCCCTCGCGAGATCGTATCCGATAGGGATACTCGTTTCACTTCCTAGTTTTGGGAAGAGTTTCAGCAGGCATTGGGGACCCATTTGAGGTTCAATATTGCCTACCACCTCTCGATCGACAGGCAGTAAGAGCGCACCATACAGACACTCGAGGACCTCCTACATGCTTGCGTACTAAACTGGAGAGGCTCCTGGGAGGATCATTTGCCCTTGGTAGAGTTTGCATACAATAACATCTATCATTCGAGCATCGACATGGCACCTTACGAGGCTCTGTATGGAAGGAAGTGTACTGTACCCTTGAGTTGGGTCGAGGGATGAGAAGCTCATCATGATCTCTAATTACCCCTAATTAACTAGTCTTCCTAGTTAATTAGCTAAGAATATGTGTATATGTGGGTTAATTATTAAATAAGGGATATATAGTAAAGGACCTTAAAATAAGTTTAAAATGATATCCTGACTTCTTCTTCTTTTCAGCTGGTTGAATGGCTGACGACCGAGGGTGCTTCCATCGCACGATCACCGCCCTGCCGACATCATCTTTCCTTTTTCAAGCTCCTGGAGCTTGTGATCACCATCCCATCTTCATCCATCCATCTGGATGACTTTGATATCCTAATTTAGGGTAGAGGATAACTTCACCTTCGTCGGAGAAGACGCCGGTGGTTAACCTCCTCTTAGCCTCATACACGTCCAAATTCCACCTCCTCTGTCGTTGTCCACTATATATACCCCCTAACCCCCTTGATTTCCTTTAAGTTGGCTCCCTTCCCTCTTCTTCACTACAGCTGACTTTGATAAGCTATTCCCTCCGCAACTCTGATGAACCTTCCACCTCATCTTCTGACTTCCTCCGTTCACCTTAATTGGCCCAGGGACTTTGCCGAGGTCAACCGTGTCTTTGGACACAGGTGCTAACCAAGGAGTACCTCTGCTTCATCTCACATTCGACCGCTAGAGATCTTCCTCAATACCCTCTGATTTCACTCCTCCGTTATGAGCCTTCGACGGAGTTTCCTCTGACCCCTTTGTCTAGGTAACAGTAGATAGGAGTATATTAGGAGTAGGGTAGTTTAGGTAGGTAGTTAGGTAGGTAGTTTAGATGTAATTCCAGAGTTCAAAGTTCATCTTCTTTGACTCCGACAAGCTCATTGAGTTCGCCAGAGACCTAGTTTTGTATTTTGAATCCACTGTCCACCTTCTTTAATCATTCACGATCATTTCTAACTCATTTAATCATTAATTTGATCATTGAATCGCATAATCCAAATCCACCTTCATCAGCTACTTCTGTTGTCCATGGTGGCAGTAGCTAACTTAGATTCATATCCATCAGATCCTCCATCATTAATTCATCATCTAAGGATCCTATTTATCATCTTAATTTGATTAATTATTGTATATAACTTAAATACCTAATTTTATCTAGCTCCTGAGCTTGCTGTCAATGGTGTCTCAGGAGTTGTTTAAATTATAACCTATTTATATATTTATGATCGTAGACCTTTTTTTGACTTGTCTCGACCACTCTTCTCAGTGGGAGAGCAAGTCTTATGCTTCAACCCACACAAATTCCATTCACACTGATTTCACTGTTTAGTCTTTCATTTAACAAATTAAAGAGGAATTAATTGCGATCCTAAGGTTCCTTACAACCTCAGGAACAGTTTCAAATAAAAAATGGTGCAATTCACCTTTCTATACACATTTTTAATTTTCACTGGACTCACCGGAGCTCCGGCGAGCTCCGGCGAGTGAAACTCACTCTTCAACCTATAGAAGATGTTAAAAAGCTCCAGAATGATTTAACTTTGATCACTGATCAGTTTGAAGATGTTTGTTTGAAGATTCAATGATCGGAGCATAGATTGAGGTTTCTTATTCTCCAACTCCGACGGAGTTGGAGAAGCCTGTACAGAAGATTAAAAGCCACACTTAAGGTGTCTAGAAGCTTCAGTGCAATGCATTGAAGCTATTCATGATCTCAGAGTAGTATAACAACCTTCCATTCTCTTTGTCGAACAAAGCACATTTAGAGCTCAAGCGATGAGCTTGGAACCCTAGTTTTCAAGGCCAATTCATATGTTTAAGAGGTTGGATGAGTTCCTGAGGATGAAGAGATTCTATTCTTGGTTTTAATTCCTTGTTAAAAGGCTTAAATCAAAAAGTCAATTTTCAAGCCTAATAGTCAAACCTGAGATGGAGATTTTGATTCTGAGCTCATTTAGCTGATTTGAGAAGTTAAAGTTGATCCTAAGATTTTGTTAAGTGAATTTATATTGATCAGATTGAGCTCTGTTAAGTAATTTAGTTAGAATTCATTTCCTGTCAGTTTGGGTTATTTTCGAACCTAAATTGTTGGCAGTGAGTTTTTGATGAAATTTGATCTCAAATCCTGCCTAGATAAGTTTGTTATATCCCTTAGAAGTTGTTCCAATCGATCAAAATTGATTCTGTGTCTGTTACACCTTTTTCTAGTCTGAAACCTTTCTTTGAAGCTTTCAGAGAAGCTTCAAGCTTCTCTGCAGTTCCTGAAGCTTGAAGAGCTTCAAAACCACTCTAGCGGATGCTGAATCCTCAATAGAACCCATTTAAACTCTTAACTAAGTTAGAAAGTCCAGCTGTGGACTTGTTAAGCCTGAATTCCATTCCCAAGCATAGTATGATGAACTGTATGAAACCCATAGTTTCTCCCTTCAAATCAAAGAGGAATTCATCCCCTTCACCTTAAATTGATTACACAATCCTGTAGAACTACTATAGATCTTTCCAACAAGCCTTGAATCGCTTGATTTGGAGCTCTGAACTAGGAGATTTCTTCACTTGACGTCAGGTCTGGAACAGGGAACAATAGCCCCACATCGGAAGTTCTTGAGTGCTTGCCTTAGTATAAAATGTTTTTGTTAATATGCTTCTTCAGTTGACAAGCGCTGGGCGCAAAATGAGAAACGAGCATATGTGTGTGTGCAGGCGTGTGTGCCTGCGAGCGCTTTTGTGGGTGTGTGCCCTAGGAGGCGGTTAGGCCAGTTTGGCTCGAAAGAAAAATAGATCGAAAATAAACCATGATAACTCAAATCAGGTGAGGACTTAGTAGGGTCTGGTCCCACCTTGAGAAGGGTGCTGTGTATCCCCAAAAGGTCCTTGCTGTAAATTGAGAACTAATTTTTGGTTAAAAGAAAAACCCGATTCAGCTAAGAAGGAAGAAGTGCTGAAGGTTAAGTGTTGAGATTGCTAAGGGAAGAAGGAAAGCTAAAGGCTAAGGAAATAAGGGAAAGGAAGGAGAAAGAAAGAAGAAAGGAAATAGAGAAGGAATTGTAAAGAAGAAGGAAAAGAAGGAATAGGTGCAAAGGCACTAAGGAAGAAGCTAAAGGAAATACTAAGGGAGAAGAAGGCAGGAGCAGAAGAAGAGAAGAAAGAAAAGAAGCTCGAGAGAGAATAAGGGAGAAATTAAAAAAAAAAATGGAAGATAAAGGATAAATAAAATAAAAGGAAAATAGAGAAAAAGAGAAAGAAGAAGAATAAAAGGAGTTTAATTTCTTTTTGTTTTTAATTGTTGTAATAAGAATTATTTTTAATTGTTGTAATAAGGCAGATTATTAATAGATAAACTCTTATTTGCCTTAAATCTTTTGAAATAAATGTTGTAAATGAGATTTCATATGGGATTTTTCATATTTTCTCAATTTAAATCATTTTGCAAAATTCAAGTTATTAAAATTAACTTAATTATACCTCCTATACCTATAAGATGTTTAGAATTAATTGGTAAATTTGAAATACTGTATACCTCCCAGCGAATGACCTAGACTCAACTAGTTAAAAGTAAAAAAAAATCTAAAATGTTAGATTAATTCGACCCTATACTACTAAATTGACACAATTTCGAGTAACCTAAGTTACTTTCTTCTACACATAATTAAGCTCAATTAACTTAATTAACTGTGTTGAGAGAGAGAACGCATCAGGGACCAAGTGGGAGGTTGGCCCCAGGCTGATCCGGTAGACTTAGGAGGTGATAGAGCAGATTCACAGATGACTCTGCATTGTCAGGAGCAGGCAGAAGAGCTACGCCGATAGGAAGTGCAGGGAGGTACAGTTCGAGGTTGGGATCACGTTTTCCTCCGTGTTTCGCCCATGAAGGGCTTGCAGCATTTTGGGGTGAAAGGGAAGCTTGCACTGAGGTTTGTGTGACCCTTTAAGGTCTCGGAGCAGGTTGGACCCGTTGCTTACTAGCTTGCCCTTCCTCCCCAGCTCTCTGGAGTGCACAACGTATTCCATGTGTCCAACCTCAGGAAGTACATCGACGATCCCAGCCACATTCTGAGCCATGAGAGCGTCAAGGTTGGAGACGACCTGACCTATCCTGAGAGGCCAGTACAGATACTAGACAGAGCCATCCAGAGTCTGAGACGGAAGTAGGTACCACTAGTGAAGGTCCTATGGAGAAGCTAGTGGTACGAGGAGGTGACTTGGAAGCCCAAGGCGGCGATGCGAGAGCAATACCCAAAGCTTTTTGAGGGTACGTCTCTTCAGACATACCTTAGTCCTCTTTAAGTTTTTATGCATTTTTACGTTTCTCTCCGCACCCTAGTTAGCTCAAGTTTCGGGGATGAAACTTTAAGTTTGTTATGTTGAAATGACCCTTCACATTTTTGTAGTATAAGACGTCTAGAGTGTTCACCAAACATCTGTCCAAATGTTCGGAGAGAGGTCAAGACGTCTGAAAGTAAGGGAACTTGTACGTTTCTTTTCCATGAGCACACGACATACACACCCCCCTCCTTCCTCACCAAACCCTAACCCATCTCTACTTAAACCCCTCCACCCCACTCCATCTCCACTCCACCACCTCCACCTCCTTCCCTGGTCTACCGGTGAGCCGCCAATGGCCTCCTCTTCTCCACTTGCAGCTGTGCACGAAGGAGAGGAGTGATAAGCACACATGAATTCATGATAAATTGCTTATTTTTTATAGTTCCTAGGGTTAGCATTACATATCATGTTATAAATACTGAATAACATCTATTGCATGGAATTTAGGATAGTTACATGTTTTGTATATTAATCACATCATTTTATATGGACAGGAGGCAATGCAACGTCTTTACGGATTTTGGATGAAAAATCCAACCGTACGAATGGATCCGGAGCGACGATTGCAGTTCAACAACATAGAAATCACCTCGATCCAAGCACCATGGCATCCTTTGCAAGCAATGAAGGGTGGAAGGTCCAGATGTTGCCAAGTGGCACCATCTAGAGCACCTAAAACCACCCACCACATCTCCAAAGGCCGCCTATCGAGTGATCTCAGCCGTTGGATGAAAATCCAACGACTGAGAGGCTGCGCTCTCCACGCGAGCGCAATTCTTCTCCGCAGCACACCTGCAGATGTGGTGCAGTGGTGAGGTCAAGTGCTCTCAAAGAGCGAGCGCGAGAATGAGCCTTGATTCACCGTGCTCCGCTATAGTGCCAACTACAATAGGGCTGCCCGATCGCAATCGAGCAGCCGAGATTCCCCGTGCGCAATCCAACGTCACCTGCCGATGTGAAGGCACATGCCAGATCACACGCATGCCATGCGAAGGCCACTGTCTGATCTTCACAATCACGCCATTCAAATCAGAGCGTACACGATCTGTGGGCACATCTCGATCGTGCGATGCATCATCCAACAGCTGCTAGTGCATGCGCCAGCGGTGCGAATTTCAAACGCTGGCAAGCGCGCGCTCTCCTCTTGCAATCACAACCATCCACGCCTGATCCAATGGTTGACGATTGCCACGCCTATGACAGCTGCGGACATGAGCATTGGGCACAGGCTTTACAACAACAGAAGAGCGGAACTTTTGGCGTGCACAGTGCATGTGCCAGCCAAGGCTTTGAAGAGGCACGGAACTTTTGGCGACAGCTTGAGCGGCCTTTAGTGACGCTTGTAGCTGTCGCTGAATGCCTGTGCACGGGATGCCTTTCTTCCCTCCACTATATAAATACCCCTACACCCCCAATTCCTCTTTTATCTCTACCTACTCTACTCCCACCTACTCCCAAGCTCTAGCAAGCCTACCAACGCTTTGTTAGAGCTTGCTCTCAAGCTCCCAAGGCGCCTACTAGTATAGCGAACCTCTGCCCCACCAAATACTCCTCCAACTTCCCATCCCCATTCATAGGTCTCCTTGGAGCAGTCCTCCCACCTCCATTCTGGTAGAATATCATCTCCGCCTTCTCACCTCCATTCCGGAGCCACACCGAAGCTTTCCTCTACCCGACGTCCTCCTACATCTCACCTCCATCATCCTGCTCCTCACCTCCTTCGTCAGAGCTTCCGCCAAGCAACGTCGTCTCTCCGAACAGCCAATTCGGGAGATTTCTTCTTACCCCCTCTCTTTTATGCTTTCATAGTTTATTGTAATTGACATTGGAGTGATATATATATCAGATTTGTTTCATATCTCTTGTGATTCATTCTGCTTGTCTTCTTTCAAAAATACAAAAAACAATAATAAAACCCTAAAATACCAAAAACAAACAAAACGAAGCTCGATTTTCAATTAAAGTAAATATTGCCTCCCTATATTTCACCCGGGACTCACTTTTCGAGTTTCGATTATAAATTTTATCTGATAGATGCATTTTGCGAGCTATGACAACGGGTCCTCCGAACCCCAATTTTAATTCAAGAAGCGCGCCTAATAATTTTGGCATTGTTGTCGGGGAGGCAACGGAATTTACTTTATTGTTTATTGTGCTTCTTTGCATTTACATAGCACTAACCCCGCTTGTCTTTGATCTATTTTCTTGCAAGTACCCTAGCATGGAGATCCAAGTGCGATAGACTGGAGTAAAGTGCAGGTAGAGTACTCTATAAGTGTCCCCCACATTCCCCCCCACTAGTTCATTTTGACACAATCATAACCAAGACCTAATCTACTTAGGTGTTTGCATAAACTCTAGGATAGGCTTTGTTTGTATTGTTTGCCACCTTCACCCATCTCACCCACATCTTATAAAAAAAAACAAAAAGATATTTTCTGTGGGACGAATCAATTTGCACACTTTATACACCCACATCAAAGGTACATAACCTGACTTGATTTTCATCTACTCGACCGAGATTCCAACCTGTGAACCCAGTACACGAATTCAACACATAAAAGAGTAGAAATCATATTAGGTTAATCACCTTTTTATGTGCCTTAATCAGTGGTACATTTGAGCCGATTGATTGAATTGTTTGAGCCCATCACCTAATCCAAAAGAGGTTCATTTTTTAGTTGCCCCATAGGATTCAATAACTAGGTCAAGCCATGCACTCCATATTTTTCTTAATTTCTAAAGGAAAATACTTGAACATGTGCTTTTAAAAATAAATTTGGTTTGTCTCACAAAACTTGGTTGAAAGCACCTAATATTTGAATCCTAAAAGCTATTAAGCAAGATTCGAACTCTAAAACTCACATCATCATTAATAATCTTGCTTGAAAACCTCTTGGTTGTGCACATTCACACATTCTCAAATAAATCATTAAGGGCACAACCCATTAAGGGCCCATCACATTCTAGAACACCAATTTCCCAATCCTAACTAAAATCAATTAGACGTCGGCCCTAAGGATTCATTCGCTTGTCGGGATCCAGACTGAGATTATTCATGATTAACCCGCTTATATTAGTCAATCTGATGTCTAGCTAGGGGAGTAGCATCAAACAATCGTGGTTGGGCGGTACACTAGGAACTGGAGGCGCAAGCCAAAGGAAGAACCTTCTCCCCGGTCCCTCCTTCAAAATGGTCGATTGCCTGGACGTAAGTAGAGTAAATCATCCATAATCTTAGGATGGACTCTGAGATTCAGTAGACCTTTAGGCTAGCCCATCTAAGGATAGGCTTGTATTCTTGTGCTGCTGGGTTCCCTCTTTTCCCCATCCTTCTGACTTCCTTCCAGTGTATGCTTGGAAGGAGGTCTTTGAATTCTAGATTGGAAGGACCTTTAGACCATTCTAGGAGGCGGAGGTTGAGCCATAGCCAAGCAGATCCCATGGCTGATCAACAATCACCTCCCCTGCCCCTGAACCAGCAGGAGCTAATTTAGAGGCAGTTGGAAGAATTGCAGCAGATGCAACGGTTCCAACGTATGCATGGTTAGGGCGCTCGACCCTTGAAGGATTTTTATGATCCTTCAAACTATGGGAACGTCTCAGCGTCATGATTTCCGCTGGAGACATAGAAATCAAGCCCCAAGTCTTAAGTTTGATTAAGCATTTCTATGGGCTTGGCTCGGAGGACCCATTCCAGCACCTAGAGGATCTGACCACTTTGGTTCAAACCACTAGAGCAAGGAATGTGAACGAAGAGAAAATGATCATGAGGCTTTTCCCCACTCTCTCAGGGATAAGGCTGTACATTGGTACCAGACCATAGGAAGGCTGATAGAAACTTGGGCTGCTCTTAAGTCAACCTTCTTGAAGAAATTCTTCCCTATCAAAAGGACCAATGCCTTGCGACGGGTGATTACCACTTTCGCCTAGCAGCTAGGGGAACCATTTAATGGTGCCTAGGAGCGATTCCAGGAACTTTTAAGGAAATGTCCACACCACAAGGTGCTGAAATGGCAACTCGTGCATATTTTCTATCTCAGGTTGGTGGAGCAACTCTGTAATCATGTGGACGCTTCCTACGAAGGCAATTTCCTCAATAGGGATGCAAATATCGCATACGACTTGTTTGAGAAAATGAACGAGAACTCAATTAATCCCACCTCCATGAATGCATTCAATCGGTCCCAACAACTAGGTCAATTGCTAATGAGATCTAGGATTCCCATTCATTTGACATGGAATTGATTTGCAATAAACTGGATAAAATGGACTTGGTTGCTAAGAGAATGGAAGAATGAATGCCTGGGAATTCAAGAAACACTTCTATACCTACTCAATCCCAGAATTCATGGTTCCAGTTTTCACGAGCTCCCACAAGACAGGAGCTCGTGAACCAACTTGAATCGGCTCAACCTGTGAGCCAGGATTTCTCGGAACCTTATGCGTTCCAAACTGGGGCCTTCGATCCTAGTTTTTTTTATCCTTCCTTCTATCCATCCTTGGCCTATGAGAATGTGTATACAATGTAGGATAATGTTAGGTCCAACTCATATTCCAACACTAATAACTCAGGTTGGAGGAACCACCCAAACTTATCCTGGAAAAGTTAGGGGCAACAGACCCAAACTCGACCCAGCAACTATGCATCTCAAAGACCTATGGGTTAGGGTCTAGTATACACCCTTGATGAGAACCTCATCATGAGCCCTAACTAGCTCATTTTGACCTAAGAAAGAGAACAAAAGCTCCTACATAACCTAAAGGAAGGCCTAACTCAAGGGATTACTGCTATAAGAAGAAAACATGAAGTAAAAGGGTTAAACTGTAATTTTATCATTACAGTACAATAACGGGATTTCTCAGGGGATAAACATAGGTCAATTGGACTTAACAATAGAAAAAGTGGGATGATTCAATCAGAAAAGGGTTATTGTGAGATCTAAGAATTAAATGACATTCTTTAACCCTAAAACAAACCCACTTAATTTTACAAGGTTCTGGTTAGGATAAAAATCAACTAATTTCTCTAAAATTCATGGAAAAATATCCCCTAAGGTTTAGAACCTTCAAATTGGCCTTTGGAACCTATTTTGACCTAGATAGGGGTCCTTGCTCAGTATTTGACCTAATTTGGGTTTTTATGTAAAATGTCTAGTCAAACATGGTCAAACCTAAAATCCAACTTCACCACTAAATTTTTTATGTCCAAATTAGGCTTGTACCAAAATTTGGGCCTAAGGGAAGGTCACCTTGATCTATGCAAAATAGTCCACCCAATTACATTCAGGCCCCTAGCTTTTGAAAACCCTTACGCAGAACCCCTATCTTCCTCGCCACTCTTTGCATTTAGGTCCCTCCACCATTACAGTAGAGGAATCCGACTCTGGCGAAAATTTGAGGAGGATTTCTCCTCGAATCCTCAAAGATCTCCTCCTAGATTTGGAAGAGAGATTCTCTGAGGAATTCCCTACCGTCTGAACGTGATCTCAAGATCAGATTTGCACCCAATCTCTCGTGCGAACACTCGAGAGAATTGGGTACCCTCTGCACCTTCCATCTCAAATGAGATCGTTACACTTGGAAGCTTGCCTTCCAAGCACAAGGACCTCGTCCAGCAGCTATAAAAGGACCCCTATCCTTGCCGCATCTTTCAAGCTTGTTTTGGCTGCGGATACCCCCTTAATTTCTTCCTCCCTCATCTCCAGCCAACTCCCTACAAGCTCCGGCGATCTCTCCTTCCTCTTCTCATCACTCTTCCAATATACCAGTGGTAGAGTCTTCTCCGCCTTGCTCCTCCACGTCACGCCATACCTACATGTGCTTTGCCGACCCCTTTGTCATCGCAGTCATCCTCGCCTTAGGGCTTTCTTCTCCGACGACGGCACATACGCGCCGCTCGTTCTCCGCCTTTCCCCTTTCATCCAACCACCCTCAGTAAGTTCCTCTCTCTCTACCCTTCATTTTCCCCCACTTAATTTCATAAAACTCCCCTCGACAGTCACCAATCACCTCTATCTCCCTCACCTCTGACAGACCACCGGCGAGGTGCATCCACCACTCCACGCACTCAAATGCCTCGCCAACCACCTCGACAGCATCGCCTCATCTCACTGATCACCATCCACTTCTCCACTGACTGCCACACACGCCGTACACCCTCATCGGACATATGCACTTCCACGGGCATAGGACGACCTAGGCACGCATGCGCAGGTCGTCCCTCGCCACACCAACACCCAGGCTACCTTCGCCGTGTCACAGCGAAGCCTTCTGAGTGATCTGACAAGACTGTGAGGCCGTTTTCATGACAACAGGAATAGGTGCCCTGCCCACCATTAAATCGAGCTTGAAGAAGCTTGCTACCTTCACAGTAGGCTCCAAGTTCCAGGAGACCAAGTCCCTAGTGTGCGATTTCTCTTCGCGAACCAAGTTTGCCCCTCGGAAATGGTAGGTGCAGGTAACTGGTATAAGTTGATTTTGTGTTTCCCTCTATCGCGTCAGTACACGGGGTGAGGTCCCCTCGCCCACGATCTCCTCGTCCGTGACCCCACGCCACGCGGACCTAGTATTCGACCCGTTTACCTTGCACTCATCGCGCACCACTCACTCTAGTGCACCTGGTTTTGGGCATGCGTAACTCGACACGATTACCCGGCTGGCTTTGAGAGAGAGAAAAGAGAAATAGAGAGAGCGTATGTGGGGAAGGATAGGGGTAGGTTTTGCTCCACTCTATGCAGGGAAAGAAGGAGAAGGAAGCGGAGTAGCCAAGGAAAGAAGGACTTGTGAAGGCTCAGAAGAAGAAGCTGAAGGCAGGAGCGGCTAAGGAAGGAAGAAGAAGGATTTGAAGACAAAACTCAAGGAAAGAGGAAGAAGCACTATAGCTGCTGAAGAAGAAGAGCTGAAGGAAAGAAATCAGAGAAAGAGAAAGAAACCAAGAGAAGAAAGGAAGAGAAGGAAGGAGCCACAGAGAATAGAAGGCTGAAGATAGAAAGACAGAGAAAGAAACAAAGGCAGAAGGCAGAGAAGAAGAAGAAGGAAGAAGGAAGCCTCAAAGCCACAGAAAGAAAAAGATAGGTAGAAGTCTGAGAAGGCTCGGCTGAAGTTAGAAGAAAAGAAAGAGAAAGACAGAGAAAGAAGCCAAAGTCAGAAATCAGAGAAGGAAGAAGAAAAAGAATAGAGAAAGCAAAAACACTACACTATAGCATCAAAAACTTAAGACATCTGATTTTTACATCAGACGTCCATCTTTATATTGTTGAGCTTCTCTACACATTGATATCATTTTTGCTTCATAACTTTGATTGGTCATTGCATTTTATAAAGTTGAAAGTTGTGATCTTAGTTTTTAAAGACCAATTTGCTCCCAATGTTTGACCTCGGATACTTAGGTTTTCGAGTAATAAACTTCTTATTTGTTTTCAAGGTGATTTCATTTATACTACAACGCATCATCTTTTAAAAATCGATCTCGCCTCATCAACATTTTGGCACCGTTGCCAGGGAGCAACAGGCATTTTAGAATCTTTGATCACAACTTCTGATTCAATACTAACTTGCTCTATTTCTTTTGTTGTGATTATTTCAGGGGAAGAAAAGAAAAACAGCCACACAACAACCACACCAAGGACCAGGTAAATCTTCATTAGCCCTTTCCCTTGTCCCCTCAAATCTGAAAAGGAAAACAAAGAAAAATCAATCTAGGGCTACCTATTTCCATATTTAGTAATTTACCAAAGTTGCCTGATTTTTATTTCAACACATTTTGAATTGCACATCCATTTAAGGTAACTAGGGCTAACTCCTTCATGATTGAGCCCTAGATACCATCTTTGAGGCAACTAAATTGGACCAAATAGAGCCAACCTAAGGATTTCAACCTAGGGTTTTAGAGACACATCTTCTCTTAAGCAAAAAATCAAAAATTTCAAAAGGAGGTGTGCCTAAGCCTTATTTGAAGAGATTTATCTAAGAGAAACCCTAAGAAAATCAAGCTCTTAATTTACTTGAACCCTAAAAAAAGGACCTAAAAGCTCTCAAAGGAACAAGGAGGTGAAGTTGACCCTTTAGGTCAACCAACCTTTAAATTAAGTCACTTTTTGCACTCAAAAGACCTAAAGTTCAAGTGGAATCCTAAGCACCTTGCTTTTAGTTAAAAGAGGTAGACTTAAGAGGTCAAGGTCCCCATTCTGGTCTACCTGGAATCTCAGTGACAAGAGAGGTCGGGTGCGGGAAACTCTATAACTCGTGGGGACACTCTACCATGTAAGGGTCTTTGCAGGACTCTCCTTCTCTGGCTGCCCAGGTATTTCTCAGGTGGACGGCCTTTCTGAATAAGGGGTATCATCCGCCCCGAACCCCTATAGTCACCCAACATTTTTTTGGTGTCTCGATTAGGTCCAGCACATTCTAATCTCATCTAATCATTCGGTGCATGTTTGGTAGGAGGTCCTTAAGACCATCCTTAAGACCTCCTTTAGAAATCCACTCCCACCAAGGCCAAGCCTCAACGCCCATGTTTGTGCAGCAACCCCACCACATAAATCTCTCCTCTAATTCAGAGCCAAGTTCTCCTTCTTCCATCATGGCACAACCCATTGAAGAAGAGAACAACCTTGAGCACCAACTTCAGCGCTTAAATGATCTATTCCAAAACTTTGTAAACCCGCCGTAGCATCCTAGGATGTGAGATCACTATAATCCCACTGTGGTGACAATCAAGCCTCGAGTCCAAATCCCGACTGGAGGTCCTGATTCTGAACTCAAGCCCAATATGATTCATACCATACCAAAATTCCATGGGCTTAACTCTGAGGATCCATTCTAGCAGATCAAGCAGCTCAAACATCTGGCCCAGACCTTCGGGTCAGATGCACAAAATTGGGATATTCGCCTCATGAAGATGTTTTCTTTCTCTCTTATGGACAAGGCTGCTCATTGGTACTAGACTCAAACTTGTCCGATAAACACATGGGTCCAACTTCAATCCGAATTTTTGAAGAAGTTCTTCCCCGTTGGCCGGACAAATGCCTTACGCCACTAGATCACTCATTTCACTCAATAATCGTGAGAACCTCTTCATGAGGAATGGGATCGATTCTTAGATCTCATGAGAAAGTTCCCCCATCACAGAGTTCCCAAATGGGAACAAGTCCAGTCTTTTTACCAGGGACTCCATGCAGGCATTCGATTGTTCGTCAATGCAACCTGCGGAGGAAACATCATGGGTCAACATGAGGACACGGTGTGGGAGATTCTCGAAAATATGTGCGAGAACTCCATCAATAATGACTCCATGGGCTTATTCGACCGGATGAATGCCCGCGCATCGATGAATCTTAGGGGAGCACATGAGACGTAGGGCCTGTCCACATCCGTCGACTTGGAACTGATGGCCAGTCGGTTGGACAAGGTCTCTATCATAGAGAAGAAGGTGGACGAGCTGACTCAGCATCTGCAGCAAGCCACCTTTGAGCATAACTCGTTTGCACAGCCACCTCTTGCGAGGGAAACTGTGCAGAACATTTATCAACGATCTTCTCAAGGGATGGACCCGTAACCACCCCCATCTGACTCAAGGATCAGAGGGACCTCTGATCCACTCTATTCTAGTTGGAGGAACTCTGAATCCTCATACTCTGATTTTCCTAAGGCTCCTCAGATTTGCAAGGATCTCAACGCCATCCAGAATGACCCATTCTCCAATACCTATAACCCTGGATGGTGGAATCATTCCAACTTCTAGTGGACAGAAAATTCTCAGAATTAAAGACCACCTTATCAATCCCGTGCATAAGCTCCTCATCCATATCAGCCACCTCAGTGTCAGCCCAACCCCACCTATCAAGCTGGGCCAAACCAAGATCACATGACTCTTATCCTTCAAACACTGGCTGACATTTAGAAGATGAATGTGGCCATGCAGAAACAGCACAAGGATGAGATCACAGAGGTTCGCAATCAACTCGCACAGATGGCGAATTCCCACCAACTTGGCACCCTTCCTTCGCAACCTCTGCCAAACCCAAATAATGTGCCGACCCAGATGCACATTATGAACCCAAATCCAGGCCATGCACATATGATTTATCAGGCCCCTTCTATTCCATCACCTAACGGGATGGAAGCTTCGACATCTTACATGGGATTTCAATAGCAGCCACCTATTTTACTAGCCCCAAATCAAAACCAGGCAGGACTAAACTCCGTAACAACCCATAGTGGTAAAGCAACTCAAGACCTACCTTATCCAAACCACTCCAAGCCTGGTAGTAACCCAAGCCCTAGGATAGTTATCCAGGATACCCCTATCCTAGATCAAGAACCTGGACCTATTCTAGAGGAACCAACTAAGGTTCCATTTCCCAAGGTCTTAACTAAGGGAAAGAGGATAACCAAACCTGTGGCTCTTGAGGAGGATCTGGTCAAGCTCTTTGAATAGGTCCAGATAAACATCCCCTTGATGGATGTAATCTGCCACATATCGGCTTATGCATGATTTCTGAAAGACGTGTGTACACCCAAGCGTAAGCCACGAACCAAAAGTGGGAGTCCAATCGTACTGTCCGAGCAAGCTAGCTTTGTAATCTTGAGCAAACTCCCACCTAAGGCTAAACACCCAGGTACTCCCCTAATTTCATGTAAAATTGGTGAAACCTAATTCGACAGAGCCTTATTAGATCTAGGTGCCTCCATAAACCTAATACCTACATCCCTCCTTGACCACCTTGAAGAATCCAAGCTTAAACCGACAGAGGTGACATTGCAGTTAGCTGATTGATCCATCAAGTCACCTAAAGGAATACTCGAGGATGTCATTGTTAGGGTACGGGATTTCTACTTCCCGATGGATTTTATAGTTCTAGATATGGATGCACCTGAGAACCCAAGGGATACACCGATTATACTAGGGAGACCTTTTCTGGCCACTGCTAGGGCCAATATAAACTGTGAGGAGGGCCAAATAGAACTAAAATTTGGGAGCCAAACTCTAAAGATGGACATCTTCAAGTCCCAACAAGGGATTAATTGCAATGTTATAGAACAAATATGTGATATCAAAGCCGTGGTTGATGAACCGCATATTGAGGACAACCTGATCACTCTCGATCAACCACCAGAAGATCAAAACTCACAAACAGAGGAGTCTGAACCTGATCTAGATACACCCATAACTCCTACCCTTGTTCCTAACACACACCCTGAACTGCCCGCTGCTGCTGATAATCCCATCCTAGAACTCAAGCCCCTTCCCGATCTTCTGAAGTATGTCTTTTTGGGTTCCAATCAAACGTTTCCTGTGATTATCAACTCCAAACTCACACCTGACTAAGAATCTTGTCTGGTTACTATTCTCCAGTAATATCATAGAGACATTGGATGGACTCTCAATGACTTGACTAGCATAAGCCCCTCTTATTGAACACATCGAATCTACACCGAAGAGGGTGCACAACCTTCGCAAGAAATGCAGAGACGTTTGAACCGTAATCTATAGGAGGTCGTGAAAAAGGAGATCATCAAGTGCTTAGATGCAGGGATCATTTACCCAATCTCCGACAGTCGCTGTGTGAGTCCAATCTAGGTTGTGCCTAAGAAGGCAGGACTCACCACCATCACGACTGAAACTGGAGAGGTCATACAGACCCATATAGCTAACTCGTGGAGAGTCTGCATTGATTATAGAAGACTCAATTCCTCCACGAAGAAGGATCATTTCCCACTACCATTTATTGATCAGATCCTCAAGAAACTAGTAGGAAATAGGTTCTTCTGCTTTCTTGATGGGTACTCCGATTTTAACCAAGTGGCAATCCATCCTGAGGACCAAGAAAAGACCACTTTTACCTGACCCTTCGGGACATACGCGTTCCGAAGGATGCTGTTCGGTCTCCGCAATAAACCCGTGACTTTTCAGCGGTGCATGCTTGCCATATTCTCAGATATGGTAGATGACTATCTGGAAGTCTTCATGGATGACTTTTCAGTATTTGGAGCATCATTTGACGATTGCCTCCAGCACTTGGTCCAAATACTCAGGCGATGCATTGATGTGAATCTGGTTCTTTCCTGGGAAAAGAGCCATTTCATGGTGCCTGAGGGAATCGTCTTGGGACATCTGATTTCGGAGAAAGGCATCCAAGTCGATCGAGCCAAGGTGAACTTGAATTTCAAACTCCCTATGCCTAGCTCGATCAAGGACATTTGATCTTTTCTAGGGCACGTCGATTTTTACCGTCGATTTATCCCTGATTTTTCAAAAATCACGTGCCCCCTCACTACTCTTCTCTCCAAGGAATGAACTCAAGCATTTGAGATCCTTCGTGACTGAGTCACCCAAGCCCTGGTCCTATAGTCCTCTGATTGTTCTCAACCCTTTGAGATCATGTGCGATGCATTTGACTTCACTATAGGAGCGATTTTGGGGCAGAAAATTGATGGGAAACCCATGGTCATTTACTACGCTAGCAAAACACTTGACGAGGCTCAGCGTAACTACACGGTTACTGAGAAAGAGCTGCTAGCCATAGTATTTGCCCTAGAAAAATTCAAATCTTACCTCTTGGGTTCCCATGTTATCATCTACTCGGATCACACGGCTGTGAGGCATCTCCTTGCAAAGAAGGACGTGAAACCTCGATTAATCCGTTGGATCTTGCTATTGCAAGAATTTGACCTCGAGATTCGTGACAAAGCAGGAAAATAGAATGTGGTAGCTGATCACTTGTCCCGCCTTCCTTTTGAGATCATTGACCCTTTCAGACCAATCACGGAACATTTTCCCGATGAGCACCACCTGACTATCGATATAGGGCTTCCATGGTTTGCTACCATAGTGAACTACCTAGCATCACATCAAATCCCATCTGATTGGCCAAAGGCCAAGAAGGACAAATTGTGTTCCGATGCCAAGTATTACCTTTAGGAAGACTCGTATCTATTCCACATTGGTGCTGATCAAATTATTCAACGATGTGTCGCGAAAGCGGAAATCAAAGGCACTCTCTTTCTACCATGACCAGGCATGCGGTGGAAATTTTTCAGGACATAAAACCTCATAAAAAGTCCTCTAGTGTGGCTTTTACTGGCCCACAATTTTCAAGGATGCATATAATCACTATAAGGCATGTACCTATTGCCAGACCTTGGGCAACATGAGCCATCGAGATATGATGCCTTTATAACCGATTCTGGTATGTGAGATCTTAGACATTTGGGAGATTGATTCTATGGGACCCTTCCCTATCTCGGACAACTTCGAATACATCTTACTCGCTGTTGATTGTGTGTCCAAGCGGATTGAAGCCATTCCAACCCGAACCAATGATCACAAAGTTGTTATCAAGTTCATTCACCAAAAGATCTTCTCAAGGGTTGGGATTCCACGTGCAACAATTTTCGATGGAGGGACCCATTTCACAAACGCTCAGTTTAAGTCACTGATGACCAAATGCGAGGTGTCGCACCAAATCTCTACTCCTTACCACCCCCAAACTAATGGTCTAGCTAAGTTATCAAACCAAAAGATTAAGAAAATCCTCCAGGTTACTGTTCGACCTGACAGGAAGGATTGGTCGTCCCGGCTTCTGGAAGATTTGTGGGCTTATAGGACCTCCCATAAGACCCAATTAGGTATGTCTCCCTTTAGACTGGTCTATGGGAAGGCATGTCACCTCCCCATCGAATTGGAGTATAAAGCATATTGGGTAGTATAGAATTGCAACTTAGATCTTTCTAAGGCTGGAACCCATAGAAAGCTTCAAATAAGCGAGATCGATGAATTATGCCACGACGCGTATGAGAACTCATGAATTTACAAAGAGCGGGTTAAAGCCTTTCATGACAAGCACATATCTAGAAAAATCTTTCATCATGGTAAAAAGGTCCTACTCTTTGATGCGCAACTTAAATTATTCCCAGGAAAGCTACGATCTAAATGGATCGGACCCTACCTAGTCCAACAAATCGTTGGAAATGGAGTTGTTGAGATTAGTCCACTCAGCCATGATTCCGAACCCTTCGTTGTGAAAGGTCAGAGACTCAAACCGTTCATTGACATGACCAATACAGATTTGGCTGAGACATCCTTTATCCGCTATTCTCCCTGAGCTCATTGCGCCCAGCCGATGGCATAAAACTCAGCGCTTAACAAGAGGCAGCCCGTCATTCGTTGAAAAACCCAAAACCTTTCCTAACATTTCTATGCTGAATTCATATTGCACTTTAGGGTTCATCCATTAGAACAACCGATTCCACCTCAGGTACCCGTACTCGAGTCTAGAAATCATTCGCAATAGTCACCTCAAGTCGTTCGCCCGCCCAACACCTGTCCTAATGAATGAACTAAGCTGAATTGGAAACGACCTAATTTACAATGGGGACATTGCAAATCGTAGGCATGGGGCAGAATAAAAATGCAAAATGTTATGAAAACTCATATCAAGAAAATGTTTCAACAAAAAAATCACATCACAAAAAACACAAAAAAAAGAAAAAAATCTTGAAAAAGAACAAAAAAGCTGAGGAGGGGGGAGAGAAAATTTTTGAGGCTATACAAAACATAGGAGGAAAAAAGAGCAAAATGACAAAAAAGGAGCACAAAATGAAAAAGAAAAAGAATAGTCATTAGTAAGAAATTAAGGGATTAACTGAAGTTCTAGGCCACATCAAGAAAAAAAGGGAAAAATGAGAAAAAGTGCTAAACGAGTTCCCGGTGTAGAGAGGAGGGAAATTTCCCTCGAAGATGCATAACAACATATCGTCTCCTCGGTACTTGTCTCTTAGGATATTTACATATCCTACCAGAGGCATGTAAGCACTCTACTGGTTCAGATACCATGGGCGGCACTATCACGAAATGTCGATTGCCAGGGTGTGGATTCGACCACGGAGCGCCAAGGGCGGGATTATCTCGAAAGCCAGGGTTCTAGGGGTTGCCATGGGTGGTGCTATCACGAAGCATCGATTACAAGGGCCTTTGAGGATTGATGTTGGGGACGAGGAATCCGATACAGACCGTGTTGAGAAGCCAATCCGAAGCTAGAAATAAAAAGAAAAGAGAGAGAAAACTCTCCAAATAAATAAATCCTCTATCTATCTCTTACAAAAATGCACTACAAATTGAATCAAGGCTGAAATTTGTCTTAAGCATGGGTGCTTTAACCGCGGAGTCCAACGAACCTTAGGATAGTTCCTGCGGGCCTTAAAAACCTTCGCAGAGGATCGAGGATAAAGCTGGTCAGGTCCAGATCTTGGTTGGTACTTGAGTACCTCTAGGCTTATTGTCGGCATTCTAACCTAATTAAAAGAAAAAGAAAAAGCACTTTTCATAACTTGTGAAAGAAACTCATGGTCTAGAATAGAAGTTAAAACCTTGAAATTTTGCTAAGGGACTAGCAAAAGCTAGGCATGGGGGTATGATGAGAACCTCATCATAAGCCCTAACTAGCTCATTTTGACCTAATAAAAAGAACAAAAGCTCCTACATAACCTAAAGGAAGGCCTAACTCAAGGGATTACTGTTCTGAGAAGAAAACATGAAGTAAAAGGGTAAAACTGCAATTTTATCATTACAGTACAATAATAGGATTTCTCAGGGGATAAACATAGGTTAATTGGACTTAACAAGAGAAAAAGTGGGATGATTCAATCAGAAAAGGGTTATTGTGAGATCTAAGAATTAAATGACATTCTCTAACCTTAAAACAAACCCACTTAATTTTACAAGGTTTTGGTCAGGATAAAAATCAACTAAATCCTTTAAATTCATGTAAAAATATCCCCTATGGTTTAGAGCCTTCAAATTGACCTTTGGAACCTATTTTGACCTAGATAGGGTTTCTAACTCAGTATTTGACCTAATTTGGGTTTTCGTGTAAAATGTCTAGTCAAACATGGTCAAACCTAAAATACAACTTTACCATTGGATTCCTTAGGTCAAAATTAGGTTTGTACCAAAATTTGGGCCTAAGGGAAGGTCACCTTGACCTACTTTGAAAAATAGTCCACCCAATTACATTCTGGCCCCTAGCTTTTGAAAACCCTTGCACAGCCCCCCTATCTTCCTCGCCACTGTTTGCATTTAGGTCCCTCTGCCATTACAGCGGAGGAATCCTACTCTGGCGAGGATTTGAGGAGGATTTCTCCCTGAATTCTCAGAGATCTCCTCCTAGATTTGGAAAGGAGATTCTCTGAGGAATTCCCTACCGTCTAACGTGATCTCAAGATCGGATTTGCACCCAATCTCTCATGCGAACGCTCAAGAGAATTGGGTATCCTCCGCACCTTCCATCTCTAATGAGATCCTTGCGCTTGGAAGCTTGCCTTCCAAGGACAAGGACCTCGGCCAGCATCTATAAAAGGACCCCCTATCCTTGCCGCATCTTTCAAGCTTGTTTTGGCCGAGGATACCCCCTTAATTTCTTCCTACCTCATCTCCGGCCAACTACCCGCAAGCTCTGACGATCTCTCCTTCCTCTTCTCATCACTCTGCCACAATACAAGTGGCAGAGTCTTCTCCGCCTTGCTCCTCCTCATCGCGCCATACCTACGCATGCTTCTCCGACCCCTTCGTCGTCGCCGTCATCCTTACCTCAGGGCTTTCTTCTCAGAAGATGGCACATACGTGCCGCTCATCCTCCACCTTTCCCCATTCATCCAACCACCCTCAATAAGTTCCTCTCTCTCTACCCTTCATTTTCCCCCACTTAATTTCATAAAACTCCCCTCGACAGTCACCAATCACCTCCGTCTCCCTCACCTCTAGCAGACCACCGATGAGGTGCATCCACCACTCCACGCACTCACATGCCTCGCCAACCACCTCGACAGCATCGCCTCATCTCACTGATCACCATCCACTCCTCCACTGACCGCCACACACACCCTACACCCTCACCGGACACACTCATTTCCACGGCCACAGGATAACCTAGGCATGCACACCCAGGTCGTCCCTCACCACACCAACACCCAGACTACCTTCGCGATGTCACAGCGAGGCCTTCTGAGTGATCTAACAAGGCCGTGAGGCCGTTTTCGTGACAACAGGCACAGGTGCCTTGCCTACCATTAAAGCGAGCTTGAAGAAGCTTGCTACCTTCACAGTAGGCTCCAGGTGCCAGGAGACCAAGTCCCTGGTGTGCAATTTCTCTTCGTGAACCAAGTCCGCCCCTCAATTGAAGGCCAAAGCGTCAGCAGCTTCAGCAATCAAAAGAAAACCTGCTATGTGCGCGTGCGAAGAAGTGGGTGGAACTTTAGTCCCACCTTGGAAACAATAGGCGCAGGTAACTGGTATAAGTTGATTTTGTGTTTCCTTCTTATTGCCACAGTACATGGGGTGAGGTCTCCTCGCCCACGCTCGCCTCGTCCGCGACCCCATGCCACGCGGACCTGGTATTCGACCTGTTTACCCTACACTCTTCGCGCACCACTCACGCTAGTGCGCCTGGACCCGGGCGCACATAACTCAACCCGATTACCTGGCTGGCTCTGAGAGAGAGAAGAGAGAAATAGAGAGAGAGCGTACGTGGGGAAGCATACAGGTAGGTTTTGCTCTGCTCTATGTAGGGAAAGAAGGAGAAGGAAGAGGAGCAGCCAAGGAAAGAAGAAGGACTTGTGAAGGCTCAGAAGAAGAAGTTGAAGGCAGGAGTGGCTAAGGAAGGAAGAAGAAGGATTTGAAGACAGAAGTCAAGGAAAGAGGAAGAAGCACTGTAGCTGCTGAAGAAGAAGAGCTGAGGGAAAGAAATCATAGAAAGAGAAAGAAACCAAGAGAAGAAAAGAAGAAGGGAAGGAAGGAGCCACAGAGAATAGAAGGCTGAAGATAGAAAGACAGAGAAAGAAACAAAGGCAGAAGGCAGAGAAGAAGGAAGAAGGAAGGAGAAGGAAGCTTCAAAGCCATAGAAAGAAGAAGATAAGCAGAAGTCTGAGAAGGCTCGGCTGAAGTCAGAAGCAAAGAAAGAGAAAGATAAAGAAAGAAGCCAAAGTCAGAAATCAGAGAAGGAAGAAAAAAAAGAACAGAGAAAGCAAAAGCACTGCACTGTAGCATCAAAGACTTAAGATGTCTGACTTTTACATCATACGTCCATCTTTATATTTTTGAGCTTCTCTACACATTGATATCATTTTTGCTTCATAACTTTGATTGGTCATTGCATTTTATAAAGTTGAAAGTTGTGATCTTAGTTTTTAAAGACCAATTTGCTCCCTGTGTTCGACCTCGGATACTTAGGTTTTCGAGTAATAAACTTCTTATTTATTTTCAAGGCGATTTCATTTATACTACAACGCATCATCTTTTAAAAATCGATCTCGCCTTGTCAACAACCCAGTTGCCCCCAAGACTGATTACTCAGCCATCTTGGAATGCCCAACAATCTGTAGGGCAGGCTGAGTTAAACCGGCAGATGGTAGAAATGCAAGGGTCCATGCTTCAGCTTATGCAGCAAATGAAGACATCATTGGATAACTTGCAATCCAGGTTAATTGCTAACACCTGACAACCTGGATCTCTACCATCTAAACCCATACCCAACCCGCGTAACGTGCAAAATTAGGGCAATCGAGCCCAAGGGTATGGGAATCAAAGGGACCCACGCGTACATGCTCAGGTGGTTGAGTAGGGTCCCTCATCTTCTTCTTTTGGTTACATGACCAACCAAGGCCCTCCAATCTTCACTAATCCACCTCAAGACCCAAACCCTTATGCCTCTACAAACTCTGTCACCTTGAGAAGTGGGAAGCAGACCCAGAACCCTGAATTACCTTCTAGAAATCAAAACCCCGGGGAGCTTGAGAAAGAAAAGGAGGAGGTTGAAGAAGACAATAAGGCCCAGGGACCGGAAATTGAAAATTCCACCCATGTCCTGCTCCCTAAGGCCTTATTGAAAACCAGGAAGAAGAAAACCCTAGATAGCAGCGAGGAGCTCCTGGATTTATTCAAGAGCATAGAGATTAATATTTCGCTCCTCGATGCTATTAAGCACATCCTAGCTTACGTTAAATTTATGAAAGAACTATGTACCAAAAATCGTAAACCATGAAAACCCACTCTGAGTAGGCAAGTTCTGTGATCCTACATCACCTTCCTCAAAAGAAGAAAGATCAAGGTGCCCCCTTGATCTCATGCATTATTGGGGAATATACCTTTGATAGGGTACTATTAGATCTAGGTGCATCCATCAACCTAATCCTGACTTCTCTTTATGAGAGGTTTGGGTTGGGTGAACTCAGGCCAACCTCAGTAACACTACAATTAGCGAACCGATCGGTCACCACACCGAGAGGCATTATTGAGGATGTAATTGTCAAGATCAAGGATTTTGATGAGTCAACTTTTTGCTATGCGTTGTAGTATTTAAGTGGTGGAAAAATCGACTAATCAACGATAAAAATAACCACTCACAGAAGAGCGGGTCGTGTCCACAGGGAGGCAATTATGCAATAAACTCTCAATTATTTTATATTCTTTCGGTTAAGTGTGAAATCCCTATTCAAATCTGACATAAAATGTGATGGAAAGAAGATTCACAATAACTCAAAAAGATAAGGGTATATGTGTTATTTTCCCTCACTGAAATCTTAAATAAATATATGATGATTTTATGTAATTTTCAATTGACATATACTAGAGAAAATTAGTGCACAGGTTAAGCCCAAAAGCAATCTTGAAATAGGTGAATAACAATAACATGTAATTATCAGAAAATATAAGTGTGCATTCGTAATTTTGCCACAATAAAATAATAATAAAACAAAAATAATTTCTGGTGGCAATGGCAGTAAATGTAATTTTGAATCTCCCTCAAAATAGAGCATTTGCTCTCTCTCCTCCTCGCAAGAAAGAGAGAGCACCAGCAGGGCTTTCACAAGCAAGGGAGGTTGGCGAAGACGAGGTCGATCCGATGGAGGTTACGACATCAACGGAGATGGCCGGAGGTGGTCGGCCGACGGATGAGGAGTGGTGGCGGTGGAGAGGCTGTTACTGCCGCGCGTGCTGCAGATGCGTGGAGATGCGAAGGCGTTGGCGTACGGGCGCTCTGCAGAGTGCGTAGGCGTGTGTGGAGGTGCAGTGCTTGAGGCACTGGGTGAAGTGGAGGTGAGGCGCCTGAACAGGCCTGCGGTGATGGCGGGAGAACGCCTGCAGGCGCTTGCAGGGGCACGGGTGCAGGTGCGGCTTGGCTACGATGGCCGGTGAGCACGCAAGGTGGAGCGGGCACCTGCAGAGGTTGGGCGTAGGTGCAGGTGCTATGCTGGTGCAGTGACTGGAGAGGAGCGCCCTGCGGGAGCGGGTAGCGCGGTGCTGGGGTAGGGCGCACGCCTGCTGGGAGGCGCTGGAAGGGAGGATGCGCTTGCAGGTGCGGCCTGGCAGGGGCGGACGCAGCGCCTGTAGGTGCTTGAAGGCAGGTGCAGGTGTGCACTGTAGGGTGGTGCGGGTGGCACGGTGCTAGTGCTTGCAGGAGGGCTGGAGCAGGCAGAGGTGATGGTGCGAGTGGTGCTTGCAGGTTGCAGAGAGGCTTGCTAGGGCATGGTTGCAGGCACGCGGTGGGGAGCATGAAACTTTGGGTGCGTGGGGAAGATGCAGATCCACAGAGCACGCTGGGGTAGCAGTTCCCCCGCAGGGGGGAAGATGTCGATGCCCTCTCCTTTCTTCGCCTCCTCTCTTTAACTCCTCTCCTTTACGTGTGCGTAAGTTAAGGGATTTTCAAATCCCTTAGCTATTTCTGGCCTCGTTTGTTGAGGGAGGGTGGCGGGAGATCAGATAAGGAGTTGTGGCTGGCCGGATATGTGTTAGGGAAATTATTCCCCCCCTTCCTCTTTCCAAATATTATTCCTATAATCATAAAAACGTAAATCATTACATATTAAGTTATAGAATACTATAAAATAGACGTAAACTTAAATCATGATGAATGCAAACATTCTATAACTTAATGTAGTTTTTAACAAACCTAAATGGTATGATTAAAGTTACTTAGGCATAATATTAATCCATTAAAATGGACTCATCAGATTTCTATTTTCCTGTATATTTCATCGTCCTTGACATTGATGTACCTAATGATTTGAGGAACATGCCCATCATTCTGGGGCGTCAATTCCTAGCTACCGCCAAGGCCAACATCAACTGTGAAAGCGATAGTATGGAGATTGCCTTTGGGGATAAGAAATTAACTATGGATATTTTTAAGGCGATAAGAGGATTTGAGGATTGTGGATTCATTGAGGAGCTCGAGGATCAGGATCTTGAGACTTGTATGACAATCAGTGCACTCGAGGACTCCACTAACTTTAGCAAACCCAACCCACAACCTTCGTGGTAGACCTACCACATCTTAAAGGATGTTGATTTTGTTCATTCCCAACCTCTTCCATTGGATCGTCCTGATGAATCTTCATCAGCATCCTCCCTACCATCTATTCTAAACCCACCCCAACTGGAATTAAAACCATTGCCCAAAAATTTGAAATATGAGTTCTTAGGACCTGAAAACACACTCCCTATGATTATTAGTGCTGATTTGACTAAAGAGTAAGAATCGTGGTTAATTAAGGTCCTTAAGAATAACAAGGAGATAATTGGTTGGACCATCCACGACCTTAGGGGGATCAAGCCATCTTATTGTAATCATCGTATTTTCATGGAAAATGGATCCCGCCCTTCTCCCAAAGTGCAAAGGAGACTAAACCCGAATATTTGAGAAGTGGTCAAGAAGGAGATAATCAAGTTGCTCGATGCTAGGATTATTTACTCAATATCGGATAGTCCGTGGGTTAGCCCCATTCATATTGTACCCAAGAAGGTGGGAATAACCATTACGACTAATGAGAAAGGGGAAACCTTCACTACTCGTTCAGCTTCTGCTTGGAGAGTCTGTATTGACTATAGGAAGTTGAACACAACCACTAAAAAGGATCACTTTCCCTTGCCATTCATCGATCAAATCCTTGAAAGGTTAGCTGGGCAAAAGTATTTTTTCTTCCTGGACAATTATTCCGGATATAACCAAGTCCCTATCCATCTCGAAGACCAGGAAAAGATAACTTTCACATGTGCCTACGGAACCTTTGCATTTTGTAGAATGCCACTCGGGATTTGCAGCGCCTGCGACTTTTCAAAGGTGCATGTTGGCCATCTTTTCTGACATGGTTGGAGATTGTCTTGAGGTGTTCATGGATGATTTCTCCATTTTCGGAGATTCTTTTGAGTCTTGCCTAGCTAACTTGGAATTGATCCTCCAGAGATGCATCAAAACACGGCTGGTCCTTAGCTGGGAAAAGAGCCACTTTATGACTCAGGAAGGCATTGTCCTGGGTCATGTGGTCTCTAGTCTGGGTATTGAAGTTGATAAAGCCAAGGTGGATGCTATCTCTAGACTTCCTCCACCCACATCCACAAAAAAAATCCGCTCTTTCCTTGGGCATGTGGGTTTTTATAGAAGATTCATTAAGGATTTCTCAAAGGTTGCTCGGCCCTTGAGTAACCTTCTAGCCAAAGACACCATTCGAGTTTGATGAATCATGTCGTAAGGCATTTGATTTATAGAAACGACAGTCACCTGTGCCTTAGTGTTACAACCACCGGTCTGGACATCCCCATTTGAGATTATGGCTAATGCATCTGATTATGTCGTCGGGGCAGTCTTGGGTCAAAAGATTGAGAAAAATCCCTCTATGATTTACTACGCTAGCAAGACTCTGGACGAGGCCCAGAAGAACTACATCGTTACTGAAAAAGAATTGCTAGCCGTAGTTTTCGCTTTAGAAAAATTCAGGGCATATCTGTTAGGTTCTCGTGTCATCATCTATACTGACCACTCGGCCTTGAAACACCTCTTGGCCAAAAAGGATGCCAAACCCCATCTTATTCGCTAGATTCTGCTGCTTCAAGAATTTGATCTTGAAATCAAGAATAAAGCTAGAGCACAAAATGTAGTGGCAGATCACCTCTCGAGAATCCTAATTGATTCTCCTCATCCGAATGTCTCGTTCTCTGATACTTTTCCAGATGAGACTATCCTCACAGTCTCGGGTATCTGAACCCCCTGGTTTGCGGATATTGTCAATTATTTGGCAGTTGGTCAAATCCCCCAGGATTGGACCAAACAACAATGGTATAGACTTGTGTCTGAGATCAAATATTATTTTTGGGACAATCCCTAGCTGAACCGCATTGGCGTAAACTAGATTATTCGTCGATGTGTCTCGGAAATCGAGTTTCATAGCATACTTGAGTTCTACCACACATCCGCGTGTGGTGGACACTTTTCCAGGAAAAAGACAGCTGCAAAAATCTTGCAATATGGATTCTATTATCCGTCATTATTTAAGGATGCCCAGGAATTCTCAAAGTCATGCACCCGATGCCAGACACTCGGGAACATGGCTAAGAGAGATATGATGCCCTTGAACCCAATTCTTTCCGTCAAAATTTTTGACAGTTGGGGCATCGACTTTATGGAACCCTTCCCTCCTTCATTTGGACACCAGTATATTCTGGTCACTGTTGATTACGTGCCTAAGTGAATTGAGGCAATTCCCACCCAGATCAATGACCACAAGGTGGTCATCGATTTTGTGAAGTAAAATATCTTCAGTCGGTTCGGGGTTCCTATGGCAATTATCAATGATGGTAGCACACATTTCACTCATGCCCAGTTTTGGAATTTACTGGGGAAATACGGGGTGAATCATAGGATTTTCACACCTTACCACCCTCAAACAAATAGATAGGCCGAGGTCTTCAATCGGGAGATCAAAAACATTTTGCAGAAAACTGTTAGGCCTGATAGGAAGGATTAGACCCAAAAGCTAGATGATGCTCTTTGGGCCTACCGTACGGCGTACAAAATGCCTATCGATATGTCTCCATTCCATCTGGTGTTTGGTAAGGTGTCACTTACCCGTAGAACTTGAACACTGGGCATTTTGGGCCATCAGGAAATGTAATGTGGACCTTGAGTTGGATGGGAAAACTAGGAAACTCCAACTATCTGAGTTGGAGGAGCTTCGAAATGATGCTTATGACAATGCCAAAATCTATAAGGCAAGGACCAAAGCTCTCCATGACTAGATGATTTCACGTAAGAGCTTTGAGCCGAACCAGAAGATCTGGCTTTTCAATTCTCGATTGAAGCTTTTCCCCGGAAAACTCAGGTTTAAGTGGGACGGCCCATTCGTTATTGAGCGGATTTTCCCTAACGAGGCCGTTGAAATCTTTGACCCAAAGACGGGTAATATTTTCAAGGTCAACGGATAGCATCTCAAACCCTTTGTTGACCATGTGTTCCCTAAACCCATCTCGGACAAGGTTGCTCTTACCTTGCGTAAACCACGATGGGTCGACCATCGCCTAGCTGAAGGCACTAAAGTCAGCACATGTAAAGACTGTTCCAAGCTGACCAGAGTCTCACGGAAACCAAGTGCTATTCTTCCACTTCTACTCTCCTGCATGCTTTCATTTTGAACAATGAGGACATTGCAATAGATAAGCATGGGGGGGTGGAAATATCTTATAATCTTTTTGTCAGCTGTAATAGTAATTTCATATTTTCTATTCTATTAAAAAAAATAGAATTAGGAGACGAGAACTTAGGGATTAGGAGTTGCAAACTTTAGGAATTGATACTTTGAGACCTGAATACTTAGACTCTTTAGGTCTTCGGGCTTAATTATCCCAGGTGTCTACTCGAATGTCGACTTAGTCTCGAGTCCTCCCCAATTCAAAATCATTTTTAATTTGGCTAATAAATTGGGATGATAAGTATGCAATTTATCAACCCACCCTCTGATTTGAGGGGACTCTAAGCTTGAGCATCTACGCACTTTTTTTTGCACTGACTCACTTTTCGGTGGTTTCTTCGGAAATTGGGTAGCTAATGAACTATCTAGGGTGGTATGGCTGGCAAGTTGTCAGTGGTAATAGCTCATCGGTCGATTGTCCAAAGTCCAGTCACAAGACCATTTTCATTGTACTACCTTTAGGTAAATCTTAGATCAGGAAAGTCACCTACTTAAAAATTAAATAAATAAATAAATAAATATAGAAAAAGGAGAAAAATAAAAAATAAAACCACATTTCACCGCACGAGTATGGCTGGCAAGTTATTGTGGGTAACAGCCCATTGGCCGATTATCCAGAACCCAGCTCACAAAAAGAAAAGCACAATAATTCCTAAAACACTTAGGGAAGAAGTGAGGAAGTAGAATAAATCGGGGAGATATACACTGGGTTCGCCCTTGCGTTGACCCCATAAATAAAAGTAGGGAGAAAGCTACCGATCGAAAAGATAAACCTCTAGGCAAGGTCACCTAGCGTCGTAGAAACCTGAAGTCCATTTTAATAGCCGTCTAGTGAGTCTTTCACTATTTTCACAAGATGCTTAGCACTTAGAGTCCTTTTCATGTCTTGGGCGAGTCGGGTAGCCATAAAAAGTTATCTCGGAAATCTCCAACTCCAAAAGTACACAAAAATTAGAAAAGGAGAAAAACAAGAAAATTTTTTTTGTATCTTCTCTTCTCAAATAAGGTGAGGGCTTGGATGGTCTGCATTCTGGTAGACACCCAGGTATTGTTGAGTTTTTGTAACTAGGTCTTGGGGTTGAGATTTTCTAAAGCAATCAACGAATTTTGCCTAAATGCTCGAATCCTGATTTTACTTTCATACATAGCATTTAGGTTAATTTTTCTAGGGACTAGCAAAAAGTAAGCATGGGGGTATGATAAACACACATGAATTCATAATAAATTGCTTATTTTTTATAGTTCCTAGGGTTAGCATTGCATATCATGTTATAAATACTGCATAACATCCATTGCATGGCATTTAGGATAGCTGCTTCTTTTGTATATATAACCCTTCATTTTATATGGCCAGGAGGCAATGCAATGTCCTTACGGATTTTGGATAAAAAATCCAACCATATGGATGTATCCAGAGCAACAATCGCAATCCGACAACATAGAAATCACCTCGATCCAAGCACTGTTGCATCCTCTGTAAGCAATGAAGGGTGGACGGTCTAGATGTTGCCACGTGGCATCATCTGGAGCTCCCAAAGCAGCCTGCTACATCTCCAAAGGCCGCTTATCGAGTGATCTCAGTCGTTGGATGAAAATCCAACAGCTGAGAGGCTGCCCTCTCCACGTGAGTGCAATTCTTCTCCGCAACACACCCGTAGATGTGGCACAGCTGTGAGGTCGAGCGCTCTCAAAGAGCGAGCGTAAGATCAAGCTGCGATTCGCTGCGCCCCACTACAGTGCCAGATGCAATAGGCCCGCTGGATCGCAATCGAGAGGTCGAGATTCCCCATGCACAATCCAATGCCGCCCGCCGATACAAAGGCACACGCCAGATCACACGCATGCCATCTGGGGCATGCATTTAAGTCGACCGCGAGCAGCGCCCGCCATCTGATCTTCACAATCGTGCTAGGCTCGCGATTCAAATCAAAGTGTACGCGATCTGCAAGCGCATCTCGATCGTGCGATGCATCATCCAACAGCTGCCAGTACCTGTGCCAGTGATGAGAATTTCAAACATTGGCGTGCGCTCTCCTCTCGCTATCACAGCCATCCACGTCTGATCCAACGGCCGACGATTGCTGCGCCTATGACAACTGCGGGCGTGAACGTTGGGTGTGGGCTTTACAACAACAGAAGAGTAGGCCTTTAGTGACACTTGCAACTATCAATAAATGGCCTGCGTAGTGCATGCATCAGCCAAGGCATTGAAAAGGCACGAACTTTTGGCAACAGCTTGAGCGGCCTTTAGTGACACATGTAGTTGTCGTTGAATGCCTGTGTGCGAGATGCCCTTCTTCCCTCCACTATATAAACACCCTTACACGCCCCATTCCTCTTCATCTCTACTTACTCTACTCCCACCGACTCTCAAGATCTAGCAAGCCTACCAATGCTTTGTTAGAGCT
This sequence comes from Thalassia testudinum, assembly GCA_037157565.1. Lineage (NCBI taxonomy): Eukaryota > Viridiplantae > Streptophyta > Magnoliopsida > Alismatales > Hydrocharitaceae > Thalassia > Thalassia testudinum. Next base: position 45,878,159 of record JAZHRO010000014.1, read on the forward strand.
TGCTCTCAAGCTCTTAAGGCGCCTATTAGTATAGCAAACCTCTATCCCACCAAAAACTCCTCCAACTTCCCATCCCCATTCATAGGTCACCTTGGAGCCGTCCTCCCACCTCCATTCCGATAGAATATCATCTCCGCCTTCTCACCTCCATTCCGGAGCCACGTCGAAGATTTCCTCTACCCGACGTCCTCCTACATCTCACCTCCGTCGTCCTGCTCCTCACCTCCTTCGACAAAGCTTCCACCAGGCACCGTCGTCTCGTTGAACAGCCGATTTAGGAGATTTCTTCTCACCCCCCTCTCTTTTTATTCTTTCATAGTTTATTGTAATTGACATTGGAGTGATATATATATCAAATTTGTTCCATATCTCTTGTGATTCATTCTGCTTGTCTTCTTCTTTTAAAAATACAAAAAAAAAACAAAACACTAAAATGCCAAGAACGAACAAAACAAAGCGCGGTTTTCAATTAAAGTAAATGTTGCCTCCCTGTGTTTCATCCAGGACTCACTTTTTGAGTTTCAATTATAAATTTTATTTGATAGACGTGTTTTGCGAGCTACGACGATGGGACCTTCGAACCCTGATTTTAATTTGCGAAGCACCCCTAATCAACGAGCTCGTGTGAGGAGGACAAGGAGAGAGGGAGAGAGTGTGTGTGCGTGGAAGAGCGAAGGCATGGGGGAGAGGAGGAAGCTCGGGGAGCTTGGGTGCATGGTGGGAGAGCTCGTGCGAGGGAAGCCTGCGCAGTCGAAGAACGACCGCGAAAGCTCGAGCCAGAGGAGCTCGGAGGTACGAAGAGAGGAGTCATGCAAGGAGGAGGAGCTCACGAAGGGGAGCTTCACGACCTCATAAGGCAGTTGGTGTAGCAGCTACAAGTGATGCGGAGGAGTCCGCGTAGAGAAGAAGACTCGTGAGAAAGTTCTGCGGGCAGACTTTCCCGATATCAGACATCTGGAGTAGCAGAGGGACGTTCGAAGCTAAAGCGGACATTTAAAGGCACGCTTAGTGCCAAGGTACGTAATTCTACATGGGCTCTGGACCATGCAAACCTTACCGTAGGATGACTTAGCCATTTTTGGCTCTACGCGTGTGTACACAGGTGCAAAGTGTTGGAATGGCACGCGGTGCACCCTTCGAGGTACTTTTGGACATTTGAGTGCATAGCCAGATGTCTGACTATACTCGCAGATGACCAGAAGGAGACTTCGATGTCTGGGATTCCCCTCAGAAGATCGCGGAAGGATCCGGACGTCTGAGGAAGCCGCAGGAAACACAGGGTGAATTCTGACGTATATTAAGACATTTGGGACTAGTCCCAGACGTTTGATTTTGGGCAGTATGTGCATTTTTGGCTCATTTAGGGCCCAAATAGAATCAGATGTGATCGTGATGTGAGGGGGAAGCTGTATGGATCAAAATGAAAGTAAGAAATCACTTCTCTGATCTAAATTGATTAGAGAGGGTGGTTTGGTAAGGATCTAAAACTGCTCTAATCTAAATCTAATCTAAAGCAATTCAATCAGTAAACTATGATCTAAACTATCTAAACTAACTAGAAAGTATTAAATCTAACTACTAAAGTGAGTAAATCTTGCTAATAGAGTAATGGGATTTCTTGGCAATAGCAGGTCACTGCAACGATGAAGGGAGAGGAGAGGATCTCCAGTGGAGTGAACGAGCTACCTGAATACACTCCTGGTGGCTATGGCAACAAATTGGGGGAGAAGACAAAGTCGCTGTCACCAATGATCGATGGAGAGGAAGGCACTGGAGATGTGGACGAAGGGATTAACCTAATGGGGAGGTAGCTGATTAAGGTCTCATGATGAAATGACCCTCCACATTTTCTTAGTATAAGACCTCTGGAGTGTTCACCAAACGTCTGTCCAGATGTCCGGAGAGAGGTCAAGACATCTGAAAGTAAGGGAACTTGTACGTTTCTTTTCCGCACGCACACGACACACACACCCCCCTCCTTCCTCACCAAACCCTAACCCATCTCTACTTAACCCCTCCACCCCACTCCATCTCCACTCCACCACCACTTCCACCACCTCTACCACCTTCCCTAGTCTGCTAGTGAGCCGCCAACATTCTCCTCTTCTCCACTTGCAGCCGCGTTCAAAGGAGAGGAGCTCATGTGAGGAGGAGAAGGAGAGAGAGTGTGTGTGTGTGCGCGCAAGAGAGCGAGTGTGTGGGGGAGAGGAGGAAGCTCAGAGAACTTGGGTGTGCTGTGGGAGAGGTCACGAAAGGGAAGCTTGCGTGGCTGGAGAATGATCGCGGAAGGTCAAGAGCTCAAGCCGTTGGAGCTCGGAAATGCGAGGAGAGGAGTTATGCGAGGAGGAGGAGCTCACGAAGGGGGAGCTTCGCGACCTCCTAAGGCTGTTGGCGTAGCAGCTGCAGGTGACACGGAGGAGTCCGTGCAGAGAAGAAGACTTGCGAGAAAGTTCTGGGGGCAGACTTGCCCGATATCAGATGTTTGGAGCATCGGCCAGATGTTAGGAGCAGTAGAAGGACATCCGGAGCTGAAGTCGGACGTCTAAAAGAACGCTTAGTGCCGAGGTACGTAATTCTACATAGGCTCTGAACCATGCAGACTTTACTGTAGGATGACTTAGCCATTTTTGAATCTGTGCGTGCATACGCAGGTACAGAGCATTGGAAAGGCATGCGGTCCACTCTTTGAGGTACTTTTGGACTTCTAAGCACATCACCAGACGTTTGATTGTACTCCCAAATGACCGGAAGGAGAGTCAGACGTTTGGGACTTCCCTCAGACGATCGCAGAAGGATCCAGATGTCCAAGGAATCTGCAGGAAACACAAGGTGAGTTCTGACATCTTTTAAGACGTCTGGGACTAGTCCCAGATGTCTGATTTTGTGCAGTATGCACGTTTTTGGCTCGTTCAGGGCCCAAACGGAATCAAATTTTCATAAATGAAGTACCATTGTTCTCCGCGCAAGTTTCTCTACGTGCTAGTGTTGAGTTTATACTATTTTGAACTCGTCTAATGTGACTGAGTCAATGGTATAGGTCACCAGCATGTAGCGTGTTCGGGGCCCGCAGAGATGACAGGACCTGCGATTCTAGCCCCCATTCCACCCGTGTTTCCCGGTAGAGTGGTTTACTTTAATATCAAGATTTAATCAAACAAAGGGCATGTTTAGAATAACTTAATTGAACCCTAGGACGTGAAATGAACCCTAGGACAGAAACGAACGAATGTTGCTTGAGCTATACTGTTTCCTTGAGATGTATGTTAAACCAACTTGCTAGAAAATGTAATAGTTTATTGATGTGATGCTTTCTCAATTAGAAAAACATGAGCTGCTTGTTATAAGAATGAAACCCGTAATGTGAATAGTGAGATCTGAATGTTAGAAATATGGAATGAAAGGAATACAAGCATGAACCCAATGGGGAATTAGGAGAACTCCTGTATATGGAAAGAACCTAGTAAGTAGACGGGAAGTGAGCTAGCCCTTGTGTACCTGGTACCAAGAAGAGCAACTGTCCCTTTAGTGTAGAGGGGAGCTAGCTACCCCTTTGGGTTGAGACTCGGGGATAGGCTTAGTCACTCTACACCAACTTCTGTTAGGCCCTCATGTATGTGGTACCGGGGTGAGCTACTTAGTGTAGGGAGGGAGCTAGCTGCCCCACGAGGCCTGGGGTTAGGACTAGCCGCCCTACACCGACTCTTATTAGGTCCACTGGGCAAACTAGGATATGTTAATGCGGCGAAATCGAGTTTCAAAAGAAAGTGTTGTAATATAGTCGAAATCTCTTTGAAAACAAATAGATTTTATTACTCGAAAAAGTTCCGAGGTCAAACATAGGGAGCAATATGGGAATTTAAAGCTCAAGATCACAATTTAAAGTAAAAGAATTTGCAATAATAACAAGATCAAGGTGCAAAACGACGGGGGTAAAATGGTGATTTAGATCACCAAATACACCTACAATATCAACTAAGGAACTCAATGTATATGTATGCAATCAAACCAAACCGTCATCTGATTATGAAATTAGACAACTTAAATTTTGATTTTTCTTCTTCTTTTCTTCTACTTCTCTTCCTCTTCTTCTCGTGTGGTTCCTCTTCTTCTTCTCTTTTCTGCTTTGGCTTCTTAAGCCTTCTCCTTCTTCTTCCTTCCACACACAGGGGAGGGGCTTCTTGAATTGGCTAAGTGTCAGCTAGACTCTCCTGAGAGCAAAACCCTCCCCCTACCCTGCACGCAAGCTCTCCTTCTCTTTCTCTCTTAGGCTCTGCCCTCCCAGGGCCTCTGTAAGGATAGTCGGGTTATTGGATCGTACGCACCCAGGTCCAGGCTCACCAGTGTGCGGTAGTGAGCGAGAAGTGCAGGTCAGTCTAGGCAGGTAAACGGGTCGGCCGGATCTGTGTGGGACAGAGTCGCTGACGAGGCGCAGGTGTGCGTAGGTGAGAGGGACCTCACCCTGTGTTATGAGACGAATAGCCTCGAACACTTTTTCAATTTATGCGACAGCAACCGCTCGTGAGTCTCTGATGTGGGACTAAACACGTCTGTCTTCTTCACGCAACCAGCAGTAGGGCATCTCCGTTCAATTCGCGTAAGGGAAGCAGTCAACGCTCCAATTGCCTAGTCAGGAATGAACCTAAGTTGATTCCATAGCCGCTGGAGTTGAGTCCTAGAGCTGCAAGTGAAGAACAAGCTCTGAACCTTGCTTCAGAGCTATGCGTCAATGGCGGAGAGGGGCTGTAACGGAAATCAGAAATACAACCTTTTGGCCCTGTCAAAACGTTCAGGGAGTATCGCCAGACGACGGCAAGTGCAACTATGGTGATGGCATCGCGTGCGAGTGAATGTGGAGGTCTGCCAACCTCGCGGATTGTGTGTGAGAGTGCGTGAGTCGGGGGGTGATAGAGAGGCCAATCCCCTCAATTACTTGAGGGGTTTTGGTCGGTGAGTCGAGGCAATGGTGAGGAGCATGGAAGCGACGCAGTTGGACGAGTGTGGAAGTCGCTAGGGCTCGTCGGAGGTCTGCCGGTGAGGTGGAAGATGGAGGGCGACGGGGCAAATTGGTGGTCGAAACGAGGAGGTGAGGGTCTGAAAATGAAGAGGGGAAGTTGAGGAGTTATTTAGGAGAGGAGGCAAACAAAGGGGAGCAGAGTTGGCACCAGTTGAGGTCTGGCCGACGTCGGAGACGAAGATGCTCAAAGGAAGGTGATCAACGAGGATGAAGGGGGGCAAGAGCGCCGGCGGGTGCTGCGCGACACAGAAGAAGATAAGGATGAAGGATCTACCACAGGTATGGTGGTCAGATGATAAGGGAAGACAAGGTGAATCGCCAGAGCTTGAAGAGCAAATCGACCGAAGGATGGGAGAAGAATTTGAGGGATTGTCTGGTCAAATTCAAGCTTAGGGATGTTCGGGAGGATCTGGGCTCTCTTATATAAGGATCTAGAGGAGGTTTGAGCTTGGGAAACAAGTTTTCCAAGCTTGGGAAGCCTCGCCAGACTTGGGAGTTCCTTGATACCCAAATCTCTCATGCATTCGCATGAGAGATTGTGTAGGTTTTAGGGCTTGGGATTGGTTTTAAAAGGAAAGGAATTTCTTGACGAACTTCCCTTTCAATTTTGAAGGGATTCGTCAAGAAATCAGGAAGTTCTTTCCATTTTAAGGTCGTCGAAGCAAGTAGGAATAAAATTAATGGCGGTAGGGACCTTTTTGTGTGAATGACGATAAAGTTAAGGGTTTGTTTGAAATGATTTTGAAAGTTAAGGGCAGAAATGAAATTAGACAAAACCAATTTGAAAACTAGGTCAAGACAAATTCATCTTGGGTCCAAATTTTGATACAAACCTAATTTGGACCTAAGGAATCCAATGGTGAAATTGGATTTTGGTTTTGACCATTTTTTACTAGGTAATTTATGCAAAAACTCAAATTAGGGCAAATGTCTATCTGTGGTTCTATTTTCGGTCAAAACAGGTTCTGATGGTCAAATTGAAAGTTCTAAACCCTGGAGAATATTTTTCTAGGAATTTTATTTTGATCAGAACCTCAGTTAGTTAAGCAGATCTATTTTTAGGGTTTCAAAAGTTATTTAATTCTCAGAACACGTGCAAACCCTTTTCTATCTATTTTATCCCACTTGTTATCTTATTAATACCAATTGACCTTCATTCAACCCCTAAGAAAACCTTTAGTTGTACTGCATTCAAGATGAGCTGGTAAAATTATAGTTCTAGCCCTAGTTTCTTATTTTTCTTTCATAATGAATATGCAATGACTTGTGACTCTCTGGCGGTTATGTAGGAGCATTTATTGACTTAATTGGGTCAAAATAAGCTAGTTATGGCTTATGATGGTGTTCCCATCAGGATCGTCGGACGAGGGTACGTGGACTATGGAGGGGCAAGATCCCTATTTTTTTCTAAGGGGCAAGAACCTTATTCTGAGAGGGTAAGGCCCTGTGCTATTCTGTGTTGTACTTTTAGGTGTACCTACTAGCAGAAACAACTGATCGTGTGCCAGTGCGGAGTAGCTACCCGTGCGCTTATTGCGTGTGCCGTAGTCACTGCTACGTTGAGACTGTGACCTCGGGGTGGTTGACTGGGTGTAGGACTACCACAGGGGACTCTCCCAGCCTGGAGAGTACTATGTATACGTCCTACATCACGGGAAAGACTGCAATCAAGATCATTCCCTTGAGGAACAGACAAGATCAAGAAATGGCCAGATGAATAAAAGAACAAACAACTTAGAACTACTTGGTTGAGCTAAATGAGAATGAAAAATTAATTAGTTGCTTATCTTAATTGCATGTAAATGGCTTAATTACCACTCTACTCTGCGTTAGCTGACTATGGAATTTTATAACCTTGTTCAGGTCAGGGAGTTGAGCAGCCAGCACCATTAGCTATAGAGGGAGCTGGGCCCAGTAGAGCCCAGCCTTAGCTTTGTTTCCTTTCTGTTTCCTAGCTTCTTTTGTAGTAGTGAGTATTTTGTTATATGAAATACTGTTTCTATTATATTTTCACTTTACTTTCCTCTGTAGTAGTTGTGATGGCCTGTACTATTATGAGACATTTTGTTCTGCTTCTTTTACTATATCTGTATTATTTTCTGCTTAGTTACATTGTCCTTGTGGTTGTGGAATATTTTCTACTTTTGGTTATTTCTCGTTAGATGACTAGGCCTTGGGACTAGTCATGGTAGGCCGATCTCGGGTCCTGTAGGGATCTAGGATCAGGTCGTAACACATGAGCTTAGGGAAGCTACCTATATAGACGTTGAGGAGATCTAGGCACTGCATTTTAAGGTTAAGCGAATTGGGTGGGAATAGTGGTGATGGGGTGTTGAGAAGCGTGGGAAGGTTTAGGATAAAAGAGCACTGTTGGGTGAGATCTAGAGGAAGTAACGGAGGTGTCCACAAAGGCTCTGGGACTACAGTCAAGGATCCACCATAGATCAAGTGATCTCACGAATGGACGGTGGCTGCTGCACATGTTCTTCACAGTGAACAGTACAAATGAGTGTGCTCCCCAGGTCTAATGGTGTATTTGCACAAGAGGCCCACATGAGTGAACCATTAGAACATTTGTAAAAAGGCCCATAAGTGGTAAAGATCATGACAAAGCAATCCTTGAATGCATGCAAACAAGTCCCTGCGACTTTTATATGTATGAAATGTGAAGGAATGAAGGACCTAAATGTAATGTAATAATTTTAAGGCCTTAATGATGTCCAAATGCAATGAGATTTTTATGGAAGATTAATTGAACATATTAGAACATAATTCAACCCTTAATTTGTACTTTGGAGCTCAAATATGTGTTCAATTGACATTTGGATCATCAAATTGTATTTTTTGAATAAAATATCTCAAATGTGATCTAATCATGCATTTTTAACACTAATTAATTATTTTAGGTCATTTTCATTAATCCTCACACTTAACCCATTTATTATGTAAGTAAGATAGTGTTTAACCTAGTTTCTAACTTAACTTAGTCATTTTAGCTATGATGAGCCATACCTCAACAGGGTTTGTGGTACACGACCCTAGATCTAAAAGTAGTGTGGTTGTATTGAGGTTGTGCCACTCTTGTTTTAAGTGGCATAATTAGTGAATTTGATCAACTTGGTCGATTGGGAAATCCTAAGTCGGGGTGACTTAGGTGGTGATTTTTACCCATGAGATTTCCACCTAAAAATACTTATGCAATTGTGGCGATTGATTTGTGTGATTCCATTTTATTTACATATTATCTTTCAATTACATTATTCAACCCCCCTCTAATGAATTCTCACACTCTCCTAAGGAAGGAAAGGAAGAAGGGCAAGAAGCACAAGTAGAAGGCATTCCAAGCGACATGGGACGGCACAAGCTTGGAAGAGGAAGAAGAATTAGAGAAAGAATCAAAGAATGAAATTGTGTGCCTTGGTTTCATGACCATCATAGACGATAGCAAGTTCAAAGCCAAGGTAAACCCTTTTACTATTAATGAGTTACAAGAAGCTTGAGAAGAGTTGTATCACCTTAGTAAATCCTTAAAATTAGAAAATAGAAATTTGAAAAATAATTTCAATGTGTTAGAATATGAAAATAATAAGTTAGATGCTGAAATTGAGGATTTGAAAATAAATTTCAATTCTAGTATTTATGAAAAAGTACCTCTTATGTTGGAAAACCAAAACTTAGTCCTACAGAATAATAAATTTCCTGAGGAAAATAATGGTCTAAAATTTGAAATTCCAGTCTTAAAGAGAGAAATTTGTGTGATAGAAAAAGACTTTGCATGTCTTCAAGAAAGTTCAAATAAATTGTTAAATCAATTAGTTAGTACCACTAAAGGAAATGCTAAGATTAATAATAAATTTAGAAATGGACACACCAAAAGATTTTATGCATAAAGGCCTAACATTTAGAATTGAAGTGGACCCCAAACTTGGTCAAGAAGGGCTAATCACAATGGACCCAAAAAGATGTGGGTAACAAATATTTGGTTGATTCTATCTCTATGGAGTGCATGAAGGAAGAGTGAAGATAATTGGACAACCAAACAAGTATGGTAGTTGGAATCCATACCAATGGAGGTAAAAACCATCTTTGATTTTGATGAAGTTTATTCTTTATAAATTAGCATCAATATAGGAGGAGGTTCTTAAAAATATTATGCTACTTGTTAATTAGAAAGGGAGAGGTCACCCTTAAGTTTAGTTGTTTTAAAATTAACATAGGAATCAATGTTTTAAAGGGGAGCATATTCCCTTTATTACGTCAAAAAGGGGGGGTTTATTCATTTTTAGGAGAGCATGTTTTAAGGGAGAGCTTAGGATTAGTTAAAAATTAAACCTTTTCGATAATGTCAAAAAGGGAAAGAATTTTGGACATTTTTGTTTATGATTTTGTCATCATAAAAAAGGGGGAGATTATTAAATACTATCTTATTTACACAATAAATGGGTTAAGTGTGGGAATTAACAAAAATGACCTAAAACATCAAATTTAGGTTAAAAATGCATAATTAGGTCAAATTAATGAGATGCTATTCACAAATACAAATTGATGTTCTAATTGCCAATTGAACACATTTCTAAGCTTAGAAGTTCAAATCATTGGTTGAATTAACTTCTAATATGTTCAATTAAGCGATCATAAAATTCTATTACATTTAGACATCAATAGGACCTTGGAATTAGTTGTTTACACTTAGGTCCTTCATGCATTAACATTTTCTTAACCTGAAAACAAGCAAGGGCCTTTTTGCAAGCCTTTAGGGATTGGAATGTATGGATTCTTTCCACTTATGTATTTCTTGTGTCAAAGTCTTACCGTTTCACTTAAAGCCCTTTTGTGTAAATTACCCAACATGCCTAATGCCTCACGTGTACACTGTAGCTCGTGGTGAACATGAGCTATAAGTGTCGTTGATCATTTAATCCTCTCATCCTACGGTGGATCTGCCACCATTCTCCCTGCGCCTTTGCGTGAAGCTCCATCACTCTCCTCAGATCTAATACTACGGTGAAGATTTGGTTTGAATCTTCCTATGCTCCTCTTGAGCTCATCCCACCGTTGAAGCGCTAATCAACTAAACTCACCTCACGGTACTCTAATTCACTCCCTCGCCTATATAGGTAGCTTCTCAGACCCCTGTGCACGCCTATCGACTTCCTCCCCCTTCGAGTCGATCCCTTCATCTACATCTGCAGTTTTTCTGGCTCCTTCTTCGACCACTGATGATAGGGGCGGTGTCTCCCCCTCTGATTCATCGTTTTGGTAACTAGTTGTAGCCCAAGGACCTCATTCCTCAGCTGGAGACCCTCACATCTCCCTTCATCGGCACAATAACTCACTGTGGATCTAGGAATCCCATTCATTTGAGTAGCTAGTTTTCGTGTTTCCTTAGATAGAATTTGCTTCCTTTTAGATTAGTTTTACAACTTTTTAGATCAGTTAGAAGTAGTGTTAGGTAGTGTAGTCCAAAATTCAACTCATGATTAGTTTAAATTAGGAGTAGATTAGAGTAGATCTGATTTCTCTCTATTTGATCAATTTAAATCGGAGAATTATTTTCATGTAATCATTTCAATCCATTATTTTCCTCATCACCTCACAATTCATGTTCTACTGATTTCCTCTCTTTTTAATCCATAATTCACCCCTTATTAGTGTTGAATAGGATCTGAAGCTCTGTAGCTTTCAAATCTGAATTTGTAATAAAAATCACCTGGGTGTCTCTCTATCCTCTCCATATGTTCACAAAGACCCCCAATTTTGTTTTGATTGACTTACTTCGCTCGATTCTTTTAGATTTGGATTTCACGCCCAATCTTGCAATTTGGAGTCTATTGGTTTTAAATGGATTTAATCGAGCAATTCAAGTTTGGATTTGCTTAATTGGGTGTATTACGATGAGTTTGAGGTGATTTGATTAAAGTTTTATTCTCAAAGAGCAAATGCCCAAATTTGAGCCTTGTGTTGGGTAGTTTAGCCAAGGATAATCAGCGATACTGATTTGAGGTTAAACAAGGACCCAAGTGATTCTGACATGATCACTAGATCACCTTAAACACCAAACAATGGTGTTCAAGAAGATCAGATATCAATCCAAATTGAAAGCCCAAAATAGGGCAATATGGTTTCTAAACTCAAGAATGATTTCAATCTGACTTCTAGGGATTAAAAGAGTTTTCGAGGACTATTATGGAGGTTCTAATTCATGTTACAATTGAATTTGATATCTAGTTTGATCCATTACCTTTACATTGTTTATAATGTAAGGTAATGGTCAAACTATAGTGTTTAAGGTTTTTGGATTTCAGATCTTCATAAATGTTTTCAATGGATTTTGGATGAGTATTTTGCCTTAGATCAGATATTATTAGGTTTGATCTAAGCCTATTTCAATGAGAACCAGCAACACATTTGCTGTTGAAATGGCAGCAGTAGTAGCAACTGAAATAGCTGCTAGAAATTGAGTAGTTGCAGCCACTACCTTGGTTAATTTGAAGATGACTTGAGCTGGTTGTTGAAGGAATGGATGAGATGAATATGTATGTATTGTTAGAACCATGTTTATAATCATTCATGTACAATTTTGGGCTTTAATTTGATGTAAAATGGCTTGTAATCTCATGTGAAATTCTTTGTCAACCCTTTAAATGGTCATAACTATCCATTTTGCTAAATGAATGAAATTTAATATGAAAAGCATGGTCAAATATTCCAACATGTTCCATGTGAGATACTAAATGTATTTGAATGTTTAAACCTCATTTCCATCCTTTATAACAACTTTGAAGGACTCAAGTTGTTTAGCTCCACATCCATTTAGGCCTAATATGTATGAACTTGAATATATAAAAAGAATCTTTAAAAAATTGTAAATAAATAAAATAAACCTATCTTGAGTAGGATTAGGTCTTTATTTAAGTGTATGCTAAGTTTCAAAGTATTCCGAATCCCCGAGCTAGTAGAACATACTAGCCGATAGTTTAATTTACTATGGAATTCAACAAAAGAACTACATTCAAAAATATAAAAAGAAATTCTTCTCCTATCATCTCACTTCTTCTCTCTCTTCTCCTATCCATATTAAATACAAAAACACCATAAAAATATGAAAAAGTCAAAATTTTCATAAAAATATCATGTATATAGTATTTATACTTGTAAATATAACTTAACACTAAGTTAAATGTAAATATTGTAATATATGTAAATAATGTACATAAATACTTATAAATGTATTATATATATTTAAATAAGTATTTAAGATGATTTACTGTACATATGACTTAATTATACAATTATATATTAACTTATAATAGATTAATTATATGTAAATTAAGATAATTATAAATAAGTATTTAACCTGTATAATAGCATATAATACTGTACATATGTAAATAAGTAATTATTATATAACTATTTATACCAGTATATTGATTTATTTATATATTTATTGTATATAATGAGATTATTAAGTTATTTAAGTAAATTATAAAGTTAAAATAAAATAAATTAGTAAATTAACTTAACCTTGAAGTAATCCATATTGTACACTTATATATATTAATTTTGATTATTTTTATCCTATTTATAATATATTTATAACTAAATTATATGTATATCTATTTATAGCATGTAATTAAATGTTCATAAATTATAATAAATGTTCTAAAATAAATTCAAAATGTATAATAAATACTTTATTATGTATATTAACTAATTTATAACTCAATTGGATGATTAAATTATTAATTTGTACATTTATCAAGAATTTAAGATCAAATTTAATGTGTACAAAGCACTAACTTTAAGTAATTTTTATATATAATTAAATAATTTATTTTAATAAATTAACTATCTAATTATGTAGCCTTATATAAGGGCTTTCTAACCCTATAATTTACTTAGAATTTGGATTAATTTAAGGCACTCAATTCGAGGCCTAAACTTGGCCTCAACGTGCATTAAATGCGCTCAAATCAGCCCCTTAACATAGTGCCACATTGTGTGGCTTTTGAAGCTTGCACGGCACCATAAATTGAATCGTGTGTGTAACCCCTTCAGTCGTCATGCATCAGGCACACATTAAAAGCATATCCTATACATCTGACCATTATGAGCATATTATTAAGATTCGATTGTGGGGTTGGGAGACCAGTCTAACCTATGCCCGGTTCAAATTAGTAGGGTATGGGTTAACGAATACACTAAAGCACAAACAACTAAGAACTAGGGCCAGTTCATAGTACTGGTCTAATCCCACTTAAGAGAGTGCTGTATATCCCACGAATCGGATCGACCCCACCCACTAAAAAACCTAATTTTTGTTTAAGGGCTAAGTGTGTTAAGAAGAGAGGGAACATGAGCAAAAACAGCTTAGTGTTGGAACCCAAGAACCCCTTAGTGAGTGTGCATGACTTAAATAAAAATAAAAACTAAGTGTTAAAGACTATGTGGAGTGTACGTATATGTGTATTGTGTGTGTGTGAGTTATATAGGTGTGCTGCGTATATGTAAATATGTATAGTATAATGAGCAAAAATAGCTTAGTGTTGGAACCCAAGAACCCCTTAGTGAGTGTGCATGACTTAAATAAAAATAAAAACTAAGTGTTAAAGACTATGTGGAGTGTACGTATATGTGTATTGTGTGTGTGTGAGTTATATAGGTGTGCTGCGTATATGTAAATATGTATAGTATAAGTGTATATAAATAGTATATGTATATAAATGTATATATAAAGTATATGTATATACTAGGTATTGATGAATCCATTTTAATGGACTTGTATTATGCCTAAGTAACTTTAATCTTACCTTTTAGGTTTGTTAATAACTACATTAAGTTGTCGAATATTTGTATGCATCATGATTTAAATTTATAACATTCTATAACTTAATATGTAATGATTTTGTTGTTTTTATGTGCAGGAATGATATTTAGAAAGAACAAGGAGTTGGGGAGTAAATTTCCCCAACAAACAACCGGTGGCATTTTTCACCATTCTCCAGCCACCCTCAACAGCCGCCAGCCTCAATAACACCTCCCCAACAGTCTCCTGCCAAAATTAGAGAAGGGATTTGAAAGTCCCTTAATTGGTGAGGGGGAGAGTTAAGAGGAGAAGGGGAAAGGAGAGAGAGAAGATCTTCATCTTCCCCGCTGCGAGGAACTGCTCTATCTTCTCCACCTTGAAGAGGGCGAACACTGTGCACCAAGCACACCATCCTACCCTTCAGCCTGTGCCCGTGCCTTCCATCGCCCTTCCACTGTAGACGCACACCGCCCACCGCGCCATCACACCTCCAGCTAGGCACCCCTACAAGCACCCCCCTCCTACAGCGCACTAAGTTCTCCACCGCAGCGCTTCCCCTCTCTGCAAATCGCCCTAGCCACCTGCAGGTGCCCGCTCCATCTCCATCGCTCATCTCTAGCCACCACCGCAGGTGCTCAGCCTGTATGCACCGCCCCGCACTTTCGCAGGCACCCGCCTCGCCACCTACGCCCGCAAGCGCGAACCCTTCTCCAGCACCAGCAGCTGCTCTGCCTCACGCCCAACCCCTCCATAAGCACTGCACGCCAGCACCCATCTCCTGCACCTCCCGCCTCCACCCTCCAGCCGCACCCACAGGCACTCCAGTGCTTACGCCACTCCACCTTGTGTGCCCCTGCCAAGCCGCGCCCTACTGCAATGCGCCGCCCCTCATTCACGGGCCCTCCTGCAGCGCCCACAGGCGCTCTGCCTGTACGCCCTGCCTCGCTTCACCCGCAGGCCTGTTCAGGAGCAGCACCATCACCGCGGCCGCACCAAGCACCTACAGGCATGCGCCCTCGCTTCACCAGCGCTCCCCGCAAGCAAGCGTACCCCCACCTGCAGGCAAGCGCGCCCCCACCCACAGGCGCGCACCTGAGCGTAGCCAGACATGCGGCTGCGGCTGTCGCCATCTCCTCCAACATGCCGGTGGCCCTTTTCCGCCCACCGACAGCCACCGGCCACCTCCGGCCGCCGCGTCGCCATAGTTGAGTAGCTCTCGTCAAGCCGCAGCTCCCCGCCGACTCTCGCGGCCAACCGTGCGCGGCCGCACACGCGAGGAGGAGAGAGGAGAAATCCTCTATTTTTACCTCTATTAATTACTACATTCAATGCCATTGTCAAGTTTATATTAATATTTTATTCTGGCCACATTTCACTGATGCACTCGGATTTTCCTGAAATTATTTTATTTGTGTTATGTGCATGTTTCTATCTTGAATTTCAAATTAGAATTGCATGAAAGTTGGATTCACATGATAAGCCATTACACATTCATCTTACACATATTTTTGGGGCTTAATTCCAGACATGAAAACTACATAAACACCCCTGAACTTTTAAGGAAATTGCAAACTTCATTTAAATAGCATGTTCCTCACATTAAAGTTGCAAAAGAGTTTGCGAACTGTGTATTCCTTGACTCGTGAATTTATTGTTCTATTCCTCCCTGTGGATACGACATCCATTATTGTGATTTAAATTCATATCTGTTTAATCTTTGATTAAAAGATTTTCCACCACCTTGTGTGCTACAACGATTTATTATCTTAATATTTATTATTCAAAGTGAAAATTGCTCTTCTAGGTATACATGTGAGTGTTATATAGTATAAGAGTAATATGTGTTTTAGCCTTTTAGTGAACATAAGTCTTTACTAACAATTTTTTAGGCTTTAGTAATGTTTAAGTATGTTAGTATAGTCTTTTATGTTAATTTAGCTAAGTTAGAGTTTTGTATATTGTTAATATGGTACATAAGTTTGTATATATTTGTGTAGTATATAACAAGCACTATATATAGATTATATATATTTAAGTATTATTAGTATATATTTGTAAATAAATATTATATATATATATTGTAATGTGTAGATGTATATATACATACATATATATAGTTAATGTATATTGTTTGAGTCATTGTTTGCCTTAAGTTGTTCGTCACGAAATATGTTAAAATATTATTTCTATCATTGTAGTACGAATCACATCGAAACAAGCAAACTTATAAATATTTTAGTAAGTACCAAGTCATTCACAGGGAGGTAAAACACAATTTTCAAAACATTTCATACTAACTAATCTATCCTAATGCAACATATAAACAGAGACTAGATATTCGGAGAATCAGATTTCTATTATTATTTGCAAATAGTTCTAAACTAAGAATCTAAACAAATACGCAAAAGAATAAAGAGAGAGAAAAGTAGATGACGGGCGGTGCCACTTGTGGGATGCTTGTGTGAAGTGTGGTAGCACTTTAGATCCAGAGCACTGGGAGGAAGATCGAAGAAAAGTTGCAGAGAGAGAAAGAAGCTGGAGATGTGTTTGGTGGAAGTTGCATCTCAACTGGGGGCCCTGGGACTCTTTTTATAGCTTCAATGAGGGGAAAAGTAGGTATTTTAGGCCCCCAAAATCGTGCAACATCTTAAGTACGATCAGATCCATCGATCGAGAGATCAACAGATCAGATCATGCCTCAAAATAACCCTCCCTGTGCCTCAAACACCCGGATTTAACCTGCTGCTGACACGTGGCGGCCGCTGGGCCCTTCCAGCACGATCGTACCGCACCTTCGTGCTTCATGTGCTCTCACTCGTTCATTTGATCTCAACCATCCAATCGGGAGATCAGATAGCTTAGGTCACCCACCACATCGCCTCTATCCTCGTGTACAACAGGGAGTTGGTTCAAGTGTTCAATCATGAGTGTATCTGCACCTCCTCATCCAATGCGCCTCTGCACACCACGTCGTTGCATCCTCGTCACTCGATTTGATCCGATGGCTTGATTTCACGCGAGCACCACCGTCTCCTTGATTTCGCGCTGAGCACGTTTCAAACATGCACCTTACGCTTGCATGCTAGCGCACTAACCAACGCGCTGTGGGTGCGTTTGAGTCATGGTTTGAATTTGTGTACAGCTGCTCTTAGCCGTTGGATGGAAATCCAACAGCAGAGATGTTCTCTCAGTTGATGAAGGCACGATGGGGAGTGATGTTGCCTCTTCGTGGCCATTGGATGATGATCCAATGGCCCACATCTTTCGTGTAGTGATTGGGGGTGCAATGGTGGATCATTGGGATGGTGCCACATGGCCCATCCTGATCGTTCATCTTCCCACCTTTGTAGTTGATGCTACAAGGCTCCGATTAAGCTAATTTTTGCACCGTTGGACTGCGATCGTTGATCTGAATCCATCCATGTGGTCGGATTTGACATCTGAGGTTTGGATATCTACTATCTTGCTCCTTGGCCTCTATTCTTCTATGGGTTGTATGTGATTCTACGGGTGTCTGATCGGGACAATTCTAGAAGTGTTGGACTCTCGTCATCATCCTGATCAAATTCATACGATCTGATCTATCATCTACGACCCTGAATCATTTGCAATTAATATTATCTCTCTTCTAGAGTATAAAATGGCAATATTATCTATAAAGCTGCCAATCTAACTGCTATGTAAATTTTGATGCTTATGCATGCATTGCTCCTAAGTTAAGCTAGAATCTAACTTAATTCAGATAAATTAGGTCCTATGATTACTGTACAATTAGTTGTATATAGTGTTTCTAAGGTTTAATAGTAGTTAGTATGTTTGTATATACATTAGTATAGTATATGTTAGTGTATTTGTTTATTATTTTTGTACATAGACTTAGGTAATGATTTGTATAAGTTTTTCTTGCTTGTTTGATTCTAAATATGTTTATGCCATTGCAGTTAGCATTAATCGATTCATTTTGTACATAATTAACCAATTCATTCATTATTTGATTCATTTGATTCATTTGTATTTACAATTGACTTTTTTAGAACAAAAGAATATTTTTGGAATATAGAAAGTGATGTATATCAATAATTACCTTCTAGTGAATGATATGGAATAAACCAGTAAAAATTATGTAGATAAATAAAATGACATGATATCTGTTTGTATTGTGACACTATACTGCAATTAACAACGACATCATTAAATCACTGTATTTAGCATGCAAGCAGTTTTTCATGTTCAGGGGGTCACCCTTAAGTTTAATTATTTTAAAATTAACATAGGAATGAATGTTTTAAGGGGAAGCATATTCTCTTTATTACTTCAAAAAGGGGGGCAATTATTCATTTTTAGAAGAGCATGCTTTAATGGGTAGCTTAGAATTAATTAAAAATTAAACCTTTTCGATAATATCAAAAAGGGAGAGAATTTTGGGCATTTTTGTTTATGATTTTGTTATCATCAAAAAGCGGGAGATTGATGGGCAACATCTGTGTTGCAATAAAAATAGTGTTTTAAATGTTATTGTTATAGTATATTTGTCACAATTCTAATAAATGTCGTGTCATTTAATTTATTTACTTAAGTTTTACTGGTTTATTCTAGGTCATTCACTGGGAAGTAGTTATTGATATACATCACTCTCTATGTCCAAAAATGTTCTTTTATTCCAAAAATATCGATTTATTTACAACATAAATCAATGAATCAATTAATGAGTGAATTGGTTCATTATGCATAAAAGAATTAATTAATTCTACCTACAATGCCTTAAAAATATTTACCAATAACAGACATAAAAAACTAATTAATACTACACTAAGTTATGACAACTACTCTAAGTCATACCTAAATATAGGTACAAAAGTAGCTATTAATATGTACTATATTAAGTTATCTTAATATACTAATATCTTTAGTAACATATACTATATATACAGTAACATATGTATATGTCAGTATAGCCTTAGTAAAATGTACACACAACATAAGGCAAGATAATATGTTTTACTAGCATATTTACAAATAAACAATGACAAAGTCAACTGTCACTAAAGCCATAAGGTTATTTATATACATATAAGACTCAAACAAGTATTTACTACTCTATATATATATATACATATTATACCTATATGTATACACCATTTACCTATATGTTATTTATTAAATATGTACATTTACTAGTATACATATACACATACTCTCCTTAATTTAACACATGCACACACTATGTGTTCCAACACTTAATCATTTTTCGCAACTCACTCTCCTCTCCTCTTCCAATACTTAGTCAAATTTAGGACACTTGTCTCTCACACATACTCGATTACTGTTCATTCAACCAAAATTTTGGTTTATTAGTGAGCAAGCTGAGTTTTCCGTAGGAAATACAGCACCTAAGAGGGTGAGACCAGACCACTACTAGACTCGGTAGGAAATACTGTTATCGGTTTTAGTTTCATTAGTGTGCATTTTCTCTAATTTAATCAGGCCCAATATAGGCCCACTACAGTGCATGGCCGCGAACCCACTACACTGTACACAATACATGCTCATTCTTATGCTCGATATCATGAGAGGAGAGAATAACGGTAAGAGGTGGCCAGTGCTCATGACAACTGCTAGCACCTTACACCAAAAGCAATTTATATGGCATCACTTGTTTCGTGCCACACGATGTGGCACATAAGAACAACAGTCAATTGAGCGCATCTCAGAGCTGGATTTGTTCTAATTTCGTGATTTCACGCTTCTATTCGAGTATTAGATTAAGGTTTGATTCAAGATTAAATTCTATAGGTTAGAAGCCCTTATATAGGTCTACTCAATTGTACAATTAATTTAGGAAAATAAGTTATTTAATTATACACTAAAATTAGTTAAAGTTACAAGTTTGTACATGTTAAATTAAGGTTCAATTTCTTAATTAAAGTACAAATTGGTTAATTAATAATGAAATTAACTTTAGAAAGGGTTAATTTATATAATAAAATATTTATTTTATATTTTTAATTTATTTTAGAGCCTTTATTTTAATTTATTTACATTTAAATAGACATTTAAGTTAGGTATATACATAATTTAGTTATAAATACTGTAATATAATATAAATATAGTATAAACAGGTTGCAAATATTTAAAATTAATTTATGTATATGTACAGTATAGATTACTTCATTAATAACTTAATATAATAATTTATTTTATTTTAAGTTAATAACTTACCTAATTAACTTACTAACCTAATTACCTACAATAAATACATAATTAAATAAATATGCAGGTATGGTATAGTATATAATAACTATTTAAATACGTATGTACAATATTAGATCTAATTATAGACATATACATAGGTTTTTATAATTACTTATGATAATATACATTTAAGTTAATATAAATTATTATATAATTATACAATAAAGTTATATATAGAGTAAGTCCTTCTAAATATTTAATTATTTATATAGAATACATTTTAAATTTAGTTATGTACATTATTTACATATTTTACATTATATACATACAAGTATAAATATACATTTGTACCTAATTATATTTACAAGTATAAATATACTATACATGGATTTTTTATGTATTTTTGGGTGTTTTCTAATTTTTATGGTTTTTATATAATAGTAGAGATAGGAGATGAGAGAGAAAGGGTGAGATGAGAAAAGAAGAGATTCCTTTTGTGATTTTTAACTTTGGTTCTTTATTATGTTCCAAAGTATACTAAATCGTCAGTTGGTATATTCTACCATGCTAGAGGTTCAGAAAACTTTGAAACCTGGAAAACATTTAGAAAAGTATCTAATTCTACTCAAGAAACCTTTATTTTATCTTTTTTATGATTTTTTATTAATATTATTTATGTACAAGTTAACCCCAAATGTGGCCTTACAAGAGTTCAGTTTAATGAACCTAAGGCCTCTAGTTTTATTCTAATTTTTTGATATTTAGTAAAAGCACTCACAAACACTTAACACATCACAAGGAAGATGATGGAGCATTCAAATATGATTTTTACAATGAATTTCATTAAAATCACATGTTGGACAAATTATACACATGAATATGCTGGCAAAGGACTCAAACAAGGATTACAAGCTATTCCTTTCATATTTAACTTCAAATCCTAGTACATGAAAGCTTATGCACCAAGTTCTATTAGTATACAACATGTCAACTTCATTTCAACCCAAATTCTAACACAAATTCCACTCATTGAGTCCAAGAGAATGCTACTGCTAATATAGCAACAACTGCTCAATTTCAATAGCTGAGAGCTGCTACTTTTGTTGTAATTCAGCAGTTGAGATGAGCTGCTACTATTGTTGTTTTAGTAGCTCAAGTTCAACAACACTTGTAGTTTTCAACTCCATCAGATTCAATAGCTACAAGCTACTATTCTTTGAAAAACCAGTAGTTGAAGCTACTATAAACTGAGCCATCAAAATCCATTTAAATCTCTAAACATAAACATCCTTAAAAGATCTGACGAGCATTCAATCTCAAGAAATCAGTTCTTCACAATTTGCTTCAAAAATCTGTCCAATCAGACAGAGAAGGGCTGCTACTAGATTAGCAACTAAATCAATTCCATCCTATTTCAATCTTTCAAATTCACATTCTACTCATCACAAACATCTGTCGAAAGGTGTAAAATTCTCTTAAAACCTAGTCAAGAGTTTGATAACCTCAAAAAAAATCCTAATATGCTTGTTACTTCACATTATAGACAGTGTATAAGTAAATGACCATAATAAACTTTAAAATCAAATCAAGCTATTTCTAGACCTTCATGAAATCATTTTAAATCTCCATTAACTTCTACAAATTAGATAAAAACCATTTCGAAACTCGAAATCATTTTGAAGTGAAAATCAAATGTTGCCCAGATTAGGCATTTTAGTATAAGAATGCCACTGAGAATTGCTCACTTTAAGCTCCTAAACACTATAAATCAATGTTTAGGACCTCAAGCAATCCTAGAAAAATCATTAGGTCATTATTTATGCCTTGAATCATTCCATGTGGTTCTCATTGGCCCAACTACCCATCATTCACCAAAATTCAGAATTTGACTTCAAGTGAAACCCAGAGAATATGCTCAATTAAAACCTAATCAAATAAGTTTAAACCAATTGCAATCATCCAAATCAAACCCAGATAAACCCAATTTTAGTGATTAAATCCAAATAAATTGCAATTGTTTCAAAACTCATTCAATCAACTATAGGAATCCATCTCAATCAAATCAGTCAAATCCAATCGTTTTAAATCAGAAGGAAGGCATTAGTGGATATATGGGCTGAAAGGAATGCCCTTAATTTTGATGTTTGAGTGCTCCAATAGATCTGAAAGCTAATGAGCTTCAGATCCATTGAATGCTCTAATGAATGGGTGTTTGGTGGCTACATGGTGCATTAAGTGAGTGAACATGAATTATGAGGTGAAGAGGGAGAGGAATGAATCAAAATGGAGGTGGAAAAATGCCACTTTGATATGAATTGATCAGAGAGGGTGGTATCAAATCTAAGCTTATCTAATTCTAATCTACACTAATATAAGCTAACACATCACTGGATTCATCATCTAAACTACTCTAACTAAACTATAGTACGCTAATTATTACTTAAATCTACTATAGAAAGCTGGAAATCCAGTCTAATAGAAGAATGGGACCTGAAGGTCTCCACCCAGTGGATGGAGAGAAAGACCTGAGGGAGAGGGACTCCGACGGAGGGGAAAGCTTGCTAGGGATGCTCTGAGTCGCCCTCGTGCTATGAGGTCCTTAGTGGCATGGAGGAGTTGGAGAAGGTGAGCTTTATCGTTGCAGCAATGGAGTGGGGGTTTGATGAGGAGAGACTAGAGGGAAGAAAGATCAACTCGAGAGATGTAGGTGGGGAGTTGATGGCCTCACATGAGCACTTAGCAAGTGCTTAAGTAGCCAAGGGAGTGATTCCAATCACCGCAATGGTGAGATTAGATGGGATTAAGGCGTATGGTGGGATAGGCACAAGAGGAAGGAAGCTCTTGGATAAAATTTGACCATAGGATGGGATATGGGGGGTGATGCAAGGCTCAGGTGTGAGTGAAGATTGGATGATGATCGACCGTTGGATGATTGGTTCAATGAAAGATGGCCACGATGAATCGTGTTCTTCGGTGAACAGTGCACCCTCCCAGCTTCAGGTGTATTGGTGCTTTTGCACCCAAGCCCAAGTGGATTGAAGGGGTAGAACAATTGTAGGCTAAACCCATAAATGGCTAAAAGTAGGTTAGAGCAGTCTCTAAGATTTACAAGAAGGTCCCTGATGGTTTTTGTTGTATGTGGAAAACTTGGCGATCAAAGTTGGATTTGAAAACCCATCATTGTAGTACGATTTGCGAAGAAATCCGTCAACAGATAAATTTATATCGAAACTCTAATAATTCTGGGTCAAACACAGGAGGCAGACGATTGATTCAAAACCACATTTAAATTTTTTTGGAGTTTTTGTTTGAAAGAGAGATAATTACAATGGAATTGATATTAACACTAAGAGAGAGAGAGAAAATAATCACTTGATATATGAATATTGTTTTTACAACTAGAAAGCGGGAAACTCTATTTTAGAAAGCGATAAAAAGAAGGGAGAGAGATGTTATCCTCGTCGACGATTGCATGGAGGACGAGTTTTGACGAGTCTTGATCGTGTTTTGACAGTTAGTTACGTCGTAGTATAGGTGATCAAGCGTTGTCAACAAATAAAAATTTATTACTCGAAAACATAAGTATCTGAGGTCGAACACAGGGAGCAATTGGAATTTATTACTAATCTCAAGAATGTAATTGAACACTTAATTACTCAAAACTTAATTCAAAATACATAAATGCATGAGTTTAAAAGTCAATTGTGGCAAAAAGAAGGAATTTGGATGTCTGATCATGGGATCAGACGTCTTAAAAAGATGTTTTTCTTCTTAGTGCTTCTTCTTCCTTGTTTCTTCTTTGCAGTTTCTTTCTCTTTCTTTTCTCTACAGGTCTTCTTCTTCTTCCTTCCTTGGCTCTGCTTCCCTTGCCTTCAGCTTCTCTTCTTCTTCTGATTGTCTTTCCCTTTCTTTATTTCTACTTTCTTCTTCAGTTCCTCTTCTCTTTTTCCTTCGCCTCTTCCCTCTGCCTTGCCTTTCTCTTTTTCCTCTGCGATGGCTTCCTTCCTTCTTCTTCTTTTCCTTCGCTTGCAGCGGCTAAGTCCCTGCTTCCTTCTTCAGTTCCTTCCCTACACAAACCAAAGAGTAGCAAAACCTATCCCTCTACCCACACCTGCATCTCTCTCTCTGTATATCACTCTTTAGCACGCTCTCCCAGAGCTGGGTAATCGGGTCAGGTCACGCGCCTGGGTCCAGGCGCACCGGTGTGGGTGTGGTGCGCGAGGAGTGCTCAGGATGGTTTTCGGGTCGGGTCACCAGATCCGTGTGATGAGCTCACGGACGAGGTGGTGAGTATAGTTGAGGGACCTCACCCCATGTGTTATCGGAGGCAACGAACCAATAGCATGAATTCAATTCAAAGTACTCCAGTGCCTCAGCTTACCAAGGTGGGACTAAAGTTCCATCTCTCTTTCACGCGCATCCGCAGGAGACCGTCCTTTAATTGCAGCAATGCAGGCTTCGCGGCGCCACTCTCTGGAACATATGACTTCGCGAGGCCTCCCCGAGTTAGCTGGACCTGGACTCCTGGAGCACTGCAGCCTGGGACGAGCTTGCGACCTCCTCGAGTCACCGTTAATGGCGGTTGGAGCTCGAAACCTGCCTGACACAAAAAGGGCCTTGCAGCTCAATCAGACCATAGGAGCACCTTCGCCGTGTCACGGCAAAGGTGAGGCAGTAGGTGGCAGGCCGCGGGGTGGCCTAGGCGTGCGTGCCTAGGTCGCCTTATGGTCGGACGGATGGGTTTGGTCGGGGGACAATTGTGGCGATGTAGAGGGTCTGTGAATGAGCGGAGGATATTCAGTGAAGTGTGGTGGAGGTTATACGATGGTTGGCGAGACGTGTGGGGCTGTGGAGTGACGAGAGTGTCTGGTGAAATAAAGTGAGGGGAATGGAAGAGGGGATAGAGAAGAGAAGTTCTAACCTAACTAAGGGGACGAACGGGGTGAGAAGGCGGTTGGCAGTACTTGCTGTCGCCGGAGAAGAAAGCATCCAGTGGAAGAAGACGGTGGCGACGACGGAGCTAGGGAAGCGCACGCGGGTGTTGCACGATGCAGAGGAGGATGAGGATGATAGCTCTGCCACTGGTTTTGTGGCAGAGAGACAAGAAAGAGTAGGGGGCTCGCCGTACCTCGCTGGACCCCTTGGCCAGAGGAGAAGAAGAGGAAATCGAGGTGGAATCCCGGCCAAGTCAAGCTGAGGAGGTGCGGCTGGAGATGAGGGTTAATTTATAGGCATAGGCAGGGACTCCTATGCTTAGAAGCCAAGCTTCCAAGCACGGGAATCCTCGTCGGAGATGGAAATTGTTAAGAGACCCAAATCTCTCGTGCATTCACACAAGAGATTGGGTGCAAATCAGGGATCACGATTGAGTTCAGATGGAAGGGAATTCCTCAGAGAATCTCCCTTCCAAATCTGGGAGGAGATCTCTGAGGAATCAGAGAGTATTCCCTCTCTATTCCTTGACAGAGTAGGATCTCTCACCAATAATGGTGAAGGGACTTTCTTGTAAGAGTGGCGAGGAAGTTAGGGGGGTTTATGTAATGGCTTTCAAAAGATAGGGACCAAAATGTAATTGGGTGTACTAATTTGCAAAGTAGGTCAAGATGACCTCCCATTAGGTCCAAATTTTGGTACAAACCTAATTTTGACCTATGGAATCCAATGGTGAAGTTGGATTTTAGGTTTGACCGTGTTTAACTAGATATTTTGCACAAAAACCTAAATTAGGTCAATTGATGAGCTAGGACCTTAATCTAGGTCAAAATAGGTTCCAAAGGCCAAATTGAATGTTCTAAACCCTAGGAGATATTTTTCCATAAATTTTAGAGGGTTTACTTGATTTTTATCCTAACCGAAACCTTGTTGAATTATGCGGGTCTATTTTGGGGTTACAAGATGTCATTTAATTCCTGGTTTGCACATAAACCCATTTCTGATTGAATCAACCTACCTTTTATCTTATTCAGACCATTTGACCTATGTTTTGTCTCTGAGAAATCCTGTTTATGTACTGGAATGGTAAAATTGCAGTTTTATCCTTTATTTCATGTTTTCTTCTTAGAACACTTATTCCTCTAATTGAGCCCTCTTCTAAGTTATGTAGGAGCTTTTATTCTCTTTATTAGGTCAAAATGAGCTAGTTATGGCTCATGATGAGGCTCTTATCATACCCCCATGCCTAGCTTTTGCTAGTCTCTTAGCAAAATTTCAAGGTTTTAACTTCTGTTCTAGACCATGTGTTTGTCGTCAGTTATGATAAGTGCTCCTCTTTTTCTTTTGTGATTAGGTCAGAATGCCGACAATAGGCCTAGAGGTACTCAAGTATCAACCAAAATCCATACCTGACCTGCTTTAGCCTCAGTCCTTCGCAAAGGTTTTTAAGGCCCGCAAAAACTAACCTAGGGTTTGTTGGACTCCGCGGTTAAAGCACCCGTGCTTGAGACATTTTTAGCCTAGGTTTAGTTTGCAGTGCATTTTTTTTGTAAGAGAGAGACAGAAGATTTATTTTTTTGGAGAGTTTTCTCTCTCTTTTCTTTTTATTTTTAGCTTCAGATTAGCTTCTCAACATGGCCTGTATCGGATTCCTCGTCCCCATCATCAATCCTCAAGGGTCCCTGGCTATCGATGCTTCGAGATAGCACCGCCCATGGCAACCCCCAGAACCCTGGATTTCGAGATTTCGAGATAATCCCGCCCATGGCGTTCTGTGGCCGAATTAAGACCCTGGTGATCGACATTTCATGATAATGCCGCCCATGATATCTGAACCAGTAGAGTGCTTACATGCCCCCAGTAGGATATTTAAATATCCTAAGAGACAAGCACCGAGGAGATGATATGTTGTTATGCATCTTCGAGGGGAATTTCTCGCCTATCCACGTCGGGAACTCGTCCAAATCAACTTGTGTTGATCGGTCGCTCCTAATCTAGGTGACTTTTTCAGAACATTGAAATGCTTTCTGCGTGATTTTGATATTTATGCGCACTGAACCAAACTGTGTGTGAATTGGGGTGCTTAGGTTACCGAAACCCACCAACCGAAGGCCAGTTAACGAGGTCGAATACTTCCTAAGCCTTAGACCTAATACTTAAGCTTCGCATTTTCCCCAACCTCTTGAGGATTATCCAGATTTTAGCGGATATGTGAATTTTTAAGCTAAAGAATCTAGCCCAAGAGGCCTAAGATCAGCGTTCTTGCTAATCTCTTTTTATGTCTCCTTAGCACTTTTCTTTTTCTCTTTTCTTAATCTAGTCTAGAACTTTAATTAATCCCTTAACCTTTTACTAATGACTACCTCTTTTTCTTTTTCATTTTGTGCTCCTTTTTGCTCTTTTTCTCCTTATAATTATGTGGCTCACAAAATTTCCTCCCTCCATTTTTTTTTCTTTTCAATTTTTTTGTGTTTTTGACATATGTGAATTTTTTTGTGAGAATCCTTCTGACTTTTTCTTGGTTCTGTATGTATGCACTTTATCACCCCCCATGCCTAAGCTTTGCAATGTCCTCATTGTAAACAGAGGGTGTGAAATAGTGTTGAGGTCAAGGACTTAGAACAGGATACATCAGGTGGGTGAACGAGTCGAAAATGATTGATGCAGACGATTTCAAGCTCTGGTACGTGTACCAGAGGTGGGGTTAACTGTCTAAGGCTGAACTCAAGGTCCAATGGCTGTGGATACAGACGAATAATCAGACGGGTCTCTGTTTTTGGGATGACGGGTTGCCTCCCGTTGAGCACTAAATTTAATGCCTTCAGTCGAGCGGAACATGGGGTGGGGAGGGAGTGGTCAAATCAGCGAAATTTTGTAAAACAAGCACCTTGATTAAGAGCCTGGCTGGTCCAACCAAGTGCTTGTTAAGATTAGTGGGCTGATGATGCAGCCCAAACCCAAATAGTCTGGTGGGTTGATAGATGTAGATCAACAGATGCGGAATCCACCATATACAATGTGGCTCGGATGGATATGGAAGTGAAAACTTAGGTTCGGGCTAAGTCGAATTAGCCTGGTCAGAGTAGGGTTCCGAAAAATAATCCGTGCATGGTGTGGAAACCCTACAGGGGTGATTAGAGAATGATGGCTCCTATTTTTCGGTCTGATCAATACCTGATATCTGGTATAGATATGGAGTTGAATCATCTGCAAACGGCTCAGTGAGAGGTGAATCAGAATAGAAATTGAGTCCAGTTGCTGGTCGGGGTAGAGAACGGGTTTTGATTGGTTCTGTATATGTGGAGCAGGTGGCTTCAAAGAGAATAGGCTTGTTATAATCAGGAAGCAGATTTTCTCCGATGTTATGGTTAGATTCGAAATCTTCGGAGAATTTGCGAAAGTCAAAATCTGAATGAGATTCAAGATCATGAGTTCCACCATAGAATAAATCATATGTTGTAGATTCAGCAGCCTAACTGGGGTCTAGCCTAGATGTTAATTCTAAGCTTAAAAAGGTGTCCCTATCTAGTAGAAGCTTAGGTTCTAAGCTGGTAAGACAAACCCAATTGAAACCCCACTCGTCCAACTCAGTTTCTGTATCGTAGATTGGCATGACTTCCGAAAAATCAATTAGTTCCTCTGAGGATGTTGGCGAGGGATATTCATCAAATAGAGGCCCAAAATCATATTCTTCATTAAAAGATTGATCTTCCTCATACGGGGCCTTGAAATCTTCAAAATAGGTTTCAGATCTAGATCTTGGGCTTAGGATGTGGGTTGAATCACAAGAATCTAGGTCTAAATAACCTTCGAGGGTCACCTTATCAGAATAAGGGATGGAATTTACACCCTCAAGAGGTTCAGTTCTACTCTCATTATTGTAAGAGTGTTGGGATTCTAAGCCTAGTGATTCATGGTATAGAGTGGGCTCAACATCACGTTTTCCTGCATTTGGAGCTTCCCAACCTTCTTCAATATCAGGCACATTGTACTTCATCTGGGTTGGGAATCCACAACCATTTGTGCCTCAAACCCGAGATCAGATTGATCCTCGATGTTGTCCCAAGATGGTTCATCCTCTGTTTGTGGTATATACGGGTACTTCTGGTCAATAATTTATTTTACTAATCTCATTATCTCTTCCCATTTTTCAAGATCATCTTGGTGTTGCTTTCAAAGTCGAGGATTTGTCATACATTGAAGGTATTCAAGATTGTGTAGATTTTCTATCTCAATGTATCCAGTAATGAGCAAGTCACGGGTTGAACCTTTTGTGGCTTCTGCCAATAGTACTTGGGCACAAGTTATGATAAAGGTTGTGGTTGTTGGGACATCAACCTGAATGTTTTCTACTGGTATTGAGGTTTTGTCTTCTTTCTCATAGAATTTCAGGGCATCCTCAATCATCCTATCTCTCATGGATCTCCGATATTCAGGTTTCTTGAATGGTAGTCCTAAGTGGTTTGGCTGCATATTTGGATCAGGTGGTGGAATCAAGATGTAGAATCAAGTTATGAAGCGATTAGATCTGAATAAAGAGTCCCATTGAAAATGTATGTGTGTGCTCTAAAGAGAAAAGATGAGGGACTGGAGATGTTTTTGACCCAATCAAGACACCCAAAGATGTTTGGACGACTATGGAGGTTCGAGGCGGATGATACCCCTAGATCAGAAGATCGTCCACCTGAGAATTACCTAGGCAGCCAGAGAGGGAGAGTCCCTCAAAGACCCTACATGGTAGAGCATACCCACGGGTTACAGGGTTTCCCCCACCCGACCTCTCTTGTCACTGAGATTCCAGGTAGACCAGAATGGGGACCTTGACCTCTTAGGTCTACCACTTTTATTTCAAAGGTGCTTTAGGGTTCTCACTTGAACTTTAGATGTTTTGATGTTGTGACCTAATTTGGAGGTTGGTTGATATATATATATATATATATGTGTGTGTGTGTGTGTGTGCGCGTGTATGTATATATAACTATATAGAGGTATATATATATGTATGTATATATAGTTATAGATATATATATATATATATAGAAGTATATATATATATATATGTATATGTATGTATGTATATAATACTATATGGATGTATATATATATATGTATATAATAATAATATATGTATATAAGTATATGTATCTAGATATGTATATATATATATATAGTTATATAGATATATATATGTATATATAAGTAGGTGTGTATGTATGTATATATATATAAATGTATGTATCTATACTTAGTTATATATGTAATATATATATAGATATATGTATATTTATATATATGTATATGTGTATAGATATATGTATATATGTAAGTATATATGTATATTTATATAAGTATATGTATATATGTATATATATATATAAGTACATATATAAGTATACATATATATATATATACGTATGTATACTAATACATAAGTATATAGATATTACTATATGTATAAATATAAGTATATATATATCTATATATGTATATATATATGTATATATATATCATAAGTATACGTATATATATATATGTTTATAATAGAGTATAGGTGTGTGTGTGTGGAAGTGTTAGTGTAGGTGTGTGTGTGCGTCGGTGTAGAGAGAGTGAGAGAGTGTTGTGAGAGAGAGAGAGAGAGAGAGAGAGCGGGAGAGGAGAGCGCAGCCGCTCTGCTGGGGGCGAGGAAGGGCGTCGTCTGGTAGCTTCCGCGCATAGGCACGTATGCACATGAGGGAGAAGGCCTGTGCCGGCTGGTTGCGAGCGCGGAGTGCTCGCGATAGAGTGGTGAAGCGGGAGGCGAGGTGTTTGCAGGCGCGCACGGAAGCTTGCAGGTGCTGGCAGGGGGTGGGAAGCGCTTGGCCGGCCGCTGCAGAGGCGTGCAACAGCCAGTTACGAGCGCGGAGAGCTCGCGACAGGGTGGAGAAAGCGAAGGCGGAGAGGGCCTGCAGGCGCGTGAGGAGGGCTGGGGCGCCTACAGGTGCGCGCGGAAGGGGCTGCTACTGCTTCTACAACTGCTGCTGCCGCTGGGCATGCAAAGCTTTTGAACTTCAGACCTTGAAGCTGCTCCAATGGCTGGAATGGCTGTAACGGAAAAATAGTGAAGAAAGCCACCACACCCACCAACTCTTTGAAGAGCTGGGCGGTGGTGGTCTCACTGTGGTGGTGTGCACACAGTGAGAGCTCCTGCCCGTCGGGTATCTCCGAGGAGGGCCGACGTATGGAGGGGAATGGAGGAGAGGATGGTGGAAGCCTGGAAGGAGAAGGTGTGCTGCTGCCTTTTTTCTGTTGGGACCAGGCTCCTTTTGAAGAGAAGACGTGGCTTTTATAAAGGAAGAAGGCATGGCTGCATGCGGCTGCAGGGAGAGGGATGGAATGGCTTGGCAGGGAGAGGCAAGTTGCAGTCGCAGGAAGCATGGCGCGAGGAAGAAAGGTGCAGCCGTGGGAAGAGATTAAAAATCAAGTGGGAATAAAAATAGAGATGGGAATTTTGCAAAGATGCACTTGAGGAAAAAAGTAAAATGCAAGGCCACTTATTTCATTCTCCTCTCCTCTCAATTAGATGCATGCATGTGTGTATTTTTACAATGCAACTATGGAGGCTTAATATGCATGGGTAATGCTAGAAAATAGCACAAGACGGCATAATTACAGGCGTATTTTTGCGGTGCAATCATACCCCCATGCCTATCTTTTGCTAGTCCCTAGCAAAACAGTATTTAGAAATGATCTTAAGCTGAAGATTTTTTTCTGAGGCGATATAGGTGTGTTTATTGTTGGATATTGTGAGAATCAATTGTAGAGAAGACTACCAGTAGTTTAAGTCTCATATGACATAGATCAATTCTCGACTAACCAGGACTCTTGATATTTAAACCTTAAGTACGATTTCCAGGACCCAGGAGGTTTTTGCTGTACTCGAGAGCTCAAGAGATTATGCTTGTGTATAGTGAAGGATCAAGACTGACCAGATGAACATTAAGACTCAATCCCAGGGTTTCACGAATTTTTAAGTAAAGGTTGGTCCCAGTTTCAGCTCATGTTTTCGGATTGACCCTTAAGAAGGTGATGAAAAACTCAACTCCCATTTTCTGATTTTTGTGGCTCAAAGGAAAACAAGGTATTTGAAACCTGCCCTGAAGAACTTCTTGTAGGGCGAAGATTTTACAGACATTTGTGAGATATACTGACTTATTTGCAACTTTTTTTTTTTGAAACACGTGTCAGTATATCTCTTACAACATTTTTTGAAGGAGCACACTTTTCTTTTTGGTGGGAGAGTTTCTTTTTGGTAGAAAGAGTTTCTCCTAAACAGAAGTCCAAAACTTGGGATAAAAAGTCTATCCGCACGCACATGTAAGGACTCCACCTTCCCTAAAGAACACTAGGGTTGGATCTTATGTTCACCTGGTCTTTCCTGATATGTGTAGTGTGAACCAAGTTTACTTAAGCTCTCAAGTAGAAGTAAACCAACGAATCCTGTATTGGTTTCTCAAGTACAAGAATATGTCCTTAGCTAGGAGAGGTTCCGATCTATGTTGTCAATGCTCAAGTGAATTAAGCCGAGCCTGAGCGAATCAAGCTTCTGTGGCCTGGAAAGTCTTCAAAATAGAGGTTTAATATCCATAAACACTTATTGTATTTTTTTTGTTTTAGCTTTTAGATCATTACTAAACACCATTTATTTAGATATAAATATATATATATATTCTTTTTCTTTTTCTTGCATATTTATAAATAGGTGGGAATTGTATGATACCATAAAAAACCCAGATCCTATGGATGCCTATCCACCCCCTATGCCAAATAATGCTATGTCCTCATATGCATGCAGGGAAGGGTAGAGAAAGGATGAAAGATCGGGCAGCGAGAGCTGAAGTGCAGGGTATACAGCAGGGTGGTAGGGTGGATGGATGGTGGGTGGGTCGTGAAGTGAAGAGTGTGATAGTGGCGTGAAAAGTGATGGTGGATGGTGAGAGATTTGGCATTTCTTGGGAAGAGAGTGTCCCAGGCGGATCAGAAAACAGATCAAGAAGAAGCAGTTGGCCCTTAGATTGGCCAAGAAGAGGGGCTCTTTGGATAGATGGATCCAAAAAAGAATAGCCCCAGTGAGTAGGATATGGGCTCAAGGTCCCAGTGTGGAGTTGCAAATCTGCCTGATTTGGCGAGAAAGAAAGGGCAATCTGGTCTTCAAGAGTGTGGACTGGCGGTGAGCAGCCCGGATATGACTCAAGCCATGAGGTATGGGAAGTGGAGAAAACCTCGTCAGAAGTCTGGCCAGGAGAAGGTACGAGATAAGGGAGGGATGGGGGAACGTCACAGTATGTGTTGATCAGGCAATCATCAGGTAATCCGCAGCAGTCTGAATAGGTCTCAATTAGTCCGATACACGCACTGACGGTCATGTCCTCGTTAGTCGTGTCATCCTTGATGTAATCGCAATCATCATAAGAGTGCGATGCTGCAGCGGGATTAGCCTGAAATCCCGGTGGAATGCTCGGAGCTTGCAACATTTGATGAACCTGTCCCTGAGAAGGTCGTACCTGTGGTTGCGGACCACGGGGTATGAAGTTTCGCGGGTTGGGAACAGGTTGGGAGGGAAGAGTGCCCTGAGATCGAGTCGCCATGCGTAGTTGACTGATCTCAACATTCTGCTGTGCCAATTGGTACTGAAGAGAGGTCATGTTCTCTTCATGGCGCTTTGACATATTCGTCATCATTCGCATCAATTTATCAAGAGGACTTGATGCGTGTTCTGCTTGCGGTATGCAAGGGCCTGATGGCAGATTTGCCATAGGATTAGACTGAGCCCTTGGGATGACGGGTGCGGACAGTCGCATTGGTCCACCCGCAGGGTTTTAGCGCTGCAGGTTGTTGGACCATGCGAAGTTCGGATGATTGCACCACCCTGAGTTATACGTGGCAGAGAACGGGTTGTTCCCCAGGGTGCAAGCGTCTTCTATGCCAGAAGACGCGTCCGCATGTAAGTATGCATCCGAGCACACGAAGGCTTGGTCCTCCGTGTCAAAATACTGGCTCGCAGAAGCCAGTTCCACATGACTTACCGAGTCGCTTGGCGCGACACTCGGTAAGGAAGGTCT
Source organism: Thalassia testudinum (assembly GCA_037157565.1). Taxonomy (NCBI): domain Eukaryota; kingdom Viridiplantae; phylum Streptophyta; class Magnoliopsida; order Alismatales; family Hydrocharitaceae; genus Thalassia; species Thalassia testudinum. The sequence goes on from JAZHRO010000014.1 coordinate 45,912,201, forward strand.
TACAGGGTTTCTCGGGATAAGCCTGGTGTTGGAAGAATTGGAATTGTGATGAAGTGGTGAAGAGGTGGTGTTTGCCTGAGATCAAGCGGGGTTGGCCAGAAGCTCATCCAGCTTCTTGTGCATGACGGAGACTTCATCCAGTTTTTGTGCAATAAGGCTTAGATCAGTGGATGAATGGGAGGGTCCCGTGTCAACTTCGTGGACATTTCGGGGCTGGCTGGTACGATTAAAGGCGACAATGGAAGCATTGTTCATCGAGTTTTCACTCATATTTTCAAACAGTTCAAATGCTCCATTCTCATCTTTATTCATAAAGTTCCCTCCGCAGGAAGTGTCTGCAATCTGCTTCAAAGTCTCATTTAGCCCATAGTAGAAAATCTGGGCCATATGCCACTTAGGTAGACCGTGGTGCGGACACTTCCTAAGGAGGTCGTTATACCTCTCCCATGCCTCATGAAATTGTTCGCCGTTTTGTTGCGTAAATGAAGTGATAGCACGACGAAGCGCATTGGTTCGCCCGATTGGGAAGAACTTCTTGAGAAACGTTGTTCGCATCTCTTCCCAAGAGTGGATGGTTCTCCCAAGGGTGCGTAACCACTGCCATGCTTTATCCCGCAACGAAAACGGGAACATCTTCATGAGGACTATAGGTAACCTGACATTTCTTAGTTTAACAGTTTCAATCAGTCGAGTTAGGTCTTCCAAGTGGAGAAACGGGTCTTCACTTGCAAGACCATGAAAGTGAAAATTTATTAGGCCAATTATGTTCGATTTTAGTTCAAAGTCGTCCCCACCCATGGGGACCTGAATTTGTCCTATGGTCTCTGTAGCAGCGGGATTCTGATAGGAGCTAAGAGACCTAGACTCCTCCCGTTTGGGAGGGTTCTGCATTTCCTCCAATGTTTCTCGAATGGCTTCGATTTGCTCATTGTACATTTCCATTTGGGCTTGGAGGCGGGTTATGGGATCTACAGCTCCACCACCTGGTGGGTTCTGAGGGCTTTTTCCTCCCTCGAGATTTGGGGGTGGGCGTGCAGCCATGTTGGTGGAGGAGGAGGACGATTCAGCTTCTTTTCTAGATTTATCAGGCAATTCAAACAGTTCAGGGTTTTGTGACCTCCCAAACATGCACTACCGCAGGAAGAATTGGGGAGATGAGAAGGGAAGAGAGATGAGAGAAATGATGTCGCAAAGGTACACTTGATGACAAATCAATTCAATCCAATTCCTAACCTCTACAGTGTGCCCTTAGACCTAAAGATCTAAGTTACCTACTATCACGAACTACGGAATCGAATGCGAGCACCGCGGAACCACCGAACCAGATTGAAAGGCCGTTTGCCCCAGTCTTAGACACCCGATAGCACGCAGGAACTCTCACCAGCACGTAGCCGCTACATGCAGGTAGTTAGACTTCCAATCCTTAAGAAGGGTCAAGTTACTACCAGTTTTAGTTAGAGGATTAGGGTCAAGTGCTTTTGGAATGTGAAGGGCGTTGTTTATGGGTAATGCCCAAGTGATTGATTTTTCAAGTGTGTAAAACAAGCATGCAACGGGGAAATCTCCCTGAATTGAAGTTTTTATTGGTGAATGGTTTTTAGAGTTCAGCCTTAAGTAGTATGGATTTTAGGATTTCGTTGTATTACCAATTCAACCAATCTCCGGGTTTTGCAAGAATACATGTTTTCTAATAAATCCCAACAAACCCTTCTTCAATTTCAAATGGTTAATGCATGCTATAATGCAATGGGCTACCCTAAATGGAGATTTCTATGTGTGGTTGCATGAATCAATTTTAGATTTATGTGAAAGGGAGCCAAAGCACTTCAATTCAAGTGCTCCCAATCACCAAAAAGATTTCCACACAAAACCCAACCAAAAGATAAAGAAAATCAATTGGTTGGGAGTTGAGGTATTCGGGATCGAATCTTAAGCAAGTTGAAAAGTCGTGGTGGGGTTGGAATTAACTCAATTCCAAGTCTCCCCACCAAAAAGGTGATCCCGAATTGTAGATAAGTGAGGCAAAAGAGAGGTGCAATCAATCTTTTTGTGTTTGCCTCAAAGAATACTTCACACAGTGAATAATTCAAGAATCAAGATTCTTGCATTTTCGCTAGGCGAAGTAAGGCGGGAAATCCCGGGGCAGTGCGAGTGAAGACAATCAATAAAACAAGTGAATTTTAATCCACTTGCCCCAAGAGATCCCAAGATGTTTTTCTAGTTTTTCTTTTTCATTAAGGTTATAAGTTAACCTAGGTTGCTAAGAAAAGAAAACCCACTTGTTTGGCAACGTGTGTGAAGCTCCAATGCGGTGTCGGCGTCTTCACGCTCTCGTTCACACCTTGGATCTGCTCACGTCTTCGACTTCATCTGCCTGCCTTCTCCTTGCACCAGGTTTACCTGCACACCAAAAACAGAGATACCCGTGAAGAGAGAAGAGAAAAATTGAAAGGAATTGAATAGAAACTTACTTGAAGGTGCACTTCCTCGGCAACGGTGCCAGAAAAGAGTATGTTGTCGAGTCCGAATAGGTTGTTAATATGGTGATTTTATCGTTGAAATGTGCATTGTGGTTAACCTAAATCGGACCTAACCATCTCTTTACAAAAATTTCCTTTTAACCTGGCCTACTTGATTTTATCTTGTCACTTTTAGGCCCAGGGTCGAACTCAGGGAAGTGGGGTTACAAGTTGAGTTTCTACACCTTTCCTACAATGGGTCTCTTCCGTTCGTTTATTGTGTTTTTGGTGTTTTCCTTATTTAGATTTTTTTCTAGTAATCTTTGTCCTTGAGGCACACCCTCAAAATTGGGTTCTTGGCTTTAAGCCAAAACAGAGTTCCAAGATGGGTCTTGCTATTCGCAAGACGGAGTACCTTTACAAAAATTTTTTTTTAACCTGACCTACTTGATTTTATCTTGTCACTTTTAGGCCCAGGGTCGAACTCAGGGAAGTGGAGTTACAAGTCGAGTTTCTACGCCTTTCCTACAACAGGTCTCTTCCATTCTTTTATTGTGTTTTTGGTGTTTTTCTTATTTAGATTTTTTTCTGGTAATCTTTGTCCTTGAGGCACACCCTCAAAATTGGGTTCTTGGCTTTGAGCCAAAACAGAGTTCCAAGACGGGTCTTGCTATTCGCAAGACGGAGTACCTGCAAGTCAAAGATTATCTTTTCTCTTTTATATATTTTCTTATGTTTTTACTAACAGGAAAGAAAAATAGAAATAACGTAAATATAGTGTATATATATATGTATAAAGGGGTGGGGGTGGAGGCGGAGATGGAGTGTAGCACGATGTCGAGTCGATCGTCGTCTAGAGAGACACAACTAACAGGACTAGGTGCTACGTGGAGTGTGGGATGGATGGTGGAAGATGTATGTAACCATGCTTTTTATGCGTGTGTATCGGGGGATATCAGCAACTGGTGCAGATATTCCCGAGATACAATATATGGTAAATAATGTGAAAAAAAAAATATATATATATGTATATATATCTATATGCATATATATATATGTGGTTATATATATATAGGTATATATATATGCAGATATATATGTATATATATAAGTGTATATGTATATATATATATATATGTGTGTGTATGTATATATAACTATATAGAGGTATACATATATGTATGTATAAGTATATATATATATGTATGTATATATAGTTATAGATATATATATATAGAAGTATATATATATATATGTATATGTATGTATGTATATAATACTATATGGATGTATATATATATGTATATAATAATAATATATGTATATAAGTATATGTATCTAGATATGTATATATAAGTAGGTGTGTATATATATATATATATATATATATATATATATATATGTATGTATGTATGTATCTATACTTAGTTATATAGGTAATATATATATATAGAGATATGCATATTTATATATATGTATATGTGTATAGATTTATGTATATATGTAAGTGTATATGTATATTTATATAAGTATATGTATATATGTATATATATATATAAGTACATATATAAGTATATATATATATATATATATGTATGTATGTATGTATACTAATACATAAGTATATAGATATTACTATATGTATAAATATAAGTATATATATATATCTATATATGTATATATATGTGTATATATATATCAATATATAAGTATACGTATATATATATATATATGTTTATAATAGAGTATAGGTGTGTGTGTGTGTGCGGAAGTGTTAGTGTAGGTGTGTGTGTGCGTCGGTGTAGAGAGAGTGAGAGTGTTGTAAGAGAGAGAGAGAGGGAGAGGAGGGAGCAGCCACTCTGCTGGGGACGAGGAAGGGTGTTTTAAGCCGTCTGCGCGTGAAGGGTGTCGTCTGGTGGCTTTCGTGCGCGTGCGCGTATGTGCGCGAGGGAGAAGGCCTGCGTCGACTGGTTGCGAGCGCGGAGGGCTCGCGACAGAGCGGCGAAGCGGGAGGCGAGGTGTCTGCAGGTGCGCACGGAAGCTTGCAGGTGCTGGCAGGGGGCGGGAAGCACTTGGCTGGCCGCTGCATAGGCGTGCAGCAGCAGGTTGTGAGCGCAGAGAGCTCGCGACAGGGCGAAGAAAGCGAAGGCGGAGAGGGCCTATAGGCACGTGCGGAGGGCTGGGGCGCCTGCAGGTGCGTGCGGAAGGGGTTGCTGCTGCTTCTGCTGTTGCTGTCGCTGGGTGTGCGAAGCTTTTGAGTCTCAGACCTTGAAGCTGCTCCAATTGCTGGAATGGCTGGAACAGAAAAACAGTGAAGAAAGCCACCACGCCCACTGGCCCTTTGAAGAGCTGGGCGGTGGTGGTCTCACTGTGGTGGTGTGCACCACAGTGAGAGCTCCTGCCCACCGAGTATCTTCGAGGAGGGCCGGTGTATGGAGGGGAATGGAGAGAGGATGGTGGCGGCCTGGAAGGAGAAGGTGTGCTGCTGCCTTTTTTTTTTGGGACCAGGCTCCTTTTGAAGAGAAGAAGACGTGGCTTTTATAAAGGAAGAAGGCATGGCTGCATGCGGCTGCAGGGAGAGGGATGGAATGGCTTGGCAGGGAGGGGCAAGTTGCCGCCGCAGGAAGCATGCCGCGAGGAAGAAAGGTGCAGCCGCAGGAAGAGATTAAAAATCAAGTGGGAATACAAATAGAGATGGGAATTTTGCAAAGATGCACTTGAGGAAAAAAGTAAAATGCAAGGCCACTTATTTCATTCTCCTCTCCTCTCAATTAGATGCATGCATGCGTGTATTTTTACAATGCAACTATGGAGGCCTAATATGCATTGGTAATGCTAGAAAATAGCACAAGACGGCACAATTGCAGGCATATTTTTGCGGTGCAATCAGTTGACCCAAGGGGTCAACTTCACCTGACCTGTCCTATAGATGGTAAAATGATTCTAGGCTTGGGACCTAGTGATCACCCTGATTTGACTCCCAGGTTATTAGGTCCAAGATTTTAAGATTCAAGTGATTTTAGAGATCAATTTTTTTTAGGGCTTGTCTTGTTTAGCTCTCTTCAATCAAGGGCTTGGGTAGCACACTGATGTGGGAGGGTTCATTTCCTTTTATACAGGCATGTGTGACTAGCACTCCAAGGCCCTACTGTAGAAACCCTAATTTGGTTCTATTTCCAATCCTCTTTTTCACAAAAATTCTCATTGGATTTAAAAGTAAGAAGTGTGTTGTCTGCCGAGATTAAGCGTGATTTCTATTAGGCACATGAATTTGTGCGATAGAATCTAAAAAAAAAAATCACTCCAACTTCAAGAAGATTTGAAAAATTTTCGCAAAATTAGGAAACGTTTTCCTTAAGGATGGTGATTACTATAGAAAGAAGGCAATTGATTCCTAAATTAATTTCCTCTTTTTGTCTTTTAATGCTTAGGGGTTAGTTTAAGGAAGAAAAGAAATTACCGGCCCTGGAGTGGTTGACTTACGGGAAGGATCTTCTCGTGAAATACCTGCAAGATCACAACAAAGCAAAGTAGGGCAAGTTAGTGTTCAATATGATAAAAAGAATGTAGAGACTAGTGATAAATTGTGTGTTGCTCCCCAGCAACGATGCAAAAATGTTGATGAGTCTTGATCATGTTTTAACAGTTAGTTACGTCGTAGTATAGGTGATCAAGCGTTGTCAACAAATAAAAATTTATTACTAAAAAACGTAAGTATCGAAGGTCGAACACAGGGAGCAATTGGAATTTATTACTAATCTCAAGAATGTAATTAAACACTTAATTACTCAAAACTTAATTCAAAATATATAAATGCATGAGTTTAAAAGTCAATTGTGGCAAAAAGAAGGAATTTGGATGTCTAATCATGGGATCAGACGTCCTAAAAAGATGTTTTTCTTCTTGGTGCTTCTTCTTCCTTGTTTCTTATTTGCAGTTTCTTTCTCTTTCTTTTCTCTACAGGCCTTCTTCTTCTTCCTTCCTTGGCTCTGCTTCCCTTGCCTTCAGCTTCTCTTCTTCTGATTGTCTTTCCCTTTCTTTATTTCTGCTTTCTTCCTCAGTTCCTCTTCTCTTTTTCCTTCGCCTCTTCCCTCTGCCTTGCCTTTCTCTTTTTCCTCTACGATGGCTTCCTTCCTTCTTCTTTTCCTTCGCTTGCAGCGGCTAAGTCCCTGCTTCCTTCTTCAGTTCCTTCCCTGCACAAACCAAAGAGGAGCAAAACCTACCCCTCTACCCACACCCGCATCTCTATCTCTCTGTATATCACTCTTCAGCACGCTCTCCCAAAGCTGGGTAATCGGGTCGGGTTGCGCGCCTGGCACCAGGCGCATCGGCGTGGGTGTGGTGCGCGAGGAGTGCTCAGGATGGTTTTCGGGTCGGGTCACCAGATCCGTGTGATGAGCTAACGGATGAGGTGGTGAGTATAGGTGAGGGACCTCACACCATGTGTTATTGGAGGCAACAAACCAATAGCGCGAATTCAATTTAAAGCACTCCAGCGCCTCACAGCTTACCGAGGTGGGACTAAAGTTCCACCGCTCTTTCACCCGTGCCTGCAGGAGACCATCCTCCAATTACAGCACTGCAGGCTTTGCGGCGCCACTCTTTGGAATAGATGACTTCGCAAGGCCTCCCCGAGTTAATTAGACCTAGACTCCTAGAGCACTGCAGCCTAGGACGAGCTTGCGACCTCCTTGAGTCATCGCTAATGGTGGTTGGAGCTCGAAACCTGCCTGACACAAAAAGGGCCTTGCAGCTCAATCAGACCACAGGAGCACCTTCGCCGTGTCACGGCAAAGGTGAGGCAGTAGGTGGTAGGCTGCGGGGTGACCTAGGCATGCGTGCCTAGGTCGCCCTGTGGCCGAACGGATGGGTTTCGTCGGGGGACAATTGTGGCAATGTAGAGGGTCTGTGAATTAGCGGAGGATATTCAGTGAAGTGTGGCGGAGGTTATGCGGTGGTTGGCGAGACGTGTGGGGCTGCGGAGTGACGAGAGCATCTGGTGAAATAAAGTGAGGGGAATGGAAGAGGGGATAGAGAAGAGCAGTTCTAACCTAACTAAGGGGACGAAGGGGGTGAGAAGGCGGCTGGTAGTACCTGCTGTCGTCGGAGAAGAAAGTGTCCAGTGGAGGAAGACGACAGCGACGACGGAGCTAGGGAAGCGCACGCAGGTGTTGCACGATGCAAAGGAGGATGAGGAGGACAGCTCTGCCACTGGTTTTGTGGCAGAGCGACAAGGAAGAGTAGGGGGGCTCACCAGAGCTCACTAGACCCCTTGGCTGGAGGAGAAGAAGAGGAAATCGAGGTGGAATCCCAGCCAAGTTGAGCTGAGGAGGTGTAGCCGGAGATGAGGGTTAATTTATAGGCATAGGCAAGGACTCCTGTGCTTGGAAGCCAAGCTTCCAAGCGCGGGAATCCTCGCCAGAGATGGAAACAGTTATGAGAACCAAATCTCTTGTGCGTTTGCACAAGAGATTAGGTGTAAATTTGGGATCACGATTGAGTTCAGATGGAAGGGAATTCCTCAGAGAATCTCCCTTCCAAATCTGGGAGGAGATCTCTGAGGAATCAGAGAGTATTCCCTCCCTATTCCTCGCTGGAGTAGGATCTCTCCCCAATAATGGTGGAGGGAACTGCTTGTAAGAGTGGCGAGGAAGTTAGGGGGGTTTATGCAATGGCTTTCAAAAGATAGGGACCAAAATGTAATTGAGTGTACTAATTTACAAAGTAGGTCAAGATGACCTCCCCTTAGGTCCAAATTGCGGTAAAAACCTAATTTTGACCTAAGGAATCCAATGGTAAAGTTGGATTTTAGGTTTGACCACGTTTGACTAGATATTTTGCGCAAAAACCCAAATTAGGTCAATTGATGAGTTAGGACCCTAATCTAGGTCAAAATAGGTTCCAAAGGCCCAATTGAATGTTATAAACCCTAGGGGATATTTTTCTATGAATTTTAGAGGGTTTACTTGATTTTTATCCTGACCGGAACCTTGTTGAATTTTGCGGGTCAGTTTTAGGGTTACAAGATGTCATTTAATTCCTGGTTTGCACATAAACCATTTCTGATTGAATCAACCCACTTTTTATCATTTTCAGATCATTTAACCTATGTTTTGTCTCTGAGAAATCCCGTTTATATACTGCAATGGTAAAATTGCAATTTTAACCTTTATTTCATGTTTTCTTCTCAGAACACTTATTCCTCCAATTAAGCCCTCTTCTAAGTTATGTAGGAGCTTTTATTCTCTTTATTAGGTCAAAATGAGCTAGTTATGACTCATGATGAGGCTCTCATCAACGAGCCGGATGGAGCGACACTTGCAGGGCAGAGGACGGGGCCAGAAGGAGGATGAAGCAGGAAGAAGCGGGAATGAGGCAGAATGTCGTTGTCGTCGCAGGATCCACTTCCAGAATGGGGGCGAGAAAACTTTGGATTTGGCTCTAAAGGAGCATCCCGGGTGTGGGACAAGCTTCTCTAGAGCTTTGGAAGGGGAGAGAGGTGAAGGAAGGGATGAGAATTTTGTAGGGTAGGGGTCTCCTTTTATAGTTGCAAGGATTGGGGGCAATTTTGTCATTACATATTCAAAACATTAAATGATCGGGTCTTTAGTGACGGAATTAAGCGTCACTAAAGACCTGATTGTGGCCTTACGTGCGAACTTGCCCGCACCCTCTCTCCTTCCTCACGCCTCAATGCAACAGCCACGTTCTTGCGCTCTCAGCTGTCCAATCTCTTAAAGCGCTCGAACTCTTCTTCAGCTGTTGACAGTCAATGCTTACCTCTCCTCAGTCGTTGGATCTCGCATCCAACATCTCCGAATGCATCGCACCCCTCGCGTCTGATCAGGCATTTACATCTGCGTGGTATCACACATGCGTGAACCCCGTGCATTCGTTGCACCACGTCGCCCGCTCCTCGCCTACACGATTTGCATTGAACGGCTGAATTGAATGCGCTCCTGCTCTCGCGTCCTAATTTGAGGTGCAGCAGGGATCAAACCTGTGCCTGTACCTCATGGAGAGATGCTCGCCCGCTGCGCTGTCCGTGTGTTTGAGGCACGCGGATGGTTTTCTGCGCGAGCGACCATGGCCATAGCCATAAAAGTCCGAAGTCCCGATTAAAAGTTGCCCTATCCCTAGCCATAAAAGGAGACAATTACTATACAATTTGTACAATTTGACCTAAATGCATGATTATGCGTGTTATGCAATATTTACAATGCATGATGCTAATATGGTACTAAGAACATGCATTAATGGAATTTTTGGCTATTTAGATGTATGCACATCACACCCCTATGCCTATCTTTTGCTAGTCCCTAGCAAAAACTACGTGCTATTTATAAAAGAATTAGGATTGGATTACTCGGGCAAAAGTTATTTTCAACATTAAGAAATTCTTACTTAGGACCTGAACTTCAAAGACACAACAGTACCCGGGTATCTGCCAAAATGCAGATCACCTCAAGCCCTCGCCTTATTCAAAGAAGGATCTTTTTTTCTCTTTTTCTTCATTTCTAATTCTTTTTTATTTTTGAGTTTAGGATTTCAGAGTAGCTTTATATGTCCACTCAACCCACCCAAGACTTGATGAGAACCCTACGTTCTAAGCATCTTTTGTGAATGTGATAGACTCGTTGATCAGTAATCAGAACAGACTTCAGGTTTCTATGCCCCTAGGTGACCTTAAAAGGAATTTTTCCTAAAAGTGTATCTATATGACCGATAGTTTTCTCCCTACTTTTATTTTTATGGGGTCAACACAAGGGTGAATCAATGCATATCTTCCTAGCTTATTCTACTTCTTCGCTTCTTCCTAAGTGTTTTGGAATTTAAGGTGCATTTCTTGAGCTGGGATCTGGGAAACCTACCAATGGGCTGTTACCCATGATAACTTGCCAACCATACTCGTGCGGTGAAGTGTGGCTTATTTCTTTTGTTTTTTCTTTTCTTTTCTCCTTTTCTTTTTTTTCTCTTTTCTTTTTGGACTTTCTTTTTCTTTTTTAAGTTGGTGGCTTCCCTGGTCTAAGATTTACCTAAAGCGGCAGGAAAAGAATGGCCATGTGACTATACTTTGGACAACCTACCTATAAGCTATTACCCACGATAAATTGCCAGCCATACCACCCTAGAAGGTTCATTAGCTACCCAATTTCCGTAAAAATCATCGAACAACGAGTCAGTGCAAATAGTGTGTAGATGCTTAGACTTAAAGTTCCCTCAATTCAGAGGGCGGGTTAATAAGTCATATACTTATCACCCCAACTTATTTAACCAAATTGAAATAGAATTTAGGATGGTGAGGACTCAATAAACAAATCCGCATTTTAGTAGATATCAGGGCTGATTAAGCCTAAAGATTTAAAGGGTCTTAGTGTTCAGATCCTACTGTAATATTTCCTAAGATTGAAAAGTCCTAATGCCCAGGTATTCTTTCCTAATTAATTTTTTTTTCAAAAATAAAGAGAAAATAAAAAAAATCAACGGAGCTAACAGGATGATTCAGAAATAAATATCCACCCCCCAATGCCTATCTAATGCAATGTCATTGTATTGAAAGACATGAAACAGAGTGGAAGAGAGTAGAAAGCACCTGAATTGCATGAATAATATGTCAGCTCTGAGATGAAAAGAACATATATATGTGCTCAAGTTAGTGCCTTCAGCTAGGCACACTATACAAATAAAGAAGTAACAAAGTATTTACAGGTGCAGGTCAGAATTAGAATAAAAAGATTCACCATAGGACCTGCCATCAGATGTCCACAGATGTGGACTAGATTGTGATGTAGACCCATACCCCATGGTTGAGTATATCTAAGGTTTTGGATAAAAATTATCCAAAACCTAAGATCAGTATGCAAGCGGGGTCGGGCCTGTGATTTGTGAGGATGAAACCCATGACTAAAAAGTCAGATAATAGAGAGATCAAGCTCAAAAGGATAATCAATGAATGTTTGCTTGGATTGGACATCCTATGAGAAGATGTCATATGGATCCAAGTAGAAAGTTGGTGGTTTTAGACAAATTGGAACACTTAGACTCAGTCTTTCGCTTACTCCGGAATTGACTTCCCATATCATCATTTCGCACTTTCTATCCTCCGTAATCAGGATTTCAAATTTTGGGACCTCCTGCATGTTAATCACCCCATCTAAAATTTCCAAGTCTAAAATATGAGACTGAATCAGAATTGACTTGGGTCTAGTAATCTCAAAAATAGAATTGCAAATAAGCTCAATGGGGTGTGATTGAGGATTAGGGCTTTGAATTGAATCCTTCAGAAAGTAAGGATCTAAATCTACCATGTAAGCCCCAATAAGATCAGTTTCCTTAGTTATCAGGTCATCATAATATTCATCAGATTCCTCATGCCCAGTCATCTCAGAGAAATCATATTCTGTAAACTCACATGAGACTTCGCATAATGATTCTTCACCTTCAGAATGAAAGAAATCTAAATTCGCATTAATGTATGTCTCAAAATCATCAATCACTTTCTGATCCATGGAGACATACGTTTCCTCGTATCCTGGCTCAGGGATCTCCGGTGAAGAAATCAAATCATCCTTATTTGATTGATCTAGAACAACTTGGTCAATCCCTATCTTGTAACATGTGTCCCCCCCAACAGGTGCTTGAGCAAGTTCTGACATTGGCTCTCCTGAAGAGGGTTCATCCTTAGAATCATCCCAAGATTGAACTAAGACAACCACAAATCTCATCCTCAATTTCGATAATTTCCCAAGTAAAAACTCAACTTGGGCCCTTATTCTTAACATCCTGGAGCCAATCCAATAGATGCTTGTTAAGATCATCAATCATTTCAATCAGGGGCTCCAATTCTTCAGTACAAGGTGTTGGTTGAGCTTCTAAAGATTATATAGTATTCCTCAAGTTAGTCAACACCTTCTCTTGGACCTGGTTAACCTGAACCAAATGGTTTAGTTCAAGGTTGGGTGGGTTTGGGTTCAGTGCAGGGGAATCAACGAATTAAGTATCTTGATATCCTCCCTGATAATACGTCATTTCAGGTTGTTCATAAGGTGGTGATGACCTAAAGGCAGTGTATTCTGGGGAGAGGTAAGGATCAGTGCATCCTTCTTGATTGTAGATCATATTAGGTTGTCCAAATGAGAGCGGTGATCTATAATCAGTGTAGCTTGGAGAAGGATAAGAATCAAGATAATGGTGTCTAGGGTTAAACCCTGAACACGGAGGTCCCGAATTGTATCCCCAATCAGAATTATCCCAACTAAAAGATGGATGAGAATAAGTTTGGTTGAATAATAATCATTTTGGGAATAAGTAGTGGTAGGAGGGTAGGAGTGGAAGTTAGAATATGATGTGGAAGAAAGAAAATTAAGACTCGAGGATTTTGGGGGGGCTAGAGATGGGCGACAACCCTAGGGCGACAGGGGGAAGAAGTCGCGATGCTGATGGATGAATGACCTGGAGATCTAGAGCCTGGAGACGTTAGGAGAGAAGTGGTTTCGTTGTTATTGGCAGATCGGAGGTTGGCATGGGAAGGGCAAACAACCGTAGGTGCTGGGGAAATAAGGAAATTATTTGTTTCAGAAGTCGACGGCGAGGACAAATGGCGGCGGTGTGCCACCACCCCCTTGTATGTCTTGCGTAAGGGGGCCATGGCCACAAGTGGGATTCTTGTATGGCCAATAGAGGGTAGGAGAGGGGAGGGATCAGGGTGCATCCCAAAGTGGTTAATGGTATGCTGCCACCGTCGCTGCCACCACCTCCCCCTACCTATGGGGGGCACACCGTAGATGTTGAAATTCCGTTGATGGAGGACATCAAAACGGTCGAATTGGTCCTGAGAGGGGATCTGGTTGGGGAGGTAATGTCTGGCAATCCCTCGCTAGATAAGGTCCAGCAACTGGTAAGCTCGCTATCCCTATTGACTGACCGTTGGAAGATCACGTTCCTCACCCCCACGCGATTTGTGCTTTTTGGATTGGGGATGTTGGACATAGAACGCTTGCGCTTTCGTTCGAGTGCCTATGAAGGGCTAATGGTGATATGGAGATTAGTCTCCCCTTTTGATGGGTCATTATCTGAGAGGTCGGCCCAGAGGGCAAGCTATAGATCGAGGAGATTGAGATTAGGGGCTTACCTCTGCACTTGAGATCAAGAGAGGTGGTGGCGACTATGATAGCAGTTTTTGCTACACTGGTTGAAGATGCTGAGGTTGGGTTAATTGTGGGTGATGGTCGGGTTCTCAGTGTTTTGGTAGATGTATTCCAAGCAGGCTCTATCCTTGAGAGGTTAATTCTTCGATGTGGGGGAAGCTCCTGGCTGTTACTCCTTTGCTTTACATTAGGCGATAATGCTGGGGTGAAGGATTAGGATAAACAGCCCCTTGTGGAGGTTATTGGCGAAGAGGTTGGTGTACAACTGATGGGTAGGTTGACTCCTGATGAGGCTCCTGTGACTAAGAAGCGTAAGGACCACCATTACCTTGAGGAAAAGGAGGAAATGGAGGAAGTGACGCCGGTGGAAGTAGCCATGGCTGAGGAAGTGGCAATTCCCCAACCTTTGAATGATACAGCTGAAGAGCAGGTCCTAAAAGAGATCTCAAATATGCCACTGAGGCTCCAATCCAATCTGCAAGATATGGAAGGTCTGAAATTTGGGGCTGGACCATCTACAAAGGATGGTGTGGGCAGATCTCCCTACAAGCTTAGGCAGAGGAGACCATCCAAAGATGTGAGCCTTGATGAGAATACTGTGGCTGCTATTATGAAGGTTGGCAAGGTTCAAAATTCAAATAGGGGGGATGTCCAAAGAGGATGACAAGAATCCTCACATGGAATGTGCGTGGGTTGCGCGACAAGTGCTGGAGGGCCTCTCTTATGAGATATCTGAGAGAATGGGAGGTTGATTGTGCCATACTCCAAGAGACACACATTGAGAACGAGGAGGATAGGGTCTGGAATGACTTGAAAATTGCAGGTGTGGTTGATTGTGTGATGCTCAATGCATAGGGTAGGTCTGGTGGCATTGCACTGTGGTGGAAAAAGGCGTGTTTAAGCCTATTGGAAGTTCATAGAGCTTGGCATTTGGTGACTTGTAAATTCAAAAGGGGTCAGGGGGAGGATGTTGTCCACATTACTAGTGTATATGGATCAAGCCTTGCATCGATGAGGTGTCAACTATGGGAGGACTGGGCTGCAACTGCTGAATTAGTACAGGGCATTGCCTGGCTAGTAGGGGGGACTTTAATTGTGTGTTGACAAGGAGGGATAGACCAAATGGGGCAATTGACAGTGCATCCCTTGGGTTCCAGCTGATGGTTCAAACTCTCGGCTTAAATGAGTATCCATCATCAGGTGTTGAGTTTTCTTGGAGAAATGGCAATGGTCTTATGTCAAAGAGTGACAGATTTTTTGAGAATGCCACTCTTCTTGACATGTTTCAGCTATTTGTTGTCTCTGGACTGGAATGCCCCTTCTCAGACCACACCCCCTTGGTCTAGGACAACGGGGAATAGGTGCAAGTAGTCTCCTACTTTAAGCTTAGAAGATCTTGGCTGAGAGAACCAGGGTTTCGAGAGATGATTGAGTTGTGGTGGAGAGATAAACATGTGGAAGGTTCAGCCACTATAAAGCTTGCATCTAAATTGGCTACTCTACGCATAATGCTCAAGGAGTATGGGGTTGTGGTGTCTTCTCTAAGACAACAAAGGCATCTTGAGGCTTTGATGAAAATCCAAGGCTTTGATACTAAGGAGGCAGCAGGACCCTTACCTAATGAAGAACTTGAGGACAAGAGAATGTGGCAAGGTGTGGTGGCAGACGAGGAATTAAAGCAAGAGATGGATTGGAGGGAACGATCTAGGCAACTTTGGCTAAAGGTGGGGGATGCCAATACTAAATTTTTCCACCATGCAGCCAGCTCTCGTAGAAGGGTGAACATAATCTCTTCCATACTCAAGGATGGTCAAAGAATATCCTCTATTCAAGAGATTAGATCGGAGGACATCAGATTTTACAAGAACTCTTCACGGGCAGCAGAGAGAGGTGTATGGAGGATGGCTGGGAGTGATGCACCTAAGGTCTCAGATAAGCAGGCCTCCAACATGACGGCTGCCATTAGTGAGAAAGAAACTGTTGATGCCATTAATGATTTAAATAATGAAGGTTCTCCCAGACCAGATGGCATTCAAGTCTTCTTCTACAAGGAAATGTGGAGCCAGCTTGGCAGTGAGGTGACGAATGTTATCAAAGAGTTTGAAAGAGGTAACGCTGGTTTTGATAAGATCAACAGATCATATCTATTCTTGCTACCAAAGGTTCAAGGTGCAGAATAATTCTCCGACTTCAGACCTATAGCCCTTTCTAATTCTTTATATTTGGTGGTGAGTAAGATTTTGGCGAACAGAATGAAGTCAGTAATGCAGAACCTAATTCACCCTATCTAATCTGCCTTCCTTCCCAACAGATCCCTGCAGGAATCTTTTATTATGGCTCAGGAGATGGTGTGTGGTTGGCATAGAAGAAAGTGCAAAGCATTTATGTGGAAAGTAGATTTCCGAAAGGCTTATGACTTTGTTTCTTGGTCGTATCTTTGGGAGGTTTTTAAGAGAAGAGGGTCCCTCAACTTTGGATCCAATGGATGAAAAGATGCATTACAGCCACCTCTTTCTCTCCATTGTTTAACGGTAGACCTTGTAGGGCCTGGATTCAGCCACAGTGTCGTGTCAGGTGATTAGCCCATATTTGTGGGCTATTTAAGTATCTAAATGTTTAGACATTAAGTTAATTTTAACATTTATATAGCATACATTAGGATGTAAATAAATTAATTCATATTTTCAGCTTAAGTGCATAATTCATGCATTTAGAATTAACCTAGGGTTGCATACATTTAATTAGTTAATTAATTAGGTGCACTATTTTAATTAACAAAGAAGTTAAGGAGTTATGTATAAATAATCGTAATTATTTTATTCTTTTATTCTTCTTCTCCTTTGCAGGTAACTCCTCCGACTCTGCCTCCTCCTCCTGCACATCACATTGATTGCATGGTGTTTTGAATTTCAAATCTTGGTAGCCGTGGCTACAAAATAGAAGGAAGAGCTACCGTTGAGGGGAGGCCCCCACCCCGATTCATCATTGTGTAGAGAGTGCACCACTCTCATCCACTCCACCACCGACCTCAACCGTGGCAGCAAGCCTCCACCACCGTGGGCGTGTGGTGTGACAAGTCGCACCTCCATTCGGAGCTTGCTCGCATCACCGTGAATGCACGCTGCTCTGCCATAAGCACACATAGGCGTGCATGCTACCATCTTCACTGCCATCACCAGCATCAACCGCTGCAACCGCTGCAACTTCACGCCCTACAATTTCATCTCCCCTGTCCGTTAAGAGGTCCGGGAATGTTCCCTGACGTCTGAAACCCCTACAGCACCACCTCCATCTTCCTCATTCTTCCTCTATTTCTCTTCCACCCAACAAAATCCACCACTATTCATCTTCTTCCCCATCCTCTATTTTTCCTCCACTCTACCGAAAAGAACCCAAAAACCATGCCACTTCCACGCGCAACTCCCAGATGCTACACACACCTACCCGCTCCTCAGCGTAGCCACCTTCAGCCCTGCCAAGCATGCCACCGCACATCCATCCAGCCAGCGCACTTCATCTTCTGCAGCAGACCACCCGCACACACTGCACCTCCACCGCAGTAGGTGTGCACGCCCACCTCAACCACCGTCCGCATCTCCAACCAGCACACCACCCATGCGCATGTTGCATCCAACCCCCGCGCCTCCTTCTACCCGCACGCATAGCAGCTAGCGCGTGCCTTCACCTCCAACACCCACGCCAGCGCTTGCAGCGCCTTCGCCTCAGCGCCTGCATGCACCCACGCCATCACCTATAGCACCCTCTGCAGCACGTGCAGTTGTGCGGCCACTAGACTCCGCGCGTGCTTGTGCGGCCTGCAGAGCACCCGCCCTTCAACATGCGTCGTCTCCGCACGCCTGTAGCGCCCGCGCATCGCCTTCTCACGCCTACAGCAAGCGCAGCCCATAGCAAGAGCACCGGAAACCATCCTTTGCCAGAGTTCCATTTGGCCGACTTCGGCTATCTCGCAACATGCCGCCACCACCATTGCAAGGCCCTCACTTCGGCCAACCTATTCCCAGAAGAGTTCCTTGAATGAACCTCTCTCCCGTGCGCGTAGAGGAGAGAGGTAGAATCCTCTGCTTTTACTCTAATTAATAATTACATTTGAATGCCATTGCCAAACTTCATTTTTGTTTTAATATTTGAAATATTGAGTGAAATTATGACTTCATACTCAAGCTTTTTTATAATTGCGTGGCTTTTGTGATTCACATCTTTTGACATTGGTTTTGGATTAAGATGTGTATAAATTTTCTCTAATGCATGTCAATTGGAAATTACATAGATTCATCACATATTTATTAAATATTTCAGTGAGGAAAAATTGCACATCTACCCTTACATTTTCGAGTTATTGTGCATCTTCTTTTCGTCGCATTTCATGTTAGATTTGACTATGGATTTTGCACTTGATTGAAGGAATATGAGAAAAAATATTCGTGAATTTATTGCATCATTGCCTCCCTGTGGACACGACCTGCTACTTTGCAAGTGGTTTAATTTTTATTTTAATTATTTTGTTAAGCGATTTTCCACCATTTTGATCCTACAATGACAAATCATCTTAATACATTATTCGAAAGCAAAAATCGACTTATCAAATTGCACCATTGTCGGGGAGGCAATAGGCTTAATTAAATCACATTCATTCATTCATTCATTCACATTGATATAAATTTTGAATCATATTTAACTTTGGATTTTTTTTTCTGATGCAAGTGTAATGACCTGTGGCACACATTCTACGACTCGCAATCACACCAGCCATCGTGATAGTCGACCCTTGACATCGCCAGAGGAGAAATTGTTCGAGCTACCTTGCAAGGAACCAGATCACCAAGAGGGGAAGGACGAGGATGCGATGATCATCTCTGCACATGTAGTCGCTGATTTGATTAGAGTGGGATTAAGACTTTAGACTTAATTTTTCATTGCACATTTGGTTTGAAACCCTTGTTTTGGGGTACAGTTGAGGGGTTTGTTCCCCGATTTTGTTTTAGGCCCATGTTGGGTAATTTTTGGGAGCCTGTTCCCTTTTCTTTTGATTTAGGTTTTTAATTTATTTTGCGGATTGTTTACCTTTAATTTGCTTGTGCATAAGTAACTAGAAAAAAACTAAAACAAAAACACGAGCTACCTGCTAGAAGCTGCCTGCCCCTAGGTCGTATCATTTAGGATTGAATGAGTAGCATCTAGATCTAATTTCCTATCTTACATATTGCATGAAGAATGCTAGAATCAGGTATGCACTTCTAACTTTGCATTTCTACCTGTCATGCAAATGCATTTGGATTAATTTCAAGACCACCTAATCTGTATTGAATAGATCTAACAAGTGGTCACATATTTTCTGGAAAAAAGACTAATTAAAGGAGGGACATTTTAAAAGCCAAGGATTTGATTTTCAAACTTGGCGTGTGATTCAAAATTCAATATATTTACGGTGTATGCACACTTATATCTCTTGACCATGGCACGCGTTTATACACTTTTTAGGTTTCGAAATACTAGGACAAGAGCCCTCCTACCGTTGGATTCTGAAGTGTTTAGAACTTGAGATCAAAGGTTTTGTAACTCCAAAGAGGGGGATACCTTGTCATGGATTTTTGGGGGTAGTTGAGAAGCACCGCGAAAGCACAGCTTCAAAGGAAGGCTTAGGCCTACTTGCATCCCTCGATCTTCCGTCTTTAGAGTAGCTCTACCAATTGAGATTTAGGGAAGAACACCTAAGCTCCAACTAGGTCTTCTTAGGCAATCCGTAGGTTGATAATAAGCGCGTAAATTGATTGAACAAATTGTATTGTCACCTACAATCTGACTTAAAATCAAAATACAAAATTAGGAAAGACCTAAAAAGTCCTTTCTGAATTATGTTTTGCTTAGGGAATTCTAATTGAAGTGTGAGTTAGAATGGACCACATTGATTTTCATCCTTTCACATCTTGCCCACACCCTTACCCATACTCTGCACTCTTCGATCCCATACACTGAGATGGTCTATCCTTTGACAGACATAATGACAATCATTGGGATCCGTTTTACTCCTATTATAGGAGTATTGGCCTGGTTAAGCCCCAAATCAGTTTGCAGAACCTAGGAGCAGGATTTGCTTTGCCTAATATCCCACACACCATAGAAATACCCAACCCACCCTCCATGAATAATTATAACGGTTGGACAGACACTCCTGGGGTACTATAAGCCTGGGCCTGACTCCTCTCCTGATAGAAATGACCTCTCCTCCTTGAAGATGGAAATATATAAAATGCAAGACGAAATGATTGAATTGTTAGGAGAATCTTTGAGAGTAGGCCAATAAGAAAGAGATGAAATTAGCCATCCAATCTACCCCATGGAGGATGACGTGCACCCCTCTATGCTAGATGCATCTCCCATGGGAGAGCTACACTTTAAGTTGGAGGGAAATTTTGGGGATTATGTAAGGGAGAATAGCTACTTTTCGAGGATCGATTTTGAAACCTCCCTGTTAGATGACACTTCCTTGAGAGATCCACACCTTAAGTGGGAGGAAGATACATATGAAAGTAGCTATGCATTGGATGAAGAAAGGTGGAAACCCAAGGAAAATGATGACGAGGTTGAGTATCCACTTGAATTATATTGGAGTTAAAAGAAGGAAATGATGATACCATTGGAAGACTTCGACCCAGATGATAGTATTTTCGTGACATTTGATGAAGTGGGTCAAAGTCATGTTATTAATCCTGCTCTCCCTTCTGATCACAAGATGAAACTCAAGCCTACCTTTAGGGAACCTAACCCTGAAGAAATTGACCTATCTGAGGAGTCTGATGTTACCATTGTGAACCATTTACCTCAGATAGAGTGCCTTAGAGGATCTGCTGAGATATTAGATGATTCTAGACCTCAGGTATATAATGAATTGTATGATGAGGAGAAGGATAAATTATATGAGGAACCTACATTCAAGATTTGGAGTGACACTAAGGGCGATTATGTCTTATTTGAAGAGTTAGCCCCTGAGGATGTCACAAATTTGACCAAATTAGGTTTCCTTAGCACACCCATTGATGATATTTCTCCTCATGATGGAATGATGGAAAATTTGGAAGCAACTTCTCAGATTTATGTGGATTCACATATAGACTCCAGGGAAGATTTGAGTAAAGAACAAGAACCCGGAGATGACTTTGATAGGATAATCCCCAAATCTGCTGCTTCCAACCTACCTTCATTTGATTTGAAGTCACCCTCTGATTCGCTTATGTCTGAAGGTGAAATTGTGACTCCTAATGAAGTGTAGGAAGATACATGTGATAGTGCAAGGAATGCTAGGGATGCAATTGAGGATTTGGAAAGATTATTAGAGATGGACACTGAGCTGATTAAACCCAACCTGGATCTTATGGCCATCCTACAACCTCAAAACTTGGACACCCTAAACGATCCTTGGCTTAGAGATATGCTCACTTTTGTTCTGACCAGGGGGCTTAACAAACCAATATTTCCTGTAATGGAGTATCGGGTATGGATTGATGATTTCTTTAGTCAGTCCATTGCCCTAGGGGTTTATCTCTACACCATTCCTTCCCCATTCCTTTTGGAGGATCCTTGTCATCCTCCCCCTACCCCTTTGGAGGTTGTTATGCCAGTTTATCCTTTAGAACCTCTTCTGGTGACTTGGGAAGATTTCATTCCCATCTTAGTTGGGCGAGCATTTGCTATTAGAATTCATCATCAGCTCGCCAACATCCTAGGTTACTTGTTTTCTAGGCCAGCATTACTTTGCTCATTTTTAGGGCCTATTTCTGTGATCCTTGAACCTGATTTGCAGGTTCTTTGGCTACTCGGCTTCTAACAAAAGAACGACAACCCATCTCTGACCCAGGTAATATCCTTCTATGCAATGGGGACATTGCAGATTTTAGGCATGGGAGGTGTACTTGGGGATATACATAGCATTTATACATAGTGCATTCATGCATTTAGTTAAAGCATTTTGCAATGCATACATTTGCATTAAATATATATATATATTGTAATGATTGAGCTTAACTGGCTGGGCCTTGCATTCTTAAGCAAATTAGAACTCTAGGTTAGACTAAGTTGATTCTAGGGTCGAACTTTAGAAGATAAGTGAGCTACTAGCTTTAGACTTTTAGGGTCCTTTGTGGACTTACAAACTTAAGTAGGAGTTAAGTTGCGGACCATTCCTCAAGAGGTTGAGGAAGGAAAGCTAGAGATTGAGTCAAAAGGTGGGGTAGTACCTGGAGTCTTGTTCTACCTTTTGGTTTATGGGTCCTTGTAACCCAAGCATCCAAATTTCACACACTTGGTCTTGTGTAAGTAAGTGATCACCTTAATTTACAGAAATTTGGTTCTCTTAGTTTTGACTTAGGAGAGGCTTGAAAACACAATTTGATTGGAAGAGTTCCTACCGCAGGAGAGGTGGAGTATATACTCACCTTGAGGATGTGATGATAACATATTACCTCCTCGGCGCTTGTCTCTTAGGATATCCATCCTACTGGGGGCATGTAAGCGCATTGTACGGTTAAGGTACCATGGGTGGCCCTATCTCAAAGTGCCGATTTCCACAGGCCTAAATTCGCTTAAGAAATCCATGGGCGATACTATCTCGAAGTGTTGATTGCCAGGAGTTCT
The DNA here is from genome assembly GCA_037157565.1 of Thalassia testudinum. Classification (NCBI taxonomy): domain Eukaryota; kingdom Viridiplantae; phylum Streptophyta; class Magnoliopsida; order Alismatales; family Hydrocharitaceae; genus Thalassia; species Thalassia testudinum. The sequence continues at coordinate 45,934,456 of JAZHRO010000014.1, forward strand.
TGGGGTTGCTATGGGTGATGCTATCTCGAAGCATCGATAGCCAGGCACCACCCTTTGAGGTACGATGATGGGGACAATGAATCCGACACAGACTGTGTTGATAGCTGATCCGAGGTTAGACTTAGAGGAATCAAACAAAAAAAAAATATATTATTCAAAAAAAATCCTTTTTTCTTTCTAGGTTGGCAATCATACCAACCTTAAATAACTCAGACCAATGCACATGCAAGGATACTTTAATCTCAGGGATCAATAAACCTTAGGGTAGAGTCAGAAATCAGGGAACTTGTGCCTGCAACTCGTCTTTACCCGACCTAGTCTGTAACTTAGCAACTACTTGGGAACCTTAGGTCTAAAGTCTGAACTCAATATGTTTCTAAAGGAAGACCGATTGGGTTGGCTAGCTTACTTGGAGTGCTAGGTTTTTGCTTGGATTTGCTAGGGACTAGCAAAAACTAGGCATGGGGGTATTTGATTAGTCCATATTTGTGGGCTATTTAAGTATCTAAATGTCTAGACATTAAGTTAATTTTAACATTTATATAGCATACATTAGGATGTAAATAAATTAATTAATATTTTTAGCTTAAGTGCATAATTCATGCATTTAGAATTAACCCAGGGTTGCTAGTGGCGGTATGACTAGGTTTTGTTGTTTTGTTATAGAAATGGCGTTGTAGTACAGATAGTCATTGCCACTATTACAATTTTTACTCAGAAATAAAAGATCTCCCGAGGTCGAACTTAGGGAGCAAACTGTATTCTAGAGATACAAAGTTTCTATTACAAAAATAAAGAGAGAGAGAGAGAGAAATTTGTCTTGTTGGCTTCTTCTTCTTTTCTCTTCTCTTTGGTTCTTCAGTTTTCTTCTTTCTTGTTCTTCCTCTGTTCTTTTTTTTCCTGCTTTCTTCTTTCTTTTTCTTCAGAGCTTCTTCTTCTTTTCTTCTCGTGTTCTGCTTCTCTTCTTTTGTCTTCTTCCTTCTGTTCTTCTCTTGGGTTCTTCAGAGCTTCTTCTTCTTCTTTTTCTTCCTCTATTCTTCTTTTTCTTGCTTTCTTGCGGTCCTATTCTTCTTTTCTTCTCCTTCTTCTTCGTCCTCGGAGCGTCATCTGATTTTTCAATCAGATGACTTAAGTAACCCGCTGCTACAGTGCGTCCTCCTTCCTTCTTTCTTCTTCTTCCTCTGCGGTCTGCCTTCTCTTCTTCTTCTTTTCGCTTGTGCCTGCACACTCGCAGTTTGGTCAGAGGGCAAAAACCTACTCTACCCTCCCCCGCGTCTCTCTCTCTCAGAATTCACTCATAGGATAGCTCTCCCAGAGCTGCCGGGTAGTCGGGTACGGGTCACGCCCGGGTCCAAGCCCACCGGTGTGCGGTGGTGAGCGAGGAGTGCAGGTCGGGTAAACGGGTCGGGCCAGGTCCGCGTGGGGTGCTCGCGGACGAGGCCAAGTCGAGTGGGTGAGAGGGACCTCACCCTGTGGTCAGGAGGCAGATAGGCTAAGGCACTTTTTTCCTTTATGTGGGTGCGCGGCATCGAAATCCCACGATGTGGGACTAACTTCTGCTGCCTTCGCGCGCGCCCGCAGGACGACTCCACCTCGCCCTCCGATCAGCTGCAGTCGATGTCTGGGCCAACTGAAGAGGCAAAAGCCTTCGCGAACTTCGCCCCAACCTGCAGCACCTGGGAATCTGGGGCTGCAGGGCCTGGAGCTCGCCTCGAAGCTGCTTCAGTCGTCGCTAATGGCGGCTAGAGCAGCGAACCTGTTAGACAGGAATACGGCCCTTCAGCCTAATCAAACACGCGGGGGACCTTCGCCGTGGCAAGGCGAAGGTGGTGCGGGGTGTGGCAGGTCGTGGGATGGCGTCTGGTGGCGGGGCTAGGTCAAACTGTGGCTGCGAGAATGGGTTTTTTCGGTGGAGTATGGTGAGGGTGTGGAGAGGTAATGGGTGAGCGGAGGTTGATCAGGGTGAGGAGGCGTAGGTTCTGTGAGGGTCGGCGAGGCGTATGGGGCTGCGGAGCGATGGGAACGTCTCGTCGGAGGGTGGCTGGAGATGGAGAAGATGATGGTGATTAAGCGCGATCGAAGGGCGGTTGAGCAAATTAAAGTAGGGAAAAGAAAGAGAGGAGGAAAGGGAAGAATTGTACCTACTTGGAGTGACGAGGGGGGCCGGAGCAGGGCGACAGTCGTATCGACTGTCGCCGGAGACGAAGGTGCCCAGAGAGAGAGGGCGGCGGCGAGGAGAGAGCGGGAGAGCACGCGCTGGGTACGGCGCGACGCGGGAAGAGCAGGTGAAGGTAGCTCTGCTGCTGGTAGTGCGGCAGAGCGACGAGGAGGAGGAGGAAGAACAGCAGGAGCAGGGGGACTTCTGTCGGAGTGGGAAGAGAGTAAAAAGGGGGGGTTTCTTCGTCAGATCCGAGCTGGAGAGTGCGGCAGAGCATCGAGGGCTTTTATAAAGTCGAAATCAGAGAGGAGGGCGGAGGGAGACGACGTGCCTCCCTCGCTGGAGGATGCCGGAGATGGAGACCCATACCTTCCGCGCGTTCGCACGGAAGGTATGGGTGGTTGCAGAGACCATGGAGGTGTCCCTGCGATGGCAGAGGTCGTAGGGAACCCCCGGTTGACTTTGCAGAGGGTACCCCTTACCCTGCGCGGCGCCATGCTCCACGCAAAGTCGCCGGAGCATGGCGCTGCTCAGGGTTTTGCAGGGAGGACCAAATACAAAGAACGAAGAAGAGTTAGGGGCCAAAATGCGAGGGTTTCAAAAGTTGAGGGTCAAAACTAATGGATGAGGACCAAAATGAAAAGTCGGTCAAGAAGGTCTCTTCTTAGGCTCAAGTTTTTATGCATGACTAAATGGGGCCTAAGGATTCTAATGGTGAATTTTATTTCTAGATCAGACCTTGTTTAGCTGGTCAATTTACGTAAAAACCCAAATTAAGTCATTAATTGGGCATGGTTCTCAATGTAGGTCAAAATGGGTTCCTAAGGCCAAATTTAAGGTTCTAAACCCTAGAGATTATTTTTCTACGAAGTGTAGAGGGTTTAGTCGATTTTTTATTTGCCTCGAACCTCGTGAATTGAAGTGGGTTTGTTTTAGGGTTACAAATTATCATTTAATTCCTTGGAGTTGCTGTAGCCCTTATCAGATCAGATCATCCTACTTCCCTTCTTATTAGGTTTGTTTGACCTGTGTTTGGACCCTGAATTACCCTGCTTGCAGATTGTGCTGGTAAAATTGCATTTTTACCCCTTATGACTTATTTTTTTCTTAAACTCAGAATTCTCTGAGTTAAGCCTTTCCTTGAGTTATGTAGGAGCTTTTATCCTTTGTATTAGGTCAAAATGAGCTAGTTATGGCTCATGATGAGGTTCTAATCATACCCCCATGCCTAGCTTTTGCTAGTCCCTTAGAAAAAAACTTAAGGTTTTAACCTTTGTTCTAGACCATGGAGTTCTTAATAGCTTTAGATAAGTGTTTTTTCATTTGAACTCAGATTAGGTTAGAATACTGACCATAGGCCTAAAAGGTACTCTAGTACCAATCAAGATCCAGATCTGTCTAGCCTCAGCCTCAGTCCTTAGCAAAGCTTTTTAAGGCCTACAAGAACTAACTTAAGGTCTATTGGACTTTGTGGTTAAAGCACCCGTGCTTGGAATGATTTTATCCCTGGCTCAATTCGCAGTGCGCTTTGTAAGAGAGAGAGATAGAAAATTTTTCTATTTTGGAGAGTTTTCTCTCTCTTTTTCTTTTTAATTCTAGCTTAGGATTGGCTTTTCAACACGGTCTGTATCAGATTCCTTGCCCCCATCATCAATCCTCAAGGGTTTCTGGCAATCGATGCTTCGAGATAGCACTGCCCATGGCAACCCCCGAAACCCTGGCTATTGAGATTTCGAGATAATCCCATCCATGGTGTTCCGTGGCCGAATCCAAACCCTGGCAATTGACACTTCGTGATAATGTCATCCATGGAATCTGAACTAGCAGAGTGCTTACATGCCCCTAGTAGGATATGTAAATATCCTAAGAGACAAGCACCAAGGAGATGATATTTTGTTACGCATCTTCGAGGGGATTTCCCACCTCTCCGCGCTGGGAACTCGTCTAAATCAACTTGTGTTGATCGGCCGCTCCTACTCTAGGTGTACTTTTCAGAATTTTTCGACGCTTCTGCGTGATTTTGATTTTTACGCTTACTGAACCAGGCTGTGTGTGAGGTTAGGGTGCTTAGGTTACTGAATCCCGTAGACCAAAAGTTAGTTAATGAGGTCAAATACTGCCTAAGCCTTAGACCTAATACTTCAGCTTTTCATTTTCCTCAACCTCTTGAGGAGTGTCCAGATCTTAATGGGTACTAAGAGTCTATCCAAGAATGCCTAAGGTTTGCTTTCTTACTAATCCCTTTGTGCACTTTTCAGTTCTTTTCTTGAATGAGGTCTAGAACTTAGGTTAATTCCTTAGTTTCTTACTAATGACTACTTTTTTTTTCTTATATTTTTGTGCTCCTTTTTCATCTTTTTTCTTTCCTTCCTCCAGAAAATTTCCTTCTCCTTTTATTCTTTTTTGATTTTTTTTTTTTTAAACTTTTCTTACCAGTTTTGCACTTTTATACTCCCCCCCCCCCCCCCCCCCCCGTGCCTAAGGTTTGCAATATCCTCATTGTGACTTAGGGGGTTTTTTATTTACTTAGTTCATTCCTTAAGACAGAATGTGGATGATTTCTAATCCCAGATGCAAGCATCTGAGGTGGGGTCGGCTGTCTACAAGGGTGAACCTTAAGTGCAAAAAGGTGTCAGAAAAGGTTTTGGATTTTTAGGAAAAAGACGGGTTGCCTCCCGTTAAGCGCTGAGTTTTACGCCATCGGCTAGGCGCAATAAGCTCAAGGGGAATGGAGGATATAAGATGCCTCAGCCAAATCAGTAGAAGTCACATCAATGAATGGCTTGAGTCTCTGACCGTTCACGATGAAAGGTTCGGAATCGTGGCTGAGCGGACTGATTTCGATAGCTCCATTTCTAAAAACTTGTCGGACGAAATATGGTCCGACCCACTTGGATCGTAGCTTTCCCGGGAAAAGTTTGAGTCGGGCATCAAAGAGTAGGACCTTCTGACCAGGATGAAAGATTTTTCTCGAGATATGCTTGTCGTGGAAGGCTTTAACCCGCTCCTTGTAGATTCGCGAGCTCTCATACGCGTCTAAGCATAATTCATCGATCTCGCTGATTTGAAGTTTTCTGTGGGTTCCAGCCTTTGAAAAATCTAGATTACAGTTCCGTACTGCCCAATAGGCTTTATGCTCCAATTCTACAGGAAGGTGACATGCCTTCCCGTACACCAATCTAAAGGGAGACATGCCTAACTGGGTTTTGTGGGCGGTCCTATAGGCCCACAATGCTTCTGGAAGTCGGGATGACTAGTCCTTCCTGTCAGGCTGAACAGTGACTTGCAGGATTTTCTTGATCTCCCGATTTGATAGCTCAGCTAGACCATTGGTTTGGGGGTGGTAAGGAGTAGAGATTCGGTGAGACACCCCATATTTGGTCATCAGTGACCTAAACTGAGCGTTTGTGAAATGGGTCCCCCCATCAGAGATTATAGCACGAGGAATCCCGAACCTTGAGAAAATGTTTTGATGAATGAATTTGAGAACGATTTTGTGATCACAGGTTTGGGTCGGTATGGCTTCAATCCATTTGGACACGTAGTCCACAGCCAGCAGAATGTATTCGAAACCATCCGAAGCAGGAAAGGGGCCCATAAAATCAATCCCCCAAACATCAAAGATTTCGCATACGAGAATCAGCTACATAGGCATCATGTCGCGATGGCTCATGTTGCCCAAAGTCTGGCAACGACTGCATGCCTTGCAGTGATTGTACGCGTCTTTGAACAGTGTGAGCCAGTAAAAGCCGCACTGGAGGACTTTTGATGCGGTTTTATGCCCAGAGAAATGGCCACCGCATGCCTGGTCATGGCAGAAAGAGAGGATATTGTTGAATTCCTCTTCCGGGACACATCTTCAGATGATCTGATCAGCACCTATGCGGAAGAGATACGGGTCTTCCCAAATGTAATACTTGTCTTTCTTGGCCTTCGGCCAATCAGACGGGATCTGATGAGATGCCAAGTAATTTACTATATTAGCAAACCGTGGAAGGCTAGTACCAATAGTCAGCAGGTATGACTAGGTTTTGTTGTTTTGTTATAGAAATGGCGTTGTAGTATAGATAGTCATTGCCACTATTACAATTTTTACTCGGAAATAAAAGATCTCCTGAGGTCGAACTCAGGGAGCAAACTGTATGCTAGAGATACAAAGTTTCTATTACAAAAATAAAGAGAGAGAGAGAGAGAAAAATTTGTCTTGTTGGATTCTTCTT